>CM066034.1:688968152-689568152 GCA_033557465.1 Ichthyophis bannanicus
TTTGTTCAGTGGACTGGCAAACAGATCTATGGATGGAAGTCCCCATTTGAGGAAAATCTTCTGAACCACCAAAGGATGGAGCTGCCACTAGTGGGGCTGCAGAATCCTGCTCAATCTGTCGGCCAGGTAGTTTTCCTGGCCAGGGAGGTACACAGCCCTGAGGCGCATGTTGTGCTTGAGGGCAAACAAGCAAAGGTCCTGTGCTTCCTGGCAAAGGAGCCTGGACCCAGTTCCGCCCTGTTTGTTCACATAAAACATGGCTACCTGGTTGTCCGTTTGAACTAGGATAGACTGATAAGCCAGGGCTGGAGAGAAAGTCTTGAGGGCCAACCGAATAGCCCTGAGTTCCAGGAGATTGATTTGCTGTGCGGCTTCCCAGGGAGACCACAGGCCCTGGGTGCACTTGCCGAGACAATGAGCTCCCCAGCCCTGCAAGGAGGCATCCGTGGTCAACACCACTGTGAATCCAGGAATCTGAAAAGGCACCCCTTGCAGCAGATTGGGTGGATGTAGCCACCAGCTAAGGGATTTCAGAAATCGTCTGGACATCCTTATCCTGTCTCTGAGGCTGCCTGTGGCCTGTGACCACTGAGACCGAAGGCACCACTGTGCAGGCCTCATATGGAGCCGTTCAGCTACTAATGAAGAATATAAGCACCAATACCTAACCCTAGACTAATCTAATTAAAAAAGGAAATATGCTTTAGCGATCAGGTCTCAGAGTTACACTCGGCTATACACTGGACCCGTTGATCTGGTGCAGTGAAATGCTATTAACACATCAACGACCTGTAAATATCGCTATAATATAATTGCCTTTTATTGCTTAATTTTAGAATATGTCTTTTTTTTTTTTTTTTAATTTTTCTTCTTCTTTTTCTTTTTTAAAAAATACCAACGTGGGCCTTACTATATTTTATACAGCACATTGAATGAAAAGAGGTTTCAAAGTTGAGGAATAACTCCGTAATACCAGGATAATAGAGCACTATTACAGTTTATATTTCTTCCCAACTGTTCATTCATTCATCATCAAAACCAAAACGTGCTATATGTAGTTGTATCATAAGCCTTCAATCGGTATGATTACAGTTTATCTCCAACACGGTATTCTTCAGTAACCGTTATTCATTTACTTATCTTATTCCCAACGCATATATCAAGGCGCCGTAGCGTTTCACATCCCGCGTTTCTTCAGGGGAATATCTTAAATTAAAACCAGAAGGTAATAAAAGCAATCATTATTGAATCTTAATAAACTGCATTTGAGAAAAGGAAGTTAGTCCTATTTTCAGTGAAATACTCACAACGTTTCAATGCTGCCAGGCTCATAATCGAAAAAACGCCGCGCATGCGGAATTAGAGAGCTGTCAGCCATTTAACTATCTTATAAGGGATTGTGTAAAAAGTACCCTTCCGTATGTTAAACGTTGAGTATCACTGACACAGATTCCATTCGACGGATGAATTTAAGCCCGTCGGAAACACAGTATTCAGACGAAAAATCCATTGTTGTTCTCTACGTATAAGGGTCTGATCCTGGGATTTTCCCTGTTCCCCTCGAGTAACTGTAATAGTGCTCTATTATCCTGGTATTACGGAGTTATTCCTCAACTTTGAAACCTCTTTTCATTCAATGTGCTGTATAAAATATAGTAAGGCCCACGTTGGTATTTTTTAAAAAAGAAAAAGAAGAAGAAAAATTAAAAAAAAAAAAAAAGACATATTCTAAAATTAAGCAATAAAAGGCAATTATATTATAGCGATATTTACAGGTCGTTGATGTGTTAATGGCATTTCACTGCACCAGATCAACGGGTCCAGTGTATAGCCGAGTGTAACTCTGAGACCTGATCGCTAAAGCATATTTCCTTTTTTAATTAGGTTAGTCTAGGGTTAGGTATTGGTGCTTATATTCTTCATTAGTAGCTGAACAGCATTAAGCCCAAGAAAAGTGACAATTTCTTATTTGTAGTTGGCTCATATGGAGCCGGGCATTGGGGGTCACATGAACTGTCGAAGCCATGTGGCCTAGAAGCCTCAGGCAGAGTCTGGCGGAGACCAATGACCTGCTGAGAAACTGACTTGCCAAGTTTATCAGTCTGTGGGCTCTGTCTTTGGGCAAGAATGCCTTTGCCAGCAGAGAGTCCAACCTTGCCCCTATGAACTCCAAGTTTTGGGATGGGAGCAAAGTGGACTTTGCGAAGTTTATGACAAACCCTAGGCTTTGAAGAAGAGCAATAGTTCTGAGGGTGGCTTGTCTGGCCTCCTGGCACGTCCGACCCCTGATGAGCCAGTCGTCCAGATAGGGGAAGACAAAGATACCCTGATTTCTCAGGTAGGCCGCCACCACTGCCAGGCATTTGGTAAAGACCCTGGGAGTGGAGGTTAGGCCAAAAGGTAGTACTCTCTACTGATAATGGTTTCCTCCCACAATGAACCTGAGGTACTTTCTGTGGTCTGGTTGAATGAGGATGTGAGTGTACGCATCCTTTAGATCTAAAGAGCATAGCCAATCTCCTTGCTGGAGGTAGGGCAGAAGGGTTCCAAGAGTAAGCATCTTGAACTTTTCCTTCTCCAAGAAGTTGTTGAGGTTTCGGAGATCTAGAATAGGTCGAAGGCCACCGGTTCTTTTGGGTACCAGGAAATACCTGGAGTAGAACCCTCGACCTTGTAAGTGGGGAGGCACAGGCTCCACTGCCCTGTCCACCAAAAGACCTTGTAGCTCCTGAAGGAGAAGATCTGTGTGCAGGGGAGGCCTTGGAGGCTCCCCTGGAAAGTATGGAGGAGGCAGTTGCTGGAAGTGTAGTGCATGGCCCTTGTGGACTATTCTTAACACCCAACTGTCTCCAGTGATGAGTGGCCACTGGTGGGCAAACAGAGCGAGGTGACCTCCTGTGCAGGGTTGGGAGAGCAGGGACGGAGAGGCTATGCCTAAGAAGTCAAAAACCCCCACCCTGCTGAGTGGGAGCAGGGGCCGGAGGCTTGGGGGTCCTCTGCCTACAGGGCCCATTACCCTGCCCCTTGGCTTGCTCACCCTGTGGGGCAGCTGGGGCAGCCTGATATTGTGGGTACTGTTTGTAGGCAGTGCCCTTCCTCGGGTAAAAGGACTTTTTGCCCGAGTCCTTCTTCTTGTGAGAAGGGGCAGAAGTAAGTCTTTCTAGACAGCCTTGTCCATGTGAGGTGCTCGGTCTCGAGCTGTGCGGCCTTCTCGGTCATGGGCTTGCCAAAAAGGTTCTCACCTCGGCAAGGGACATCGACCAACTTGTCCTGAACCCATGGCTCAAGGTCCGATGACTGCAGCCATGCCTGGCGTTGAGCCGCGATGCCGGCTGCCGCAACACGGGCCGAAGCCTCGAAGCCATCGTAGGCAGCGTGGGACATAAACTTAGAGCATTCCCGGATCCCCGAGGACAAGGACTTGAACCTCTGCAAGGGTTCCCCGGAGAGACCAGCAGAGAACCCGGCCAGCTCCTTGGCCAGGTCTCGCAAGTACATGCCCATGTACAGCTGGTAAGACTGCACACGGCAAGCAAGCATCGAGCACTGGAAGCACTTTCTACCAAAACCATCTAGGTTTCGGGCCTCCCTGCCAGGGGGCACCGCAGAGTGCATCTTCTGACTTTTCAGGTGATGCATGACTGATTCCACCACCATGGAATGGTGTGGTAGCTGCGCCTTCTGAAAGCCAGGACTCTTCCGGAGTCGATAGATCGAATCGACCCGCTTGCTTAAAACCGGCGCCGAGGCCAGTGCCTCCCACATACGGAAGAGGAGCCGTTCCAGCATCGGAGGAACCGGGACAGTAAAGGCCTCCTTCGGAGGAGAGTCGTACTGCAGGGCCTCGAGCTCCTCTGCTTGAGGCTCCTCCTCGGGGTCCGCAGGGATAGCCAACGCAGTGGCCATATCCCGAACAAACTCCGAGAATCGGGTATCCTCCAGAAGGGATCTACTCCGGGATTCAGACTGCGGTGCGTCCGATGGGACGTACCGAGTCTTGAAGGTGTCGGGGGACTCCTCGTCCTCCGTCTCCCATGTGGACTCGTCCGATGAGGAATCGGGGTCTGACCTCGCGGGCCTGCGAGCACCCGCCCCGACGCCGAAGGCACCGGTATCGACGCCCTCGGTCCCGAACGGGAGGTCGAGGGAGACCGCGATCGAGGTCGACCTCAAGCCTTTATGGCCTCGAGTATCGGCTCGGTCTCCGGGGTCGACTTCGATGTTCCGGTGGTTGGGGCAGATGCGCCAGACAGGCTGGCCATCAGTGCCCGCTGCTGTTCCATGAAGGCAGACAGTCTGCTCTCCATGGCTGTCAACCTGAGACCCAGCTCAGGAGACTCAGCAGCTCCCGACTCGGGCCCCAGTGGCGGCTCCCTGGGAGGAGAGTCCATGAGGACTACAGGGCTTATGTGTCCAGCAGACTCCGGCTCCAGTCGAGGAACTTTGGAAGGCTTCTCCTGTTCCACAGGCCTGGGGCGACGGTTGGAGGTCTGAGACCGAGCTCTCGAGGAACCCGGGACCTCTTCCAACGACGCCCTCACGAGCCGCTTCTTCTTCTTGCATTCCTGGTCGGGGGACCCCCTGTCTGAGGAGCCACAACGGTGCTCGGGATCCGACTCCCGAGATGTCGAGGCCTCAGACGAGGTCCGGGCCCGGCCGGAGTCCGAGTCAGAAAAAAGCCTTTCCTTTTGGTGCTGACAACTTCGCAGTGCCTTGGAAGACATTTTCCCACATGGTCCAGATGTCTTAGGGTCGTGATCAGGACCGAGGCATCGAAGGCAGCAGTCGTGTGTGTCGGTAAGAGACATCAGTTTCTTGCACCGATCACACTTCTTAAAACCGCTGGAAGCCATCGGGGAAAAAAGAGTCCCCGCGAGGTCAAAGGACCGGCCTTCCAGGGAAAATGAAAAAAAGGGCGCGAACGCCAGCCACTAAGGGCAAAAACTGAAAAAAGAAGATCGGACTCGATACCGGTGTACCGAACCCGGCGGGAGGGGAACCGGTGTCGAACCGGAGAAGAAAAATCGCAAAAAGTCAACAATTTTCCGGGATGACTAGGACTCACGTCCGGTGGGCTTCACGGAAAACGAGAGACTGAGGCAAGATGGCACCTTTAGGCGGGAAGGGAACCGCGCATGCGTGCCTGCATTCCCAAAGGCTTTCATGGAAAGCTGGGGAAATGCTCCGCAGGGGCTCCATCGACGTCGATGTCACCCATATGTGAGGACTGACTTCCTGCTTGGTCCTGGAGAATGACATATGCCACCGCCATGGCATTTTCCGAGAACACCAAGACTGTTTGGCCTGCAACCAAGTGGCAGAAATGCCAGAGGGCCTAGCAAATGGCACATGCTTCAAGGTGATTAATGGACCAAGCGGATTCGTGAAAGAATTAATGCCCCTGTGCCAAATAGCCCTTGTAATGAGCCCCCAGCCAAACAGACTGGAATCCGATGTGAGGGTGAGCCAGTGAGGATTGTGCAGAGACATTCCCTTGTTCAAACTGGTGGGCTGAGACCACCAAATCAGACTGGATACTACTGATGGCAGAAAGGGGAGCCTGATCTCAAAGTCTTGTGACCAAGGCAACCAATGTGACAGAAGGGACCTTTGGAGGGGTCTCATGTGAAGCCCAAAGGACTAACTCCAGGGTGGCTGTAATAGAGCCCAGGAGTTGAAGATAGTCCCAAACCTTAGGAGCTTATTGTCGCTGGAAGTCTGCCAACTGCATGAGAAACTTGGAAAGTTTTTCTGCAGTCAGAAACAGAGCTTCAAGATACTCCAATGACTAAGAAAGATCAAGGTGACTCTTGCTTCAATGCACCACCCAGCCAAGGCCTTCCAGAAACTGAACAATTGTGCTGTCATCTCAACTGCTTCTGACTATGACCTGCCACTAAAAGCCAGCCACTGAGGTAAAGGTGTACACAGATGCCCTCATGCCACAGATCTGCCGCTTCAACTACTATGTTTAAATCTGTTTATTAATCCACAAATCCAACAGAATAAGCATTGCTCAAATTGAGACTTAGCTTACTTTTGACAGCTAAATAACAAATTCCCTTTACATTCCTCTATTTGCATATTTTTGCACATTTCTTTTTTATATTAAATCATATTTAGTTCTGAGAAAAGCAATGGTAGAACACCATACTGAACACAATACAGTTCACCAACAGAGAGAAAGAGCAATGAGCTGATACAAACGACAAGTGTTTTTTTATTTATCTCATTACCCCCCAATGCCCCCTCCAGGACCCCAGAACTCAACCACCCAGCGAATCCTACTCCCAGTGTGTGTTTATTCTTCACAGCACTGGGGTATATCAAACAAGACATGTCCCCTTCTAAGCCAATCATACCAACCAACAAGCCAGAATAATATACAATACAAAACACAACATGAGCCCACTATCCCAAACCCTCTCACACACTAAAATCCCCCACCCCTCATCCCTGCCCCACTCCTCGATTAACTACAAGGAGAAGAGAACTAAAACCTAAGAATAAGAAATTGAAATTGATAGCTGCAGCCCAGGACAGTGGATTATGGTTGAGATGGTTCACAGCAAATAGAAAAAAATGGATAAAACTGGCATATGTAGATTCTGTAAGAGAGACCTGGAAACAGTTATTCATCTTGTAGCTGGCTGCAAAGTTCAAATGACAGAAAATGCCTAAACAGAAAGGCGCAATAGGGTAGCACATCTTATCCAATGGAAAATTTGTAAGCACTACAACGTTGCTGTACCAGGAAAGTACAGGGAATGCGACCCTAAAAGAATTATGGAGAACGAAGAGGTTACAATTAGCTGGGACATTCCCATGCCAACTGATAAAAAGCTGGATGCAAGGAAACTTGACATAATGGTAAAGGAGAAAAATATCAGAATGACATTGATAATAGAGCTGTATGTTTCAAGCAATCATATATGGAGAGAGAGAAGATACTTAAATACCAAGAAATGCAGTCACCAATATGGTGGCAGAAAGATAAAAGAAATAGTTCCCATACTTTTCGGTGCCACAAGCCTGATTAAAATCATTCTCCATGAACAAACAGGAAATAAGTCCTCACGTATGGGTGCATCATCATCATAGCCCTTCTCGACGCGATGCAGAGAGCGATGGCCAGGAACAGCTGGCCAAGCTTCCCTGGCAGGAAGTTGTTTCCCTGATATACCAATCTTCATGGAGTCCCCCGCCAGAGGTGTCGACCCCTGTAACCATGGCTGCGGCACCGGCCCCCTCGCAGGTGGTGATTCTGGAGGAATGCCTTTGAGCCCTTGAAGCTCACTTGGCAGCAGATCTAGCCTTGCAAAACACAGGCTTTGTGGCACTGGTGTCATTGACACCACACTCCATCTAGCTTTTTCTGGAGACCGATGCCCTGCCCGCTGAGGCAGGTGCATCGGGTGGGAGGGCAGAATTGACACCGGTTCCGATGGCTACCTCCCTGTCCAGCGTGTCGGGCACCAATGTCCGCACATGAGGCGGCATGGGGGTCACCAGCATCCGCTTTATCCCCTGTTGCAGAACTGGGGGGGGGGGGGAGACCTGGCACTACTGGCCAAGGCAAGGACTGCTCCAAATTCATGGTGCGTGGCACTTATGATGCTTTTTTTTTAAATCTTTTTTTTTTTATTCATGATACAGAACAGGCAAATTAAACATTACAATCCGCTAACAGATTAGATTAGAATAGTGCAAAAGTGGCTTACAGAATACAACATTGTAGACAACAAACCCATGAAAACCTCGTAAGCAGCCTACATTGCAAAACATGGTGAACAACAGAGATATTGCAGCATAACATACATGCATACAGATATGGAACAACAAAACTCTATCCCACTACAAGAAATATGCCATACTTATACGCTGAAATCGAGGCAGTCAAGCCTAGTAGTAAAAACACAACTGAAGGGTTTGAATAGGAAACCGTACCCACCAAATCAACCAACAGACACGCACATCTGTCCTAAGTCCCCCTTCAGAGGGCACGTTCCACTGGACAGAGAGTCCCCAAGCAAGGTTACGAAGAAGAACCAAAGAAGAGGAAAGGGAAAATGACAGGCAAGACATGAGGAAACAGGCCATAAAGCCTCTTGGATGGGCTACCGCAGCAACCCACTCTACAGCCCGTCCACCCCGGGGTCCCCCCCCCCCTTTTCCTCCCCCCACCCCCCCTTTGCCAAGGCCAGTAAGAATCCCACCCCGCCTACGCGCCCGGCAAGCTATCCAAAAAACAGCAGCACCAGCAAACCCAGGGTTGAGTCTTCTCCCGGGCCTACCATCCCTCAGCGAGTCGGCTAGGCCGAATTACACCCGCGTGGTGACTTCCAACCCACCCCCCCTACCAAACCCCCACCCCCCCCAATAACGCAAAATAAGGAGTTGCAGCCGAGTGTGACCTATTCCATGAATGCGTAAGACCAAACAGGTAGTAATGAATCAGCCACCCCTGAAGCTAGCACCATAGCTAACCCCATGAATTCAATATGGTTCCCCCAGAAGGCGTCGGCGCGCCCCTGCAGGTAATAATTGCACGAGGGGTCCCCACATCTGTAGAAATCGAGCCCATCTGTTCCCCACTCCAGCAGCATGTAACGGTCCATAAGCAGAACTTTATGGAGTCGAAGCCTCCAAATGCCATAACTGGGTCCTCTTCCATCCAACCACTGTTGCAGCACTGTCATACGGGCAACCATCAGCATCAAACGCACCCATCGCAGTCCCATTGTCCCCAACACACACCCCCATTCATCCTCCCATACATCCAACACAGCATTCCGTGCATTGAGGGGCTCCAACTGTGCTAGGCACCGATGCAGATGGCCAAACACTCGTCCCCAAAAGACCTGGACCTTAGGACAGCACCAAAACATATGACCCAGAGTTGCCCGAGCCTCGCCACACCGAGGACAGCAGTGGCTCGTGCCTACCCCGGCTCTCCAAGCCCGCACCGGGGCAAAATATAGGCGGCGCAGGATACGATACTGGGTGTCACGATGCAGAACCTGCACACTTAATGTCGGGATTGCTGCCAGCCCTTCCAAGAGCTGCTCCACACCGACCTCCTCTCCTAACTCCGCAGACCAAGCCGTCGCCAAAGCTTCCACCTCCAGAGGCAACACCCCATCCCATAACATTTTGTGAAGCCCGGACACCCGAACTCTCATGTCCCCCCCCCAGCAAGGCCATTTCAATCTCCGAACAGATCTCCCCCCGCATCGCATCCACAGGAACCGTGCGTAAATAGCTCCGAAGCTGAGTGTATTGAAAAACATCTCCATCTCGTAACAAATACTGGTGACACAATTCAGAGAAGGGCACCATAGTCCCCTCAGGGGTCAGCACATGCTCCAGATTCACCACTCCAAGAATCTCCCAGACATGAAAGTGAGATCGCCCCATACCCGGTTCGAAGTCTGCATTACCCCTGATTGGAAGATAAGGCGTAGAAGACGCCGAAATCCGACGTCCAGTGCAAAAGAATCGCCACGCCTGCCTAATGGGCTTTAAAAGGAATACCCGAATATCCACGGGCACAGTCCGAAGTGTCTTAGCGTGCAACAAGTATCGCAAACGGAGAGGTGCCAGCACATCCTCCAACATCACCGTCGGGGAATAGTCTGTCAAGTCCCACAGCCAGTCGCGAACGTAGCGCAGCAAACACGCTACATTGTATCGCCGAATATCCGGGAAACCCATACCCCCCAAGCCCCAAGGTTGTCGCAAGATCGCCAGACGCACCCGAGGTCTTCGCCCCTGCCAAAGAAGCAGATTGAACAGCCTATCCAGTTGCCGAAGATCTGATCGCCTTAAGAGCATCGGAAGAATCTGAAGCGGGTAGAGTATTTTAGGGAAGATCGCCATCTTGCATAGGGCTATTCGGCCCCCCAGAGATAACGGCAAGTCCCGCCATTTATCTACACAGGCCGACACCTCCCCCAGTAACTTAGACACATTAAGATGATAGAGATCCCCCAACCGCGCCGGCAAATAAATGCCCAGATACTTAAAATATCCCGTAGCCCACTTCAAGGGAAAGGGACCCTGCCACCCCAGATGTCCGTCGGGGGCTAGAAACATCGCTTCGGACTTATCTAGATTAAGACGGAGTCCCGAGGGTACCCCATACTCTGTAATAAGCTGTAACAAACACGGCAGTCCGACCAGGGGATCCCCCAAATGAACTAACAAATCGTCAGCAAACGCGGCAAGGCGAAACTCCTCCCGCCCCATCCGAATACCCAGAAATTGGGAAGAAGTCCTAATAAGAGACAGAAGAGGCTCCAGGGATAGAACGAATAAAAGAGGCGATAATGGGCAACCCTGCCTAGTCCCTTTCTGGATGTCAAAATCTGCAGACAGAGTCCCATTAACGCTAACAGCTCTAATCGGATGAGCACAAAGCAGGTGGATCACATCCACAAAGAACCCAGCAAACCCCATTGCCTCCAGGACCTGGTACATAAAAACCCCAGTTGACCCGATCAAACGCCTTCTCGGCGTCAAAACTGATAAGGAGAGAGGGGTCCCTCGCCAAGCGCCCCACCCCAAGAGATAACAGAATCCGCTGCAGACTATACGCGACCTGACGCCCACGCACAAAGCCCACCTGGTCCCTATGAATCAGGAGGGGTAAGCAAATCGCCAGCCGATCCGCCATTATTTTAGCTAAAAGTTTAATATCCACATTAAGTAAAGAAATGGGACGGTAAGAGCTCGGCAGAAGAGGATCCCTCCCGGGCTTGGGTAAAATAGTGATCACAGCTTTGTTAGCTTCAAAGGGGAACCTACCCCGCTGTACCAGATCTTCAAAGTAACCCATCAATGGGGGCACCACAACGTCACTCAAGGCTTTATAGAACTCGCTACGGAACCCATCAACGCCCGGAGCCCTCCCATTCTTCAAGTTCTTTATGGCAGCTTGAACCTCCTGTCCCGTAAGCCTAGGGGTTGATTAAGAGACTCCAAATGCTCCGCTCCAAGCCGTGGTAGCCCACATCTCTCAAGAAAGAGACGTCCCTCTAGGTCCTTATCGCCCTTGTTTGCATAGAGTCCCTGAAAAAAATCAGCAAAGACCTTCTCTATTGTTGCGGAATCGCGGGTAATGATACCATTTGCCTGCCTAATAGCCCCAATCTGCTGGGACCCCCCGGCGGGCCTCAACAACGAGGACATCAACTTGCCCGCCTTATTCCCGAACCGATAAAGCTTATACCGGTAATACAGCATCGACTTCTGGGCTCGCCGATGGAGTAGCATCTCCAGTTCAGCCTGCACCTCCCGAAGCCTACGCTGATGTACTGCAGTGTTGGAACCCGCCACCATCCGGCGCGCTTTACCAAAATCCCTTTCCAGCTGAAGGATCCGCTGATTCAACCGCTTGCGCCGCTGACTTTGATAACTGATTATATCCCCACGAAGCACAGCCTTCCCTGCCTCCCACAAAAGGGCCGGTGATATGCCCGGTGTCGCATTCAGGTTCTCATATTCCTTCCATTTCCCCCGCAGAAACGTTTCAAAATGAGCATCCCCACATAACTCCAATGGATATCTCCACGATCTACCCAATGGTGGACTACTCCCCCTCAACTCCAAAACCACCATCGCATGATCAGAGATAATCAGAGACCCAATATCCACCCTCGAGACCCAACTGAATAACGAGTCCGTGATTAAAAAGAAATCTATACGGGACCAGGTCCCGTGCGCTCGGGACAAGTGTGTGTAATCCCGGTCTCCGGGATGCATCACCCTCCAAATGTCCAGTAAGCAGTATGCTTCACACAGCCCCCACAATCATTGTCGCGCCCGGCGACTCCCACTCCCCACCCGACCAGACCGATCGAGGCCTACATCCAAGACTTCATTGAAGTCACCACCTAATATAACCTGATACCCACCTGCGTCCGCAAGCAGCTGAGAAAGATTCTGAAAAAAAACGAGCCTCGTAGACATTTGGTCCGTAGACCGAACACAACATCACTTTCCTCCCAGCAAGGATCCCCCATACACCCACATATCGGCCCTCAACATCAGAAACAACCTGTTCTTCGACCCAGCTAACAGATTTGGCGATAAGGATAGCTACTCCGCGCTTCTTCCCCACCGGAGACCCGTACACATAAGCAATTTGACCGGAGCCCAACTTCGCATGCTCCGCCGCCGACTGATGAGTCTCCTGCAGCATGATCACATCTGCACGTTGCCGTTTCAAATGCTGCAATACTTTATACCGCTTCACTGGGGAGACCAACCCGCAAACATTCCAAGAGACTACTCGTGGACCTTTATCCACAGCTCATTGAGAAACTACAAAACCACAGAGCAAGATCCCAATTCAGACCTGGGCGGCGGCCCCCCCAGCCAAGGGCCCCCTGCCAAAGCTGCCAGACCTGGACGGCCCAAAGACGCCAAGCGTCCATCTTAGTCCAGACAGTCCCACACACACTATCAACCACACATCCATCTCCAGCAATTTGGCTAGATTCCTTTCCCCCCCCCCATCCTCCCCTCCCCTAAACCGACTCTACCCCTTCCCATCCGATGGACTACCCCTCCCCCCCTCCCCCTTCCCCAGCCTACCCCCCCAACTACCCCACCATCCATACCAACCACCAGCCACCTGCCAGCCTCGTCCGGCTCCACCTGAACTTCCTAAACATGCAGAGCCCCCCCTCCCCCCCAAAGCAAGACCACCCAGTCCGCCCCCCGTTACCTGCGGCCAATGCACTGAAAGAACCACCCCCTCCCTACATAACCGAGGAAGCGAAGGCAAATCGCCATACACAGTATAAGGGGCAAACATACCAATAATTTAGAAATAGAGAGAAAAGCGCATAGAGCCTGGGCCCCCAGCACCAAATCCCCCCCCTTCAGCAACCGCCCCCTTTACCTCCCAACCCATTCCACATTAAAGAGTAGAGAAGATAAAGAAGAACAGAGAAAGAAAAGGGAACCAGCCCCCACCACGAGACAACCGCACCAACCAGAGGCTTGGAAGAAGGACCCGAAAGATACTGCACCCCCCCGCCCCAGTCCTCGGGGGGCCCCCCGCAGACAGCCAATAAAGCCACCCCTCCCCCAAACCCTTCAGTAGAGAACAAGAAGACCCCTCGATCTGAGCAACTAGCACCACTGCTTGAAGGAGCCAAGCCCCCGAGGATAGAAAGGAGGAAAGGAAAGAAAAAGGGGAAATAGAGAAAAAACACCATAGAAAATTCATACAGTTGCAAACAAAAACTGCCACAGATGAACACTTCATGAGAGGAAGATATAAACAACCTTACTAGGCAAATCTAAACCATATTAACAGTGTTAACAAAGGGGAGCAGCTGCATAAAGCAACATAGACCGTCCCCATTAAGAGAAAAACGGCCATCCCTCCCTCCCCCCCAGACCATGAGAAAGAGAGGCCCATTATCAGCCACCCTAAGCCCGGTGTACATATCCCAGAACGCATCCAACAAAAACCCTTCCAGTCACCCGGGCAGGGTGAAACAATAGTAGAGCAGGGGCCAGTAACAGTAAAATAGGTTGAGTAAAATCAAATTAAAGCTGGAGTAGTAACATTTCCATGCACATCAGAATCAAAGGGAAAATAAACTAAGAGGAAGAAATAAAACAAAAGGAAGAAATGAAATAGAGAGAAATAAAGGGAGAGGCTGAAACATTAGCATGTGACTGAATAAAACAAATACAATCAGATTGAGAATAAAAGAAAATAAATTAAAATAAAATTAAGGCTGTAGAGCAAGTTCCTCATGCTCCAATATCGCCTTGGGTCCCCGAATGGCCACTAAAAGCCTTATACTCAGCATTAGTGTGCAACAAATTATTGTCCTCAGAGTATAGTCCAGGCATCTTCCACAGGGAGAAGACGACGACCGGGACCCCAGACAAGTCGGCTCCGCACCCGGACCCAAGGAGCAACCTGGCACGCTAAGTTCAACCAGCAATACTGCTCTCATCTGCCAAGGCTGTTACAGTAATCCAACGCCTCTTCAGGGGAAGAGAAAGCTCGATTCCCCCCATCGCTATGCACCCGCAGGATTGCAGGATAGGCCAGGGTGAAACGGATGCCTCGTTCAATGAACTTGCTGCAGGCCTCTTTGTACGCCTTGCGTTTCAGGGATACATCGGCTGAGTAATCTTGAAATATCAACACCTTACAGGCGGAGACTCCAGAGCGCCTCTGTTGCCGCGAGGCCCTCAAAACACCTTCTTTTTATGCTGCATTCAGGAAGCGGGCAATCACCGCTCTCGGCTGACGCTCCCCGGGCCGGTAAGGCCCTAACCAATGGGCCCTCTCCACCACGATGTCCCCTACATCAGCGGCCAGGGGTAAGTTGTCAGGCAACCACTTTTCCAGATGCTGCCGGAGGTCCTTATCAAGCACTGATTCTTCTATGCCGATAAAGCGCAGGTTATTCCGTCTGCTGCGATTTTCCAGATCTTCCAACTTATCGTGGTGCTTTGCCCTGGCCTCTTCCAAGCTCTTAATTCGGGCCGCATCCTGCGTCATGTCCTCCAGGGAGCCAATGCGGGTCTCCGCGTGCTCGACGCGCTTTGTGAATTCCGAGACCGCTTGAGCCACCGCATGAATCTGCGTAGCCAGCCCCCCTAAACGATCTTCCAGGGCCACCACTACTGCTTTGGAAACCTCTGCTACCATCGTCGAGGTTGCCAGCGGCATTGCCGCTTCCAAGGTGTCATCCGCCATCTTTGCCTCTCTGCCACGTGTTTGCTCATGGCGGGGGATTTTTGTGGCCATAAACTCACTCCCTGCGCTGCTCAATGTGGGAACAAAGCGCCGATCACCTGCCAAAGCTCTCCCCCGCTGTAAATCAAAATTATTGCCGGCTGAACTTGATAAAATTATTGAGGGGGAAGGAGCGGGCTCCGGAGCTAAAGAGGAAGCGTCCTCTCAGCTCACCATGCCACCGGAAGTCCCGCACTTATGATGCTTTTGAATCTGCCAGCAGAGTAGTGGCGGCATCACTGCCTACCGGCTGATGTGGCTGCAGTCCTCCAACCTAGAACAGTGGGTCCAAGATAAGTTAGCCAATGTCCCTACCGGGGAAAGAACCTCTTCAGGAAGCCGGTGGAAGAGAAGGCAAAGGAGCTCAAGAAGGAGCATGTGATCCTTTCTAGGCTCTCAAAGAAGACCGCAGATTCCTTGCAGAAAAAACATCAGGGTACAAAGGCCTTCTACCCGCACCTGTGCCAGTGTTACCTGGCTGAGCCGCTGCCCAGTCGAAAGCACAGGCCCCCCATCAGCAGCAGGAGGAGAAATCCCCAAAGTCTCAGCCAGCCCCGTAGACCAAGCTGGGGGTGGGCTTTTGATGGGTTACTAAGGAGCATAGCCAGCTCTCTGCTGTCTGCCGGGGTAACCCCTCAGGTAGGGGGGAGGCTCATCCACTTCACCCACGAGTGGCCCCTCATCACCTCAGATACCTGGGCGTTGCAGATTGTCCAGAGAGGGTATCGGCTACACCTCACCCAGCTGCCACTTCTGTATGTCCCAGCTGAGTACCCCATGGACCCCTCGCACCAGAACCAGCTACAGGAAGAAGCCTCCGCCCTGTTAGTCAACCTAGCCATCAGGCCGGTTCCTCCGGCACAGGCTGGATGGGGCTTCTATTCCAGATATTTCCTGGTTCCCAAGACCACCAGCGGGTTTCAGGCTCATCCTGGACATGCAAAACCTAAACTGGTTCCTGGTGCAGTCCTTTCAAAAGGACAGATAAGTATCTCAGCAAGACAGAGCCTGCAGCTCAGAGATCCACCTTGCAGAACAAATCGCAACCAAGAGGTGTCTTAAGCATCAAATACTTTAAGATAGCGAGCTTCAAAAGCTCAAAGGGAGCCTCCATCAGAGCCCTGATACAGAACCCAGGAAGGGTTCAAACTCAAAGACCAATGAGAAAATGAAAGACGTCCAGGAGCAAGGCCAAAGACTTGCCTGCCACCGGACCACAGAAACAGGCCAGAGCTGCCACCCGAACTTTAAGGGAGCTAAGTGAGAGGCCCTTCACTAGGCCATCCTGCAGAAAGGCAAACAGGGAGGACACCTTCACTGTCTCAGGAGCCAAGTGCCTCGCGCTGCACCAGCATTTGAAGATCCATCATATCCATACATATGATAGCTTTGTAGACCACCTCCGGGCACCAAGTAGAGTACAGATTACTGCTGGAGAGAAGCCCTTATGTGCTAGCAGCCTCATTTCAAGAGCCATGCCATTAGCAAGAAGGGAACCAGATCCTCCAGGATGATCGGTCCTTGCCGCAATAGCCTCGAAGATGGAGGCAGCCGAAAAGGAGGCGCCTGCAGGAGCTGTATCAGGTCTCCGAACATGCTCTCTGCGGCCAATCCAGCGCTACCAGAACAGTCCTGCTCGGGTGGCGTTCTATATGCCAAATCACATGCCCCTCCAGGGGCCATGGAAGAAACATGTACAGCAGATGCTAACTTGGCCAAGACTGGCTCAGGGCATCGATGCCCTCGAACCCTATCTCCGTGCAGCGACTGAAGCAGCAGCAAACTTTGGCACTGGAGCAGGTTGCCATCAGATCCATTTCGGGGCGACCTCAGTGGCACAGAATCAACTGAAACACCTCTTGATTCAACTCCCACTTGCAAGGATTCAGAGCGCCGGCTGAGGAAGTCTGCTTGCACATTGTCCACCTCGGCAATGCATTGGGCAGACAAGACTAGGAGGTTCTTCTCCGCCCAGGCAAACAGGAGATCCATCTCCAGAGCCACTCTGGCACACCTTCTGCCGCCTTGCCAAATGACATAAGCCACTGCTGTGACATTGTCTGAAAACATTCGAACCACCCGGCCCTCGACCAGGGGCCGGAAATGTAGAAAAGCCAACTTGATGGTCCTTGCCTAGAGGTGGCTGATGGACCACTCTGCTTCCCTGCAGTTCCAACGGCCCTGAGCCGTATGGCCTCAGACAATGGGCTCCCCAGCCCATGAGACTGGCCTGTATCTTCAGCAGGATCCAGGAGAAATGGTCTAGCGGTACACCCTTCCTCAGATGACAGGGCAGCTGCCATCACTTGGTCTTCACCGTCAACAGGAGCAGAAGCCTGCGCTTGAACTCCTGAGAACTCAGGGACCATTAGGTCAACAAGAACTGCTGGAGCAGCTGCATGTGAATATGCACCCATGGCACCATCTTTATGGTCACCGCCATCAATCCGAGGAGCTGAAGATAATCCCAGACTCTGGGGGCCTGCTGCGCACACTACAGTGCCAGGCAATTTTAATCTTCTGGCTTTCTCCTCTGGCAGGAAAACTCTTCCCAGTCGAGTATCAAAACGTGCTCTCAGAAATTCCAAGGATTAGGAAGGCAGAAGTTGGCTCTTTTCCTGATTGATCACCCAGCTGAGGCTTTCCAAAAAGGACACCACTCGGGACATCATCCAAGACCCTTCTGACAGGGAACAGGCTTGTATGAGCCAGTCATCCAGATAGGGATGGAAACAGATCCCTTGGTGCTGCAGTGCTGCTGCCGCCATCACCGTGACCTTAGAGAACATCCTTGGGAAGTCAAGAGCCCAAAAGGGAGGGTGGAAAACTGATAGTGAGAGCCAAGCACGGCAAAATGCAGATACGTCTGCTGATCTGCCCAGATTGAGATATGAAAATATGCCTTGGCTAGATCCAGAGAAGCCAAGAATTCCCCTCCGTGCACTGCTTGAATCACGGAGCGCAAGGTTTCCATCAAAAAGTGCAGGATGGGCACGTGCTCGTTGACCCCCTTGAAGTTCAGAATGGGCCTGAAGGAACCATCCTTCTTTGGCACCACAAAAAAGATGGAGCACCTGCCCTTGACCTGCTTGACTGGAGGGATGGGCATCACCACCTTTTGGCACAGCAACTTGTCCAAAGTGGTTCGCATTGCAGCACCCTTAATTGCAGATCCACAAGGGGAAATTAAGGTATTGGGAATTGTCTCTTTGCATTCCAGGATGTTGCCGAACTGAATGGTGTCTAGCACCCAGCGATACTTGGTAACCTGGGCCCACTCCTAAAAGAGGCGGCAAAGCCTACTGCTTACCAGAGGCACCAGAGAATGGGCCCCCAAAGCTTCACTGTATAAGTCCCCTGGGCCCACATGCGCCAGGAAAGGACTGAGAATGAGCCCGAGGCAATAGTCCTAAGACTCCCGAGAATCCAGCCAGCGCGCCCTTGGTGGTTGGACAGAGGCTGTTGAGAAAGGGGCACTAGCCCGCTTCACAGGCCCCATGAACCTGTCTTCTGGAATGCAGTAAGATTTTGTCTTGCCTAAGTCCTTCACCAGATTCTCCAAATCAGTTCTACACAGGAGCTTCCCCTTAAAGGCCAGTTGAGTCAACTGGGCTTTGGAAGATGTGTCTGCTGCCCCGTGCTGGAGCCAAATCCAATGCTGTGACACCGTCATCGGGGTATCATCCCTGGCTGTCAAACATACCAGGTCATACATGGCATCAGAAGGAGAGGCCATAGCTGACTCCAAAGGAGAGGTATCATCATCAGGCGGAAGAGACTGAATCCACTGGAGCAGGGCTCGGCTCGGCTCCTGCTCCATGCTGGAAGCATCTGTCAAGTACAAGGCAGATGAGACCCAACACTGCCAGTTCCTTCTTCTGGAATAGATGGATAATGCCGGCCTCTGAAGAATCTTCTGCAGATGAGAGCATTTCCTCATACACATCAGAGCCCAGTATCTGAATCTGAGGCAGAGTTGACATTTCCGATAGCTCTCAACTGTTCCCCATCTCCAGAGAGCACCCCGTGCCGGGGACGCTTAGCCAAAGGCAATCAAACAGGGTTTCTACTTTCAGTTTGCTTGGCACAAGACTGCATCCGGGGGCACCCAGAAGCCGCAGGGTCTGAATTTCCATGCTGGAAGGAATAGGCCTGTTATAAAAAGGAAAAGAAATCCAGGGAGGACAATCCGGGATCCAGAAGCTCTCCTCTTGGATAAGGCTCCCCGACACCAGGGGGAAGCGCCGTCACAGACTCCCTAGAGGACAAAGAGCATGGTCCCTGAAGTCTCTGGCTGTCTGAATATCCTTACCCATAGTGCCATCCTTCACCTCCTGCCCTGATGCTGGTAAAGGTGGACTAAACCCCACGACCCGAGAGGGGGAAGACATGCCCTCCAGGGGCGACTCAGAAGCTGCCATGCAGGAAAGGCAGTCCAGAATACAAGGATGAGCCTCCTTGCTTGCCACAGGTCAAACAACATTACCTGGAAGAAGGCATAGAGAGTTAGGGTAAATATCACAAGAGCGCATGCTAAGACTGCATTTACTCCCAAGCCCATGTTAACTGTGCTTTTATATTACATGTGTTAAAGGCGCTATGGAAGGAGTGTGCATTGGAGCCACTTGGGCGGAACACGTGTTAAGCAGGGCCGGATTTACCTTGAATGAGGCCCTACGCCAACAAAAATTGTGGGCCCCCAGCAGGGGCGGCCCAAGGGGGGTGCGGGGCCTCATTTGCATAAGGGGCCTCATTTGCATAAATATTTGCATAATGTTACCATATACTAACTTTTAGTAAACGTGCCTCTTAATGAGTGTATGGATAAAGAAAGACTAAAAGATTTCTACATTACTATAATCCAGTGCCAACTGCCAGACACATTAGGAACTACTACAAACACTGCCCATTTAGAACCCATAGTAAACCCGCCGTATCCTAACAGCACTACCAGGACTCACAAAGCACCATACTCTACCAATCAAAAAGAAACACTGCAAATATTAAACCAATACATTTCAGAGAACAACAATACATGACCTACTGGGGAAAGAGAACAAGTGGCAATGTCAAATAGGAATTATATAAACAGAACACCTCAGCTCAGTTACACATGCAGAACATAGACCATCACCAAACAAGTAATCACAATTTAGAAACAGGAAGACAATAATTAAACTGGGAATCCCAAAAGCCAAACTTGGAATGTACAACACTGTAGAAATAAAACTATACATTAATTTGCTCTTGTACTAAACAAAGCGCAGACGTTAATGATGCACATTTACCAGAGCTGACATATTCCAATTAATAAATTCAAAATAAAGAGATATTTTTCTACCTTTTGTGCATTTTTTTCAGCTGCAATTGCTCCAGCCACTTTCTTCTGGTTTCTTCGTGTCTTCTGCTAACTCTCCATCGTCTGCTGTCCATTTGTCCTTTCTTCTCTCTTCTAGATTTTTTTTCCATTCTCTCTCTACATCTGCTTTAACATACTAATCTTTCTCCTTTTGCTCTTTCCTCATTCCTATTTCATCCACTCAAATTTTACCCCTCCATCCTCAATCCCCACTTACTCTCCCAATACCCGGCCAATTGTAGATTTTTTATCCCTCCCACACAAAATATTTTTCCCTTCTCCATTTTACTCTTCCAGCCCCATCCCATTCTAATCCTCCCCCAACATCAGCTCCCTTCTAGTTCCAGCCTCACCCAGCATCCATTCCCTTCTAGTCCCTGCATCAGCCCATTTCCAGTCCTAGCCATCCATCAGCCCATTTCCAGTCCTAGCAACCCCCCAACCCAATACCAATCCTAGCCCCCCATCAACCCACTTACAGTCCTTAACCCCCCATCACCCCGTTTTCAGTTTAAGCCCCCCCTATAACCCATTACCAGTCCTAACCCCCCATCAGCCCACTTCCAGTCCTAACCCCATCAACCCATTTCCAGTCAGCCCCCCATAGCCCATTGCCAGTCCTACCCCCCCCATCAGCCCACAGCCCATTACCAGTCCTAACCCCATCATCCCACCTCCAGTTTTAACCCCCCAGCCCATTTCCAGTCCTAGCCCCCCATAGCCCATTACCAGACAACCCCCATCAGCCCACAGCCCATTACCAGTCTTATCCCCCCCCAAAGCCCATTACCAGTTCTAACCCCCCCCAACAGCCCATTACCAGTCCTAACCCCATCAGCCCACCTCCAGTCTTAACCCCCCAGCCCCATTCCAGTCCTATCCCCCCCCATAGCCCATTACCAGACACCCCCCATCAGCCCACAGCCCATTACCAGTCTTAACCCCCCCAAAGCCCATTGCCAGTTCTAAGCCCCCCCAACAGCCCACAGTCCATTACCAGTCCTAACCCCATCAGCCCACCTCTAGCCTTAACCCCCCCCCAGCCCATTTCCAGCCCCAGCCCCCCCAATAGCCCATTACCAGTCCTACCCCCCCCCATAGCCCATTACCAGTCCTACCCCCCCCCCCCCCGGCCTAAAGTAAACTTTAATTTTAAAAAAAAACCTGGTGGCTGCCGCCGCGGGGCCCCCTCTGCTGCTGCCGCGGCAGCACCGACTGACCCGCGGGGGCCCCGCCTCCCAGCTGAAGCCGTCGGTTCGGTTGGTTCTTCCCTCCCTCCCTCCGTGCAGGCTGCTGGCTGTGAGTGACGCGAAGGGAGAGCGTCTCCCCGCAGGGGCTGATGGGAAATTTCCCATCAGCCCCTGCGGGCTTAACAGAGACGCGAGGAGACACTCTCGCGTCTCTCACAGCCTGCAGCCTGCACGGAGGGAGGGAACCGACGGCTTCAGCTTGTAGACGGGGCCCCCGCGGGTCAGTCGGTGCTGCCGCGGCAGCAGAGGGGGCCCCGCGGCGGCAGCCAACAGGTTTTTTTTTAAATTTTATTTTTAAAAAAATGAACTTGTTTTTTTTTTGTGGGCCCCTGCCGGCTGTGGGCCCTACGCCATGGCGTACATGGCGTATAGGTAAATCCGGCCCTGGTGTTAAGACCACGTGACCACCACGTGCACAATAGGCAAAAGCTTTACTTATACGTGCAGAAAAGGGCGGGAAACTCTCACACAGTGCCAATGGTCATTAGCAGTCCACCCCGAATTGTGTCCCTTAGAGATGAAACTGGGAGCCCCCAACAAGGACAATGACAAAGTCAAGCCTTGGTATTCACCCCCTAAGAACCCCAGGCAAAGGATCCATGCTGGGACCAGTTCTGCTCCCCTGAAACTGCTTCACTGGCTGATTTTGTTTGTACAGCACTGTGTGAAAGGTGGCTGGCAGGCAGAGCCTTCTGCAATCTTCCAGAAACAGCAGGGGGGGGGGGAGAGGAAGAGGGAGGGGGCATTGAGATTGTGTGAGGCTGCTGTACTCTTCTAGATTCTTCCAATTTGTGGCTGTTCAACAGGCCCTTATCATGATAAGGTCTGGAGCTGAACCAATTTTCCCTCTTCCTATCACTACTAAAAAGACCACTGTGAAGTAGAGTCTCCCATGTCACACTCAAGTGAGTCACCTTTCTGTATACAAGGCGGTCATTCACAAGCGTTTTATCAAACTCTTTTCTTCTAATCTTCAGATTTTCTTTAGAGAGGAGAAAATCCACCCACCATCTGTTGGAGACAAAAAAATACCGAAGGGACCTCTGGTGGCTGAGGCAAATAGAGACATAGGAGTGATGTCATTGAAACTTGGGCTTTTCATTGGTTCTTTGTCTCTACCAATCTGCTGATAGGGGAACACAATCCACTTGTCTTACTAGTCTAGCAGGAAGAGACAGAAATGTGGTTAATCCTCTTAACTTGTTCATTAACTTCTGTGGTCTCTTTCCTGCTGCAAAGGATCCATGAACAAGTTCAGCATGGCCCTTATCTGCAGGTGGGATGTTGTCCCCATCTGCAGTACTGCACTGTCACAACTATCTCTGCCCTGGCTGACATACAGCCAATATATATTGTTCTTTTTCTTTCCTACCATACTTCAATTATGTTGCCTTGCTGACATTTGGTATCGATTTCATACAGTGGGGCTACCACGTGAAGGAATTCAGCAAGATTTGGGGAGAGTAATTTATTCTTTTTCTCTAAGAGGCACACAGCAGTTCATCAGCATTGCTACTGCTGCTGCTGTTCAGTTTTATGTTGTATCCTTTGTTGACCACTATCTTTCTTCAGGGGCAATTTCTCCCAATGAATTAGTTTTGTACATACCATTACAGTCATGAATCTCACTCCTAAGCCATGGTATGTAAATTATGATCTCAGTCTCTAAAACTTACTGCTAACGCTCAAGGAGAGTTGGTAGTGCATAATTTTGGCATTTCAAAATGAAAGACAACAAAGCAGGAAATACATTTTCTAGCAAAGCATCAATAGGTTTTATCCTTTAGTGCATAATTTTCATTTTGTTTTCCCATTTAAATATTTCATAAAATAGTAATAAATATATTGTGGTAAGGAGAGTGCAGCTCAGCATGGAAATAAAAGAGAAAAAAGAACTTTTTCTTCTTTTCGGGGGATGGGTGCACTAGAACACATACACCACAGCAAAATCCCTGAGAGAAACCAAGAGGGTAGAACTAGGTTTAAGCCACTCCCAGACTCCATGACAACCCCAGGTAAGAGTAGGAGGTACAAGTGGGTGGAGTCAGAGAGGGAGGTGCCCTGCTCAACCTTTAAGTTTGAGAAAACAAACAAAGTTGAGATAAGCAGTCAAGGGAGAAGCAGCCAAGAGAGAAGCAGCCACAAAGAGAGCAGCAGCAGAGACAAGAGCAGCCAGCACTGCAGCCAAGGAAGCTACAGAGAAGGTTCCAGGCGGAGGACCAAATAGACTGGCAAGAGGGAGAGAGAGAAAAGGTTGGCTTTGAGAAGGCTAAGGCAAGAGTGCTTAGACTCCTCTGATGAAGGGTCTGTCTGCAAGCAGCAGAAGCCCCAGGAAGGGAAGTGGAGGTCTGACCCTGATTCCCTGTCTAGCTCAGAGGCAGAGAGAGTCACAAGCCACAGAAGCCTCAGCCAGGAAGGTGCTGCAACAAGACTCCAAGGTAGGAGAAAGAAAGCAGTAAAGCCAAAACCCTGTGTTTCTTGCTCTGACTCTGAAGAGAGGTTTAGGCCTGAGAAAACCCGGATAAGGAAGAAGGGGTTTTCAGGAGAAACGGAACAGGAGAAGCCCGTTGAAGTCCTACCTAGAGGAGAAGGGGCCATTCAGTGGAATAGGCTGTTTAACCTGTTAAAGAACATTAAGCATAAAGTGCCTAAGCGTTTTCAAACTTTGCCAAGATACAGCTCAGCAGAAAGCATGGAGGTAGAAGGTAAAGAAAGTGACCTGACTTCAGCTTGTTCTGAGATGGACTGTGATATGTGCATTGTTGCTAAGTAATGAAAGCCTGATAGCAGTGAGAAGTTAGGAATTGTAAATACATGTGCTTTATGATTACGGAATTGAGAAGCATCATAAAGGGAAAAGAAAAGAAAGCCTGTGTAAATAATTCTACTACAACACTGGTTGTAAGCTTTGCTTTAATAGGAGAAGGTTATCCTTTATTTTCTTTGACTTGAGTGTACAACTGCTTGAAAGATTTGTTATCCGCTTGCCACGGAAGCTAATAAAATTCCTGTGTGCTTTGAAACAACCACTTGGTTTATTTATCTCTATACACAACTACAATCCTTGGTAAAGAGGAATTCAAGATGGCTTCCCGTCCCTACTAGGCGACCGCCTGGTAGGGGCGCGACCACCACAATATGCTCTTCTATCCTATGCCGCTGAGATTTTCCTTAATCAGGAAAGCGTCTCCTAATGCTGTGGTAAGGAATCTTAGGGGTATGTTTACTAAACTGCGGTAAAGTCACTGGCGGTAAAGGCAGCGTTAAGGTGCTGAAGCCATATAATCAGTGGGCGGGTAGGGGACGTGCCAGCGTTAGGGTGCCTTGGGCCATTTAACGTGCTCTAACAGGACTAAGTGCAATAAGGTGACAAGACGTCCTAAGGAGAGATAAGGCGCCCTAACATGTGATAAGGTGCGCTAACATGAGACAAAGCGTCCTAAAGAGAGGCAAGGTGCCCTAACATGAGGCAAGGTATTCTAAAGAGAAGCAAGGTGCCCTAACATGAGGCAAGGAGTCCTAAAGAGAGACAAGGGTGCCCTAATATGTGATAAGGTGCCCTAATATGTGACAAGGCGTCCAAAGAAAAGACAAGGTGCCCTAAGGTGGAAAGCATGCACCTTAAGGCAGGAAAACGGCTGTAACCCAAACACTGGATAGAGCACCAAAGAATGTCAATGTAAAGGTGAAGGAAGGAAGGACAGGTGGGAGTTTATGCACTTGCCAAATCGGTGGGCACCCTATGTGGCAGCCAGTAAAGTGGATGAGCATGTGGGAGGCAGCTGTACCGAAGCACAGGGTGGTGCCAATGTAAAGTGCTGCAATGTCAGTGTGTGGCATAGGATGGGGAAGATGTGTCCCCCAGCAGAGGCAGAAGCGGCAGGATGTTTGCAGCAACAGGAGGATAGAGTAGTAGTGGTTATGTGCAGATCAGGCACAGGAGAGGCAAGCATGAAAAGCCATAATGCAGAAAAAGAGTACCTGTGTAGGTCATGGAGTATCAGCCTGCACAAGACGACAGGACTGTACACAGCCGACAGAAGCAGATAGATGGGCTGAAAGATAGATGGCGGCTAAGGAGAGACTGGCATGGGCTGGCAGCACCGATCTGCAGAGCCCTGACTGTTACAGGCATGAAAATGATCTGAGTAGCAGAGTCACAAACAGATCAAGTAGGAATCAAACCCCTACCCCATGCGTACGGAGAACTTGCACTAACCAGTAGGTTACACCTCCACCCCTCTCTGTTCAGTAATGGCTGGATACAAAGAGACTGCAGGTCACCGCCTAAAATGTCTGCTGTGTATGCCTGCATAGGGTAGCCTTACCAGTACTCATGATGCAGTGCACAGTCTACAGCTGATCACCGAATGGAGAATGCACTTATCTATTACCTCAGCTCAGTAAGATGCACTGACAGTGTGTGATACAAGCATAGAGCAGCTACAAACCATGCTACTGAGAAGTTTCTGTGGTCACCCTAAGGGTGAAGATGGGCACCCAGCACCAAGTCCCCAGTACCCCAGTGCTGCAGATCCGCATCACCGCCAGTGTGTGGCAGGTATTGTCTGCAGTGTGATATGCTAGTCACCTTGTGTCCTTCAGCATGCGCCAGACACATCTGGCTCTGGCCCTGTTGGAAAGGGACCCACTTAGAACAGTGCATGTCAATACCCAGTGTTACAATGCTGATGCCATGGTGGTCATCTACCTGGGGGGGGGGCGCATCTAGACTTGCACAGTGCTATTACTAGGGTCCTGCTGGCACTACCAGTATCAACGGGCGTAGGCTTAGAACACCTCATGCCCCAACCACCTAGGTCTATCATTCATCCACAGCAAGCACAGTCAGACTGCACCTGCTACCCATCACTGGGTTTTCCAGCCATAAGAACATAAGATATGCCATACTGGGTCAGACCAAGGTCCATCAAACCCAGTATCCTGTTTCCAACAGTGGCCAATCTAGGTCATACTTACTGTAAACGGGGGTGCTTGTTGTGAAAGTTCCACAATCTTGGCAAGGACATGAATTTACTTGACTTGCAAAGGATTGTCGGTCTTGTAGTTCCTTCACACAGAAACTATCCGTTTTAACAAGAATAAAGAATTGTAGTTGCTCGAGTGTAAAGCAGAAAACAGATTTTTTTTATGGGGTGTTATTCCCTCGCACAGATATACTTGGTAACATCAACAGGATAATTTCTTCAGGAGTTTTATTCAGGAAACAAAACAATTAAGGCAACTGAATTTCTTATGCAATAACTTAGTAAAGACCTTGATGGAACAGAAAAGGTCTTTCTTCTAGCCCCTGCTAATAAACCTTTCTTAGCAGTGCTGGAATGAAAAATAAACCCAAAACGAAAATTCTCTTTATCAAAAAAAACAGCTTTCTTCCTTTCACATAGAGAAGAAGCTTTTTTCCAAAGTCCCACGTGCACTTGTGCCTTGCTCTAATCACAGGTGCTTAATCAGCTGCAAACCATTGCTGGCCCACTCTCCACGTGGCTCCAACTTTCCCCAAAGCTTTCTCTCAAAGAAACTTTTCTGGGAAGCTAAAAATCAGTACAGTTCCTTTTGGTGTTTGATCCTTATCTAAGGATTACTTTAGAACAGCAGCTTAGAAAGAGAACAATCCATGCATTCAACTTCCTCATCTGATATTTCCCCTTACTCTTGAAATATCATAGGATCACTTTCATACACTGGCTCAGAGGATTTCTCTAACTGATCTCTACCAGGATAGAAACTGTTTCCCTGCTGTCTTCCTTGTGCAAAGCTAGGGAACAGATCAGAGTTCATACCTGAGATCACGTTGTCATTAGGTTTCCTCTCTGGGTATTTTGGCCAGTAGGAAGCAAAGCTTCTGTGCCCAGCTCTCCAGTCAGAATCTCTGGACTTTAGATCTCTTTTCCCATACCTCCTTGAATAGGTATTAGAGCTCCTTCTTTCTGTAGATGCAGCCGTCTCCCTTACAGGTGCTGTCCGAGAGTTCCTGGCTGTATATCTCCAAGCCTCTGGCTTCTTCCAGTCCAATGAAGAATGCTTGCCCCAGGAATCTCTCCCAGCATAAGTACTGCCTTGGGCTCCTTTCTTAGACCTTCTGGACGTCTTACTGTTCTTCCTTCTGTTCACGATCAGTCTCTCCTTCTCCAGCTCCCGTTGCTGTCCTTGCCACCATTGTTCTCCTTGCTGTCTGTCTGAAGAATTTCTTCTAGCTTTAAAGTGCCTAGATGGCCGCCCCACCCTAGCACACTGCAGGTATTCTGAATTAAGCCCTGCCCTAGGAGATGTGTGATTAGGGATTACATCATTGCTTCTCTGATTAGGCACATGTTTCCCTACTTCAGCTCTTCTAGAGGCTTTCTGTAAACCAGTGCATTCTGGGTCTGGCAGTCTTTTAGGTAAACACTCTGTTTTAGTACTTTTACCAGCCAGCACAGGTTGCTTCTTCAGAGCCAATTCACCTCTTGTATTATTTCTTCCTGAACTATGATAAGTTTCCTTATCACAATACTTAGTAGTTCCCCAAGAGAGACAGGTTCCACAATGCTTGTATTGGGTCAAGCATTGATATCTTGGGTCCCTTTTTAATAATGGTTTATGGACCTTTCCTCCAGGAACTTGTCCAAACCTTTTTTAGACCCAGCTACACTAACAGCCTTTACTATATCCTCCGGTATCAAAGTCCAGAGTTTGATTACACGTTGAGTGAAAAAAATATTTTCTCTTATTCGTCTTAAATAGTTTACCCTGTAGCTTCATTACATGTCCCCTAGTCTTTCAATATTCTGATAGTGTAAACAATTGATCTACGTTTACCTGTTCCACGCCATTCATTAATTTATAGACCTCTATAATATCTCCCCTCAGCCGTCTCTTTTCCAGGTTGAGGAGCTCTAACCTTTGTAGCCTCTCTTCATAGGAGTAGCCTTCCATCCCCTTTACCATTTTGGTGGCTCTTCTCTGTATCTTTTCTAATAATGCTATATCCTTTTTAAGATACAGCGACCAGAATTGCACACAATATTCAAGGTGCGGTTGTACCATGGAACAATACAGAGGCATTATAATATCCTTTGTTTTATTTTCCATTCCTTTCCTTGTGATACCTAGCATTCTCTTTGCTTTCTTGGCCTCCGCTGCACACTGGGCAGAGGGTTTTAATATGTTATCCACGATGACTCCTAAATCTTTTTCCTGGGTGGTGGTTTCCAATGTGGAACCTTGCATTGTGTAACCATAGTGTGGGTTGTTCTTTCCTAGGTGCATAACTTTGCACTTGTCCACATTAAATTTCATCTGCCATTAGGATGCCCAGTCTTCCAATTTATCGAGATCCTCCTGCCATGCACATACCAACTGTGCACAGTCCGCTGGTCAGTACACACTGCATGTGCACAGAGCGACCATGTGCACCTAGGCTTGGGATATACGGCATGGACACCCAACAATTGGTTCAATGATCAGGCCCCTAGGACAGGTGGTGCACCCACATCACTAGAACCAGACGCTATAGAGCACTCTTTGGATGCATAGCCGTGCCCTCCCAGCATGACATGCTGTGGCCACCCAGGCCATGCACATGACAGATGGGCACTACGACGTCTCAGCCATTCACCTTACCTCCAATGCAGACCCATCCTGTCCAATCTGCTCTGTTTCAGCCTATATCTACAATACTTTGCTCCTCATCATGCACATTTGCAGACTAAGGCTGGAAACAGCTTAGGCACTGCGTGGCTCAGTGAGGTGTGGAAAGCCATGACTAAAGGATAAATCCTTTATCAAGGTCTTCCCAAAAATACCATACACCCCCTTCAAATGGTTCAAAACACCACTGCAAGAATTATAATGGGATCCGCAAAATATGAACATGTAACTCCCTTGCTTGAAGAACTTCATTGGCTTCCAATCACTGCAAGATCAAAGTACAAAAATCTGATGATCATTTTTAAAATTCTTCACAGACCATCAGCAGATATTCTAAAATCTATTATTTCTAGAGTAGCAAAGAGTAGCAAATCACCTGGGCCAGATGGTATACATCCAAGGGTGTTGAAAGAACTGAAATATGAGATTGCAGACCTGCTATTAGTAATCTGTGAACTATCATTAAAATCATCTCTAATACCTGAAGATTGGAGGATTGCCAATGTAACACCAATTTTTAAAAAGGGTTCCAGGGGTGATTCAGGAAACTACAGACCGGTGAGTCTGACGTCAGTACCGGGAAAAATGGTAGAAACCATCATAAAGAATAAAATTACTCAGCATGTAGATAGTCATGGCCTAATGGGAGACAGCCAACATGGCTTTAGACAAGGAAGATCTTGTCTTACTAATCTGTTATGTTTTTTTGAAGGTGCGAATAAACAGGTGG
This sequence comes from Ichthyophis bannanicus, assembly GCA_033557465.1. NCBI lineage: Eukaryota > Metazoa > Chordata > Amphibia > Gymnophiona > Ichthyophiidae > Ichthyophis > Ichthyophis bannanicus. Next base: position 688,997,918 of record CM066034.1, read on the forward strand.
ACAAAGGTGAGTCGGTTGATATAGTGTATCTGGACTTTCAGAAAGCCTTTGACAAGGTCTCTCATCAAAGACATTTGGCAAAACTAAAGAGTCATGGGATAGGAGGCAGTGTACTACTGTGGATCAGGAACTGGTTAAAAGATAGAAAGCAGAGGGTAGGGCTAAATGGCCAATTTTCCTAATGGAGAAAGGTGAATAGTGGTGTACCCCAAGGATCTGTGCTGGGTCCGCTGATTTTTGACATATTCATAAAGGACCTGGAAAGTGGAATAACGAGTGAGGTTATCAAATTTGCAGATGACACAAAACTATTAAAATTGTTAAAACCCAAGAGGATTGTGGAAAATTGTAAGAGAATCTTGATAAATTGGAAGACTTGGCATCAGAATGGTAGATGAAAATTAATGTGGACAAGTGCAAAGTTATGCACCTAGGGAAGAACAACCCAAGCTATGGTTACACGATGCAAGGTTCCACATTAGGAACCACCACCCAGGAAAAAGATTTAGGCGTCATTGTGGATAACATGTTAAAACCCTCAGCCCAGTGTGCAGCGGCGGCCAAGAGAGCAAATAGAATGCTAGGTATCATAAGGAAAGGAATGTAAAATAAAACAAAAGATATTATAATGCCTCTATATCGTTCCATGGTGAGACCGCACCTTGAATATTGTGTGCAATTCTGGTCACCGTATCTTCAAAAGGATATAGCGTTATTAGAAAAGGTCCAGAGAAGAGCCACCAAAATGGTAAAGGGGATGGAAAGATACTCCTATGAAGAAAGGCTAAAAAGGTTAGGGCTCTTTAACCTGGAAAAGAGACGGCTGAGGGGAGATATGATAGAAGTCTATAAATTAATGTACTGTAATTTATTGTAAATTAATATGATGTACTGTAATTTATTACAATGTCTTGTCTGTCTGTCCTCCATGCCCCAATGTAAACTCTTTTGTTGTCCTGTTAACCACTTTGATTGAAGGATAAGGTGGTATACAAAACTGATTAAATAAAGTAAATAAATAAAGAAATTGATAGACATACACACACACAATCATAATGATGCGCTGTGCAAAAATGGGGATGGTTGGCACTCGTACCTGTCACCTTGGTCCCAATATCAGCTCGAGCATTGTTAATGTGTGCTCCTTGTGCAGGAACTAGTCACATGCTTTGATGTTAACGCCCGCTCAGTGTGCCAGTACTATCAGCCTGACTCTCCATGCAGCTGTGGATAGTGGAGCCTGTTTGTGTGGCTGATGGGTGTTTGTACCCTTGCCAGACGATTCATCGGGGGTTGCACATGTTGGTGCTATACCTTGTCAGACGGCTGCCTGGGTGAGAATCTTCACAGTCTTGACAAGTGCATATATCTATATGATTTGCAAGGGATTGTGGGCAATGCAGTTCATTCACACCAGACACAGCTGCTGACAATAATTTAGTTGTGCTCAAGTGTTAAAGCCAATAAGATATTTATTTATGGGGTTATTTCTCCCAACACAGATATGCTTGGTAGCACATAAATCAGGTTACTTGCTTTCAGTGTTAAACTTGAAAAAAACAAAATCAGGAAAACAACCTTTAAACTTGTCAGGCAATTAAAGCAAAAGAAATAAGACCTGGTTGGCAACAAACTGGTCTTTTCTGTAGGTTTAGCTAATATTCTCTTAGCATGTATCAAACAACAAACCAAAAGCTACAAAGAAAGAAAAAAACTGTTCTTCTCAGGTTAACTTCTTATATCTTCCCACACAGATTCAGAAGTGATTCTCTCCTAGCTCACAAGCAATTAGGTAAGGCTCAATTGCTAGCAGTTATCCAGCTGAAACCCCTTAGCTGGCTTGCTTTCTACTGCGTGGGTCAAATCCTGCTTCAGGAGCTTTCCTGAGTAGATTAAAGAGCAAGTTTGTATTTCTTTGTGATGGTTGCTGTACTTTATAACAGAAAGCTACCAAAGGAGTTTAGACAGAGAGCAGTCCATGTAAACAGAATCTTCATCTGCTATCATTTCCCCTTCTTCAACAAGCATGGGTTCAATATCATGGATTGGCACAGATGAATCTCTCAATGGAGCACTTTCAGGAGAATACTTGTTTCCCTGCTGTCTTTCAAGGTTATAGCTAGGGCATAGATCAGTGTTCATACCTGAGCTTCCATTGCTGTTAGAGTTCCTCTCTATATAGCCTGGCCAGTATGTAGTCCAGTTCTTATGTCCAGCCTTCCAATCCAGATCCCTGGACACTGGATCTCTCTTCACATACCTTCTGGCACGGGTCTTAGGGTCCCTTCCACGTGTAGCCGTCTCTCTCACAGGTACCGTCTGGAGATTCCTAGCTCTGCAGCACCATTCCTCTGGCTTTCCCCAGTCCAGTGGTGTATGCTGGCCCTTGGAATGCCTCCCAGTATACGTACTGTTCTGGACTCTTCTAGACCTCTTAAAGGCTTTTCTCCTCTTTCTTCCAAAGGGTTTCTTTTCCTCTCTGTCTGTCCGGTTTGGCTTCTGCTTCTGATGATCCTCTTGATGATGAAGATGATCAAGCTCAAGCTGATTCTCAGGATACTTCTCTGTAGAATAAACTCTACCTTTATTCTGCTTAGATGAGTGCTCCTCCCTAACACAGCGCAGCTGTGCTGAATCAGGCCCTGCCCTTTGAGATGAGTGCTTAGGGATTACCTCATAGCCCTCCTGATTGAACACACGTTTCCCCACTTCAGCTCCTCTAATGGCTGTTGGAAACCTGGTGCACTCTGGGACTGGTAGTCTTTTATGGGAAAATTCTGTTTTCTTATTTCTACCAGAACTGACAGGTTGCTTGTTCAGAGTCACTTCACCTTTTCTATAGCTCCTTCCTGAGCTATGATAAGCTTCCTTATCACAACCTGCACTGTGAGCTAAAGTTCAGCCACAGGGACATGCAATGCATAATCCACAGCCAGGACCCGAACCTGTAACCCTCCACTCATACACACCAACTGGGTGCAATGAGCCACAGCGCTGCCATATGTTTACAACACTCCCTGGGGCTGACAGATCTTGACACATGTTGCAAAGTGCATTGTGCACAGGACCAGGGCATGTCTTTGGTCTGCTGCAGGCAGATGCTGCTTCCCCCTCCGCCAATATCCCCACACCATGCTGACATACCCATGCGCTGTCCATGTTGGTGGTGTGAAGCCTCATCCCATCCAACATGAGGGTTGGCAGGTGCGTAAGGCGCACAGTCCGGATTGGGGGGAGGAGCAGAGGCATATATGGCTGGCCACATAGCCCCCTCCCCAACCATCTGCCTCTGCAGGCACCCCATCATCACCTGCCAATGATGCGTCTCGGGGGGAGGATGACAAACACTGCCGCGGTAGTCCCCTGGGTGCCTGCATGTTGCCTGCAGGGCTACAGCGTCTGGCATTATAGGCCTCTTCCTCCACAGCTGGGTTCTGCAGCAGCAGGGTGGGAGGGTGGGCAGCCTGGATCTCTAACTAGGGTGCCAGGACCCTTGAACTGCCTGGCACATTGCCTTTCCGCAGCAGTAGCAGAACTGTGTGCTGCCACTGTCACTATGGGATCATGACAAACATCACAGATGGTACTGCGGATGGCAGAATATCCCTTTGTGGAGAGGCTAAAAAGTTTTGGGCTCATCAATCTAGGGAGAGACGGCTGAGAGGAGATATGATAAAGGTCTATAGATTATTGACCAGAGTGCAACAGGTAAAAACGCAGGTCACTTTATGCCATCAGACTGTGAACAGACTAGGGTACCTGCAATTTAATTACAGTGCAACCCATTTGGGTCTTCTAGTTGAAAATATTTTTTCAGTCGATACATAATCAAACCCTTGCAATCCATTGCTGGAGGATGTGTTAAAAGCTGTCAGTGTAGCTGGGTTTAAAAAGGTTTGGACGGGTTCCTGGGTAACGGTCCATAAACCATTGCTAAAGAGGACCTGGGCTATGTATTGCTTGCACCATTACAGTTACTGAGGATCCTGTGTGTCTTTTAGGGAAACTGCTAGGTACTTTTGACCTAGATTGGCTACTGTAGTATACAGGATACTTGGCATGATGAACCTTGGTCTGACACAGTTTGGCATATTTTATAGTCATGTTCATATGTGCCATCTAGGCAGCTGCCTGGTCTCCCCTGTGTACCAGCAGCTCCCACTGCATGACCCATGTGCCACCTCTTTTGCCACAATTTGCACCATCAACACAGTGCCCTTTCATACTTGGGCACTATGCTGTTGCTGCTAATGGAGCACTACTATCATTCACTTGGGATCCTGTCTGTGCATCACACTGCAGACATTAAATGGGCTCTCTCTCCTCACAAAACACCCTTTCCGTGAGGTTTTGCGTTGCATTAGGATTCTTGCCATTAAGGCGTCTGCATTAAGGGAGCAAGCCTTGTTCCCGCCCACTCCCCACCTATTGACTCCCACTCTCCGCCCCATGCACGCCTTCTCTCTGACCACAGGTACAGTTAGCACACGCTAAAGTGGCATTTTGAACGTGCTAAGGGCGCAGATGGAACGCACTTATGGCACACTTGTTCCATTACTGCGGTTTAGTAAACATACCCCTTAGTCTCGATTGTTTTCTTAGTTCATCTCATAGAAGGGAGATATTGATTGAATACAGAGAACGCATGGTTTCTTGATGTATTAATACAAGTATAGACAATGAGCTACTACTCTAGGATGTATTATAATGCCAAGGTTAAAGCTACTTTTCCTTTGGAGCACTCTTTCTGCACTGGATCCCCCTCGTCCCCTTTCGAAGATTATATAGGAAATATAAGCGAAAAAAATAATCAGGATTCTCTTTATAGACTTTTGTCATGTATATTTTAATTAGCATTGTTTCAAGGTCTGCTTGGAATGCAATGCTGATATATATATATACACATATATATTGTCACGCCCTTGCCCCTTACTTCCAGTATGGAGGGGCGTGGTTATCATAGAAAGTTTCACCTTTTAGCCTTTAACTGACTGGTTCCTTTGCCATGCCCTTTGGGAAAGATAGTTCAGTCACAATCCACTTGGCTTCAGGTAGAAAAAACACTTGTAGTTGGCTCGAATGATAAGGCAATGACAGAATTTATTGACTCAAACGCAAAGTTCACAAATACTACCCTTGGATTCTTTCTCCAGGATTCTTCACAATACACATCAGGACATAAATAGACTCAAAGCAAAACTTTCAGCTTATAGTGCTCTTCAGCTCAAAGATAAAGTCTTTTAACAGTCAGTGCTAACAGCTTGGTTAGCATTGCTGTTTAAAGCAAACAAAAACAGCATTACTCAATGGCAGTTTTATGTTCTTATAGTCCCAAACACTTCCAGGCTGGTTTGTCTCCTTACAAAGTAAAACTTTTAACAGGACAAAAACTTCTCATAAGCAAATAATGCTCTATTCAAGGCTTTAGGAATATTCAAAAACAAAGCCAAAAACTTTACTTCCTTTCACCATTAGCCCGGCTTCTTGCCGGTGCACTGCTCTGGATATCAGGTGTTTATCAAGCACAATCAGAGAGCTTCAGCTTGCTCTTGATTTCTCAGCAAACACATTTCTTCTTTAACACAGGACATGCACAAAACCATCTACAGGCTTTCAAGGTTACCTGACTCTGAAGGTTTTCTCTTAAGGGTGGTTTTCTTTCAATCCCTCTGCAGTAAAGGATTGGCACAAGGAGCAATCCATGTATGAGTCTTCGTCATTCACAGCTAGGTCTGGTTCACCTAGTTGCATAGGCTCTACCTCTCCTTCCAGTTCACAGGGTTCAGCAGACTGCCTTCCGTTAGAGCTGAGAATATCCCTTGCAACTCTGCACTGCTCTGTATTAGTCAAGCTTTCAAGGCTCATACCTGGGCCTGGGTTTGTAGCAGCTTCTCCTCCCTCATGCTCTGGCCACCATTCTCCTGTGCTTCCTCGTCCTGTCCTCCAGCTTGTGTTTCTGCTTGGGTCTCTCCCTGAGACTCTCTCTGGGACTCTCCTCCTCCTCTCCCCTGCTTCTTTCTCTATCCTAGACTTAAATCCCCAAGGCTCCAGCCCCACCTCTTCTCCTCTCAGGTGACAGAGATCAGCTTGCCTCCTGGCAGCTGGGTAATTAGGGAACTCAGTGACGTAAGGGTCCTTTACCCTGGGTCTGTATTCCCTCTCCTTTTCTCCACTAGGGGAACTCTGAAACCTATCCCATCTTGGAATTTCCTGCTTTCTAGGTGTGATTGGGGTTTTGTTTCTCTGACCTTGCAAAATAGGTTCTTTTATAAGGGTGAATTCCTTTCCTTTATCCCTTTCTCCTCTGTCATGATAAGCTTCCTTATCACAATATATATATATTTTTTTATAAGACATACACATGAATAAAATGTATTGTGCTTCCAGTGTTAAAAATGATGTTATTTAGAATGGGAAGCCTACTTCGATCCTGGACTTCCAGTCCCTGGACTACTAAGGGATGTTGCAGAGACATTTCCCAGAAGAGAGCAAGTCATGGCCATCAATCCAGGGTAGTATTCTATAGCTAGATTAAGGGCTTAAGCCTACAGGGTTCTGGAAGCCCTGATAAACCAGTCAATGGCCAAAGGATAATCAGACTAGGAACAATAAAAATTCCCTGGATAGCTGTGTGAATGAAGGTTCATGGCATCAGGATTGCAGCTTTTGCTCATACTTAATTTAATTTATAATTCATTAAATGCCTTTCCAAAACTTCTTCTCAAAGTAAATGACAATCAAATAAAAACAAACTGTAAAAATAACAAACTGGTAATAGTCCACTAACAATGAATTAATTCTCAAAATTTAGCTAAAGAATCAGAACTATAGACTTCAAGCTTTGCCGTTGAGGCAATTCTATCAGCTACATAAGTGGAGAAGTAGGTTAAGAGCAAAACAGGTAAGCATGTTCCCCTTATACAAAGAAATAAACACATATATGGCAAAACACGCCATGCTTAAACTGTGGTTGCTGCTACAACTAAGGGGCATGTTTACTAAAGGTTAATGCGTGTTAAGTGTTGCCATGGTCCTTTTATTTCTGTGGGCTGTGGCAGCACTTAATATGCTTTAACTTTTGTTAATGCATGCCAATCTTCAGTAAACATGCTCCCAAGAAGTCATTTCATCTTCCGTCATTAATACATTCTGGTATAGGTAATGGTAAGGAACAGAGCAGCATTTTTTTTGTTTCTAACATTTTGTTTGTTTAATTAGTATACACAATACAACGCAATAATTTTGAAAAAATGGTAAAATTATTCATTTTAGCAGGTTAACCAAGTCTGATATTTCTATATCAAGAATGGGAAATGACAAACTGTTTTAATGAAAAGCACAGACATCTTGAGGGCTAACAGATGTCATCTTTCTGCCATTAGGAATTCAAAAATCACTATAACTGGAGGGAAAATCAAGATGTCATTTTTCAAACAGAGTAATAGTTCTTGTGATGCTGGTAGCATGACTCAACACGACAACATCTCTAATTGTGTGGCTTGGAGCCTGTAGTAAATAACTAGGATGACATATTGTAGCAAATGGTAAATGCAAAAACTGTACACTATGTAGCCCACAAAAAAGGATTATTAATTTTCTACATGAAAAAGTCAGGAAATGAATTTTCATAATTGAATTAAATCCCACATGTTTAACGGTGCTGTTAACTAAAGAAAGCATTATGTTTAATGAGCATAACTTCTTTATAATGTATAGCGTAAGAAGTTGTTTCACGAAAAAATGTGTAAACGTTCTGAAGTATTATTGAAAACAGAATTCCTACTAATATATGAGTTTTAATACATGTTTTTTATCTTTACAATTTCTAAGTGCCCATTAAAGTGCATTTTTTCTTTAATTCTAAAAAGCATAAACACATTTTTAAAGCATATGTTTAAGGAAGATTACTCTTAATCTTTTGCTTAAAAGTGCAGGCTTGGATAAAACATCTACCAGTAACTATAGCAAATATTTCATTCCTTGCTAAACTGCTTAAAACAGTAGCAAAGTATTTGTAAAATCATGAGAATCCAAGTTCTTTTAACAGTGTGCCACATGATAAGGAATCCATGTGTAGACAGGCATCATGAGTTATATAATGGGACACTGAATCTTTTAGTATAGCATGATTTATACTCATAAATATCTGTGAATCTTTTCTTAAATTTTAACTTCATATCTACCAAAGAACTCTGCAATGTTTCAAAATTATGTCTGCTAGCTAATTAGGTTCATTTTGCTTTGGCTAAAAATCTAAAGTGGCCCTGCAGACACATCAGACGTTCCTAATTTAGATCATCTTGGGTTTCTGAATCTCACACAATTTGTTTTCGGAAGTCAATACAGTAGAGACAGTTTTAATTGGGCTGATAAATGAACTGAGCGCTAGTACAGTTATTTTTCACTTAACATCCATGATATGTTCTGCGAAATAACACATTATGTGAATCGAACGTTGTGAGAACACCATACAACCTACAGATTTTAAATGTTTATATAAACCGCTTTATTAGGCTATATCACACACAAATTAAGAAAGAGATGCAGGATCACACACATTACTGTCCTCAGCTTTCTCAGTGTCCCACTGGAAGATTCTCAGGTCAAATAATTTCCATTGATGAACTGTCACCAACAATGACAGCACCTGGAGGACTTGGTTGAGGCTCTTCTTAGGGAGGTGTTGACTTCTTCAGGAATATGTCTAATGTTTGCCTAGTTTGTTTTTTTTTCTTTTTATATACTTCCTAATATGCTGCAAACACTGCATGAGCATTCCTATCTATCAATAAAAACCGGTCACTGTTTGGGTCCATCTCTTCAGCACGCTGTTAAGGTCTGCAAAGAATTTTGCTAACCCCTTAACAGCGAACCCCTTCTGCACCTGCTCTTCTCCTTCTGCAGTTTCCTTTCCCTTGCTTCTTCTTCGGCTTATTTAGGGTCTGGACAAAATCTTCTGCTACCTTAGCATCAGCTCTTGTAGACTCACCACTCACGTTGTTTGAAGCGTTTGAACCACCCAGAACTAGCACTGAACGCGATACTGTAGTCTGATCCTGCTCTTTCCTTGAGCATTTTGAACAAGCTTTTTGCCTTTGTAGTGATCGTCAATGTGCAGAGAGGAATTCGCTTCTGTGTTTGGACCTCAATCCAGTTTATGAGCAATTTTTCCATATCTGATATAGGTCCCTCTCGCATTTTTGTTAGCCTTGTAGCATTCAGTGGAGTCGATCCTTTTACTGCTTAGAGAATCTTTTCTTAGTTCTTAATGATAACTGTTATCGTCAAGTGCGACATGCCTATATCATGAGCTATAGCAGCCAATGGTTTTCCACTGTCATGCTGTTTAATACTTTTTCTTTCACTTCCAAAATGATACTCTTCCTTTGCCTCTTGCTGCGGTTATCAGTAGAACTGGTTTTGCATTTGGGAGCCAAGATGCATTAATTTTAAACAAAGGGCAAACTTTTTATTGGTGAGTAAGTATGCCCAGCTTCGTAATCGCTTCTGGTTACGCCTGCTACGCCCCGCTCTCCGATCGCGGACGTATACGCCCGTCAGATGTTAGACAAATAGACGTTTATGTGGTGCATATCTGCACAGATAAAGGAAGGTCTGTCAGCTGCTTTTGATTTGAGAATCTGCTATTGAAACTTAGTGAAATCGGGATCTCAAGTGCCATATTTAAGTGGTTTACAGCATATTTGTTAGATAGAATAAATACTGTAGGAGTAGAGGTGCTTTAGTATTTCCCTGCATATGTAATGCCTTTCTTAGATCTTTTGGGCTAATTCTGAATGAAATAGGTGTGATACACCTCTTATATGCAGATAATATTCAAATTATGATCCCTTTAAATTAGTGAAATCAAGTTATGAGTTTGTGAGTATTTCTTTTCTAAAGGTGCGAGAGTATATGAATTTTAACCTGCTTAAAATGAATCCAGAAAAAAAAAGAGAGCTTATTATGGGTGGGGCTTCCGCCAAAGAAAATAGCTTTAGAAAGCCGTGCATGGGAGGGATTAAGATACCACTGGTTACAAATACAAAAAGTCTAGGGTATTTGTCACATTAAGACTGGAATACCAAATTATATCATTTCTAATGGAAAAAAAATAATAAATGATTGAGTCAAGTCATGCTATCACAATTTGATTACTGTAACTCAATTTATTTAGGTTTACTGAAGCACGTAATGGCAAGGATGTAAATAAAGCATAGTTACTCACCTGTAACAGGTGTTCTCCAGGGACAGCAGGAATCAGTCCTCACATATGGGTGATATCGGCACCGACGGAGCCTGCGCAGAGCATTTCCACAGCTTTCAAAGAAAGCCTTTGGAAATGCCACCACACATACGTGGACCCCTTCCTGCCCAAGGCTGCCATCTTGATCAGTCAGATGACATAGCTCAGGAAAGGATAAAAATCCCCAAAAAAGATTGGGCAACTCCTAGGTGAGGTGGGTGGGTTGGGAGGACCGATTCCTGCTGTCCCTGGAGAACACCTGTTACAGGTGAGTAACTACGCTTTCTCCAGGAAGAAGCAGGAAGTCAGCCCTCACATATGGGAATCCCCAGCTATATTTAGGCTACCGAGGACCTGTAGAAAAGTGCCACGGCGAGCCGTGAGCAGACACTGGTAACCAAAGACAGCCCAAGGGACCCCAGGTCCCCAGAAGACCACACTTCCGGTAGCCGCAGAAGAAGGGTAGGAGGGCTGGAGTTGCCTAAACCGTGAACAGATTACGGAGTATGGCCTGGCCGAAGACAATGTCCTGACAGGATTCCCTCTCCAGGCAACAATGCATCGCAAAGGTGTGAGCTGAGGACCAGGCTGTGGCTTGGCAGATGTCCACCAGAGGCACAGAGCACAGATGTGCCACCGATACTGTGCGCCATGATTCGGCGATCCAGCCTGAGCCTGGACGAAGGCTATGCAATCTGCCACCCAGAGGGAGAGAGTCCGCTTGGTGACCACGAGCCCCAATCGGGCAGGGTCATATGAGACGAAGAACTGCTTGGACCTGCAGTGTGCCTGCGTGCACTGCAGGTAGAAGGAGAGAGCATTCCTACAGTCAAGGGTGTGGAGGACTGCTGATGCCTGTGGGGCTTCGGAAAGAAGGCCGGCAGCACTATCGCCTGGTTGAGGTGGAAATCCAAGACAACCTTCCGGAGCAACTTAGGGTGTGTGTTCGGAGAACCACCCATGTAGGGAGCGTTGGCCATCAGGGCCTGAAGCTCACTGGACCCTCCAGGCTGAGGTGAGGGCTACCAGAAAAGCCACCTTCCAAGAAAGATGTCGAAGCGAACAGGATGCCATCGGCTTGAAGGGCCGCTGAAGTTCCTCTCTAAGTATAAAGGACAATTTCAGTGCAGACGGTGTTCTATATGTCCTCATGTGATGCCAGTAAGAGAATGCTTCATGCATCCCATTACAAAAGAAAAATTTTTCATTGATGACTTTGCAAATTGCGAAACTACTCATGTAGTTTATGTCATTCAATGTCCGTGTCCAAAACTTTATGTGGGGAAAACTATCCAAAGTTAATAGGGTTCGTATTGTTGAACGCAAGAGTTGCATTAGGAGATGTGTAGCAGACAAACCTTTGGTTGCACATTGGCAAGAAAAGGCGCACAAGATTGCAGATTTAAAGTTTTGTGTGATTAAAAAAGTTAAATTGAATTGGTGTGGTGGTGACATAGATAAGACAATAAAGAGATTAGAGCAGAAATATATTTTTTAATTGGATACCTTATTTCCTAATGGTCTGAATTTGGAGAGGGACCTTTCTGTATTTCTCTAACATTTGGATTGGTGGTTTTCAGTTATGTATGTATAAGTAGTTTATTGGGGATGCTTTTGTTGTCTTGAGGTTTTTTTTATGGTCACAGATCTCTTTTCTTATATAAGTTGTTGCACATATTTATTTATGTATTTATTTATTTATTCATGTATGGACATCATTGGTCGTATCGTTATTTTTGGGCATCTATTTCTGGTTTTTATGCCATCAGGTTATTAAAGTTTATGCTTTTACACACAAGGTGTAATGGTTTTACTAAGGTTTTATCAAGGAGCTTTGAACGGCACACTAAGTGATGCCAGACATATGTAACCTAGTTTCTCTTATGTTCTTTTTTCATTCTGTTTGAAGATTTTTGCACTGGTCAATTTATAAGAGGGTTGTATGAGCACAGAATGGTAAAATATACTAGCAATGCACTCCGTTTAGCATATTTTCATTAATGTCGGTTTCTTTTAGATACATTATATCTTGGCAATGCATAAGATAATGGGAGATATCCCCGCCTTTGTGACACAGTGGTTGAAAAAGGTATTTTGGGCTGTATAAATAGTTCTTATGTGAGATCATGGTTGTGCGATAAGAGACGCCGTCTTACACAATGAGTTGTAATTTCACGAATGTCACTGGTTAAAATCATCCAATCGTCGGTCCCTACATGTCTCCTTCCCGCGGGTTCATGGTTTTCTTATAGAGCGCAAGTGCGGGCGTCTTCACTACAGAAAGTTTCATTTTCGATGCGGACGGCTGTTTTCGTCCTTATCGTGGAGTTTTTCCAGGAAATGTATATATATTCCTTAATAACCTGCTGTACCCTGATAGATGGTACGAGCGCCTCATTTAGGCGTAGGACTGTGTGGGGCCGTTTAAAATGCTGCTACATTGGTTCTGCTTGCTGTGGAGATCGGAGCGGTGGAGGGGTGATGTCTACAGTGGAGGTTGTGAGTGGGAGCTTAAACACCTGGTGGTATGATATCTACCTCTTCGGATGCTATGTGGAGCATTTCTTCTTGTCTCCTCTATTCCTTTAACTATCACTGTATCTCTTATTCTGTCCTATCTAATTAATGGCGTTCTTTTCATATTTTCTGTAACTTTTATGTAATATTGTAAACCGCTCTGATGCTTTGGCTTGAGCCGTATATCAAATGTAATAAACATAAACAAACATTTACACAATATTTTTTATTGCAGAAGGCACATTTTGAGGTGGATGGCAACGGGTTCCCCCCCTTTTCATAGCATATTCACAGAAATAATTGGTCACATACTGATCTTTGAAAGATAGATGTTTTCTCGATCGGTAAGCGCTTAGCAATCATTATAGCATGCTCTGCTGCTATAATCTACTTGAATGTTTAAAAGTGGTCTTTTTTCCAGATAGTTTTTACTTTTTACTCCCAACCGTTGTAGAGGAGTAGATTAGCACACTGTCTTATTTTGCAGTTTGAAAGGAGCATTCCTTTCACTAAGGCATATGCGGGCTCTAGATAGATGTACTCCTTCATTCTAAATTGAAATTAAAAAACACAATTTGTTCAACTATTATTAAAATATAGAGCATTGTTCTGCTTTTAATAATATATAGGTTTTAAAATTCTTTATCATGTAAGTGCCGTTCTTAGTTTCTCCTACGTTTTTTACAACATATATTCAGGCATGATTAAGATATATTCCTGCATTGTTTAAAACGTTTTTGATACAATAGGACATTTAGTATCTCTTGCACTCACTCCTGTTTCAGTTAATTATGTTCTGACCTTTTTCCTCCTTTTTTCTTCTCCTCCGTTTTAGTATAAGGTCTAAACAATTGGTTTTAACCTACAAGAGAGGTATTTTTACTATTACTTTCACCAATACGTTTATTAAGTTGCCACACCCTTATAAGGTTACTGTCTTTTAGTGATTTTTTTAAAGTATTTATTTATTGATTATCTTGGTTTTGTACTTTTCTTCTGCAGTTTTTTAATGTTTTAATTATTTATTTATTTTCGTTGGTTTTGAGTTGCCTTTAATTAATATGTACTTTCTGTTCATTATCAATGGTTTTAATGTGGTGTTTTTGGTTTATTGTATTTATGCACTTTTTTGGCATTCCTACATTTTTGTCTTATTCATTTTATTTATTTATTGGAGTAAGAGTTAATTTACATATTAATTTATATACGATTTTATGTTTTTAACGTTGTTTTTAATTTGTTTAACAAACCATTTTTCATGTTTTGTTGTTTATGTGTACATGGGTATAGTACACCTGAATTCCCCTGAAGAAGAGAATTTGAAACACGGCCTATGTCGGGCGTTAAGGCATGTTCTAATCAACTGTAAAGCATAGTTACTCACCTGTAACAGGTGATCTCCGGGAACAGCAGGAATTTAGTCTTCACATATGGGTATCGTCGGTACCGACGGAGCCTGCATGGGAACGCTCCCCAGCGTCCAATTAGAAAGCTTTTGGGAGCATCCCACAGCGCCTGCGTGCTGCCTTCCCGCCTTTCCCAACTGCCTCTCTCCAGTTGAGTTTTAAAGCTGAGACAGAGAGAGAGAGAGGGAAAGGAAAGAAAAAAGAGAGAGATACAACTCCTAGGGGAGGTGGGTAGGTTGTGAAGACTAAATTCCTGCTGTTCCCGGAGATCACCTGTTACAGGTGAGTAACTATGCTATCTCCAGGAACAAGCAGGAATGTAGTCTTCACATATGGGGACTCCCTAGCTTTAGATGCCAGGGAGAGACCCCAGAAGTTGTGAGTCCCTGTGAAAGGGCTCCACTTCCCCCCATGGATCTCTGGCATCCTACCAGGGATGGTGGGTAGGAGTTGATTAGGTATGGAACAGGTGTTGGAGAACAGCCTGACCAAACAAGACATCCTGGCGGGAGTCCTTGTCCAAGCAGTAATGGGCTGTGAAGGTATGAACCGAGGCCCAAGTGGCTGCTCAACAGATGTCGTTGATAGACACAGAGTGCAGATGAGCCATTGAAGCTGCCATGGCTCTCACATTGTGAACTGTGACATGGCCCTCCAGAGGAAGATTCTTACTCTGATAAGCAAAGGAAATACACTGTGCAATCCAGTTGGACAGTGTTCTCTTGGAGACTGGAAGTCCCAGATGAGAAGGATCAAAAGCAACAAAGAGTTGAGAGGACTTTCTATGTTGCTGTGTTCTCTGTAAGTAAAAAGCTAAAGCGCTTTTACAGTCCAAAGTATGAAGATTCCTTTCTGCATTTGATGCATGAGGGATGGAAAAAACACAGGCAGGTAGACCGCTTGGTTCAAATGAAAAGGCGAGACCACCTTTGGCATAAAGTGTGGATGAGTCCTAAGGACTACCTTGTCATGATGGAACCTTGTATAAGGAGGATCAGCCACTAGTGCCTACAACTCACTGATGCGACATGCTGATGTGATTGCAATGAGAAAGATAACTTTCCAAGAAAGGAATTTCAACAAGGTAGTAGCTAGGGGTTCGAAAGGTGGCTTCATGAGCTGGCCAAGAACCAGGTTTAAGTCCCATGCCACCGGTGGTGGCCTAATGGGAGGCTTAGTTATAAGAAGGCCTCTCATAAATCTTGCTATAAGAGGATGGGAGGAAATAGGTTGTCCATTTAAAGGCTTGAAAGAAGCTGCAATAGCACTCAAATGGACTCTTACTGAGTTAGTTTTAAGTCCTGCATTGGATAAATGAAGGAGATACTCCAGTAATGATTCCAGAGGTATCGCAAGGGGGCTAAGACCCTTCTGCGAGCACCATATGGTAAACCTTTTCCACTTGAAAGCATAAGAGCGTCTTGTGGGAGGTTTTCTAGAAGCATAAAGGATATCCTTTTACTTGCTGAGAAAGGTTAAGATCATGAAGATCTAGGCCTTCAGCAACCAAACCCTGAGATGCAGAGACTGGGGATTGGGATGCCATAACATTCCGTTCTCCTGAGACAGGAGATCTGGAGTAGACCCTAACTCCAGAGAGGGAGCTTGAGAGAGATGTAGAAGCAGAGGGTACCACACTTGCCGTGGCCAATGTGGAGCTATGAGAATCATACGGCCTCTGTCTCTCTGAAGCTTGAACAGGGTTTTGGGAATCAGGGGAATGGGTGGAAAGGCATAAAGAAGTCTTGACCCCAATGAAGGGGGAAAGCATCCCTGGCCTGAGAGCCCTGAGCCGGAATTCTGGAACAGAACCGGGGAAGTTTGGCATTCAACGGACTTGCAAAGAGGTCTATGTCCGGGGTTCCACAAATTTGAAAAATGTTGGCCACCTGGTCTGAATGTAAAGACCATTCGTGTGGAAGCAGAACTCGACTGAGTCTGTCTGCCCAAGAGTTTTGGATACCTGGAAGATACACTGCCAGGAGATGAATCTGATGCTCTATGGCGAGGGCCCATAGTCGCAAAGCTTCGTTGCAAAGCGACAGAGAGCCTGTTCCTCCCTGCTTGTTCATGTAGAACATGGCTACTTGATTGTCCGTATGAATGAGGACTGTCTTGTAGCTGAGCAGGGTGTGGAACACTCGCAGAGCAAGGAAGATTGCTCTGAGCTCTAAGAGACTGATATGTAGATGAGTCTCCTATGGAGTCCAAGTGCCTTGGGTGGCGAGGTCTTGCAGATGAGCTCCCCAACCCACTGGTGAAGCATCTGTTGTGAGAGTTGCCTGGGGTAAAGGCTGTTGAAATAGGGACCCCACCAACAGGTTTTGAGTGGACTGCCACCATTGGAGGGACAAAATAAGGCGATTTGTGTTCGCTATTTTGTCTGACAGGCACCCTGATGCCTGGGTCCATTGAGTGGATAAAGTCCACTGGGCTGCTCTCATATGGAGGTGAGCATAAGGAACCACATGCACGGTAGATGCCATGTGGCCCAGTAGTTGTAACATTTCTCGAGCAGTGAGATGAGGCTTTAGCACTGCCTGAGAAGCTAACTGCACCATGCAAAGGCAACGGGTCTGGGGAACATAGGCCCTTGCTTTCCTGGTATCCAGCAAAGCTCCTATGAACTCTAGAGACTGAGTGGGAGTTAGGCTGGATTTTGGGATGTTTATGACCAGACCCCAATACTGGAGGATACGCATTGTGCAAGATAGAGAAATCCTGGCCTCTGACTCTGATGGGGCTCGAATGAGCCAGTCGTCTAAGTAAGGGAAGACGAATATTCCTAGAGTGCGAAGAAATGCTGCTACCACAGCCATGCATTTCGTAAACACCCTTGGTGCTGAGGCCAGGCCAAAAGGAAGCACCCTGTATTGGTAGTGCTTTCCTTGAAAAAGGAACCGAAGGAACTTTCTGTGAGTTGGATGGATGAGAACATGAGTGTACGCATCCTTGAGATCTAGAGAGCAAAGCCAATCCTGACTTTGAAGGTATGGCAGCAGAGTTCCCAGAGAAATCACCTTGAATTTCTCTTTGAACAGGAATTTGTTCAATTCTCTGAGGTCTAGAATAGGACTGTGTCCCCCTGTTTTCTTTGGGATAAGGAAATAGGGGGAGTAAAACCCTGTACCCCGTTGGGGAATGGGTACCTCTTCTATTGCCCCTTGGGCAAGAAGTATAGTGACCTCTTGATCTAACAGGTTGATGAGAGAGGTCTGAGAATTGAACTGTCTCACCATTGTGGGAGGGGGAATGCAGATAAAATGATGCTTGTACCCCTCTTTTATAATGGAGAGAGTCCAATGTTCTGCTGTTATCTGCCCCCATCTGGGGGCAAAGTGACACAACCTTCCTGGAATGGTGGAAGGCTCTGGTCCATTGAGGGCCAGGAAGGCTACGTTCTCTAGATGAAAGTCAAAGGCCTTGTGGAGGCTGAGATTGCTGAGACGGTTGAGACTTAGCAGTCTTTGCTTTCCTTTGTTTAGATGGTTGCTGACTCTTTTGGGCAGGCTGACCTACCGAACGTCCCTGCTGGGAATAAGAGGGGTAAAACCTCTTCTTTTTTGAGAAAAATGGTTTCTTAAAAGATTTCTTCGTTGCAGGATCAGCTGTGGCCTTGGATAACCTATCCAAAGTGGAGTTGTCAGCATCCATCTCATTGGCTTTCTCTTGCCAATTTTTGCCAAATAGATTCTCACCTGTACAAGGGATATTGCCCAGTTGGTCCTGCACCCAGAGCT
Source organism: Ichthyophis bannanicus (assembly GCA_033557465.1). Lineage (NCBI taxonomy): Eukaryota > Metazoa > Chordata > Amphibia > Gymnophiona > Ichthyophiidae > Ichthyophis > Ichthyophis bannanicus. The sequence goes on from CM066034.1 coordinate 689,015,827, forward strand.
CCAAATCGGATGCCTGGAGCCAGGTAATTCTACGTGCACCTATGGCAATGGCAGAGGTTCTGCTTATGCATTCAAAACAGTCAAAAGCTGCACAATTGACAAATTTAGAAACATCCTGGGCATGTTTAACCAATGTGAGAAAATCCTGCCTCTTATCTTCAGGAAGAAGAGGGCTCAAAACCTCTAAATCTCCTGTGACTTCTTTAAGGAACATTTTCATATATAAAATATAGGAACTGATCCTGGCAGAAAGCATGGAAGCCTGGAAAGTACGACGTCCAAAGGCATCCAAAGTCCTACACTCATGTCCTGGAGGATTAGAGGCATGTCTCTTTGCACTCTTATCCTTCTCATAGCTGATTCCACTACAATAGAGTGGTGAGGAAGCTGAGTTTTCTGGAAACCAGGACAAGGAGGGACTCAATACATGGTATCCAGTCTACGAGAGTGAGGAGAGGTGGTAAGAGGTGTTTCCCACATTCTTAGCATGAGATCATGTAAGATCTCATGGATAGGCAAAGTAGCTGCCTCCTTAGGAGCCTTGGGATATTGTAGAATCTCCAACTCCTTTGCCTTGGGCTCTGTCTCGGGAGCCAAAGTAATGGAAAGACCTCGAGCCACCTCCCTGATAAAATCCTGAAAGGAGATATCTTCTGGAGGAGACATCCTACGTTTAGGAGAAGGCGGCTCCTCCGGGAGAAGTATTCCGGTACTGACAGAGTCATCAGAATCCTTAGACTCCTCCGAGGATTCAAAGTACCTTCTGTCTGGATGCTCCTGTAGAGCATGATACCCGTACCGACCGAAGTCGGTACCGGGGGGAATCGGTACCAGTGTATCGGTACCGGAAGGCATAGCATGACTGGGTGCCGGCAAAGCAGACACTGATGTCGATGCCGATGCTGTCGGTACCGGTTGAACTGTCTGATGCGGTTCCGATGCCGCAAGGAGAGCCGCCAGACTGCGTTCAATAGCCAGGAACCTTTGGTCTATCGACGCTGCCAATGCCTGGGTGTCGGTACCAGAGAAAACAGCCGGTACCCCAGAGCATGGCACCAGTACCGTATTTTAGTGCATATAACGTGCGCGGTATACGTTTTTTTTTTACCGCGCAACCCCCTCGAGCGGTATTTGCAAAAGCGCGCTATACCAAAACTTTTTTTACAGAGAGCCGCATTCAAGATATAAAATCTCTGCCACAAATTGTAACCAACGGTGAACTTTAATGGAAACCAGAATATGACGTGTATAATTATTGTAAACCATTAAAAGCTGGAGCCGTTCATTGATTTGAAAGGGCATTCACGATAAAACAATTCTCGAGATAGTCAATCAGAGGCACATGCGCGTTATAAGTGAGGGCGCGTAATGTGAGAACTTTATTACATAAAAGCCCAATTTCCGCGCATTATATGCAGGTGCATATTATATGCGGGTGCGCGTTACATGCGCTAAAATACGGTAGTTCTGCCGAGGTTGAGGCCTCGAGAACATCCTGGAGCCCTGATAATGCTTTGGAAGCCAAAGCCTCCCGCCGGGGCAATTTTGCCGGTACAGAACCCTCAAGGGCAATGCCATAGGCATCTCGATGCTTAGAAGGAGATCTACCCTTTGAGGACCGGCCAGACTTATGTTTAGTTACCTGAGATCCATGGGAGGAAGACGAAGCCCTGGAAGACGTCAATGCCAGAGAAGCTGCATCAGAGGGAAAAAGGGTGCTGAGCTTAGTAGCTCGGTTTTGTCGACCCCTCTTGGACATCATGGCACAAGCCATACGCTCCGAAATGGAGTGGTCAGGACCTAAACATTTAAGACACCACTCATGGGTGTCGGTGACGGAGATGGTACCGCCACACTTGGTGCACTTTTTGAAACCCGAAGCGGGTTTTTCCATGGTAGAGGAAATTTTGGGCCTAAAATGGCGCGTGCACCTAGAAAGAAAAGTTTGGAAAAAAAATACTATATTATTTTTTTTTAAAGAAAGAAAGAACCGGCGGTACTGGTATAGCGTCGAGGAAGGCAGATGCGACCACAAAAAAGAGGAGAATAAGGAAAAATTTTCTGCAGTGACAGGAACGACGACCTGCTGGCTCCGCGGAAAATGAAGAACTGGAGAGAGGCAGTTGGGAAAGGCGGGAAGGCAGCACGCAGGTGCTGTGGGATGCTCCCAAAAGCTTTCTAATTGGACGCTGGGGAGCGTTCCCGCGCAGGCTCTGTCGGTACCGACGATACCCATATGTGAAGACTACATTCCTGCTTGTTCCTGGAGATTAAAGATTTCTTTCTTTGCAATACACGTTTTGGTACTGGGTGTGCTAGCCATGTGAGGATGACATTGAGATCCCACTCCGCCAGGGGCAGCAGGATAGGGGGCCTGGAAAGAAGCAGCCCGCACATGAAGCAGGAAACCAGAGGCTGGCCAGAGAGGTGTCCACCCTCAACTGGGTGGTGGTTGGCTGAGATCGTGCTCAGGTGGACCCTGAGCAAGTTGGACTTCAGGCCTGCCTGCAAGAGGTGGAGTAAGTACTGCAGGACCAAGTGGGTGGGGCAAGAGAACAGGTCAGCCCGTATCCCCAAGCACCACACCGAGAACCAACGCCACATAAAGGCATAGACCCTCCTAGTCGAGTCCTTGCGCAAGGCCAGCAATTTGTCCACGATCTCCACCGGGAGATGAAGAGGGGCTAGAGTGGCCCATTCAGCTGCCAAGCCGTGAGGGATAGGGACCTCAGGTACGGGTGAATCAGGAAACCTTCCTCCTGCATCAGCAAGCCCGGCATGCTGCCGAGGGGATCCGGAGGATCCAATAAGAGGTGGAGCAGCAGCGGGAACCTGGGCTGCCGAGGTCACAAAAATCATAGATGCCCCATGCTGCTGTATCTTGGAAAGCTCGCACTATGAGTGGGGTGCGAGGAAACGCATACAGGAGGCCACGCATCCATGACGGCAGGAAGGCATCGGAGGCCTTCCTGCTTGGGTGGGGAACTGGGCCGCAGAACCACAGGAGCTGCAAATTTATAAGGCTGGTGAAGAGGTCCAGGACCGGAGTTCCCCATCGCTGAAACAGCCACTGCGCCATCTGCGGGCAGAGGCACCACTTGTGTGGCTGGAGGATCTGGCTCAGTCTGTTTGTCAGAACGTTGTCCTGACCTGGGAGATAGGTGGCCCCGTAGGACTATACCTCGGCGAATCGCAAAGGACCATAGGGCTACCGCCTCCAGGTAGAGGCTGTACGAGCTGGTGCCCCCCAGCTTGTTCATATGAGTGGAAGAGTGGCCTAGTGGTTGGGGCAAGGTACTTCAGGCTGGAAGGTCGGGGGTTCAAATCCCACTAGAGGACAGCAACCTTGGGCCGGAAGGACTGGGGTTTCTAGTCCCACAGGTGCTCCTTGTGGTCTTGGGCAAGCCACTTAACCCTCCATAGCCCATGTTCCCTGTAAAAATAGTTATCTCCAAGTTATAATGCCCTGTTCAATGTAATTTCAGTTTGTTCAATGTAAACCGCACTGATGCAGAATAGCGCGGTATATAAGAGAATGTAAATAAATAAATAAACATTGCCACCCAGTTGTCCATCTGGACAAGCACAGCCCGATGGTGAATGCGGTGCCTGAATGCTCAGAGGGTGAGGACTGCCCGGAGCTCGAGGAAGTTGATCGGCAGTCAGGACTCCTCGGGGGACGAAGTCACCTGCGTGCGGAGCTCACCGCAGTGTGCTCCCCAGCCCATTAGAGAGGCATCCGTGGTCAAACCACGTCGTGCTGTTGGACCTGGAATGGCATGCCTCGAAGCAGATTCCTGGTGTCCCGCCACCACTCGAGGGACTCGGACAGCTGGGGAGTGACCGTCGCCTGAGCCCATTGAGTTTGAAGGCACCACTGCACCCCTCACATTTGCAGACGGGCAGCAGGGATTATGTGGACCATCGAGGCCATATGCCCGAGAAAACGAAGCATCACTCAAACCAAGACTGTGTCGCAGCGCTGAACCGCAGAAGCCAGAGCAATGAGGCGGTCTGCCTTGTTCTTAGGAAGGAAGGCTGTCACCTCCTGAGTGTCGAGGCATGCGCCAATGAACTCCAGGGATTGACCCGGAGTGAGGTGGGACTTTGGGTAATTCACCTCAAAGCCGAGGTGCTTGAGGAGATGGATGGTGCGGGCCATGGCCCGCCGCTCTTCGTCAGCCGTCACCCCTGTAACGAGCCAGTCGTCTAGATAAGGGAAGATGAAGGTGCCCTGTAACTGAAGGTGGGCTGAAGCTACCATGAGGCACTTGGTGAACACTTGTGGAGCAGACGCGAGGCCGAAGGGAAGTACCCTGTATTGGTAGTGGTTCCCTTGTACTCTGAAACACAAGTATTTTCTATGTTTCGGGTGGACGAGGACGTAAGCGTACGCATCCCGAAGGTCCACGGAGCATAGCCAGTCGCCCTGCTGTAGGAAGGGCAGCAAGGTACCAAGGGATAGCAATTTGAATTTCTCCCGCACCAGATATTTGTTGAGATTTCTTAAATCGAGGATGAGTCGGAAACCACCCATCCGCTTTGGCACAAGGAAGTAGCAGGAGTAGAAACAGTGACCTCTGAGATGCAGTGGGACTACTTCCACTGCTTGTTCCTCGAGGAGATTGGCGAGATCCTGCGCCAAGAAGGTCTGGTGCGCAGGGAGCCAAGGGAGCTCTGCGGAGCAAAAGGGTGGAGGAAGCCAGTCCAGATGAAGAAGGTAACCCTCCCGGATGACCTGGAGTACCCAGGCATCAGAAGTTACAGACTCCCAGCAGGGAGCAAAATAGGACCAGGCCCCCCCCCCCCAACCACCGGTAGCCGGGTCAGCAAAGGGCGGATGGCTATGCATCTGGCGTCAAAAACCCGGGGCCGATTGGGCCAGAGTCTTTCCCCCTAAACCCATTTCACCCCTCCTCCTTTCTCCAACTCTGTGGATAACACTCTACTCCTTCCTGCTTCCTTGGCTCCTAAACTTGGGGTCATCTGACTCTTCTCTCTCTTTCTCTGCATATATCCAACAGACAACTAAAACCTGTTTCTTTCTCCAAAACATCAGCAAAAATTGTCCCTTCCTTTCTGAACACACCACTAAGACCCTTATCCACTCTTTAGTTACCCTCCTATCTAGACTACTGAACCTCCTGTTTTCTGATCTCCCTCTGAATCATCCCTCTCCTCGTCAATCTGTTCAAAACTCAGCCACGCAGCTAATCTTCCATCAGTCTCGCTATGCTCACATAGCCCCTCAAGTCACTTCACTGGCTCCCTATCCATCTCCATGTTCGATTCAAACCTCTCCTACTGACTTATAAGTACATTCATTCAGCAGCTCCTCATTAACTTTCCTTTCTTCTCTCACTATAGCCCTCCTTGGAAACTCTGTTCTTCTGGAAGATCACTTTTACTGTATCTGCCACTGCCAACTTCTGACTTAATTCATTCCATCTTGCTGCTCCATATGCAAGAAACTACCCAAGTTAGTATGCCAGCCTCCATCTCTGGCTCTATTCATATCCAGGCTAAAAAACTCACTTCTTTGAGGCTGCTTTTGGATCCTGATCCCATTACTTTCCTGCTCATCTGTATCTGTCATTCCCCAAGATTTACTCTAGTCCCCAGTTGTGTGGTTTGTCTGATGAGCAGGGACTGTCTCATACTTGTATACGGACAGCACCACATACACCTTGGATACAAATGATAAGTAGTAGTTGTAGTAGTAGAGAAGACATCCTGAAATCATAAATGGGTCTCAGAAGGAATGGAGATGGGTTCTACCACTTTCATATGCCATGGAGAAAGCTGTGTAAAACCTACTATCCCAATGAGAGGCTATGCTCAGACAGTAAGAGGATGTGAGAATATGTGGACTGAACTCCATGTAGTAACCCTGAAAATGTTCTCAATGGGGGCAGACTTTAGATGGGTGCTGTAATACTATGGTTCTTTACATATTCTATAAGGCCTGCATCATTATAACAGGAGAATACATTCTGCTAACCAATTAGAAATGGTGCATTTTATCACCATATTAACGAACCTATTAAGGTAAAAAAAACCCTAAAAGTCAAATGGACTTTGCATAGGCATGAATCCACTCCAAGAAGTGTGTGACAGTTCCTTTGTAATGCAGGGAACAGAAGACTCTCTTAGCTTTAGGGACGTATAGATTAGAAAACACTTCACACAGTTCACCGATGAATATGAAATATACTATCTTAGGCAGAGACTTGGGATGTGTAAGGAACACCATTCTAGTATGATGAAATCCAGTATAAGTCACAAGAGCCCAGGGGTCAATGACTCCATGAGCTGATGTGATTTTTACAAAAAATATGACCAGTTCAGGTATGTGAACTCTGAAGCATCTAGAGTTTAAGAAGCTTTAATAACCTGGAAAAACTCCCACAATGCCCGATAACTTTGCTCAAAAGGAACAAGTTTCACATGAACCCGACAGACACTACAGAAATGAATTTTCTTTCTACATGCTGCCAAATGGACTGAGGTCATAATTCAGCTAAATTTATAAGATATTTAAACATGTTATGTGTGGGACAAAGTTGAGTATCAAGAGCCTTACCCTCAAATTAGATGGCCAACCTCCTCCATTTGAACTTAAATGATGATATGATGAATTTCTAGAAGTCAGAATTATTTTAGACACCTTGTCTGGGAAACCAAAGTAACACATCACATCCTCCTCAATATTCAAGCTGTGACGTTCAGAGATAGCATTTGATACTATATGACCAGAGACAAAGTTATCATCTTCATTGGTTTCTTCAAATATGTCTCTCAAAGAAACATAAGCCTAATTTATCTAGGCCAAAAGGGCCCTATGAAGATTATAGCTCTTTGATATATTCTGGTATTTATTAAAATTTTGGCCAAGAGAAGAATGCATATAGAAGATATATTCCCTAGTGAATGGAGAAGATATATAGTATGAATCTACTTTATGATTTCCTCCCAACACAGGAGGATGAAGCCTGTTTTCCCCATCTTACTCAAATAGAACATGAATATTTGGTTATTCCTTTGGACTAGCACACTTTTGTTAGTTACTTTATTTCCAAGAGCCTTTAAAATACTCAGGACTGTCTACAGCTCCAGTAGATTGGTGCATTATAGAGAGGCTTCCTACTCAAATATTTATTTATTTATATGTACAGCTTAATCTGTAAGTCTAAGCAGTTTACATAAGAACCAAATGGCCTTTATGGCTTTATACAGAACATTAGAACAAACATATCAACTCTTGTAACAATAATAACATGGAACTATTTACAATTGCTTTGAATGATGCAGAGTCCTCTCAAATCTCCTGGCTCTCAACACCATATGTTGAGAGATACACCACAGTGTTAAATCCTTTATTCAAGAGTTAATGCAAATTCTTCAGCTGCTTGCTCAAGTGTTCAAAGCTCTGGACTTGTCTTGAGAAAGGGGAACTAGATATCTCTCAACTCCTGGGGTTAACCACAGACAGAGGAAATGCAGTTGAGGGCCTTTTCTGCACAGCCTAGTCACCAGAGGTCAGTATGCCTCAGGTCAATCCTTTGATAAACTTCAAGGAATTTGACTAGCTTATTGGCAATGAAGGCTAGAAAGCAATATTTTTGGGGATATGTCACAGCAAACAGCATCATGACATTGTCCCATAAGTTGCAGCAAACCTTGTGATAGACATAGAAGACAGACATCTTCAACTTAAAACTGAGAGAAGCACTGAAACCACTGGCCTGCTTTGCAGACATGGTGAAGAAACCTACAAAAGCAAAGAAAGAAAATTTCCTCTTCACAAAGATAGTCTAAACAACTGAAAAGAATCAGGCAAGGCAGCCTGCTGATACAGCTGGGCTGAAGAAACCATCATAGGCCAGTTTAGCAAAATGATGAAGAAAAAGGGGCACTTTATATATGCTAAAAACACAAACTAGGATGGCGGAGAGGTGGGGTTCAGGCAAATGCACTAAGAAGCCCCAGCTTTCTGAGTTCTGTGGAGCTGCAGAAAGAAAATGTGTCTAGATGCAGGGAACTCAACAAACTGAAGGGAGCCGAGAGATTATGCCAGTAGGAATCTACTGTGCATGAGCAGTGAAATGTTTCTGCCCTCTTCAAAAGCTCTGGAAGAATACATCTGTCTGGTGCTTAGTGTATGTTGCCAGATAAATAAATATTCAAATTAAATCTACTTTGTAAACTGACTCTCAACTGATTTTTGTCAAGCTTTTGGGACAAGTAGTCCACTTAATTAAAATCTGAGTCTACCATTCTTTTATCCATTTCCTGTATTCTAAAGACTTGTCACAATCAATGTTTCTGAAATATTGAATTATAAGCTGTCATCATAATTACTATGGAATAAATAGCAATTAAGATTGTTCACACAAATAACCTCAAACTGTTTGCAGTGAATAATTATGTTAATATTTTTATTCTAAAAAATCCATGCAGCCTTCACAACAATTTGCCAGCAAACTTGAAATGCAAATTTACAGCACAATTTCACAAGTTGTTAAAAACAAAGCTGGCAAACCTTTCAATCCCTGATTTAATAAACCATACACTGAAACATGTACAATAATTGATCTAAAGCCGGATTTAAACTAATTCAATCATATTATAAGAGAGCATCATTATGCATAGCGCCTATTGTCGAAGGTTGAGGAGATAAGGACATTGTGTCCATCTGTATGCATGGAAAGAAACACAAGGAGAGCAGAGCCCTCACAAGGAGCAGTAGGAACAGAAACAGCGAAGGCCAGTCAAGGTCACGGGTGCCAAACTTTATTCAACAAACAACCCCTATGCGTTTCGGCGTGTAGCCTTCATCAGGGGGTACGCATCTAAAAAACAAATAACATCAAACCGCTTAATAACTATAAACATGAAGAAATACAACATAAACAAATATGCATAAAAACAATTAATATACATAAAAAACAGTTGTATATCAAACAGATAATGTGTAGTGTGATAAGGTGAGCTGTGAGGATGAAATGGAATGGGAGAGAAGTGAGGAATGTACCTTTAAAGACAGATGTAAACAGGGTTCCCATAGAAACCGCAAGCCACCGGAGCATGCAGTAGCTAGAGCTAAGCCCTGCCCAAGCAGTGACGTAAGAGCTAGGTTGAGCCCTAACAGCTCTCACATGTGCAGAGAGGAGGGTGTGGCTGAAAAGAAGCACCATTTTAAAACTGCTTCAGAGTTTGGTAAAAGTAGTCAGGAAGAAAGGAGTCAGGAGGAAAGGAACCAGGAGGAAAGAGGCCACGAGAAAAGGGAGCTCAAAGAGCAAAGGAGAGGAGGAGGAAAGACAGCTGATTCTTACTCTCAGAAAGCAGTGGAACCAAGGTTGGAACCTGTCCTAAAACACCCCAGAGAAGAGAAGCTGGAAAGGTTTGTTTCCACGTGGGGAAACAGCTCAGAGAGCCAGCCAAGTAATAGAGGTGGGGCAGACAAGTTTGCTACAGTTCCTAACAGAGGCTTTTCTGAAGACGTGGTCAGAGAGCTGAGGAAAAGCACTGAACGCTGTGCTAGCCAAAAGACAAGGAGAGCAGCCCCTGGCAGGAACAGGAACAGTTCAAGTAAGTGCCGTGAGTCAGCTCTAGAGGCTGTTGAAAAGCTATTCTATGAGAGAGAAACTCCTTCTTTAAACTATGCTGGTACAGAGCAGAAAGAACACTTTTTAAGGAAACTAAAAGAGTTTCTGCAGAGTGCAAAGTTTAAACCTTCTGATATAAGCTCCCCAGAAGATGATTCAAATGAAGCTGTGGAAGATATGCAGATAGAAATGTATGAAACTCCTTGTGATAATGACGCAGTAGAAATGGAATGCTCATTCTGTAAGTCAAACAAACTAAACATGTGCTAGGCTTAGGCCAGGAGAAGAAGTTTATTTACCCTGGTTTGTCAAGCTGAGTGAGAAAGAAAACTCTGACTAAGAAGTTAAAGTCTGCCTGATGTGATTAGCAGCCATAGCAGTGAAAGGCATTTGTCTGAAGGAAGCTGAGTGCCGCTGCTGTGGAAAGAATATTCCTGACTTTGATGTTAAGCCTGTTTTGTTCATCTTCATCATTTAATTTGGAGAACTTATCCTTGCCTTGTTTTTGCGCTATGAATTTTGATGTGAGGGAGAAACCCCGGAATAAATTTCTTTGTTTTGCCTGACAAACTGTGTGGTCACACTACTTTGCTTGGAGAGTATCTGAAACTACAAGTCCCAGCATTCAGTGCTGGCAGCCAAGTCTGGGGACAGTACTCAAAGGGCAAATAAGGCAGCCCTTTTGCCTACCGGCCATTGGCCTAGGCAGGGGGTCACGACAGTAGATATTAAGTTGTTGTACATAAAAGCTAAAAACAGACAGTAAAAACTAAAGTATAATAAAATCAAAAGCGATCAGAAGGCATAAAAATAAGGTCAGAACAAACAACAACTTGAATCAAACAGAGGAGGTACTTACATATTGCACCGTGCAAAATTTTTTGTGGTCTTAAAAAAGACCTTTCTCATAAGTATTCCAAGGCTAAAAAAGATGAAAGAAAATTGTGTAAAAAGATTAAGAACATTTAAAATACAGAGGACACACAGAGCCAGAACAGGGAGGAGAAAATCAAATCCATATACTTAGGGAGAGGGGGATTGCCTAAAGCTAAATGATATATTAAAACCCTGAGTGGGTACCAGTGTACACATAGGGTAATAAAAATTTTGTTTGAATAGACACCTAGCCAGGGATTGGTACATGGGAGCAGGAATTAATTAAATAAATAAGAGGGATCCATCTAAAAACCAAGGTAATACTCAAATATCAGAGTACTTAAAATACTGTTAGGTTGATTAGATGAATAAATAAATAAGAAAAATCGATCTAAAAACTATATGTATCAACCAAAAGTGTCAGAGTGCTTTCAGCAAATACACGGGGCACCATCCCATCGTCTATAGAGCAGAGGAGGGCTCAGAATGCTATTAGGTTTATTAAATAAATAAATAAAAAATGGAGAGAATTTCACTGAAAACTGTGTATATTGACCAAAATCTTACTCAAATGTCATAGAGTACTATGAACACATGTACGGAGAAGCATCCCATCGTCTAAAAAGTGGATGAGATCTCACATTGCTATTAAGCATAAAGAAGAGACAGAGTAAAAGATAACATGAATGATAAACCAACGCATTTAAAAGCGTACACTCAGTGCGGCGATCATAACGGGACATCAGCAGCACAACTGTCAGAGTACTAAAAACTACCGACAGGTCAAGCGGCTGTGAAAGCCGAAAGCTATCAGGCATTTACAAAACCCGATAAATGGGAGAGCATTGATCAACATAGAATCCAAACAGCGTGATTGCCAAACAATAGATAAGTTTTTTTGAAAAACTAACAATTATCAGGCATATGCAAGACCGAATCACCGGGAGATCTTTAGTCAACAAAGTCTAAGCAGCATGTTTTTCATACATTGGACAAGTTATTTCAACCTACAGAAGCAGCAGAGGAAACTCGTAGCTCTACCGTGAATACTGTGACAAAACAGAATAACTGTTAAAGTTTGAAAGATCTGAACGACAAAAAGTAATCTTCTACAAACGTAAACATCATAAAGTCTGGATCCCAGAACAAATAACAATAAAAACTTTCTAGAACGAAAAAAGTTCTTGAGAAGTACCCAGTGAATCGTAGCAGTCCAATTCGCAGCAAACGATGTTAACCCTATTGAGGGGGAATGTGTGTGAGCGTCTCAAAATAAGTAAGTGAGCTTTCGCGCCAATGTTTACATTTGTAGAAGATTACTCTTTGTCGTTCAGATCTTTCAAACTTTAACATTCTGTTTTATCACGGTATTCATGGTAGAGCTAAGGAGTTTCCTCTGCTGCTTCAGTAGATTGAAATAACTTGTCCAAAAACGATGGGATGCTTCTCCGTACATGTGTTCATAGTACTCTATAACATTTGAGTAAGATTTTGGTCGATATACACAGTTTTCAGTGGAATTCTCTCCATTTTTATTTATTTATTTAATAAACCTAATAGCATTCTGAGCCCTCCTCTGCTCTATAGGCGATGGGATGGTGCCCCGTGTATTTGCTTAAAGCACTCTGACACTTTTGGTTGATACATATAGTTTTTAGATCGATTTTTCTTAGGTTGATTAGATGAATAAATAAATAAATAACAGCATTTTGAGTACTCCGATATTTGAGTATTACCTTGGTTTTTAGATGGATCCCTCTTAGATTTATTTATTGTTCACATGTACCGATCCCTGGCTAGGTGTCTATTCAAATAAAAATTTTTTATTACCCTATGTGTACACTGGTACCCACTCAGGGTTTTAATATATCATTTAGCTTTAGGCAATCCCCCTCTCCCTAAGTATATGGATTTGATTTTCTACTACTACCACTACTATTTTCTCCTCCCTGTTCTGGCTCTGTGTGTCCTCTGTATTTTAAATGTTCTTAATTTTTTTACACAATTTTCTTTCATCTTTTTTAGCCTTGGAATACTTTGAGAGAGGTCTTTTTTAAGACCACAAACTAATTTTACACGGTGTAATATGTAAGTATCCTCTCTGTTTGATTCAAGTTATTTGTTCTGATCTTATTTTTATGCCTTCTGATCACTTTTGATTTTATTATACTTTAGTTTTTACTGTCTGTTTTTAACTTTTATGTACAACTTAATATCTACACATCTGTTTGATATACCACTGTTTTTTATGTATATTAATTGTTTTTATGTGTTTTTATGCATATTTATTTATGTTGTATTTCTTCATGTTTACAGTTATTAAGCGGTTTGATGCTATTTGTTTTTTAGATGCTGATGAAGGCTACAAGCCGAAACGCGTAGGGGTTGTTTGTTGAATAAAGTATAGCACCTGTGACCTTGATTGGCCTTCGCTGTTTGTGTTCCATCTCTATGCATGTCCATCCACATGCAAACAGACATGAGTATGCTATTCCAGGAAAATGCGGAAGTTCACAGTTCCCCCACGATGATAGACTCTGCACGGTTGAGCTCCGCACTGTAGGAAGAGGCTGAGCTCATAGTTACATATAAACATGACAGCAGAAAAAGACCACATGGCCTATCTAGTCTGCTCTTCCATATCAACTACAATAGTCCCCTTTTTACCTTTAGAGATCCTCTGCGTTTGTCCCATGCTTTTTAGAATTCAGATACCGTCCTCGACTCTACCACCTCCACTAGGAGACTATTCCACGCATCTACCAATCTTTACGTAAAGAAATAGGTCTGCATATTACTCCTGAGTCTATCCCCTTTCACCCTCATCCAATGTTCCCTCATAGCAGAGCTTGCTTTCAATCAAGAGACTCTCCTCCTGTGCATTTATGCCACAAAGATATTTAAAAATCTCTATCATATCCCCACTATCCCATCTTTCCTCTAAAGTATACATATTAAGATCATTACGTCTGTCCTCATATGCTTTGTAACGAAGACCACTAACCATTTTAGTAGCCACTCTCTGCACAGACTCCAACCTGTTTATATCCTTTTAAAGGTGTGGTCTCCAGAATTGCACACAATACTCCAAATGAAGTCGCACCACAGACTTATACAGAGGTACTATCACCTCCTTTTTTCTGCTGGCCATTCCTCTCCCTATGCACCCAAGCTTCCTTCTGGCTTTCACCGTCGTCTTTCTACCTGTTTAGCTATGTTAAGATCGTCAGACACAATTATGCTCAGGTCCTGCTCTTTTTTGTGAACAGTACTTCACCCCCTTACACTGTACCTCTTGCAGCCCAAATACATGACCCTGAATTTTTTAACATTAAATCTCAGCTGCCAAATTCCAGACCATTCTCAAAACTTACAAGATCCCTCCTCATGTTATCTACTTCCTGGGTGTCCATTCTGTTGCAGATTTTGGTATCATCCACAAAGAGGCAAACCCTGACAACCCTTCTGCAATATCACTAACAAAAATGTTAAAAATAATCAAACCAAGAACAGATTCCTGCCGCACACCACTGGGTAATCATCTCCTCCTCAGGGTGAGCTCCATTTACCTGTACCCTTTGCCACCTCCCACTCAAACTATTTCTAAACCGATCAGTAACTTCAGGATCCATCCCTAGGGTGCTCAGTTTGTTTATAAGACACCTGAAACTGAAATCTAAGTACACCACATCTAGAGCTCTCCCTCGGTCCAACTCCCTGGTCACTCAGTCGAAGAAATCAATCAGATATGTCTGACAAGACCTGCCTCTGGTAAACCCATGATGCCTTAGATGCTGCAATCCACTGGATTCCTGAAACCTCACTATTCTCTCATTTAGCAGCGTTTCCAATATTTACTCACCACAGAGGTTAGACTAACCGGCCTGTAGTTTTCAACCTCATCCTTACTTCTGCTTTTGTGTAAAGGAACCACATGTGCCTTTCTCCAGTCCTCTAGGATCACTTCCGACTCCAAAGAAGCATTGAAAACGTCTGTCAGTGGAAACACTAGAACATCCCCAAGTTTTTTCAGTATCCCCTCCGGTCCCATCGCTTTATCTACTTTTAGTTCAGCTAGTTCTCAAGAACAGTTTTCTGAAAATTGTTCAAGATCCCTGTCACTTCTGTTCCTATTTGTGGGTGTTTGCTGAAGTCCTGGCTCCTGGCCCTTCATCTGTGAACACAGAACAGAAAGATTTGATAAGCAATTCCATTTTATCCTCATCATTTCTACATATACCTCCCCTTCACATTTGAGTCTGACAATATTACCTTTGCACTTTTTTCTCTCACTAACATATCTGAAAAATGTCTTATCCCCACATTTTATCGCATTGGCTATTTCTTCTTCTTCTTTTTGTATTTTTGCTTTCCTGACTACTTTGCTAGCTTCTCTTTCCAAATATAGATCCCTGTCCTTCTCAGTGATCTCTTGTATTTTATGAAGGCCACTCCCTTTTTCTTCACCTTTTCAGCAACTTCTTTTGAGAACCATAGTGGACTCCTTTTCCTTTTGCTAATCTTTCTAACAAAAATGTTTGTTGCCCTTAAAATATCGCCTTTCAGTTTTGCCCATTGTTTTCTACATCCCTCAGCTGTTTCCGTCCCGCTAAGGACTCATTGAGGTATTGTCCCATCTTGGCAAAGTTAGTTTTCCTAAAATCGAAGACCCTCACTTTTGAATGGATTTTATCAGCCCTAGTCCTAATATTGCAACACACCATCTGGTGATCCCTGGATGCGAGATGATCTCCCACTAACATCAGACACACTTTCCCCATTGGTGAGTACCAAGTCCAGTATGGCCCCTTCATGTGTGGGTTCTGTTACCAGTTGCCAAAATAGTTCTTCCGGTAGAGAATCCAGGATCTCCTTACTTCTAGATGACACCGCAACAGGGATGTGCCAATCAACATCCGGCATATTAAAATCACTTATCAGTAGCACTTCTCCTTTCATGGCAATGCTGTGTATATCTTCTATTAAATCTCCATCCACTTCTCCCTGTGAGGGAGATCTGTATATCACTCCAATGTAAATAGATTTCCCTTTCTCTCTTTCTAATTTAACCCACAGTGCCTGCTCTGCTCTCTTAAGTCCTGTAATTCTATATTTATGTATTTATTTATTTAATTAATTATTTTAATTATTTATTTAAGTGTTTTCTATATCGCCTTTTCTAGAAATCAAAGCAGTTTACAATGAACAGAATCAAACAGTTGGGTAATATATTAGATACATATTAACTAATACATATTGAATTATAATATGATATCTGTGGGGTATCAACAAGAACTAATTACAAATAACATATTTAGTGTGTGAGTATAACCAACAATGTATATACATATGGAATATATAAAGGAGTGTAATTAATCTGTCTGTAGAGATGTGCTGTGTGTGGAATTTACAATAACTAGAAGTAACTGTTTTATCTACTCTTAGTGTTTGGTTCCAGGGTGTACTATGTACAACTGGGCTAGTTATAGGTTTAGTGTGCGATCTAATGGTCTCATAATTTATGATGGATTAGAAATGGTGTATAAAGTCTATCTTCTGCATCGGGTAGTTTTGAGATGGGAAGAGTGTAATGAATCAGTAGGTAAGTGGGGATATTTGAGAATTCTGAAGTGTGTTCCCAAAATGTTCTCTAAAGAGATGCATTTTAATCTTGAGAAATGTAACCAAGTCATTAATGTTTTTTAGATTTTCTGGGAGGGCATTCCAGAGTGTAGGTGCTACGTAAGTAAATGCTCTGTCAGTTGTACAACAATTTATTTATTTATTTATTTAACAATTTTTCTATACCGCGCTATTTCAATCAGTGCGGTGTACATTGAAACAAGAACATACTACAATGCATACAAGTAACATTGAGTTTTACATTGAACAGGAAGATTCAACATAGGACAACCGGGGGAACTATGTACAGATTGACTTAAATAATATATACAGTGATATAAAACATGATTTAGATGTTGCAATGTGGTTGACTAATAGGACTAGAGAGAAGATTGACCAACTAGACCTTTTCTGGTTGTATTGAGGTGCTAGTATTGTTAATGGCTAGGTTGACTTCTGGGTAGCATTTTGTGAATAAGTGGTATTTCAATGCTTTTCTGAATAGGATTAGGTTTTTGATAGCACGGATTTCGTGCGGTAGTGCATTCCAGTTTAGAGGTGCAAATAAGGAGAAAGCCCTGTTGGAGGTGGCCTTAGTGCACTTCGTTATTATTTTTGGGACTATTAAGGTGTTCAATGATGTAGTTCTCCTTTTTCTGTTTTCCAGGGTGCCATGGATAAGTTTGCTGATTGGCGTAGGGGGGTAGTTATTTAGGGCCTTGAAAGTAAGAACTAAAGACTTATACTGGATTCTGGCATGTAATGGTAACCAGTGCAGTTCTTTCATGATGGGTGTTATATGTTCAGATCTTGATGAGCCGGAGAGGACTCTGGCGGCTGTATTCATGGCTAGGCGGAGCGGATTTAAAGTTGATTTAGGGAGGCCATGGAGGATGATGTTGGCAAAATCCAGGTGTGGGAGGACTAATGCCTGGAAGGTTGTTCGGAAGTCTGTAGGATCTAGTAGGGGGCGGAGGTGACGTAACGATTTGATCTTATAATATATAGTTTTTGTGATGTTCTTGACATGTGTTGTCATGTCCAGGTGTTGATCCAATGTGATGCCAAGGTAACGGATTGTAGATTTTGCTTTCAACTCCACGTTGTTGACGAATAGTGATGGAGGAGGTATGAACTTACGGTTCCTTGTGACAAAAAGAACGTCAGTTTTGTTGTGGTTAATCCTAAGGTTTTGTGATAGCAACCATTCGGCTACAGCTTCAAAACAGTTGATTATTGGGGAGAATACTGGATGTTCAATTGAGAACGGCAAATAAAGGAGGATGTCATCTGCGTAAGCAAGACATTGTACATTAAAGGATCTGATCAAGTCACATATCGGCTGCATGTAGATATTAAACATTAGTGCCGATAAGGACGATCCTTGGGGTACTCCCTGTGATTGTATGAATGGTTCTGAGGATGCGTGGCATGTTTTTACTTGTTGCCACCTGTTAGATAGGTAGGATTTACACCATTTGAGTGCTGTGCTTTGAATCCCCTTATCTTCCAAGCGTTGTAGGAGTATGTTATGATTCACAGAGTCGAACGCGGCGGAGTTGAATTCCGAAAGTCAAGAGGACAGCTAAGGTATTTTGTGAGCATCCTCTTCATACTCGTTCATTTGAGTGTGTGTTGATGAGCGTGGAGAGGTAGGATGGGGCTATGTTTTTTAGGAGCTTGAAGGTGATCATTAATGATTTATATTTAATGCAGCTTTGAATGGATAACCAGTATAGCTCATATAGTATGGGGGTGATGTGGTCAGAGGTACAGTATGTGCTTTAGTAATAATTTGTGCAGCTACGTGTTGAGCCACTTGTAGCTGGTTTATCAGTTGTTTAGTGATACCATGGAGGATACTGTTAGAATAATCAAAGTGGGAAGTGATTAAAGCCTGGACCACTGATCTAAAGTCAAAGCTTGAGAATAGGGGCCTCAACTGCTGTATTAGTCTTAGTTTGTAGTAAATCTTACTAGTGGTTGACTTTATGTGTGAAGCCATGCTGAGTGTTTTGTCTAGTGTCACTCCCAGGTATTTTACTTAATTTTTTACTATGAGATCTACCTCTTCAAGATGTAATGTGGTGGGGGGAGGGACAAAGTTGTGATTCCTAGTGACATATAATACTACAGTTTTCTCAAGGTTGATTTTTAGGTTATGGGTATTCAGCCATGCAGAGGCTTCTCTGAAATATGTCGTAATTTGGTTGATAGATAGATTCTTAACGTCAGTCGGTAAGTACATCATTATGTTGTCCACATAAATATGGTATCCTACTTTGAATTTATTGAAAATGTTACAGATTGGCTGTAAATAGATACTGAAAAGGAGTGCAGAGAGGGATGATCCCTGCGGTAATCCTTGTTCTTGTTTATATAGTTTGGACATTTGGTGGCCAATTTTAACTTCTTGGATAGAAACATAGAAATCTGATGACAGAAAAAGACCACATGGCCTATCTAGTCTGTCCTTCCATAACAACTACAACAGTCCCCTTTTTTCCTTTAGAGATCCTCTGTGTTTGTCCCATGCTTTTTTTTAATTCAGTTACTGTCCTCATCTCTACCACCTCCACTGGGAGACTATTCCACGGATCCACCACTCTTTCCGTAAAGAAATATTTCTGCATATCACTCCTGAATCTATCCCCCTTCACCCTCATCCCATGTCCCCTCGTAGCAGAACTTGCTTTCAATTGAAAAGGCTCTTCCCCTGAACATTTATGCCATGGAGGTATTTAAACATCTCAATCATATCACCTCTATCCCGCCTTTCCTCTAAGGTGTATATATTAAGATCCTTAAGTCTGTCCTCATATGCTTTATAATGAAGACCACTAACCATTTTAGTAGCCACCCTCTGCACCGACTCCATTCTGTTCACATCCTTTTGAAGGTGCGGTCTCCAGAATTGCACACTATACTCCAAATTAGGTCGCACCAAAGACTTATACAGAGGCACTATCACCTCCTTTTTTCTGCTAGCCATTCCTCTCCGTATGCACCCAAGAGTTCTAGCTTTTGCCGTTGCCTTTTCTACCTGTTTAGCTACTTTAAGATCATCAGACACAACCACGCCCAGGTCCCGCTCTTCTTTAGTGGACAAAAGTACTTCACCCCCTATACTATATTGCTCCCTTGGATTGCTGCAGCCCAAATGCATGACCTTACATTTTTTAACATTAAATCCCAGCTGCCAAATTCTAGACCATTCTTCAAGCTTAGCTAGATCCCTCCTCATGTTATCTACACCTTCCTGGGTGTCTACTCCATTGCAGATTTTGGTATCATCCGCAAAAAGGCAAACCTTACCCGACAGCCCTTCCGCTATATCACTAACAAAGATGTTAAAAAAAAATATCGGACCAAGGACAGATCCCTGGGGCACACCACTGGTAACATCCTTCTCCTCAGAGTGCGCTCCATTTACCTGTACTCTTTGTCGCCTCCCACCCAACCAATTTGTAACCCAAGCAATAACTTCAGGGTCCATCCCTAGGGTGCTCAGTTTGTTTATAAGTCGCCTGTGAGGAACAGTGTCAAAGGTTTTACTGAAATCTAAATACACCACATCTAGGGCTCTCCCTTGGTCCAACTCCCTGGTCACCCAGTCAAAGAAATCAATCAGATTTGTCTGACAAGACCTGCCTCTGGTGAATCCATGCTGCCTCGGATCCTGTAACCTGCTGGACTCCAGAAACCTCACTATTTTCTCTTTCAGCAGCGCTTCCAATAATTTACTCACCACCGAAGTTAAACTAACCGGCCTGTAGTTTTCAACCACATCCTTACTTCCGCTTTTGTGTAAAGGCACCACATGAGCCTCTCTTCAGTCCTTTGGCACTACTCCCAACTCCAACGAGGCATTGAAAAGGTCAGTCAGTAGAGCTGCTAGAACGTCCCCAAGTTCCCTCAGTATTCTAGGGTGTATCCCATCCGGTCCCATCGCTTTGTCTACTTTAAGTTGAGCTAGTTTCTCACAAACACAGTCTTCCAAAAATTGTTCAAGATGTCCCTCGCTTCTGTTCCTGTTTGGATCCGGTCTAACAGATAGGATTACATAGTAACATAGTATAGGATGGCAGATAAAGACCAGTATGGTCCATCTAGTCTGCCCAGCAAGATGGCAAGAGTAGGTGCACCTGCCCATGCCTTTGTTTAGGGGTGTACCCACCGCTCTGTGCAGAGCACCCCTGTTTGTTGAGATATAAGAGATAGTTATGCTTAATTGTACCATGTAGGCCTATTTGTCGGAGTCTATTTAGGAATATACCGTGATGTATGCTATCAAAGGCTGAGGCTATATCTAACAATATTAGAATGAATGCCTGCTTAGGGTTGTTTATTCCTCTAATGAGCTTGCCCAATAGGGCTAGTAGTAGTATCTCTATGCCATGATTTTGTCGAAACCCATATTGATGTTCATCAAGAGGTGAGTTAAGGTGAATATGGTTCTGAAGCTGAATTTGTATAGTTTCTTTGAATGACTTTTGAAGGAGATTGGCCTATAAGATTTAGGGCATGTTTTATCCATGGATTTCTGCTTGAGAATTGTGCAGATTATTGCTTGTTTTAGGGCTTTTGGCATCTGTCCTGTTGTCAATAATAAGTTGACCGTTTTAAGGATAACGGGGGAGAGGTCTGCACGGGAGGCTTTTACCCAACTGACTGGGCAAGGGTCAATGTTTGAGATGGTTGTATTTATCATGGAAATGATATTGTTCAGGTGATCTTTACTGATTGGATGGAATGTGGGTCCCATTGTGCAACATCATCTATGATGTTGTCAGGTGGGGGTTGCAGATCAATGGTTGATAGTTTAATTTTTAGTTTATTCAAATAAAAATTGGCTAGGTCTTCAGAGCTAACGCTGACGTTATTTATATCAGGGCTGGGGTTTTGAGTCAATGCTTTCACAATTTCAAAAAGTTCTCTCGGACAATTGAGATAATTTGTGAGGATTTTGGTATGGAATTCCTTTTTTTTATTATTTATAGATTGCTTGTAATGTTGGAGAATGTTTATGTACAGCTCTTCATGCTGTGAGGATTTTGAGATTCTCCAAGCGCCTTCGATCTTTCTTAAACATCTCTTTACGTTTCTAAGGTCCTGGGTGTACCATTCCGAGGAGGCTTTTTGAGTGTTAGTATTTTTATGGGGGGAGATATCTATAGAGGCTGTAGAGATGGAAGTATTCCAGTTTGAGATTATTTCAGTCAATTCATTTGTGTCAGTATCTAAATGTGGAAGGATATCATTGAGGAACGCATCCTTATTGAATGTTTTATATTGTTTGGTTTGGTTATCTTTGACATGTGGTGTATGGAAAGGGAGATGGGAAGGGATAGTAAAATTAATTATATGGTGATCAAACCATGGGACTGCCATGATTTGTGCTGGAGAGCTGTAGTAATGTTGCTGGACTACCTCGGGTAGGAATACTAAGTCTAAAGTATTTCCTTTATTGTGTGTGGGTACATTGATTTGTTGATAGCCCATCTCGGTCATGGTCGTAAGAAAGGAGGTAGCATGTGTATTATGCATAGATGTAAGATTAAAGTCCCCTAATAGGATTAGTGTTTTGGGTTTTTTTGGTTTTTTACTGAGGTGGAGCAAACAGTTTCAACAATGACGGTGAGGCTATTTAGGTTATTTGTTGGAGGACGATATAATAGGTAGAAAGCGTAGTTACTCACCTGTAACAGGTGTTCTCCAGGAGCAGCAGGAATCAGTCCTCACTTATGGGTGACGTCGGAGCCCTCGCGGAGCAATTTTCCCCAGCTTTCAAAGAAAGCCTTTGGGAATTGCAGCGCGCATGCGCGGTCGTCTTCCCGCCCGAGGGTGCCATCTTAGCCAGTCAGATGACATAGCTAAAAAAGACAGCATAAAAATTTGCAAAAAGAACATAAGCAGACGATTGCAACTCCAAGGGGAGGAGGGAGGGTAGTGAGGACTGATTCCTGCTGCTCCTGGAGAACACCTGTTACAGGTGAGTAACTACGCTTTCTCCAGGACCAAGCAGGAAGTCAGTCCTCACTTATGGGACTCCCAAGCTCAAGGCTACCGGAGACCCTAAGCACAAAAATGAGCTCCCTCTAGCTCAGCAGCACAGAAGGATAGAATCTTCGCTGAATTATCACCCACCGGTAGCCCACATCCGGGATGGAGGGTAGGAGTTGCTCAGACCTCAAAGAGATTACGGAGGACTGCCTGTCCGAAAGCACTGTCCCTACGGGACTCCCTCTCGAGACAGTAATGGACCGCAAAAGTCTGGCTCGAAGACCAAGTAGCGGCCCGGCAGATGTCTGCCAGCGGAACAGAGCGGAGGTAAGCCACTGACGTGGCCTTTGCCCGAACGCAATGAGCCGTGACTCGACTTTCTAAGGAGAGTCCGGCTGCCCCATAAGCCCAAGAGATACAGTCCGCAACCCAGATGGACAGAGTACGCTTGGAGACCGGGAGCCCCAATTTATTGGGGTCAAAAGACACAAAAAGCTGAGCAGCTTTACGGTGCTCCCGCGTACGGTCAAGGTAGAAGTTCAATGCCCTTCTACAGTCCAGGGTATGGAGGACCGTTTCAGCTCGGCTGGAGTGTGGTCTGGGAAAGAAGGTTGGAAGTACCACCTCCTGATTGATGTGAAAAGGGGAGACCACTTTAGGCAGAAATTTTGGGTGAGTCCGTAGGACTACCCTATTCTTGTAGAACCTAGTGTAAGGGGGATCAGACACGAGGGCCTGCAATTCACTTACGCGCCTAGCGGAAGTGAGGGCTATCAAGAACAGTGTTTTCCAAGACAGAAAACGTAGAGAACAGGTAGCCATAGGTTCAAAAGGCGGACAGGTGATCCGCTGCAAAACCACATTCAGGTCCCAGTCAGGCGCTGGCGGGCGCAGAGGTGGTTTAAGTAGAAGGAGACCTCGGAGAAACCTCGCTACGAGAGGGTCATTGGAGAGAGGTCTGCCGTCCACTGGCACATGATGTGCTGAAAGAGCACTGAGGTGAACTTTGACGGAGTTGGACTTAAGTCCCAGATTAGAGAGGTGCAGCAAGTACTGCAAGATCACCGACACCGGGCAGGAGAAGGGATCCTGAGACTGTTGGGTACACCAGACTGCAAAGCGACGCCATTTAAGGGCGTAGCATTTGCGGGTAGAAGGCCGTCGCGAAGCTAAGACGACCTCCTCCACCTCCGCCGGCAGGAGAAGGGGAGCAAGGACTACCCTCTCAGCAGCCAGGCCATAAGGTTGAGAGACCTGAGGTTGGGGTGCAGAAGGGACCCCTGATCCTGAGTGAGGAGATCCGGTTGTATCCCCAGAGGGATTGGGCCCTCCACCGCCAGTTGCAGCAGGAGTGGAAACCACGGCTGCCTGGGCCAGCGAGGGGCCACCAGGATCATGAAGGCTTTGTCTCGGAGAACCTTGAAAAGAGTCCGAGAGACCAGCGGGATGGGAGGGAAAGCGTACAAAAGGCTCCCCGACCACGAGATCAGAAAGGCGTCTGCCGCAACCCGAAGGGGGTGTGGCTGACGAGAGCAGAAGCGAGGAAGCTGCCGGTTGTGAGGACTGGCAAAGAGATCCACCGTGGGGAGACCCCACTTGAGGAAGAGCTTCTGAACTACCAAGGGATCCAGACGCCACTCGTGCGGCTGGAGGACCCTGCTGAGTTTGTCTGCAAGGCAATTTTCTTGGCCCGGGAGATAAACTGCCTTGAGGAGAATGCCGTGACTGACGGCCCAAGAGCAGAGCTTCTGTGCCTCCCGGCAGAGGAGGAAGGAGCCCGTGCCCCCCTGCTTGTTCACGTAGAACATGGCAACTTGATTGTCCGTCTGGACAAGGACGGACTGTTGGGAAGTCAGGTGGGAGAAGGCCCTGAGAGCGAGGCGGATCGCCCTGAGCTCCAGGAAGTTGATCTGCTGAGCAGACTCCCACGTGGTCCAGAGGCCCTGAGTACGTGCCTCTTGGCAATGTGCTCCCCAGCCCAGGAGGGATGCATCGGTGGTCAGCACCCGGGTCGGCTGAGGTGACTGGAAAGGCATTCCGAATATCAGGTTCGGCTGCCGGAGCCACCACCGGAGAGACCAGAGCAGCGGCTCGGAGACGCGCACTAGGTCTGCCAGGCCGCCTGTGGCTTGTCGCCACTGCTGGCGGAGACACCATTGAGCAGACCACATGTTCAGGCGGGCATTGGGGGTCACATGGACGGTGGAAGCCATATGGCCGAGCAGTCTCAGGAAGCGCCTGGCGGAGACCAGGGGCTGGCTGCGAAAGCGGTCGGCTAGGTCCATGAGCCGTTGAGCCCTGTCGAGCGGTAGGTACGCTCGTGCCCGAGGAGTGTGCAGCCTTGCGCCGATGAACTCGAGATCCTGTGAGGGGAGCAAAGTGGACTTTGCGAAGTTTATGACAAAGCCCAAGTGCTGCAGCAGAGTCACCGTGCGGCACGTGGCGTTGGTGACCTCCTGAGCGGACGCTGCTCTGATGAGCCAGTCGTCGAGGTACGGAAAGACATAGAGGCCGTGAAGCCGGAGATGGGCCGCCACGACCGCGAGACATTTTGTGAAGACTCGCGGTGCGGAGGATAGGCCAAAGGGCAGTACTCTGTACTGGTAATGATTTCCTGCCACCACAAACCTTAGGTATTGGCGGTGGCTTGGGTGGATGAGGATGTGCGTGTAGGCATCCTTTAGATCCAAGGAGCATAGCCAATCTCCCTGCTGGAGGTAGGGCAGAAGGATTCCAAGGGTAAGCATTTTGAACTTCTCCCGCACAAGGAACTTGTTGAGGTTGCGCAAGTCCAGGATGGGTCTGAGGCCCCCTGTTCTCTTTGGTATCAGAAAAATACCTTGAATAAAAGCCTTGACCTCTCAGGTGGTGGGGCACCGGTTCCACCGCCTGTTCCTGCAGAAGACCTGCTAACTCCTGAAGGAGCAACTCCCTGTGCAGAGGGGGGCGCGAAGGTTCTCCCGGAAAATAGGAGGGAGGGACCTGATGGAAGTGGAGAAGGTAGCCCTCTCGCACGACCTGAAGCACCCAGGCATCTGCGGTGATGCTGGACCACCTGTGGGCGAAGTGAACCAGCCGGCCTCCGGTGCTGGGAGGGACCAGCGGGGGGGGAGAGGCTATGCTGAGCGAGTCAAAAACCCCCTCCCTGCTGAGCAGGGGCTGGTGGTGCAGGCTTGGGGGCTTGCTGCCTACGGGACCCGTTACCCCGTCCCTTGGCCTGCTGGCCCTGTTGGGGAGCTGCAGGGGCCTGATAATGGGGGTACTGTTTGTAGGCAGCCGCCTTCCTCGGGTAAAAGGACTTTTTTCCCGAGCCCTTCTTTTTCTGGGAAGGGGCGGAGGTCTTCCTAGAAAGCCTGGTCCTGGTGAGAGTCTCAGTCTCAATTTGTGCAGCCTTTTCCGCCATGGGCTTGCCAAAGAGGTTTTCGCCTCGGCAGGGGACATCGACCAACTTGTCCTGTACCCAGGGCTCAAGGTCCGACGACTGAAGCCAAGCCTGTCGGCGGGCACCGATGCCGGCTGCGGCCACTCTAGCCGAGGCCTCAAAGCCATCATAGGCTGCTCGGGACATGAACTTTGAGCATTCCCGAATGCCCGTGGACAAGGCTAGGAACCTCCGCAAGGGCTCCTCGGAGAGACCAGCGGAGAATCCGGCTAGCTCTTTAGCCAGATCCCGGAGATACATGCCCATGTAGAGCTGGTAAGTCTGGACACGACATGCGAGCATAGAGCCCTGGAAGCACTTCTTGCCAAGGCCATCCAGGTTACGGGCCTCCCTTCCAGGAGGCACCGAGGAGTGCATCTTCTGGCTCTTAAGACGATGCATGGCCGATTCCACTACCATGGAATGGTGTGGCAGCTGTGCTTTCTGAAAGCCAGGGCTCTTGCGGACCCGATAGATAGAATCGACCCGCTTGCTCAGGACCGGCGAGGAGGCCGGACTCTCCCACATGCGGAAGAGTAGTCGTTCCAGCATAGGAGGAACCGGCACAGTAAAGTGCTCCCTCGCGGGAGAGTCATACTGGAGGGCGTCGAGCTCTTCGGCTCGAGGCTCCTCCTCGGGATCCGCAGGGAAGGCCAAAGCCTTGGCCATATCCCTAACGAAGTCCGAGAACCGGGCATCCTCCGGGGGGGGACTGCTTCCGAGGCTCGGACCCCGGTGAGTCCGATGGGACACACCGAGTCCGGAAAGAATCAGGTGACTCTTCCTCCTCAGACTCCCAGACCGACTCCGACGAGGACTCGGTGGGGTCGGCCCGGGCAGGGTGCGGCGCCAGCCGCCCCGACGTCGAGGGAGTCGGCGTCGGCGACCTCGGTCCCGAACGGGAGGCCGAGGGTGACCTCGACCGAGGATCGACTCGAGTTCTCATTGACTCGAGGATCGGCTCGGTCTCCGGGGTCGACTTGGACGTCGACGTCCCGGCGGTCGGGGCAGCGGCGCCAGCGAGGCCAGCGAGCAGTGCCCGCTGCTGGTCCATGAAGGCAGACAGTCTGCTCTCCAAGGCCGTCAACCTGAGTCCGAGCTCAGGTGACCCAGCAGCCCCCGACTCGGGCCCCGACGGCGTCGGGCCCGACGTCGGCTGTCGCGGAGGCGAGTCCAGAAGGACTACAGGACTTACCCGGGCAGGCATCTCCGACTCCAGGCGAGGTCGCTTCGGGAGATGTTCCTTCTCCAAGGACCCGGGGCGGCTGTCGGGGCTATGCGACCTGGCCCTCGCGGAGCCAGGAGCGTCCACCGACGCCGCCCTCGCGGGTTTTTCCTTCCGACGATGGTCCCCGGAGGGAGAACCCCGGTCGGAGGAGCTCCGGCGACGGTCCGAGCTGGAGCCCTTTGACACGGAGGCCTCCGACGAGGTCCGGTACGGCTGGGGTCAGCGAAGATTCTCTCGCGCTGATGCCGCCGACTTCTCAACGCCTTCGAGGACAGTTTGCTGCAGGGCCCACAGATCAGTTCCTCATGATCCGGGCCCAAGCAGCGGAGGCAAAAGTCGTGTGTGTCGGTTAGTGACATATTTCGGTCACACCGACCACACCGCTTAAAGCCACTGGCAGCCATCGGGCCGAAAAGGGCCCCTGCGAGGTCAAAGGACCGGGCTGCCAGGGAAAACGAAAATGAAAGCTGACTAAGTCAGAAAAACCGAAAAAACGCTAGAGGACTCGAGACCGGCGTCGCGAGTCCGGGCGGGAAAACGATCGGCGTCGAACCGAAAGAAAAAAGTATAAAATAAAGAGGAAAATCAACTTTTTCGCGGGGACAAGACGGGGACGTCTGCAGGGCTCCGCGGAAAAAAGAAGACTGGCTAAGATGGCACCCTCGGGCGGGAAGACGACCGCGCATGCGCGCTGCAATTCCCAAAGGCTTTCTTTGAAAGCTGGGGAAAATTGCTCCGCGAGGGCTCCGTCGGCGCCGACGTCACCCATAAGTGAGGACTGACTTCCTGCTTGGTCCTGGAGAATACTAGGTTCTTATTTTCGACAATTAACATGTCCATGCTTTTATGTTTTTAGATATTATTATTATTACTAAGCATTTATAAAGCGCTGCAACATACAAAGCGCTGTACAAACATAAAAAGAGACAGTCCCTGCCCGTTAGAGCTCACAATCTAGTCAAGACAAAATATGAAATAAATTAGATAATACAAATAACAATTAACAAGAAAAGAATAAATGTTTATGGAGAGAACAAGAAAGGACGAGTTAGGAACAAAAAGCAATAGTGAAGAAATGGGATTTCACTTTGGATTTGAAGATGGCCAGGGAGGAGGCTTGGCAGACAGAGACAGGTAGAGAATTCCAGAAAAAGGGTGCAGCCAGTTGAAAGGAGCGAAGTCTAGAATTAGCAGTACGAGTAAAAGGCATAGATAAACGAAGGCAATTAGATGAGCGGAGTAGGCGAGAGGGGGTGTAGGTGTAGGTAGAGATGAGGGATGAAAGGTAATGAGGGGCAGAAGAATGAATACATTTATAGGTTAGAAGGAGGAGTTTGAATTGGATACGGAAGCGGATGGGGAGCCAGTGAAGTGACATGAGGAGTAATGTGTGAAAAACGAGACTGATGGAAAATCAGACGAGCTGCAGAATGTTGAATAGACTGGAGAGGAAAGAGGTGGTTAGCAGGGAGGCCAGCAAGGAGAAGGTTACAGTAATCAAGGCGGGAGGTGATTAAAGAGTGGACAATCAGTTTAGTAGTGTTATCAGAGAGAAAAGGGCGAATCTTGGAGATATTGTAAAGAAAGAAACAGCATGTTTTAGCAATGTTTTGGATATGTAAACAGAAGGAGAGAGATGAGTCAAAGATAACACCAAGGTTCCGTGCCGAAGAGACAGGAAGGATAACAGAGTTATCCACAGAGATGGAGAAAGGGGAAGGAGGAGAGGAGGCATTAGGGGGGAAGACAAGGAGTTCAGTTTTGGCCATGTTCAGCTTCAAGCGGCGGTAGGACATCCAGGAAGCAATGTCAGAGAGGCAGGCCGAGATCTTAGCTTGAATTTCAGGAGAGATAACAGGCGTAGAGAGGTTGATTTGAGCGTCGTCAGCATAGAGATGATAGTGAAAGCCATGGGAAGAGATAAGAGCACCAAGGGATTGGGTATAGAGAGAGACGAGGAGCGGACCTAAGACAGAACCTTGAGGCACACCCACAGGTAAAGGGGTAGAAGAGGAGGAGGAGCCACCGAAGTACACACTGAAAGAGCAGTGGGAGAGATAGGAGGAGAACCAAGAAAGTACAGAGCCTTTGAAACCGAGTGAAGACAGAGTGATAAGAAGATGATTGTGGTCAACGGTGTCAAAGGCAGCAGAGAGATCCAGAAGAATGAGGACAGAATAAAAGCCTTTGGACTTAGCCAGAAACAAATCATTGGCGACTTTGGTAAGAGCAGTTTCGATAGAATGTAGGGGACGGAAACCGGATTGTAAAGGATCTAGGAGGGCATGAGAGGAGAGGAAGTCGAGACAGCGGTGGTAGACAGCATGCTCAAGTAATTTAGAAATGAAGGGAAGGAGAGAGATGGGACAATAGTTAGAAGGACAGGAGGGATCGAGTGAGGGTTTCATGAGGAGGGGTGTGACAGTGGCATACTTGAATTCAGAAGGGAAGGTAGCAGTGGAGAGCGATAGGTTGAGAATATGAGTGATGGAGGGGACGATAGTGGAAGAAATGGAGCTAAGGAGGTGGGTGGGGATAGGATCAGAAGGGCAGGTAGTCAGCTTAGAGGAAGAAAGGAGGAGTGTTGTTTCCTCATCAGAGACCAGAGGGAAGGAAGAAAGGGAAGCAGAAGTAAGGGGGAGAGTTGGGAAAAAGGGTGGGAAGAAGAGGAGGTAGTGAAATGGAGGGTGATTTTATGGATTTTGTCATGGAAGTACTGTGCCAAGGTTTGGGCAGGAAGGGAGGTAGGAGCCAGAGGTGGGGGCACACTGAGGAGAGAATTGAGTGTATAAAAAAGACGACGAGGATTAGAGAAATGAGAGTTAGTCAGATGGGCGAAGTAGATTTGTTTGGCAGGTGCAATGGCTGATTGGAAGGAGAAGAGCATGAATTTAAAGTGGAGAAAGTCAGCATGAGAGCGAGATTTGAGCCAGGCACGCTCAACAGAGTGGGCACAGGAGCGCAAATAGCGGGCAAAAGGAGACAGCCAAGGCTGTGGAGGAGAACGCCTAACAGGATGTGAGATGAGGGGAGCAAGAGAATCCAAAGCAGAGGAGAGTACAGCATTATAGGGGGCCACAGCCTCATCAATAGAATTAGAAGAAAGAATGGATGAAAGGGGTGAGGAAATAGTGGAGGAGAGAGCTAAGGTATCAATAGCAAGAAGGTTTCTAAATAGATTAGTGGAAGCAGGATGAGGCTGAGGTGGAGGATGATGAATAATAAGACTTAAAAGGTGGTGGTCAGATAAAGGAAGGACAGAGTTAGAGAAGTTGGAGGGTGAGCAGTTAGAGAAGAAAATTAGGTCAAGGCAATGACCATGTTGGTGAGTAGGAGCAGTGGAAGAGAGTTGAAGATTATACAAGGAGGTAAGAGAGAGGAATTTTAGAACATGGGGATTGAAGGGGTCATCAACATGAAGGGAAATTGGCTGATAGGTATGTCTAGTATGGCTGCATCCTTGCCTGAGGCTGTAATACATTATGATGGCACGGAAGAGTGGGCTGAGAGAATGAGTATCCAGAGCCCAGCACAACAAGAGTAAAGCCAGAGGGAACCATACCCTGAGCAGAAGTGCACAGAGAATGGACCCAGGTAAGAAAAGACAAGTGCATAGAAAATGGACCCAGCTAAGAAAAGACAAGTCAGGCCTGAACAGATTGAACAGGCCTGAGCAAGTTGGGCAAGCCTGGACAAGTTAAACAGGCCAAACAAAGCTGGTGATACAAAGTGCTCATAAGCCCTGAAGACTACAGTGCCGAAAGCTACAGTAATTAATGAAACAAAGGGAATGGCAGGGTGTAGTCAGAATGACTCAACACTAGCGAGAATAAAAGCCATTATTATGCTAATACGGGTGGATCCCAGGGAAAGAGCCTTTGCCCCAAAGGAAAGAGCCTCTGCAGACTTTTGCAGACGGCCCTACAACCTTTTACAGACAGTACAGCAACCTTTGCACACAGAACAAGACTTTGTGCAGAGGTTGCTGGACATTTGCTACAGAGGGTATATAAGACAGCAACTATAGAGAATCAGACGGGCGGCCTTCCCTCTCCCCATCAGGGGGTGGGGAACGTTGCCTGCACTCAGATCCCTCAGACAGATACTTGTATATCTGTGCTTGCAGCTTTTTTGCTTGTACCAAATAAAGAGTTTTGCTGACAAGTGACTGTGATCTGAGTTTCTTTTCCTCCTGGTGCAGGGCTTCATAGGTGCCCAGGAAATTGGTGACAATTAGGGATCCTTTGTAGGTCTGACCCGCCTACAGCAGTTAGAGAAGAAAATTAGGTCAAGGCAATGACCATGTTGGTGAGTAGGAGCAGTGGAAGAGAGTTGAAGGTTATACGAGGAGGTAAGAGAAAGGAGTTTTAGAATGTTAAAGTCACCAAAAATAAGGGTGGGGGAGGAGGGGTGAAGAAAGGTAGACAGCCAAGAATCAAAGTCAGAAAGTGGAAATAGAAGTATCAGGAGGACGATAGAGAACAGCTACTTGGAGTGGGACAGGAGCGAA
Source organism: Ichthyophis bannanicus (assembly GCA_033557465.1). Classification (NCBI taxonomy): domain Eukaryota; kingdom Metazoa; phylum Chordata; class Amphibia; order Gymnophiona; family Ichthyophiidae; genus Ichthyophis; species Ichthyophis bannanicus. Next base: position 689,047,095 of record CM066034.1, read on the forward strand.
GAGGCAGATCGAGTGGAGTTCAAAAGAGAGAGAGGAAAGAGATTGAGGTAGGATGAGAGACTGGAAGTGACAAGAGGATAGATAGAAGGAGAGAGGTTCTTAGTTCAATTTTTATGATAATGAGGACACCTTCTCCACGCTTGTTGTCTCTGGGGCAATGGAAGATGTGATATCCTGGGGCTTTAAGTTGATTAAGTAGGACGGTGTCAGTGTCAGAGTGCCAGGTCTCTGTGATGAATACGATATCAGTTTTGTTGCCATTAATGAGGACAAGGAGTACCGGTAATTTATTCCTTATTGATCTTGCATTAATCATGTAGCAGTTGAGTGGTACTGAGTTAGAGTATGCTGAGAGATTATACTGTGGAAGTCTGTCTTGGATGGTGACATTAATGAGTTTTTGTTTCCATTAGCTATTCTATGTCCACCAATAGTTAAATTATGGGGAGACTGTCTATAGAGTATAGGGATGTTTTGGTACAGGTGGATGTGTATGGGTGAGTTTGGATGTGGGGGATAAGGTAGAGTATCAGCAGGCAGATGTGAAAATAGTACAGATACATTTTAGGTAACATATGATGGCCATCAATGAGCAGTTTAGTAGGGTGAGCAAGTGTATTACTAATTAAAAATTTACTTGGATCAGCAAGGAATATTGAACTTTGAGTCATCCTGCATGTGAGAAATCATGCTGAGCCAGAGCCATCCTGTGAGAAGAAATCATGCTGCGCCAGAGCCATCCTGTGAGGAATCATGCTGAGCCAGCTGTCTACTAGTTTACTAGCCAGGAGACAGAAACTGGGGGGAGTGACTGAGCAGAATTGTGTATTAACTCAGAGAACAAACAGAGGCTGGGAGCAAACAGAGGCTGGAGAAGGACTGGTCATTACTGTTGAACAAAGGTGTATGGGCTGGAGAATATCTGTAGAGAATGGCTCATGTGAGGAGTCATGTGGTCATTCCAGCTGCACCACACTTACAGCCTATATATAGAGAGAGAAAATCCAGAACAGAGAGCGAGTAGATATCCGCTTGGCCAGGCGCATGCCAACGTGTGAAGAATCCCCGACTTTTCTCCAGCCTTCGCTGAGGCTCTCCCAGCTGATGTTAAAAATTGACTGCGATGATGGCAGTTTGGTGACAAATTGTTTTGTTCTTGTAAGGGACAGGGAGTTTGGAGATGCAATATCTCATAACTCTATCGGTGATGTATTATTCTCCTGTAATTACTTGCTTTCTAGTTATCTGTTTTATTGTCATTGTAATATCACTAACTTATTGTTCTATTGTAATGTCACTAACTTATTGTCAAGCTAATTGTCATATTAAATAGCTTATTAAATAACAAGCATGAGTGGTTGAATGATCTTGAATTTAATCAGATCCTAGGCAATACAGCCAGTGGTTAAATATATTAGGCAGGAGATAATACGGTTAGGAGTAATACTAGACAAACACCTTAGTATGGACTCACAGATAAGAAATATAACAAAGAAAGTTTATTTCAAACTTAAAATATTAAAGCAACTCCGCCCCCTATTGCACCTACAGGATTTTCAACGCATAATACAAGCTATCATAACCCCCCACTTTGACTTTGCAAACCTAACCTTATTAGGCGTAACAAATCAAAACTTAAAAAAACTACAACTAGCACAAAATGCAGCAGCCAAGACCATCATAAAAACAGTTCCCTTCCAACATATTACGCCTATCTTAGAATCCCTACACTGGCTCCCAATCCAATGCCGCATACAGTACAAAACCCTGTTAACCACATACAAAGCCCTAAATAACACGGCACCCTGTACTGTAAATAACCTAATCACCAAGAAACTCAGTCACAACCTTCAAAGACGAGACCAATTAAATAAGTTAATAACACCAAAGGAATTTATAAAAGCCAAAAAATCAACGAACAAGAAAGCTTTCTCCCATGCCGCCCCCATACTGTGGAACAACATCCCAGCTGAACTAAGATCATTACCCCAAATCATGGAGTTTAGGAAAAAACTCAAAACATACCTATTCTCAACACATTATGCTTCCGTATCAAACTCACCAACACAACATGAAAAGGGATAGCCGCACCAGCAATGATAACTGACCCTCGACCTGGAATGAGTACTAATACCTTGTAAGATATCCAGAGATTCTATTTAAAACTGTATTTTAGTTCTAAACATGTTCAATGTACATAGTTCTCAACTATCAATCTGTTCTGATAGATTGAACCCATTATTGTTATTACCGAAATTGTTATTATTGTTAACACTGTTATATGTAAAAACAGCATGATGTTTACTGCCGTTCCTTGTAAAACAGCCTTGCTTGTTCATTGTTGTTCATTGTAAACCGCAACTGATCTATGGAAGTTGCGGTATATAAAAACCTGCTAATTAAATTAAATTAATTAAATTAATAATAGCAATTAGGGAATATAACATCAGCTAGACTAATCAGGGTAAACAATACATCGAAGGCAAGTCGCCTCTGCACAAACCTCTTTACAGATGGTATTTATAACACAAATCAGGCAGTATAGAGACTGTTCGGTGTAATGGACGGCGGTACTCGTGTAACAAAACTTACATTTGGATGGTTCACAGATAGTAACAAATGTGCGTAGTGAAGTGCCTCAGGGATCTGTTTCAAGGACAGTGCTTTTGAATGAGTTGTTGTAGCCAGAGGAGATATGAAGCAGCAAAGCCATTCAGATAATGACAGAGGTCATTTTAGGAGCACGCCTAAGGGCCATGCCAAAGGGCCCTCTGGTGAGGCCCTCAGGCGCGGGCTTGCCAGGCATGGGCATGCCTGGAGGTGCTTCTGCTTTTAAAAGTCTCTTGCTATGCTATGGAGAAGCCTGAATGACCTTGCAGTGGGGAGTGGGGGGGGTGAGGCTCTCTCCTTTCTGCTCCCTGCCCCGATGCTGATCGCTGCTGCCGCGTGTTGCTGGGCACACATGGAGGTGCTTCTGCTTTTAAAAGTCTCTTGCTGTGCCAGGGAGAAGCCTGATTGGCCTTGCGGTGGGGGGGAGGGGGGGCTCTCTCCTTCCTGCTCCCTGCCCCGATGCTGGTCGCCGCTGCCATGTGTTGCTGGGGCATGCCTGGTAGTGCTTCTGCTTTTAAAAGTCTCTTGATGTGCCGGAGAGAAGCTCAATTGGCTTTTCGGTTATTTTTTACATATAGTGCCACTTCTCCTCCCATTCATCCTACCCTGCCCTTCCTGAATAGCCCAGTATAATTACATTCCAGTCGTTATGGTCTGGAACCATGTCTCCGAAACTGCCATTAAATCAAAGTCAGCCTCTTCCATTAAAACCTCAACATCTGGGATCTTAATTCACATGTTACAGGCAATTATATACACGCTTTCCAGATTTTACCCATTTCTACAGAGGTATTTAATGTTTTGCTTACCTGGAGGCTTTCTTCACCCATCCCCAATGAATCTAGCTTAAAGCCCTCTTCAGTACATTAGCTGGTCTGCTGCTGAAGACACTTTAACCCTTCTTGGGCAGATGGAAGCCATCTCTGTTCTGCAGCCCTTGGATCACACCCCCATGGTCCAGAAAACCAAAATGCTCTCAATGACACCATCCACACAGCCATGCATTCATCTCCAGGATACAAGCTTTTCTACCTTGGCCGTTACCCTCAACAGGGAGAATTGAAGAGACCACCACCTGCACACCTATCTGCTTCACCCTCTGTCCCAGAACCATGAAGTCACTTTTGATACTCTCAAAGGGATACCTAGCAGTATCATTTGTGCCGACATGGATGAGCGGTCCCTGATTCTGCAGCTTTGGGGTGCTCGAGCTCTGGTTCTTCCCTTTCCTGGGATGCTTTCACCTCCTCAACTTCCAGGCCTGCATACTGGTTCTTTAATTCAAGGACTGGAGGAGTTGAAGTGTTGATTCTGTAGGCTCTGGTGACTTGTGTCCAACTTTCTTCATTCTTCAGCTCTGTCGGAGAGAGCTTGGATGTTTCAAGAAGATTCTCATCAATGAACCTCTCACTGTCTCAAATGCTTCTCAAACTCACCACCTCTTTTCTGAGTTCCTCCACTTGTTTCCTGAGAGCTTCAGCATGTAGGCATCCTGCATATTGAACCGGTCTTTCAACTGGCATTTGAATCTCTATCTGAAGAAGCAGTAATGGGGGGCAACAGCTTTGGAAATCAGATTTTTCCCAGCCATTGTTCAATTAGTGGAGCTTTGGTACCTGTTGAAGTAAAAGAGAGACCTACCAAAGTCCCTACCTGTTCCTCAGCTGTCCTCTAAGTGAAAAAAAAGCAGTTAACCTATTTTAGGTGTGTTCTAACAGTGCTGTTCTATGTCCCTGTGTGTAGCTATTTGGATAGTTGCCCTATAAAGCAAGAATGCTCAGATGGGGTGAGTGGAAGATGGGGTGGGTAGGGAGGGATCTAACACCTGATGAGGTCAGTGGCTTCAAAAGGCTAGCTGTAAATGGGTAGCAGGAACAAAAAACAACTTAGTCTAACTAACAGAGCTTTGCCCAACACACAAAAAAATTCCCCCTTTGCAGTATACAAAAATAATTAGCTTTTAAAATGAAAACCAAAACCCCTTGAAGATCTTTCAGGCAGAGAGCTTGTATTTAAAAGCCACATTTGCTTGCAATGGAGCCTTGCTAGGAATGCCAGTACTTGCAAGGCCCTGCAGACCCTTATACAGCACTGCTTAGCTGCTTAGCAAGCTAATCAAGGATTACTTGTGACACTTCATATTGGAAGATCAGCCCAAACTTCCTTCACCGTGGGGCTCTGCCTGATCGGTCAAAAATTGAATCAAAAATTCAATAAAGATAAAGAAGACAGCCCGTCAAGGTGAGGAAAGAGTGAAAGCCCCGCATTTTTCAGTAACTACAGCCAGGGGGAAAAATCTATGAGCAAAAGAGCTACTACATGAAGTGTGTGGGGGGGAGGGGAGGCGGAGAGACACAGTGAGGCTGGGGGGGGGGGGATGTCATAAGAGAGAGAGAGAGACTTATGAAAAGTTATTGGGGGGGGGGCATGAGAAAATTACTGGAGAATTACATGATCCCCTCCAAAGCTCTTTCTCTCATAAGAGAGAAAGAGCTTTGGAGGGGATCATGAGAAAGAGAGACACAACATTGTTTAAACAATTCCCCCTCATCCTCCCCCTCCCCTGGAAGGTTAAACTCTATCCAAATAATCCAGAAATGGCTTCCATTTCTCTTCAACCAAGCTTGCTTCATTTTTCTGTAAAGCTGTTAGTTTCTCCATCAAAACTACTCTCCTCACTCATTGATGCCACTCCAGACAGCTAGGTGGCATCATTTTCTTCCAATACCATGCCACATCACACCTAGTAGCCAGTACATAGACCATTATCAAAGATTTTCTTCCCCACACCACCTCAGCAGCACATACTTAGGATCCATTCCCACCTTAAATCCAAAAATACCAGTGATCTCTCACTTAAGTTTTCCCTAATAATCAAATATTAATGGCCATGACCACCATATAAAGTACCTGTCTCCCCATACCCCTGCCAGCACTCAGTCGGGTAGATAGTGCTATTAGGATTAAGAGTTGGCAGTCTTCGATCTGCAGTCCCTACCTAAACTTGGTCCTATCCTTACCCTGTCTTTTTTCCTTATGTGTATCCAGAGCACTGTTCCCTCTAAGCTGTGCGCTTGTGCGCGCGCACACACCTCGCCAAGCGAGCGCACATACTTTACAACAGAGCGCACAAAAATTACGGTTCTGATTCTGATAGAAAACAACACAGACGTCTTAAAATTTGAAAGTTGTTGTGCATTTATGGTTTTCACAAGTTCTACAATATTTTCTAGTGCAATCAATGTGGTGTACATACTGTATTCTGCCGTGTAGTCAAATTTTAAAGTATATAACTCCGAGTGTCATTATGTGGCGCACAAAAATTTAACCTCCCTTCAAAAGCTGCACAGCTGATATTTTATGCGCACACAGCCTACAGAAAATTAGAGGGAACATTGATCCAGAGTCTGTTTGAGTGCTTTCTAATCATCCATTTCCTGTCAATATAATGGTGTTCCTCCCTTTACTTTTATTTTGTGTTATGCTTTTATTTTGTTTAATATATTTACTGTGGTTTTTTTTATTCTATTGTAAACTGCAGAGTTTGTTTACAGATCTGCGGTATATCAAATAAATTATAACCATAACCATATTGATCTTCTCCAGCGTACTATACCATCTCAAAAGACTCTTATAAGCATGTTCCTTGATTGTAACAGAGATGGATGACTTTGCCATCCCCATAAATACTTTCTCCCATTCCTTATCCTCCATCTGGATATCCAAATCTCTTACCCATGCTTGAATAAACCAGAACCTTTATTTATTTTATTTATTTAAGTAGTTTATATACCGCCTAGTCAAAGTCAAGGCGGTTTACAGAGTAAAGAAAACATAGCAACTTGTACATAGAACATAATCAGGATGTGAAGTAACTTGGATTAACAATTTAGAATGAAATAATTAACATGAGCAATACATTGAAATAACATATGTACATTGAGGAGGGGTTATGAAACATAATTTATGCATGTAATGTGTTAGGGTGTGAGCAAAGCAGTGATATGGACAGAGGAGAATATGGGCGATCATCTGTGGGCTGCAGTGGGTTGAGTGAGGGGTATAGGAAGGATTTACAGGCTGGCTGGGAGTTGAGAGGATGGGGGAGGGGAGGGGGTTCCTAGGGAGGAATGTGAACAGAAATTTAGCTTTCACTTCCAAAGTGTTCTTGGAAAAGATGTGTTCTTAGGAAAATGAGGTCAGTTAGTGTCTGCAGGTGATCCGGAAGGGAGTCCTATATGACTGGGGCATATAGGGAAGAAGTCCTGCTGGCTGTGGCTCTGTTGCTTTTTGAGAATATGGATGGTATCTTGAGTGTGTTTTGAAGGTGTGTCCATCTGTCCTGTTATTGGGTGTCCTCTGTATTAGTAACTGCAGGTGAACTGAGGAGAGGCCGTGGAGTAATTTGAAGGTTGCCAGTATGGTTTTGTATTTCACTCTTGTTCTGATAGGTAACCAGTGCAGCTGTTTGAGCACAGGTGTGATGTGCTCAGTTCGGGTGGAGCTGGATAAGATGCGGGTAGCCGTGTTTTGTGCTAGCTGCAGGGGGGTGGACAGCATACTTTAGGAGGCTTTGGAAAAAAATGTTGCAGTAGTCGATGAGGGGTAGGACCAGGGCTTGGAAGATTGTGCGATAGTCCTGGAAGGCCAGTAATGTGCACAGATGGTGTACTGTATTGATCTTGTGATAGATGGCTGTGGTGATGTTGCTGATGTGTGGCTGCAGTGATAGATGTTGGTCTATGGCTACTCTGAAGTATTTTACTTCAGATTTGACTTTCAGGTTTGTTCCTGCAAATGTTATGATTGGTGGTGGGGTTTAGTTTGAATCCTTGTGGATGAAGAGGGCCTTGGTTTTGGTGTGGCTGACTCGGAGGTTCTGTGCTGCCAGCCATTGTATGACTTTGTTAAAACATCTGATCAGTGAGGTATAGACTGGTTTTTCATTGGAGAATGACATATAGCATGATGTTATCTGCGTAGATGTGGTAGAGTACATTATGAGTAGATGATTTTGCAGACAGATTGGAGAAATATGTTAAATAGCAGTGACAATAGCGCTGCACTCTGTGGAACACCTTGATGTTGTGCATAAGGGGATGGAGTGGAGACCTTTTATTGTGACTTGCTGATTGCGGTCAGTTAGATATGATTGGAACCATTTTAGGGCGATACCAGTTAATCCATTTGATAGTAGGCACAGCAGTAGTGTGTTGTGCAGTACCGAATCAAATGCTGCTTTTATGTCTAAGAATACCATTGCAAAGCTGTGGTATAGCTGTTCGGTACCTCTAGTAACTTGTCCACGAGAACAGTTAAGAGTGCCTCCACTTCATGGTTGGGCCTGAAGCAATATTGATGGAGGTTGAATGGGGAATGTGCATTGGCATATTGTTGGAGCTGAAGCATTACTACTTTTTCAATGATTTTTGTGAGGAAGGAAGGCTAGCAATGAGTCTATATGTTGGGTTGCTTTGGGACTAAATTGGCGTTTTTCCTTATGGGTCATATTGAAGATGTCTTTAGCTTGAGGGGCATATATCCTTGTCTGAGGGAGAGCTGCATGATCTTCTGTATGATGAGTGACCTTCACTAAATACAAGAAATCACAGAGAGAGGAAAACTTAGCAAAGCTAGGAAAGTAATCAGGAAAGCAAAGATACAAAAAGAAATAGTCAACGCAATAAAATGGAGGACGGGCAAAAGTAGTATTGTCGGACTCAAGGGAGAAGGAGAGGAATATGTAGAAGCTGATGAAGATATAGTGGAATTGCTTAACAAATCCTTCTGTGTTCACAGATGTAGGGCCAGGAGCAGGACCTCAGAAAACACTCACAAATAGGAACAGAAGTGACAGTGATCTTGAACGATTTTCAGAAGACTGTGTTCCTGAGGAACTAGCTAAACTAAAAAGAGACAAAACGATGGGACCGGATGGGATACATCCGGGAATTTTGAAGGAATTTGAGATCATTCTAGCTGCTCCACCGACTGACCTTTTCAACACTTCTTTGGAGTTGGGAATGATCCCAGAGGACTGGAGAAAAGCACTGATCCCTTTACACAAAAGCAGAAAAAGGAAGAGGTTAAAAATTACAGGCTGGTTAGCCTAAACTGTGGTGAGTAAATTACTGGAAACGCTGCTAAAATAAAGAATAGTGAGATTTCAGGAGTCCAATGGATTGCAGAATTCAAGGCAGCATGGATTTACCAGAGGCAGGTCTTCTCAGACAAATTTGATTTATTTCTTTGACTAGGTGACCAGAGAGTTGGACCAAGGGAGAGTCCTAGATGTGGTGTACTTAGATTTCAGTAATGCCTTTGACATTGTTCCTCACAGACAACTTATAAACAAACTGAGCACCCTAGCAATGGACCCTAAAGCAAGTGACTGGGCTAGAAATTGGATCAGTGGGAGGCGATAGCGGGTAAAGGTAAATAGAGCTCACTCTGAGGAGAAGGAAGCTAACAGTGGCATGCCACGGGGATCTGTCCTTAGCCCTTCCGCAATATTACTAAAAAAATATATATATATCGGACCATTGGTTAAGATTTGCATCTTTATTTTAATTATTTATTTATTTGTTTTTATATACCGCACTCTTTGAAATCAGTGTGGTTTACAGTAACACAGTTTGCAGGAACAATTTGTATAGAACAGTTTACATTGAACTAAAATAAATTAACAGTAAGTAACAAGTAGAATAGAATAGACATGCAGGAAGGAGTAAATAACACGAGGAAGGATCTAGCTAAGCTTGAAGAATGGTTGAGAATTTGGCAGCTGAGATTTAATACTAAAAATTGTAGGGTCATACATTTGGTCTGCAAAATTCCAATGGAATGGTATAGTGTATGGGGCAAAGTACTTCTGTCCACGAAAGAAGAGTGGGACCTGGGCATGATTGTTTCTGATGATTTTGAAGTAAACAGGTAAAGAAGGCAACAATGAAAGCCAGAAGAATGCTTGGTTGCATAGGAAGCGGAATGGCCAGCAGAAAAAAAGGAGATGAGAGTGCCTCTGTATAAGTCTCTCTGCGACTTCATTTGGCTTTTTCTACTCTGGGGTTGGCTGAAGAGAGGTTTAGGTCATCTGAGTACGAGGAGTGGTTTACTGTGGAGGTTGTGGGTACAGATGGTTTCCAGCAGGGTTGTAGTTCACTGTCCTTGAGTTAGGGTCCTGCATGCAAGATGTAGTGTCAGGTATTTGTTTGTGATGGAGATAGTGTCCATGCCTCCTTCTGAATACTTTGTGATGGTTCGGAATTCCAAGCCGTTCCTGGCCAGGATGAAAACGCCTCCACCTCTGCAGTCAGTTCTGTGACAGTTGAATATTTCATGGCTGGGAGAAATGAGCTGATTTATTAAGACGTTGTCTGTGTCTGCGAACCAGAATTCGGTTACAAACACGATGTCTATTCTTTTGTCACTGAGGTGGTCAATGAGAATTCATATTTTGTTACGAGCTAGCCATGTATTGAGGAGTATGCATTTGATGTGTGGATTGTTTGTGGTCATATTATGAGCGGTGTTTGTTTGATCCTGAGTTTTCATTTTGATAATGGCACAGGTGTTTCTAGATCTCGGTTTGTGTGAAGGTGCGATAAGTCCACGTTGGGTGCAGGACTGGAGGATAGGTATGAGACTTATGTGAGGCGTATGTGTGTACATGAGTGATCAGTATGGAGAGGTAGAGGAGGCAGAGTAGTAAGGTAAGGGGTGCCATTGTTGATGAGATGTGTGTTTGCGAGACAGCAGAGTATTTTTGTCTGGGTTTGCTTGCAGTGGATTTGATGGTTAGGAGGATGTGAGGTATGGTTCTATTTTGTTTGGGTTTCTGGATTGAGCTTGGTCTAGCGTATAAGAGAAGGATGTTCTTAAGGCAGAAGCCTGCGTACTGTAGGGTGCGTCTTGTTGTAGGCTTGGTGTTTGTTGCCTTTACAATATTAATTTATTACCTGCTGTGTGTGAAGTCTCTTGTGGAGCTGGTTTCTCAATTCTTCTGTGCAGAAATATATAGTGCTTGGTTGTCTTGGAGGTCCTGTCAAAGGGCCACGTCTAAGGCCCTTTGGCAGTCTGCCAGGCAAGGGCCCTCTTGGGAGTGAGGTGCCTTTAAAAGTCATCGGTGTTCGACAACGCCTAGCATAGGTAGAGCTTACAGTGTATCTGGGCTTGCATGGGCAGTGCCTCTGTGCTTGCAGGGTTTCCTTTCATCATCGCTGTGCTGCGATTTAGGAACAGAGTTGAGCTGGCTTGTTGCTCCTAGAGGGCTCTTCCAGAAGGGTGAGAGATCAGAATCTCGTTGCAGAGTGCTGCAGCTCAGGCCAGGTGATCCGCAGTGCCGCAGGAGGCTGGGATCGATTCGTGATAAAAGAGGAAAGGAACACGCTGCTTTGGCCCTTTAAGAGTCATCGTGAAAGACGACTCCTAGCATAGGTGGAGCTCACCATCTGTGCTTGCAGGGCTTCCTTTCATTCTTGCTGTGCTGTGATTTAGGAACAGAGTTGAGCTGGCTTGTTGCTCCTAGAGGGCTCTTCTGGTCGGGCGAGAGATCAGAGTCTCATTGCAAAGTGCTGCAGCTCAAGCCAGGTGATCCGTGACTACACGCGGTGCTGCTGGAGGAGATCCCAGTGTAGCTGGGACAGATTCGTGATCGAAGAGGAAGGTAAAACACTGCTTTGGCCCTTTAAGAGTCATCGTGGATGACGCCGCCTAGCATAGGCGGAGCTTATCAGTGTCTCTGGGCTTGCTCAGGCAGTGCCTCTGTGCTTTCAGGGTCTCCTTTCACTGTTGCTCTGATGCGATTTAGGAACGGAGTTGAACTGGCTTGTTGCTCCTACAGCGCTCTTCCGGTTGGGCAGGAGATCTGAGTCTCATTGCAGAGCACTGCAGCTCAGGCCGGGTGATCTGCAATCAAAGACTCGCAGTTGAAGCGCTCTGTATAGAAACCTAATTAAACCTTTGGTTCCATTATAATAATTTTCATAAGCATTACATCTCAATGTATCTTTCAGATAATGACATACCTGTAGATAAGCAAAGAAATCCCTGGTGGAGAGAGGATACCCTTCCTTCAGCTCCTCGGAAGTCTTGATTTCCCTATAGTCAATTAATTTCTCAAAAGTATCTATACCCAACTCTTCCCATTTTTTAAATATCCCTTCCCTCCCAGGCCCAAATTCTGGGGTACCCCTTATAGGCAACAGAACTGAAAATTGCACCCCAGCATTATCACTCCTCAACCCCCGTTGCCACATTTCCAATAATTGTCTTGTATAAGGATTCTCAATTTGTTAACCCTATAATTGCTGCTTATTCAGCCAAGGCAGATGAGCCAACTTCCACCAAGACAAGCAGTACTGTTTCACCTGTAGAAATCTTTTAATCATTTCCATTTCCCTCCTGTCCACTCCTTGTCAAACTTGAGCTGCCAAATAGTAACTTAAGATAAACCACCAATCCCTCGTTTCTTTGTGGCACACAAATTTGCAAGATTTCCTAGGGAGCCTCTTTCTCCATATAAACAAAAACAGTTTCCTATGGAGGCTCCTCAACAACAATTGGGGACCAAAATAGGTAATCAATGAAATAGATAGTCTAGGAAGCACATTCATTTTCAAAACTGTCACCCTTCCCAACTATGACAAATCCCCTTTACCCCACCTCCCCAAATGTTTCTCAGGTTGCACAAATTACAGGGGATAATTCGCTCCAAACAGCCATTCAGGATCCCTAGTTATATTTACTCCAAGGTATTTTATGGAATGTTGCACACAATAAAAGCTACTGCGCTCAGAGTCCCTCTACCAGCCCTCCCCTCTAGATGTACATACATGGCTCCAGCCTAATTCATATTTAAAACCCAAGCGAGCTCCATAACAATGGAATTCACGGAACAGCACTGGCAGGGAGATCAGAAGTCTGGTTACAAATAAGAGCACATTATGCTGTCTGCCAGATGCCAAAATCGGAGATGTTACAGAGAGTTTGCCAAGACTCATCAAGCCCACTGACTATTACCCAATGTTGCTCATTCATGTCGGCACAAATGATACTGCCAGGTATCACTCTGAGCATATCAAAAGTGACTTCATGGCTCTGGGACAGAGAGTAAAGCAGATAGAGCACAGGTGGTGTTCTCGTCAATCCTCCTTGTTGAGGGTAAAGGCCAAGGCAGAGAAGCTCGCATCCTGGAGATGAATGCATGGCTGCGTGGATGGTGTAATTGAGAGCATTTTGGTTTCCTGGACCATGGGATGCTGCTCCAAGGGTTGCAGAGCAGAGATGGCATCCATCTGTCCAAGAAAGGTCGACATGTCTTCAGTAGCAGACTGGCTAACCTACTGAAGAGGGCTTTAAACTAGATTTGTTGGGGATGGGTGAAGAAAGCCCCCTGGTAAGTGAAACATTAAATACCTTTATGGAAATGTGTAAAAGGGACAACATATGGAAAGCAGTGTGTATAAATGCCTGTAGCATGTGAAATAAGATCCCAGATGTTGAGGCTTTAATGGGAGAGGCTGACTTGGATTTAGTGGCAGTTACAAAAACATGGTTCACGGACAACCATGACTGGGATGTAACTATGCCAGGCTATACTTTATTCAGAAAGCACAGGGTAGGAAGAAGGGGAGGAGGACTGGCACTATATGTAAAAAATAATACTAAAGCTTGTGACTCCTCTCCCGGTCCCTATTAGGCATCCGCCTAGGGCCCTGAGGATCCAGTTGCCTTCTAGCACAATAACAGTCTGCAGTCGAGTAATTAAGGCAAAATAAGAATTGGGCTTTATTTCCCCTTCCCTACGGATTTCCTTAAATATAACAAAACCAGGAACATAAACAGCTTCTTCAAAGAAAAATATGTTCTTTTCCTTTGGTACTTTTTTTTCAGAGCTTCTGCCCACTTGTTCAGCACAATGATTCAATATCATCAGAGAAACATAACGTACAGTCCATTGGTGTGGTTTCAAGGCTACAGCTATTATTTTCCCACTGCATTAGTTCACAATCTTCCGGGATTGCAGGTGGGTTAAAATCCTCATAGCTGTTTACATTGTAAAACCCTCTCTGTGAGGCACTGGTTAGCTTATCAGGAAACTGTTCTATGCAAGCAGGGTTTTGAATACCTGGTACTGTGACAGTTTCACTCTGGCTTTCCTCTTCTCTCCAGTAATGAGGAATTACGTCATAACTCCCAGCATTTACTTTACTTCTTATGCCATGCCCTGGCCCTCCAGACAAAACAGCGTTCTTAGCTTTTTCTCTCTTAAAGCTAGGTTCCCACCTTCTTTCTGTTGTCCTGGCTCCTCTCTCTGGGCTACAGACTGCTCCTTCCCGGGACCTCCAGCTACCAGCAGTCCGAGCAGTGCTAGGGCCACGTTCCTGAGAAGTTTTTCCCCGGCTGCTTCCTGCTACCGTGCCACACCTACTGCTTCCTTGATTCAGCAGGCTTCCTTCTGTGTGACGTCTGCTCTCAGGCTGGTTGCTCAGTCCTTCCAGGTCGCTGCCCCCACTGGCTTCTCCTGGATTTACCCAGCAGCTTTTATCCTCATGCCCTTTGCACGCTGCCTGTGCTTTCATGGACAGGTGATCCTGATTAGCTTTTAACCTTCCTGCTACGTCAGGACTAGTGTGTGGTAAACTTATTCTATTGTTCTTTTGCCTCCTGTGAGCTGAGTGTGTTTGCTGCCTATCAGACTCCAAGGTAAATTCCTCTTTTTCACCTATTATCATGGGCTCTACACCGGCTACTGTATCACAAGCTATAGAAATATAGGGCATAAAAGGGAGAGAGGAGGCACTGTGGGTTAAACTAAAAAGAGGGAAAGCGAAATCTATCTGCATTGGCGTGATATATAGATCTCCCTCACAGGGAGAAGAAGTGGACGGAGAATTAATTGAAGATATACGCAGCATTGCCAGGAAAGGGGAAGTGCTACTTTTAGAGGATTTCAATATGCCAGATGTTGATTGACACATTCCTGCTGCAGTATCATCTAGAAGTAAGGAGATCCTGGATTCTCTACAGGGAGAACTATTCAGGCAACTGGTAACATGTGAAGGGGCCATACTGGACTTGGTGCTTACCAATGGTGAAAGTGTTTCTGATGTTATAGTGGGAAATCATTTCGCATCCCATGATCACCAGATGGTGTGGTTCAGTATTAGGATTAGGGTTGATAAAAATCCATTCAAAAGCGAGGGTCTTAGATTTAGGAAAACTAACTTTGACAAGATGGGCCAATACCTCAGGGAGTCAATTAGCAAAATGGGAACAGCTGGGGGATGTAGGAAAACAGTGGGCAAAACTGAAAGAGGATATTTTAAGGGCAACCAACCTTTTTGTTAAAATGGTAAATAAAGGTAAAAAGGAGACCGTTATGGTTTTCAAAAGACGTAGCTGAAAAGGTGAAGAAAAAGAGAGATCAGAGAGAGGAAGATAGGCATCTATATTTGGAAAAATTTAAAAGAAGCTAGCAAAGTAGCCAGGAAAGCAAAGATTCAAAAAGAGGAGGAAATAGCCAATGCAATAATATATGTCTTGCTCCATCATACCAACATGCTTGTACTTCTCCATTTCTGTAACTCCCCAAATACAGACAATTCCAGTACGAGGATCCATTTTCCAGATCTTCAATTTTATCTCACAGCTGCTCATTTACACGATACAGTGCCACAGTGTTCCCATGCACCTCACTGAGAACATCTGTCTGCTTCTCCACATGCTCTTCTATGACCTCAACTCTTTTTACCCCAGCTCTTACACATCAGGCCACAAGGAGACCATTGTATCTCTTAACTCAATTTTCACTGAAGCTACATCTTGCCATAACTCTTGAAACCTGCACCACATATCCTTTCTGGCACAAAGCTCATCTGCATGCTCTGGCTCCTCCTCAGACTCCGAACCAGATGCCATGTTGCTGCAATCCAACTGTTTACCCGCTCGCTCCTTATTCACATATGGGGACTTAAATTTCTCTAAATGCTTTGCAGTGACATCACACCACAGACAGGAGATCCTGGCCGGCTTATCCTTCAGAAGCAACACCTGGGATGCTCTTCAAATATGTCAGATAGCCAAGCTGAGATGGGAGCCTTGGATCTAGGCTGCCATCTTTCACTTGTGATGTCACTTTCTCCTCATCTCCTCCATATATACACTGGAGTAAAATCAGGAAAGGCCACTTGTTTCCTTTGACATGCAACTATATGGCAACCACAGACACAGAGGTACCTATGCCAATACATACTTTTATCAGAATATAAGATAAGCCATGCTGAGTGAAACCAAGGTCCACTGAACCCGGCATCCTGTCCGACAGTAGTTGATCCGAGACAGACGTACTTGACAAATCCAAAAATGTAGATCAATTTCTTATAACTCATTTGCAGGGATAAATGATGGCCTTCCAAGTCTACTGGACAATAATTTTTAATGATCTTTTCCTTCAGAACTTGTCTAAGTCTCTTTTGAACCTGCTATGTTAGTCACCTTGACTATATCCTCTGAAAACAAGATTCTATAGCTTAATTTTTCACTGTGTGAAAAAACACTCTCTATAGTTTATTTTCAGCTTGCTGTAAAAGTTTAAAGAACTGTTACTTATTTAACTGTTCCACCCCATTAATGATAGTCATGCTATCATATTCCCCCCTCCCCCACCGTTCTACCTGTTCATGGTAAGGGGCAGAAAGGCTGCATCACAAAAACAAGTTTAATAAATGGCTCCAAATCTGGTGCAAACAAGAAGGATTTAGATATACAGGCGACTGGGGAAACAGATGAATCAACAAGAGACTATACTGTGCTGATGGACTACATCTCTCCATCGCAGTGAAAAAGATCCTAAGTGAAAAATTCAGGCAGTATGTGGCAAAAAATGCAATGTGTGCCTTCGAGTCAGTCCTGACTCCTGGCGACCCAGAAGCTCCTGGGTTTTCTTGGCAGTGTCACCGGAAGTAGATTGCCAGGCCTTTCTTCCAAGGCAGTGGAGGGTTAAGTGACTTGCCCAAGGCAACAAGGAGTGCTAGTGGGAATTGAACCCTGGTTGCTTGGTTACCAAGCCAGTGTTCTAACCACTAGGCTACTACAGGCATTTAAACTAGGGAAAGGAGATGACGGATAGAGAAGGAAAACTTCAGGATGTCACTCTCAGCAAAAGCAACATAACATTGGAAACTGCCACACTTTTAAACCACATATCAATGACAAATGGGAAGGGGCGTATAAAGCAAAATCCATGCAAAAGGCAGGCAAGTCATTCAACAAATGCTGGAAAGCAATGAGCACAAATGCTCAAAGTCTAGCCAACAAAGTTCCTGATCTGGAAGCCCTAATGGTGGAAATGGACTTGAACATTGTGGCCATTATAGAAATATGGTTTAACAAGTCGAATGAATGGGATATAGCCATAGCTGGCTATAATCTATTTAGAAAAGATAGAGAGAGTAGAAAAGGAGGAGGAGTAGCCCTATGTCAAAAGCAATACTAAAGCTGCTGAAATGCAGGGGACGTGGGGAAAAGAAGAAATGCTGTGGATTGTGTTGAAAAGAGGAGATGGCACTGTCATCCATACTGGTGTAGTCTACAGGACTCCAACTCAAACTGAAGAAATAGATAGCTAATTGATTGCTGATATTGCAAATATAGCCATTAAGGGGGAAGTGATCATATTGGTTGACGTTAATCTACCCGATGTGGATTGGCGTATTCCTTCTGCAAATCTGGAAAGAAGTAAAAAAAATTGTGGATGCCTTCCAAGATGCATTGCTTAGACAAATGGTGATGGAACCAACCAGGGAGAGTGCAGTCCTGGATTTAGTGCTCACCAACGGAGATAGCATGTCGAATATCTAGGTGGGTGCCCATGTGAGCAGCAGCGATCATCACATGGTGTGATCTGAGATAAAAGCCAAGGTAGAATCCAATCACAGCAAGTCCAAAGTCCTAGACTTTAAAAACACTGACCAGTAAAATGGCCAAGTACCTGAAGGAGTTGGCAGGGTGGGAGGGGATAAGGCAAAAAACACAGCTTTCAAAAAATTAAAAAGTTGGCAAACAGAGGAACACATAAAAGAATACAGGATCAAACTAAGAGACAAAAAGAGAAATAAGGATAGCAAAATCAAAGGCAGAAGAAAAGATGTGAAGTGTGGTGACAAAACGCTTTTCAGGTATATTCGGGAGAGGAAGAAAATCAGAGGTGGAATTGCAGGACTCAAAAGTGCTGGGGACGGACTTGTGGAAAGTGACATTGAAAAAGCGAAAATGCTAAACAAATACTTCTGCTCTGTTTTTACTAGAGAAAATCCTGGAGAAGGACCACCTGTGATTAACAAATATACAAATGGGAATGGAGTAGGTACCACACCATTCACAGAATATGATATGTTAGAGCAGCTTGCAAAACTGAAAGTGGCCAAGGTCATGGGACTGGATGGGATACACCCCAGAATACTGAAAGAGCTCAGAAAGGTTCTTGCAGGGCTATTAAAAGATGTTTTTAATAGATCCTTGGAGACAGACTTTTCACAGGATTGGAGAAGGGCTGATGTGGCACCTCTTCACAAAAGTGGCACTAGGGAAGAAGTGACAAACTACAGGCCAATAAGCCTTACCTCGGTGGCAGGAAACGTAATGGAGGCACTCCTGAAAGAGTGAATAGTAGACTTCCTCGAAACCAACAGGTAGCATGATCCGAGGCAACATGGTTTTACCAAAGGACGATCTTGCCAAACAAATCTGAGTGCTTTGACTCGATGACCAGAGAACTAGATCAATGGCATGCGATGGATGTGATCTACCTAGATTTCAGCAAAGCCTTTGATACTGTTCCTCATAGGAGGCTTGTCAATAAACTCAACAGCTTAGGGATGGGTCCAAGTGGTGAACTGGATCAGAAATTGGTTGACTGACAGACAACAGAAGGTGACAGTAAATGGAACTCACTCGGATGAAAGGAAGGTGATTAGTGATGTGCCCCAGGGTTTGGTCCTGGGACCAGAACTGTTCAATGTATTTGTGAGTGATATTGCTGAAGGACTGATTGGAAAAGTTTGTCTTTTTGCTGATGACATGAAAATTTGCAACTGAGTGGACTCCCCTGAGGGAGTGGATAACATGAGGAAAGATCTACACAAGCTGGAAGACTGGTCTAATGCTTGGCAGTTAAGATTTAATGTGAAGAAGTACAGTGTCATGCACTTGGGAAGCAGAAATCCAAGGGAATTGTATGCAATAGGGGTCGAGAGGTTGGTGTGCACAGACCAGGAGAAGGACCTCGGAGCAATTGTTTCTGGGGATCTCAAGGTGGCGAAGCAGTGTGACAAGGCAGTGGCAAAAGCCAGAAGGATGCTGGGTTGCATACAGAGAGAAATTACCAGCAGAAAGGAAGAGGTACTAATGCCACTGTATAAGACACTGGTGAGGCCTCACCTGGAATATTGTGTTCAGTTTTGGAGACCATATCTCGAAAAGGAAATAAAAAGGCTGGAATCAGTTCAGAGGAAGGTGAACAAAATGATTTGGAGCCTGCGTTAGAAGACTTATGAGAAGAGACTTGAAGACCTAAATATGTACACTCTGGAGGAGATATGATTCAGACCTTTAAATACTTAAAGAGTATTAATGAACAAACAAACCTCTTCCAAAGACAGGGAAGCTGTAAAACTAGAGGGCATAACATGAAGCTGCAAGGAAGGTAAACTGAAAGGCAATGTCAGGAAATGCTTTTTCACTGAAAGGGTGGTGGATGCTTGGAATGCCCTCCCGTTTGAAATGGTGGGGGCAAATACAGTGACAGAATTCAAAATGGCATGGGACAGACACGTGGATCCCTTTTATAGCAACAGGATAAAATTAAACTAATCAAACTAAACATAACTAAACATAACTATCTCTTATACTCTCAGCAAATAGGGGTGACCTACACGGAACGGTGGGTACACCCCTAAACAAAAGCATGGGGAGGGGTGACCTGCACAGAGCGGCAGGTGCAACTACTCTTGCCGCTTTGCTGGGCAGACTAGATGGACCATACTGGTCTTTATCTGCCGTCATATACTGTTACTATGTTACAGTTTGGATTTATTCCTGCTTTAAAGCAAGAATAAAGTTATTTAGGATGGAGATTGCTAGAAAGTGAATAAAAAGTGCTAAGGGGCATGCTTACTAAAATGTGCTAATTTAGCGTGTGATTGGACTGTGAATCTAGTGCAGAGGCCCACGCTAACCCCTAGTGGGGTATGCGTATATTGCCATGTCGTAAGCATATTGCAACCGGTGGCACATTAACCGGCACACAGGTGCACTTAACACTACCAGTACTAATGGCAACAGCTGCAGTTAGTGCTAGCCCAAGATGCAACTGCTATCTGTGATGCATCATCAATGCCTACCTCAACCCACTTAGTTCTCACCCAATTGCGGTTTGCACTGGATTTTTTTTTTGTGTGCGGTTTGCAGGACCCCACACAATTATCACAGTGTGCTTACTAGGCACTAAAACCTGCACTAAAAGCACACTTTAGTAAACATTCCCCTAAGTAAGAAGCCAAATAACCCTTCATGTTCTGGTTCAGGAACACTGAAGAGGGATATAACTGACAGTCGACAGTAGCTTCACCTCTTCTGCACTTTAAATATCTCAAATCAGACCAACTATTTGTCTGCCCTGTGTTTGTGTGTGCACTTTTAAGTCAATGCTGACACCTGACAATACAGCCCTAGGTTTTCTTAGCAAGGTACAACTGGAAGTAGATTGCCAGGCCTTTCTTCTGAGCAGTAGGTCTACAGTGTCTGGTTTTCCAAGGTGATCACCCATCCAAGTACCAGCCAGGCCCAATCCTGCTTAGCTTCTGAGATCAGGTTCATTCAGATGTTTGCCCTGATTATTTCCCAAATACACCCCTTTTACAACCATTAATATTCAGGGAACGTCTAATATCCAGTGCTCTTTTTTTTAAAAAAGGATGAACAGGAAGGGATCAATCAATCTATTGTATTTCCCTTGAGACAAACTGCAGACCATAAGAAGCAGGTCTGTTTTTATTTGCCCTTTAACAGTATGCAAATCAGCTTACCAGGAAATGTACTGACCCATCTGCAACAAGTCTGTCACAGGATTTCTTATGCATTGAAAACTTAAAATGAGACCATCACAAAACTAATATATGAATCATACTTACTGCAATGTAGTATACTTTTGCCTTTTCAACCAACTTCCAGTTCTCTTCCAGATCAAGATGTTTTTCTTTATCATAACAATTAGCAGCAGCCAGGTTGGCAACAAGAGACCTAACAAGATTACACAAATATTTAAATTATAAATATTCAGCATTTATTTTATGCAATTGAATATTCAATGAAATACCCACCTCATCTTGCATGATACTTACAGGTCAATATTCAATGGCACTTATCTTACCATTTTACTCCATTTTATTTATTTAATAGATTTTCTATATCACTTTCCTGGCACAAAATCATCCAGAAAGGATTACAAAATCAGATATTAAAACAATATTTTACATAATAAACATACAAATCACTACACAATAAAGCATAGTAACTCACCTGTAACAGGTGATCTCTGGGAACAGCAGGAATTGAATCTTCACATATGGGTGACGTTGGTACAGATGCAGCCCACGTGGGAACGCTCCCCAGCGTCCAATAGGAAAGCTTTTGGGAGCATCCCACTGCGCCTGCGTAGCTGCCTTTCCAGCTCTCCCTCCTCAGTTGAGTTTGTAGCTGAGATAAAAGGATCGAAGGAGAAGAGGAGGAAAAGTACAACTCCTAGTGGAGGAGGGCGAGTTGTGAAGACTCAATTCCTGTTGTTCCCGGAGATCACCTGTTACAGGAGAGTACCTATGCTATTCTCCAGGAACAAGCAGGAATGTAGTCTTCACATATGGGACTCCCTAGCTTGGAGATGCCAGAGAGATGTCCTCAGAGCGAGCTGTGGAACACAGGGCTAAGTAGAATGCCATATATCCCCTAGGAATGTCTGGAATCGAAACCCGGGATGGGGGGTAGGAGTTGATCTAAGTCTGAAAGAAATGCTGGAAAACAGCTTGGCCAAATGAGGCATCCCGGTGAAAGTCCTTGTCCAGGCAATAGTGAGCAGCAAAAGTATGGACAGAGGACCAGGTTGCTGCTTTACATATCTCATCAATCGTTACAGAGCACAGATTTGCCATGGAGGCAGCCATTGCCCTAACATTATGTGCAGTGATGTGACCCTCAAGAGAGAGTCCTGCAGTGTCGTAAGCAAAGGAGATACAAGCTGCTATCCATCTGGAGAGAGTTCGCTTGGATACTGGTAGTCCTAGGTAATGGGTCAAAAGCGATGAAAAGTTGGGAAGCTTTTCTGTGCACCCGAGTTCTCTGGAGATAAAAGGTCAAAGCACGTTTGCAATCCAGAGTATGACGGGTTACTTCCGCCCTAGAAGAATGAAGTCTAGGGAAAAAACAGGGAGGTACACAGACTGGTTTAAGTGAAAGGGCGAGACCACCTTTGGCATAACATGAGGATGAGTCCTAAGGTTGAAATGTGTATAACGATACACCTTGCTGAAGTGAGGGCAATAAGGAAGGTGACCTTCCAGGTAAGAAACTTCAGAGAACTAGTAGCTAGAGGTTCAAAAGGTGGCTTCATAAGCTGCCCTAAAACAACATTAAGGTCCCATGCCACTGGGGATGGCTTAATGGGAGGTTTAGTTAATAGAAGACCTCTCATGAAGCATGCTAAAAGCAGTTGAGAGGAGATAGGCTGACCATCCAAGGGCATGTGAGAAGCCGCTATGGCACTTAGGTGGACTCTTACTGAATTGATTTTGAGTCCAGAGGAAGAGAGGTGGAGAAGATATTCAAGTAATGCTTCCACCGGAGCCGAAAAGGGGTTAAGATTCTTTTTCGAACATCAGAGAGAAAATCTACGCCACTTGAAGGCATAGGAGCGCCTTGTGGAAGGTTTCCTAGAAGACAAAAGGATAGCTTTCACCTGTTGAGAGAGGCTGATGCCCTGGAATTTTATGCTTTCAGCAGCCATGCTATAAGGTGTAGGGACTGCGGATTGGGATGCAAGTAGTGCCCCGTTCTCCCCTGAGAGGAGATCTGAAGCAGACTCCAAATCTATTGGTTGAACTTGAGAGAGAGACGTTTAAGTAGAGGATACCACAGTTGTCGTGGCCAACACGAGGTTATAAGAATCATGTAGCCCTTGTCTCTCTGGAGTTTGAAAAGAGTTTTGGGGATGAGGGGAATGGGAGGGAAGGTGTATAGGAAGCCTTGACCCCAGTGAAGGTGAAAGGCATCTACCATTTGGTTGTTTTGAACAGGCATTCTAGAGCAGAAGCGGGGAAGTTTGGCATTCTGAAAACTTGCGAACAAGTCTATGTCTGGGGTTCCCCAGATCTGAAAGATGTGAGCAACCTTGTCTGCATGGAGAGACCACTCGTGGGGTAGTAGTATCCGACTGAGCTTGTCTGCCAAGAAATTCTGTTTGCCTGGGAGATATAACGCATGTAGGTGAATCTGATGTTGTACGGCGAATGACCACAGGTGTAGGGCTTCACTGCAAAGAGTCCAAGAACCTGTTCCACCCTGCTTGTTCAAGTAGAGAGTAGTTACTCACCTGTAACAGGTGTTCTCCAGGAGCAGCAGGAATCAGTCCTCACTTATGGGTGAAATCGGCGCCGATGGAGCCCCCGTGCAGAGCATTTCCCCAGCTTTCTATGAAAGCCTTTGGGAATACTACACGCATGCGCAGTCCCCTTCCTGCCTAAAGGTGCCATCTTGCTCAGTCAAATGACATAGCTAAAAAACAGCACACAAAAATGAAAAAATTTAACTATGTACAACTGCAACTCCCAGGGGAGGAGGGAGGGTTGTGAGGACTGATTCCTGCTGCTCCTGGAGAACACCTGTTACAGGTGAGTAACTACTCTTTCTCCAGGACCAAGCAGGAAGTCAGTCCTCACTTATGGGACTCCCCAGCTTCAGGCTACTGGGGAGCCAGAGCTGAAAAATAAGCTCCCTCTAGCCTCGGCATCAGAGAAAGGATTTCACTGAAAACATACCTCCACCGGTAGCCCAACCAGAGGGCTGGAGGGTAGGCGTTGCCTAACCTCAAAGAGATTCCGGAGCACTGCCTGACCGAAAGCACTGTCCCTGCGGGACTCCCTCTCCAGGCAGTAATGGGCCGCAAAAGTCTGGCTTGAGGATCAAGTTGCAGCTCTGCAGATGTCTGCCAACGGTACAGAGTGGAGATGAGCTACTGAGGCAGCCATTGCCCTGACACGGAGGGCCGTGACCCGACCCTGCAAAGGAAGGTCAGCTGCCCTGTAAGCCCAGATGATACAGTCAGCCACCCAGATGGACAAGGTACGCTTGGACACAGGTACCCCCAAGTTATTGGGGTCAAAAGATACGAACAGCTGAGTAGCCCTTCTATGCCCCTGCGTACGCTCAAGGTAGAAGGACAAGGCCCTCCTACAGTCCAGGGTATGCAGGACTGTCTCAGCCCGGCTCGCATGGGGCCTAGGGAAGAATGTTGGAAGAACCACCTCTTGGTTGAGATGGAAAGAGGAGACAACCTTGGGGAGGAACTTAGGATGAGTCCTAAGGACTACCCTGTTCCTATAGAAGCGAGTGTATGGCCTGTCACAGACCAGGGCTTGAAGTTCACTCACTCGCCTGGCCGAGGTCAAGGCCACTAGGAATAGAGTCTTCCAAGATAGGAAGCGTAAAGGACATGTAGCCATGGGCTCAAAAGGTGGGCGAGTAAGTTGCTGCAAGACCACATTCAACTCCCACTCAGGGGCCGGTGGACAGAGAGGAGGCTTGAGCAATAGTAAGCCTCTGAGAAATCTGGACACCAAGGAGTGAACTGACAAAGACTGTCCCTCCACCAGAGAGTGATGAGCTGCCAGAGCAGAGAGGTGGACCCAAACAGAATTGGACTTAAGGCCCTGATTGGACAAGTGCAGTAGGTACTGGAGCACTACTGGCACAGTGCAGGTGAAAGGATCTTCCTTGCGTTGCTGACACCACAAGGAGAACCTTCTCCACTTTAGGGCATAGGTTTTCCTGGTGGATTGCTTTCTAGAGGCCAAGACCACCTCTTCCACCTCCTGAGGAAGACCCCAGGGAGCCAAGACTACCCTTGCAGCCTCCATGCCATCAGATGGAGAGACTTTTGATTGGGATGCAGAAGGGAACCCTGATCCTGAGATAGAAGGTCGGGTTGGAATCCCAGAGGCATGAGTGTCTCCACTGCCAGTTGAAGTAGCAGGGGGAACCAGGGCTGCCTCGGCCACCTGGGAGCAACCAGAAGTACTGAGGCCTTGTCCCTGAGAATCTTGAACAAGGTTCGGGCCACCAGAGGCGTGGGAGGAAACGCATAGAACAGGCCCTGGGACCAAAAAATCAGGAAGGCATCCGCCGCCACCCTCAGGGGATGTGGGTGCCTGGAACAAAACCTGGGCAGTTGGTGATTGAGGGGACTGGCAAAGAGATCCATAGATGGAAGTCCCCATTTTAGGAAAATCTGTTGAACCACTAAAGGGTGCAGCTTCTACTCGTGGGGCTGCAATATCCTGCTTAGGCGGTCTGCCAGAAAGTTCTCCTGGTCAGGAAGATACACAGCCCTCAGCAACATTTACTTTACTTTACTTTATTCCACACTTGATAGACCGCTTACGTTAAAAACATTAAAGCGGTGTACAAATAAAATAAAAAGGCAGCACTGCAAACTACGGAAAAAGAACGCCAAAAATAATAGGAAAGAGAGAAAAGAATAGCACAAAACTGTACAAACAATAATAAATAACAATTAACATGGGCACAAGTTAAAACAATAAACAGTAGTCAAGTAACATAAGTTAAAAACAATAAAATCAAACAATAATAGGCAATAAAATAGCCACCAATTAACAATATTCAAACATCTGGTGCCTGAGGGCAAAAGAGCAAAGGGCCTGTGCTTCCAGGCATAGAGGCCTGGACCCAGTGCCGCCCTGTTTGTTCACATAGAACATGGCTACTTGGTTGTCTGTCTGAACTAGAACAGACTGGTGGGCCAAGGAGTGAGAAAAAGCTTGGAGGGCTAAGCGAATAGTCCGCAGTTCCAGTAGGTTGATCTGTTGCAGGGCTTCCCATGGGGACCAGAGGCCTTGGGTGCAGCTCCCTTGACAGTGTGCACCCCAGCCCTGCAAGGAAGCATCGGTGGTCAACACCACTGTGGGGACAGCTACCTGAAAAGGCACCCCCTGTAGCAAGTTGGGGGGGTGTAGCCACCACTGAAGAGACTTCAGGAGAGGTTTTGAGACCCTTACTTTGTCTGCTAGGCTTCCTGTGGCCTGCTTCCATTGAGTTCTGAGGCACCACTGTGCAGGCCTCATGTGGAGGTGGGCATTGGGGGTCACATGCACAGTCGATGCCATGTGTCCCAGGAGCTGCAGACAGGGCCTGGCAGGAACCGATGGCAGACTGAGAAACCGGGATGCCAACTCCATGAGCCTCTGAGCTCGGTCCTCTGGCAGGTAAGCCCTTGCTTGCAGAGAGTCCAGCCGTGCTCCTATGAACTCAAGGTTCTGGGAGGGGAGCAAAGTAAACTTTCCGAAGTTTATGACAAAGCACAGGTCTTGAAGGAGTGTGACAGTCCTGAAAGTGGCCTGCCTGGCCTCCTGGTAGGTTTGGCCCCAGATGAGCCAGTCGTCCAGATAGGGGAAGACAAATATCCCTTGAGTCCTCAAGTAAGCTGCCACCACAGCTAGGCACTTTGTAAAGACCTGTGGGGCGGAAGTTAGGCCAAAAGGCAGTACCCTGTACTGGTAATGGTTTCCTCCCAACATGAACCTGAGGTACTTTCTGTGGTCTGGATGAATGAGGATGTGAGTGTACGCATCCTTTAGATCTAAGGAGCATAGCCAATCTCCCTGCTGGAGGTAGGGCAGAAGTGTTCCAACAGTAAGCATCTTGAACTTCTCTTTCTCCAAGGACTTGTTGAGGTTTCTGTGGTCTAGGATAGGCCTTAGGCCTCCTGTCCTCTTTGGCACCAGAAAATACCTGGAGTAAAACCCGTGCCCCTGTAGGCGAGGAGGTACAGACTCCACCGCCTTGTCCAGAAGCAGACCCTGAAGTTCTTGGAGGAGAAGGGCGGTGTGCAGGAGAGGCCTCAGAGGTTCTCCTGGAAAACAGACAGGAGGTAGTTGTTGGAAATGAAGCATATAGCCTCGGTGAATGATGCTTAAAACCCAAGCATCCCCTGTAATGAGTGGCCACTGGTGGGCAAACAGGGGTAAGCGACCTCCTGTGCAGGGATGGGACAGCAGGGACGGAGAGGCTATGCCTTGGGAGTCAAAAACCCCCTCCCTGCTGGGTAGGAGCAGGAGCCGGAGGCTTGGGGGTCTTCTGCCTACGGGGCCCATGTCCCTGCCCCTTGGCCTGCTGCCCCTGAGGGGGAGCTGGGGAGGCCTGGTATTGAGGGAAAGGTTTGTAGGCAGACACCTTTCTCGGGTAGAAGGACTTTTTACCCGAGCCCTTCTTTTTGTGAGAAGGGGCAGAAGTCTTTTTGGACAGCCTAGTCCTGGTCAGGTGCTCGGTCTCGAGCTCAACGGCCTTCTCGGCCATGGGTTTGCCAAAAAGGTTCTCACCTCGGCAAGGGACATCGACCAACTTGTCCTGAACCCAAGGCTTGAGGTCCGATGACTGCAGCCATGCCTGGCGTCGGGCCACGATGCCGGCGTCCGCCACACAAGCCGAAGCCTCTAAGCCATCGTAGGCCGCTCGAGACATGAATTTGGAACAGTCCCGGATCCCTGAAGACAAAGACTGGAACCTCTGCAAAGGTTCCCCGGAGAGACCAGCAGAGAACCCGGCAAGCTCCTTTGCCAGATCTCGGAGAAACATGCCCATGTACAGCTGGTATGACTGGACACGGCAAGCAAGCATCGAGCCCTGGAAGCACTTTCTGCCGAAAGCATCCAGGTTCCGGGCCTCCTTACCGGGGGGCACCGGAGAGTGCATCTTCTGGCTCTTCAGTCGATGCATGACCGATTCCACCACCATGGAATGGTGCGGCAGCTGCGCCTTTTGGAAGCCAGGGATCTTATGGAGTCGATAAATGGAATCAACTCGCTTGCTCAAGACTGGCGCCGAGGCCGGTGCCTCCCACATCCGGAAGAGGAGCCGTTCCAGCATCGGAGGAACCAGCACAGTTAAGGCCTCCTTCGGAGGGGAGTCATACTGGAGGGCCTCAAACTCCTCGGCTCGAAGCTCCTCCTCGGGGTCGGCGGGAATCGCCAAGGCCTTGGCCATATCCCACACGAACTCCGAGAACCGGGTGTCCTCCGGAGGGGACCTACTCCGGGGCTCGGACTGCGGTGAGTCCGACGGGACGCACCGAGTCTGGAAGGTATCGGGGGACTCCTCATCCTCCATCTCCCAGGCTGACTCATCGGAAGAGGAGTTGAGGGGCTCTGACCGCGCGGGTCGAGGTGGCACCCGCCCCGACGCCGAAGGCACCGGCGTCGACGCCCTCGGTTCTGAGCGGGAGGTCGAGGAAGACCTTGACCGAGGACGACCTCGAGCCTTCATGGTCTCGAGTATCGGCTCAGTCTCCGGGGTCGACTTCGACGTCGATGTCCCGGTGGTCAGGCAGATGCACCAGCGAGGCTGGCCATCAGTACCCGCTGCTGCTCCATGAAGGCAGACAATCTGCACTCCAAGGCTGTCAGCCTGAGTCCAAGCTCAGGAGACTCAGCAGCTACCAACTCGGGCCCCGGCAGCGCCGGGCCCGACGTCAGCTCCCTCGGAGGAGAGTCCACGAGGACTACAGGACTTACGTGTTCGACAGTCTCCGGCTCTACATGAGGTACTTTGGACGGCTTCTCCTGCTCCAAAGGCCCGGGACGGCGGTCGGGGGTCTTAGCCCTGGCCCTCGAGGAACCAGGGACCTCTTCCGACACCACCCTCGCGAGCCGTTTCTTCCTCTTGCGTTCCTGGTTGGGGGACCCCCTGTCCGAGGAACCCCGGCGATGCTCGGGATCAGATTCCCGAGACGTCGAGGCCTCAGACAAGGTCTGGACCCGGCCGAAGGCAGAATCCGAAAAAATCCTTTCCTTCTGGTGCTGACGGCTTCGAAGTGCCTTGGTTGACATTTTACCACACGGGCCACAGATCATGGGGTCATGATCTGGGCCGAGGCACCGAAGGCAGCAGTCGTGTGTGTCGGTGAGAGACATTAGTTTCTTGCACCGATCACCCTTTTTGAACCCACTGGAAGCCATCGGGGAAAAAAGAGCCCCCGCGAGGTCAAAAGACCGGCCTTCCAGGGAAAAACAGAAAAAAGGGCGCGAATGCCAGCCACGAAGGGCAAAAACCGAAAAATAGAGAACAGGCTCGATACCGGTGTACCGAACCCGGCGGGAAGGGGAACCGGCGTTGAACTCGAAGAAAAAGCGAAGAAATCTTCAGAAAAAAATCAACTTTTCCCAGGTGACTAGGACGAACGTCCGAAGGGCTCCACGGAAAAAGAGAGACTGAGCAAGATGGCACCTTTAGGCGGGAAGGGGACCATGCATGCGTGTAGTATTCCCAAAGGCTTTCATAAAAAGCTGGGGAAATGCTCCGCACGGGGGCTCCATCGGCGCCGATGTCACCCATAAGTGAGGACTGACTTCCTGCTTGGTCCTGGAGAAAACATGGCTACCTGATTGTCCGTCTGGACTAGAACTGTGCGGAAGTGAAGGTGGTCGTGAAACACCTTGAGAGCATTGTGGATGGCTCTGAGCTCTAGCAGATTTACATGGATGAGACCAAAGACCCTGATGAGCCCAAAGACCCTGATGAGACCAAAGACCCTGAATGGAGAGGTTGTCCAGATGAGCCCTCCAGCCCAATTTGGACGCATCCATCGTCAGGGTACATTGATGTAGAGGCTTCTGAAAAGGTGATCCTGCGAGAAGGTGTTCTGGGGATTGCCACCTCTGGAGAGACGAGATAAGATGTGTAGAGAGTATTATCCTGTCTCCCAAATGACTGAATGCTTGAGACCACTGGGAAGCTAGGGTCCATTGAGCTGAACACATATGTAGACGAGCGTATGGAACCACATGTACAGTAGATGCCATATGGCCCAAGAGTTGCAGCATTTCGCGAGCAGTGAGAAAGGTTTTGCAAGCTGGATGAGATGAGCACAGCGGGCTTGGGGCAGAAAAGCCCTTGACTGTTGAGTGTCTAGGAGGGCTCCTATAAATTCCAGAGTTTGAGAGTGAACGAGCTGGGACTTTGGAACATTTCTTACAAATCCCAAGTGTTGCAGCACTTGCATGGTGCACGTGATAGAAAGAGTGGCCTCTAGAAATGTGCCTGCTCGAATGAGTCAGTCGTCTAAGTAGGGGAAGACAAATAATCCTAGAGTCCTTAGGAATGCAGCTACCACGGCCATGCACTTTATAAATACCCTTGGGGCAGAGGTGAGGCCAAAAGGCAGGACTCAGTACTGATAATATTTCCCTGGAATAGGAAACACAGGAATTTTCTGTGTTCTGTGTGGCTAAGAATGTGATTATATGCGTCCTTTAGATCTAGAGAACAGAGCCATTCCTGACTCTGGAGATAGGGGAGAAGAGTACCTAGGGAGATCATCTTGAATTTCTTCCGGAGTAGATACTTGTTTAGTTTTCTGAGGTCCATGATGGGCCTGTATCCCTCTCTGGCATGAGGAAATAAGGAGAATAGAAGCCCAGACCTTGCTGGGAGAGTGGCACTTCCTCTGTTGCACCCTGTGAAAGAAGGGAGGTGATCTCCTGCAATAACAGAGTGGTGAGAAGGAGTTGAGAACTGAATTCTCTTGGAGGAAACTGGGGGGGGGGGAGGGGGGTAGACTTTGAAAGTGAAGTCTGTACCCCGCCCTTACTATGGAGAGAGTCCAGTGTTCTGATGTTACAAGGTGCCACCTGTGGTCAAAGTGACAGTTTGCCAGGAATGCGGAAGGAATTTGGAATCTCCAGAGGCAGGACAGCTATGTTCTCCAGAAAAGAGTCAAAGACCCTGAGGAGGTTGGGTCTGCTGGGTTGGCTGAGACATGGGAGTTGGAGCTTTTCTTTGCTGTTTTGGTTGCTGCTGCCCTTTTTGGGGAGCATGGATGGGACAGTGCACCGCAGGGGTGTAAGAAGAGTAGTACTTTTTTTTTTTAATTGAAAAAGGATTTCTTTGATGTATTTTTCTTAGTTGGGTTGGCAGTAGATCTAGAGAGTCTATTAAGAGTGGTGTTCTCAGATTCTAACTGAGAAGCCTTACCCAGCTTATCTTGAACCCACTGTTCCAGATCGGATGCACCAAGCAATCCTGTGTGCACCAGCTGAAGTTCTGCTGATGCATTTAAAACAGTCAAAAGTTGCCCTGTTAACAAATTTGGAAACATTTTGGGCATGCTTCACAAGGGTGAGACAATCGGTTCTCTTGTCATCAGGGAGAAGAGGAGCCATCAACTCCAAATCCCTAGCCACCTTCCTAAGGAACATACCCATGTACAGTATGTAGGAACTGATTCTGGCTGATAACATGGAGGCCTGAAAACATTAATGACCAAAAGCATCGAGGGTTCTCGATTCCCTGTCTGGTGGGATCAAGGAATGCGTTTTAGCACTTTTAATTCGACACATTGCTGATTCCACCACCATGGAATGGTATGGTAATTGCGTCTTCTGGAAGCTGGGGCACTACAGTACCTGGTACATTGTATCAAGCCTTCGAGTATGTGGAGAGATGGTTAAGGGTGTCTCCCACATTCGAAGCATAAGGTCGTGAAGTATTCGATGAATAGGGAGAGTAGCAGCTTCCTTTGGGGCTGCAGGGTATTGAATTTCGAGCTCCTCGGCCCTAGGTTCCTTCTCCGAAGTCACTGTTATGGAGAGGCCCCGAGCAACATTGCGGATAAAATCTTGGAAAGACATGTCCTCCAGAGGGGACATGTGATGTTGTGGGGATGGAAATGGATCCTCCGGGAGAATTCTCATTTCCCATGTACCGGCCGATTCGTCATCTGACGAATCGGAGTCAGAAGACTCAAAGTATCGATGGGGAACGGTGCTCGCACCCTGCCTGTACTTGATACCACTCAAAGCCGGTATCTGAAAGTTTCGGTACTGGAGATGGACTCGAGGGCCGGCATGGGTGGTAGTGTGGTAAGCGGTAAAAAAAAATTGATGCAGGCACCCTCAGTACCGTTGTCGGTACCGATGGCTGAGGAACCGACTGTAGAGGCTTTACCGGTTCGGAAGCCACTAGCAAGGCCGCTAAGCTCCACTCAATAGCCAGGATAATTTGATCCATGGAGCTTGCTGATGCCTGGGTATCAGTACCGGAGTTGCGGGCCACGATCCCTGAGCATGGTACCCAGAGCTCTCCAGAGGTTGAGGCCTCGGGAGCATCCTGGGACCCCACTAAGGCTCTGGAGGCAAGGACCTCTCGCCAGGGTTGCTTAGCCGGTGTGTCTCCCCCTCCAGGGCAACGCCTAGGGCATCTCGATGCTTAGAAGGAGATCTGCTCTTGGAAGGCTGGCTAGTCTTTGACGAAGACCTGGGTTTCGATACCTGAGATCCCTGGGAGGAAGATGAAGCTCTCGATGACGTCGATGCTACAGACATTGCATTGGTGGTAAAGAGGGTGCCGAGTTTCGCAGCTCTGTTCTGCAGGCCTCTCTTAGTCATCTTCCTATATAGAGGACATTCAGATGGTTGATGATCTGGTCCCCAACATTTTAGACACCAGTCATGGGTGTCCGTGGCTGAAATTGTACTGCCACATTTGGAACACTTGTTAAAACCTACAGCTGGTTTATCCATTATGGAAACAAAGGCCTAAACCTAAGATGGTGTCGAAGTGCCCTGAGGGAAGATTCTCCCCTAAGAAAGGTTTGTTTTTTTTAAGAGAAAGAAAAAGTGAACACTGACAGGGTCAGTACCAGCGTCGACGGGAAGGCAGATGCAACCACAAAAATATAAGAAAAAAAATCAAATTTTATGCGATGACAGGATTTGCTTCGTCGACTCTGTGGAAAATGAATAACTGAGGAGGGAGAGCTGGAAAGGTGGGAAGGCAGCTACGCAGGCACAGTGGGATGCTCCCAAAAGCTTTCCTATTGGACGCTGGGGAGCGTTTCCACGCGGTCTCTGTCGGTACAGACATCACCCATATGTGAAGACAACAGTCCTGCTTGTTCCTGGAGATAAAGACATACTGCAGGGATTATTTTAGAAGCCTTACTTGCAATTTCCATGTGGAAAATCCAGCATTTACACATGAAATTGGCATCCATGGGTGATTTAAGAAAGGACTAATTTTCATATGGATGTCAATATATAGAAATTGCAAAAGGGCAAGCTGGAGAGATGGTTAGAGCATATTCTGCGTGGGTCAAAAATCTACTCCTATATTCCCTATTTCATATAATATATACATGTATACGACCAAAATTATCTAAGTCGGGATTTACAGTTTCTCCCTGGCACATATAGGTTTTTCAAAAGTGCTTGTTTTGGCTAGCCTTTTACAACAGAGATTAAGGTGATTAGATTTCTTAATCACCTACTGTTAATATTTCTCCCATCAAATTGAAATTAAATAAAGATAGCAGCCTCTGTATTTAACTGGTGCAATTTAAACAGACAGGTTAGCCAAATGGTCCACATACGTGTGCAAGTGCTAGCACTTAAACATGGAAGTTGTAAAATACCAATTTACACATTTAAATGCTGGCATTAAAACATTTAATTGTCAAATTGCCTTCATTAATTTTTCCCATATGCAGATTTATATAATGGCTCTTCGGCTCTAAATGTCGGAAAATGTGTGTGCACCCTTGCACGTCCTCATATGTATTTTAGAAAAGGCTCCATTGTTTGGTAAAGCTAGTTCTAAAATACCACTGGAAATGTGTACATTCTGAGCTTGATATCTCAATTTCTATCTCCATCTAAAATTTGCCTTATATATAGGACTACTTGCTTACCTTCGAAATGCCATTATAAAGATGTGATATGGAATAAAAAGGCTAAAGGAGATCAGTATTTCATATTTTTTTTCAAACGACTTAAAGATTTTTGAGCCCACTTATAATTAGAATATTTGTCAATCTGGAATCTAACGAAGTTGGCTTCTCTCCTAATTTGCTGATTGATTGACGTATAGAGCTCTAATGAAAGTTAGAATGTAATAGATGTCTCTTATGTATTACCTAATTTCAAACAAACATAATAAAAAAATATGTTTCTGCAGTGTAAATTTTAAAATTAGATTCAGTCATCTGATATTAGAGTTGAAACTATTCCATCTAGGAGCAAAGTGGGTAGAAAAAAAATCTACAAATCTAAATGCACAAACAGTACTGACACTCATAAATAACTGCATTTCTACAACCTGATTCAGGTCTGCCAGCCTAGCATTAATTGTTCATTATACTATAGATGTATGCTGGCCTGGCAAGTTACATTAAATCCACTATTTTTTTTAATTATTTATTTATGCATTTTTCCACAATAAATCAAGCAAAACATTGTACAGAAAGATACAACTTGCACTAAGGTTACAAAGGAGAAAAACAAAAATCAAGAAACAGTAATAGCAAGAGATATCATTAGTCCACCAAAGTGAGAAGTGGTACTTAAACTAAAGCCAAAGGAGGGGAACTACTCCTTGGCTTTCTTAAAGAAAATTACAATTAGGAAATTTCAGGCGGAGCGGGAGGCCAAAAATCCTATATACATAAATGGGAACACAAACCATGATCTCAAGGAGGGAAAGAAATAGAAACATGGGTACTGATGAAGGAAGAAAGGTCCTTAGGTTGAAAAAATATATATTTATGTGACTTATAAACCACCACACATTTAAATGGGAAACGTAGCACAAAAAAAGCACCTTACTGCATTACACCAGGCCTCAATAATAAAAAGGATTTCCAATGCTTCTGTGTATCCCTAGCCACATCTGGGAACATTAACATTTTTTTTTCCATAAAACAGATTGGCTCTTTTCTTGTAATACAACTTAAGAAGCCACTCTCTATCAGAGGATAATGCTAATGACACTAACAACATGGAAACAGAAAAGTCCTCATTCTTAGGTATTTGCAATAAATCTGAGACATTTAAAAAGTCCATTTCCAGAGTCCCAATAGTAGTTTTACCCTCCTTTTTCCCCAATGGAAGATAATAGACTCTTGCAACAGGAGGCATTAGATCAAGGGGAACCGCCAGCATATCCTGGAGATATTTCTTAAACAACTCTAAAGTGTTACACCAGGGATCAGCGGAAAATTTAATAAACGAATATTGGAGGATCGAGCCATGTTCTCCATTGTCTCAATCTTCACCCGTAGGGCAGTGTTATCTTTGACCAAGGAATGAGATACCTCAGAAACCTGAACGAGCTTCTGATCCACAACAGTTAATTTTGTATTCAGTTCCAACGTATTAGTCTGCAACTTTGATATCAATTCCTCTAGAGCTGAAATTTTATCTGACGAAAGAGCCAACTGCTGACCAACTACAGAAGATAGCTGGGTAATCGCTTCCCAAATACTGTCGAGGGTCACAGAGGCCGGATGTATTATCTCTAATGAGAAAGCAGTTGTAGAGGTTACATACAGCTTTACCTGGAGCCTTCGTCACCTCACCAGCACAGCATACTCCTTGAGCGGTAATCCCTCGTGCTGACACCTGCGTCTCACCAACTATATCAGCCTGGAAGCTCCCAAGCTGAGCTCCAACGAGTTCTGCAGTCAAGTCCCGCTCCAGTGCCGGGAGAACATCCACTTCAGGGGAACTTGCAGCTCCACTCGGCGAAAAGAACACCGCGGAGGCTGGTAAGGCCAGAGGGATACGTCCATTCGGGGAGAGAGAGATGTCCAGGGTGGAGGCCATCAAAGATTCCTCCGTTAGTGCCTCCAAGCCCTCTCGAATCCCCTGAATTTGATTCTCGGAAAGCTGAACAAATCGATCCATAGGTCCCACAGTTGTAACCGAGGGCTCTGCGAGGAAAGCCCTAGGTTTTCCTTTACACTTAGGCATGTCAGCTCAGAACAACGCTGCCGCCGCCATCTTAGAATAACCACTCCCCAATCCACTAGTGTTTATATTGGTCTCATTTCCAAACAGAAAGCCATATGCTGTTATTTTGTTTATCAGACCAAGCTGGAAAACCTTGAAAGATTTTGAGCAGGAAAATTTCATCAGTGTAGATCAGGTGAACAAAACAAGCTAGTGGGACAAGTCTCAGTAGATTACTGTTTATAAGTAGCACAAAAAGGCAAATCATATGAAAAGTAATATTATTGTTACATAAACTGTAACAGAATAAAGCAGTGGCATGAACACTGCCCAAGGAGTCCTGGCAGTGTGCGGGCGGGGGTAGGGAAGGTGCATGTTTATGTCTAGGAGAGATTTTGTACCTTAACTCTCTGGATATAGAGCTGTTTGGCAATGATACAGATGAGAAGGCGTTATATGTTCATAATGATTTTTTATTTTAAAAAACACACCACCACAGTAATAGCAGCACATACAAGAATGAAATAGTTAAGGTTAATAGCAATTATGTTTTTAGCCAAAGTTCCTATCACAAAGCTAATATAAATTTCTCCAACAAAACTTAAGCACTGTTACATTACGAGGGTTGACTTGCACATTACAATGATAGAGGTAATTCTATAACTAACCTCACAATGTCAGAAAAGAAAGAAATAAAACCACAGCCTTACAAACTGTCGGAGAGAGGTAAAGGTGCCAGCTCAAGACCAAGTCCTTGGGAACAGCAGGAGACCTCAGATCAGGAAGAGATTATTTGTTACAGTAGCTCTAGCTGTTTGAATTTAGTCCTTGAGACAGAGGGTGGAGAGGAAGACTAGACATAAGGCTCCTCTGATACATAGAGGGTAGGAGAGAAAACCAAGCATGGACAATGCTTGCAATAAAGTGTTTTAGGATGCTTGCCATAAGAGTAATGGCGGGCAAGCCTCATGTGGTAAAAGTGGAGTGGAGGAGTGGCCTAGTGGTTGGGGCAAGGTACTTCAGGCCGGAAGGTCAGGGGTTCAAATCCCACTAGAGGACAGCAACCTTGGGCCGGAAGGACTGGGGTTTCTAGTCCCACAAGTGCTCCTTGTGGTCTTGGGCAAGCCACTTAACCATCCATAGCCCATGTTCCCTGTAAAATAGTTATCTCCAAGTTATAATGCCCTGTTCAATGTAATTTCAGTTTGTCCAATGTAAACCGCACTGATGCAGAATAGCATGGTATATAAGAGAATGTAAATAAATAAATAAATAAAAGCAATCTCTCTGTTTCTGCAGTCATTTTTAAAACTTTCCTTTTTTTATTATCAGTCTACATGCAGATGTCATGATTCGCTTGGTGTGCTCAGGCTGAGCAAATCTTCTGTCACTTGCCAGTCAGATACACAGCATTGTCAATGATGAGAGACAGATGCAAGTGATAACAGCATGTGTACTAGTGATGGCTTCATGTTGCATCTTCAAGGTCTTCAGAAATGGTCTTGGGGCTCAGAAAGCTTGGCCACTTGCATTCTCCTAGACTCAGCAGTTCAAACAAAGAACAGTGTCTCTTTCATTAGAACATAAGATATGCCATTCTAGGTCCGCCAAGCCCAGTATCCTCTTTCCAACAGTAGTCAATCCAGGTCACAATTGGGTTCCCAAAAGGTATACAGAATCCATGCTGCTTGTTCCAGGAGTAAGCAGTGGATTCACCTGGCCCATTTTAATAATGGTTAATAGACTTTTCCACCGGGAACTTGTCCAAACATTTTTTAAACCCAGCTACACAAACAGCTTTAAATACCTAATCTGGTAATGAATTGCAGAGTTTATGCATTGAGTGAAAAAATATTTTCTCTGATTTGTCTTAAATCAGCTTAATTGCATGTCACCTACTAGTCTTTCTACTTTTTGAGGGAGTAAATAACCAATCTACATTTACCCGTTCAGACCATTCATTATTTTATAGACCTCTATCATATCTCCCCTCAGCCATCTCTTTTCCAAGTTGAAGAGTTCTAACCTTTCAAGCCTTTCCTTATAGAGATATCCTTCCATCCCCTTTATCATTTTGGTCACTCTTCCCTGTACCTTTTCCAACTTTGCTATATCATTTGTAAGATCTGGCGACCTGAAATGCGCACAGTATTAAACGTGTGGTCACATCATGGAGCAATACAGAGGCATTATAATTTATTTTATTTTATTCTCCACTTCTTTTCTTATGATTCCTAGAATTCTATTTGCTTTCTTGGTCATTGCTGCACACTGGGCAGAGGGTTTCAGTGTATTTTCCAAGATGATGCCCAGATCTTTTTTCTGGGTGGTGATTCCTAACATGGAACCTTGACTTGTGTAACCGTAGTTTGAATTCATCTTCCCTAAGTGCATTAACTTTTCATTTGTCTACATTAAATTTCATCTGACATTTGGATACCCAGTCTCCCAAATTTTCAAGGTCCTCCTGTAATTGTTCAGAATCCTCTTGTGTTTTAACAACTTTGAATAAATTTGTGCCATCTGCAAATTTGATCACCTCACTTTTTATTCCCATTTCCAGGTCATTTATACTGCTGTGGTCAACATTATTGGCATCCTTCCATTTTAGATATGTTGTGTACAATTGGAAATATTCCATCTGTATGTTATCATAACATTTTCAATAGTTTCTTCAAAAGCATACAGCAAAAAGAAATATTTCTGTGCAACTTAGACATAGTAATTTCTGAGAAAAAAAACAAAATATGACCTGGATAGGATTAATGGCACCCTTCACTAATATTTGGTTGCACAACCCTTGGCAGTGATGATATTCTCCAGATGTTTCTTGTAGCCATCTATAGGTTTTGTACAACTGTCTGCTGGTAGTTTCTCCCACTCTTCAACTGAGATTTGTTCCATCTCATGAATGTTTCCAAGATTCCTTTTACCAATGGAAGATTTCAGCTCTTTCCAAAGGTTCTCAATTGGATTGGGATCATGATTCATTGCTGTACAGTTTAAAACAATCCATTTTTCCTTTTTAACCATTCTTTTGTACTTTTGGATGTATGTTTTCGGCCATTTTCCTGCTGGAAGACCCATGATCTTTGACCCATACCTGACACTAGGTAGCACATTTCGCTCCAAAATACCTTGGTAATCCCTCTGACTTCATGATTCCTTTAATATCTTCCAGGCCTCCAGTTCCTGAGGCAGCAAAACAGCCCTACAACATTAAGGAACCCCCATCATATTTAATTGTAGGAAAGCAGTTTTGTTTCCTTATAGGCTTCATTTCTTCACCTGTAAATGTATCGCTGGTCTGCATTGCCAAAGAGCTCAAGTTTAGTTGAATCTGTCCACAGAGCATTTCCAGAAGGATTGTGGTTTCTCAAGGTGGGTCTGAGCAAAGATAGGACATGCCTTTTTATTTCTGTCTTTGAGCAGTGGGTTCTTCCTTGGCCTTCGCCCATGAAGTCCTTCTTTGTTTGGTGTGTGGCGTATGGTGCGAGTTAAAACCATCATTCCAGATCAGCCTTAAGCTTTTCGGATGTTGTACATGGTGTTTTTCCAACAGTTTGTACTAACTTTCGAAGACTTTTTGGATTAATTTTCCTCTTCCCACCATGTCCTGGGAGATTCTTGACAGTTCCATGAGCAGAAAACTTCTTAATAACACTTCAAACTGTAGATGCAGGGATCTCAAGGTCTTTGGAGATGGCCTTGTACCCAATATGAAATTTGATGTTTGGTGATAACAGTTTTTCTGACAGTCTCAAGCAGCTCTCTTGCCTTCACCATTGTGAAAACGGCCATTTTAAAAAGTAGAGCCATCATTCATTGGTTGATTCAAGTCATATGAGTACTAACAATTGATCACACTTGCATCTAATTTTACTGCAGTGGGAATGTGTTTTTCTGCTCAAACTAATCTGAATTGTTTATAAGAGTGTCACTCATCATAGAAACAGTTACATTGTATATGATGGCAGATAAAGACCAGTATGGTCCCATCTAGTCCGCCCAGTAAGGTGACTAGAGTGGTTGCAACTGCAGCTCCGTGCAGGTCACCCCTCTCTACACCTGTGTTTAGGGTTGTATCTGCTGCTCCTTGCAGGTCATCCTCCCTCTATTTATTGAAGTATAAAAGATATTTAAGTTTGCTTTGATTTCCTCCTCTGCTATGAGGAGATCCACTGTGTATGTCCCATGCCATTTTGAATTCCATCACTGTATTTGCCCCACCACCCTTTCAGTGAAAAAGTATTTCCTGTTGTCTTTCAGTTTACCCCCGTGCAGCTTCCTGTTATGCCCTCTAGTTTTACAGCTTCCCTATCTTTGAAAAAGTTTTGTTTGTTCATTAATACACTTTAAGTATTAAAAGGTCTATACCATATCTCTCCTGTTCCACCTTTCCTCTAGCATATACATATTTAGGTCTTCAAATCTCTTCTCATACATCTCCTGAGGC
The DNA here is from genome assembly GCA_033557465.1 of Ichthyophis bannanicus. Taxonomy (NCBI): domain Eukaryota; kingdom Metazoa; phylum Chordata; class Amphibia; order Gymnophiona; family Ichthyophiidae; genus Ichthyophis; species Ichthyophis bannanicus. Next base: position 689,087,223 of record CM066034.1, read on the forward strand.
AGGCTCCAAATCAATTTGGCCGCCTTCCTCTAAACCGTTTCAAGTCTTTTTTATATCCTTTGTGAGATATGGTCTCAAAAACTGAACAAAATACTCCAATAACTCGCCAATAACTTATGCAGGGGCATTAATATCACCTCCATTCTGCTAGTCATTCCTATCTGAATGCAGCCCAGCATCCTTCTGGTTTTGGCTACCATCTCGTCGCATTGTTTCGCCACCTTGAGATCCTCAGTCACTAGCACTCCGAGGTCCCTCTCCTGGTCCATGCAAACCAACCTTTCTCCCTCTATCGCATACAATGCCTTTGGATTTCTGCATCCCAAGTGCATGACTCTGCACTTCTGCGCATTAAATCTTAGCTGCCAAGCAGACCATTCTTCCAGTATTTTTAGATCTTTTCTCATGTTGTCCAATCGCTCAGAAGTGTCCACTCTGTTGCAAATTTTTGTGTCATCTGCTAAGACAGCCTTTTCTATTCAGTCCTTCCGCAATATCACTCAAATATATTAAACAGTATTGGTCCCAGGACGGATCCCTAAGACATGTCACTATGCATCTTCCTTTCTTCTGAGAGAGTTCCGTTTAAGACTACCTTCTGTCATCTGTCAGTCACCCAATTTCTGATCCAGTTCACCATCTTAGGACCTATCCCCTGGCTGCTCAGTTTATTGATAAGCCTCCTATGAAGAAGGGTATCAAAGGCTTTGCTGAAATCTAGGTATATCACATCCATCACATGCCCTCGATCTAGTTCTCTGGTCACCTAGCCAAAGAACTAAATCAAATTTATCTGGCATGATTTTCCCCTTGTGAAACCATATTGCTTCCAATCATGCAATCCATCGGTTTCCATAAAGTCCATTATTCTTTCCTTCAAGAGCGCCTCCATTACTTTTCCCACCACAGAGGTAAGGCTTACCAGCATTAGGTTTGTCACCTCTTCCCTATTACCACTTTTGTGAAGAGGTATCAACATCAGCCTTTTTCCAGTTCTGCGGAACCTCTCTTGTCTCCAAGGATCTATTAAAAACGTCCTTTAAAAGTCCTGCCAGAACTTCTCCAAACTTCTTCAGTATCATGGGATGTATCCCATCTGGTCCCATAGCCTTGTCCACTTTCAGTTTTGCAAGCTGTTCAAAAACATCATCTTCTGTGAATGATGTGGTATCTACTCCATTTCCATTTGTATATTTGTCAATCTTACGTGGCCCTTCTCCAGGATTTTCTTCCGTAAATACAGAAATATTTTTTTAGCGTTTTCGCTTTTTCAATGTCACTTTCCACAAATCCATCTTTGGCACTTCTAAGTCTTGCAATTACACCTCTGATCTGCCTCTTCTCCTGAATATATCTGAAAAACGTTTTCTTTCCACACTTTTTTGCATCTTTAGCTATCTTTCTTCCATCTTTGCTTTTGCTATCCTTATTTCTCTCATTGTCTCTTTTAGTTTTATCCTGTATTCTTTTCTGTGTTCTTCTTTTTGGGAAAGCTGTGTTTTTAGCCTTTATCTGTGCAGCCACTTCTTTGGTAAACGATAAAGGTTTCCTTTTCCTCTTGTTTTTATTTACTTTCCTTACATATATATCCGTTGCCCCTTTCATGGCCTCTTTTAATTTAGCCCACTGTAATTTCACTTCCCTGATCTACTCTCACCCTGCCAACCTCTCCAAGTACTTTCCCATTTTAATGAAGTCAGTGTTTTTGAATTCTAAAACTTTGAATTTGCTGTGATTGGCCTCTGCCTTGGCTTTTACCTCAAACCACATCATGTGATGATCACTGCTGCTCAAATGGGTTCCCACCCAGACATTTAACACACTATCTCCATTGGTGAGTATAAAATCCAGCATCAAACTTTCCCTGGTCAGTTCCATCACCAGTTGTTTGAGCAATTCTTCTTGGAAGGTATCCACTATCTTTTTCCTTTGTTCCAGATTTGCAGAAAGAATACTCCAATTCACAAATGGTAGATTAAACTCACCCAATATGATCACTTCTCCCTTCATAGCTACCTTTGCACTATCAACGATCAAGTCTCTATCTATTTTCTCAGTTTGAGTTGGAAGCCTGTAGACTACACTAGTGTGGATGATAGTGTCATTTCCTCTTTCCAACACAATCCATAGTGCTGCTTCTTTTCCCCACGTCCCTGCATTTCAGCAGCTTTAATATTGCTTTTGACATATAGGACTACCTCTCCTTTTCTGCCTTCTCTCTCTTCTAAATAAATTAGAGACAGCTATGGATATATCTCATTCATGCAACTTGTTAAATCATGTTTCTGTAATGGCCACAATATCCAAGTCCATTTCCACCATCAGGGCTTCCAGGTCAGTCAAGAACATTGTTGGCTAGACTTTGAGCATTTGTACTCACTGCATTTCAGCAACTGTTGGTTGGTATGCTTGTATTTTGAATGGATTTTGTTCCAGACAACTCTTCCCTTGTCATTGATGCATGGATTAATATGACAACTATTGCCAATGTTATATTCTTCCTGGGAGTGATGTCCTGAACTTGTTTTTTTCCCATCCATCACCCCCTTTCCCTCGTTTAAATGCTTGCCCACATATTGCCTGAATATTTCACTTAGGATCCTTTTTCCTACCACAGAGAGATACAGTCCATCAACACACTACAGCATGTTGTTGTTCCATCTATTGCCCCAGTTGCCTATGAACACCTCTAGCAGCCCAACTGCTATCGGGAAAGAGAGAAAAAAGGAAAGTCCCTCCCTACTCCCTACCACAAAGCCAATCGGCCCACTGCACCAGGAAAGCACAGTTACTTACCTGTAACAGGTGATCTCTGGGAACAGCAGGAATAAGTCTTCACATATGGGTACGTCAGTACCGACGGAGCCTGCGCGGGAATGCTCCCCAGCGTCCAAAAAGAAAGCTTTTGGGAGCATCCCACACGCATGAGTGCTGCCTTCCTGTCCATTCACTTCCCTCTCATCAGTTGAGTTTATAGCTGAGACCGAAGTAGACAAATTAGAGAGAGAGAGAAAACTCCTAGGGGAGGTGGGTGGGTTGTGAAGACTTATTCCTGCTGTTCCCAGAGATCACCTGTTACAGGTAAGTAACTGTGCTATCTCCAGGAACAAGCAGGAATGAGTCTTCACATATGGGACTCCCAAGCTAGAGATGCCTAGAGGTCGTCCCAGCATGTTGCAAATCTAATCGATGGGCCATGCTATTTCCCAGAACCTCAGGCCTCCAAGGGATGGAGGACAGGAGTTGAACTAAAAAGGGGGTGCCGTGGAACAGCTTGACTAAACAAGGCGTCTAGAGGGGATTCCTTGTGTAAATCATAAATGTTAGTAAATATTGGATTCCAATTTTCTAATGTGGACCTTAGTCAAAAGTATTGCAAAAGTATTTGTTGAGGCTAATATGGGTCTGGTGCTAAGAGCCAGTACATTATCCTCAAAGAAAAAACCTTACTGTGAAGTAGAGGAAAAATATTTTTGCAATACAGGCAGAGGTCAGAAGCCTAAATGGCTAGAACTAATCCCAGAAGAAAAAACTGGGGGAGTTTAATGGGGTCAGACTTTGGATGAGAAGCTAAATCTTCTGTAGGCCAAAGTTTGAAGCTCTTTGTCCTTGGAGCAGAAAAAGGCTCTAGGAAAGAGAGGAGATAAATCTGACTGATTTTCAGAAAAAGGATGGGTCTTTAAGACCCCTCTATCCAAATGAAAGAAAGAAACATTTGTAGTAGGCGGTGTAGCCTCCAATTTCTTGAAGATCAGTAATGTCTTCTCTAAGTGATGTCACGTAGGATGATGACTTTACATGGAGAGCTTCAGATGTAACGTAACCGGAGAGGTTACAGTAAAAGAAGGTAGTTTCTAATTACCATAGAAATTGGTTGTCCGTTTAAAACCCTATGGCATGCTGGAACAGCATTAATATGGACAGTAACAAATCTTTCAGAGAGAGATATGTGTATTTATCTAAATATATATATATATAGACTCACTTAATAACAAGAAGGAGTAAGACCTGCTTGAGAATATGGAGAGAGAACCCCTTACTGGTTACACGTGGAGAAACCATGAAGAAGGTTACATGGAAACCAGTGGAATGTTCCTAGTCAGAAGGATAGGTTTAGATTTCTTTAAAAATTCTAGACTTTGAATAACCAGAAATGGAGATCTACGTGAAGGGGTGCAGAGAAATCCTTAGTCTTAAGACAAGAAGTCTGGATCCTTCTATAACTTCAGGGTGGAGAAAATGACGCAATAAAAGGGAAAGCATAGTTACTCACCTGTAACAGGTGATCTCCGGGAACAGCAGGAATTTAGTCCTCACATATGGGTATCGTCGGTACCGACGGAGCCCGCGCGGGAACGCTCCCCAGTGTCCAATCAGAGCACTTTTGGGAGCATCCCACAGCGCCTGCGTGCTGCCTTCCCGCCTTTCCCAACTGAGTTTTAAAGCTGAGACAAACAGAGAGAGAGGGAAAGGAAAGAGATAGAGAGATACAACTCCTAGGGGAGGTGGGTGGGTTGTGAGGACTAAATTCCTGCTGTTCCCGGAGATCACCTGTTACAGGTGAGTAACTATGCTATCTCCAGGAACAAGCAGGAATGTAGTCATCACATATGGGGACTCCCTAGCTTTAGGTGCCAGGGAAAGACCCCAGAAGTTGTGTGTCCCTAAAAAGGGCTCCACTTCCCCCCATGGAATTCTGGCATCCTACCAGGTATGGTGGACAGGAGTTGATTAGGTATGGAATAGGAATTTGAGAACAGCCTGACCAAACAAGGCATCCTGGCGGGAGTCCTTGTCCAAGCAGTAATGGGCTGTGAAGGTATGAACCGAGGCCCAAGTGGCTGCTCGACAGATCTCGTCAATAGACACTGAGTGCAGATGAGCCATTGAGGCTGCCATGGCTCTCACATTGTGAGCTGTGACATGGCCCTGGAGAGAAAGGTTCTTACTCTGATAGGCAAAAGAAATACACCGAGCAGTCCAGTTAGATAGTGTTCTTTTGGAGACTGGAAGTCCCAAATGAGAAGGATCAAAAGCAAAGAGTTGAGAGGACTTTCTATGTTGCTGTGTTCTTTGTAAGTAAAAAGCTTGAGCTCTTTTACAGTCCAAGGTATGAAGATTCCTTTCTGCATTTGATGCATGAGGTCCTGGAAAAAAGACAGGTAGGTAGACCTCTTGGTTTAGATGAAAAGGTGAGACCACCTTAGGCATAAAGTGTGGATGAGTCCTAAGGACTACCTTGTCATGATGGAACCTTGTATAAGGTGGATTAGCTACTAGCGCTTGCAACTCACTAATGCGGCGTGCTGATGTGATTGCAATGAGAAAGACATAACCTTCCAAGAAAGGAATTTTAAGGAGGTGGTAGCTAAAGGTTCGAAGGGTGGCTTCTTGAGCTGCCCAAGAACCAGGTTTAAGTCCTATGCCACTGGAGGTAGTCTAATGGGAGGCTTAGTTAGAAGGAGTCCTCTCATAAATCTTGCTATGAGAGGATGAGAGGAAATAGGCTGTCCATTTAGAGGTTTAAGAGAAGCTGCAATGGCACTCAAATGGACTCTTACTGAATAAACAGGTGGACAAAGGTGAGTCGGTTGATATTGTGTATCTGGACTTTCAGAAAGCCTTTGACAAGGTCCCTCATCAAAGACTTTTGGCAAAACTAAAGAGTCATGGGATAGGAGGCAGTGTACTATTGTGGATCAGGAACTGGTTAAAAGATAGAAAGCAGAGGGTAGGGCTAAATGGCCAATTTTCCCAATGGAGAAAGGTGAATAGTGGTGTACCGCAGGGATCTGTGCTGGGTCCGCTGCTTTTTGACATATTCATAAATGACCTGGAAAGTGGAATAACGAGTGAGGTTATCAAATTTGCAGATGACACAAAACTATTTAAAGTTGTTAAAACCCAAGAGGATTGTGAAAAATTGCAAGAGGATCTTGATAAATTGGAAGACTGGGCATCAAAATGGCAGATGAAATTTAATGTGGACAAGTGCAAGGTTATGCACCTAGGGAAGAACAACCCAAACTATGGTTACACGATGCGAGGTTCCACATTAGGAACCACCACCCAGGAAAAAGATTTAGGCGTCATTGTGGATACCATGTTAAAACCCTCGGCCCAGTGTGCAGCGGCGGCCAAGACAGCAAATAGAATGCTAGGTATGATAAGGAAAGGAATGGAAAATAAAACAAAAGATATTATAATGCCTCTATATCGTTCCATGGTGAGATCGCACCTTGAATATTGTGTGCAATTCTGGTCGCCGTATCTTAAAAAGGATATAGCGATTTTAGAAAAGGTACAGAGAAGAGCCACCAAAATGGTAAAGGGGATGGAAGGATACTCCTATGAAGAAAGGCTAAAAAGGTTAGGGCTCTTTAACCTGGAAAAGAGACGGCTGAGGGGAGATATGATAGAAGTCTATAAATTAATGAACGGAGTGGAACGGGTAAACGTAGATTGATTGTTTATCTTATCAGAATATAGAAAGACTAGGGGACATGCAATGAAGCTACAGGGTAAACTATTTAAGACTAATAAAAGAAAATATTTTTTCACTCAACGTGTAATCAAACTCTGGAATTTGTTACCGGAGGATGTAGTAAAGGCTGTTAGTGTAGCTGGGTTTAAAAAAGGTTTGGACAAGTTCCTGGAGGAAAGGTCCATAAACCATTAGTAAGAAGTGACCAAAGATATCAATGCTTGACCCAGTACAAGCATTGTGGAACTTGTGTCTCTTGGGGAAACTGCTAGGTACATATGACCTAGATTGGCCACTGTTGGAAACAGAATACTGGGCTTGATGGACCTTGGTCTGACCCAGTATGGCATATCTTATGTTCTTGTCTTAAGGCCTGCATTAGATAAATGGAGGAGATACTCCAGCACAGATTGCAGAGATATCGCAAGGGGGTTAAGACCTTTTTCCGAACACCAAATAGTAAACCTTTTCCACTTGAAAGCATAAGAGCATCTAGTGGAAGGTTTTCTGGAAGCATAAAGAACATCTTTCACTTGCTGAGAAAGATTAAGATCTTGGAGATCTAGGCCTTCAGCAACCAAGCCCTGAGATGCAAAGACTGGGGATTGGGATGCCATAACATTCCGTTCTCCTGAGATAGGAGATCTGGAGCAGACCCTAACTCCAGGGAGGGAGCTTGAGAGAGATGTAGAAGCAGAGGGTATCACACTTGCCGTGGCCAATGTGGTGCTATGAGAATCATGTGGCCTCTGTCTCTGAAGCTTGAAGAGGGTTTTGGGAAATAGGGGAATGGGTGGAAAGGCATACAGGAAGTCTAGACCCCAGTAAAGGAGGAAAGCATCCCTGGCCTGAGCCCCCTGAGCCGGAATTCTGGAACAGAACCGGGGAACTTTGGCATTCCACGGACTTGCAAAGAGGTCTATGTCCGGGGTTCCCCAAAGTTGATATATCCTGGTCACCTGGTCTGCATGCAGAGACCACTCGTGTGGAAGCAGTACTCGACTGAGTCTGTCCGCCCAAGAGTTTTAAATGCCTGGAAGATATACTGCCAGCAGATGAATCTGATGCTCTCTGGCGAAGGCCCATAGTCGCAAAGCTTCGTTGCAAAGAAACAGAGAGCCCGTTCCCCCCTGCTTGTTCACAAAGAACATGGCTACTTGATTGTCCGTATGAATGAGGACTGTCTTGAAGCTGAGCAGGGAGTGGAACACTCGCAGAGCCAGGAAAATTGCTCTGAGTTTCAAGAGATTGATATGTAGACAACTCTCTTGCGGAGACCAGGTGCCCTGGGTGGAGATGTTTTGCAGATGAGCTCCCCAACCCTTTGGAGAAGCATCTGTCGTGAGAGTTGCTTGGGGTAAGGGTTGTTGAAAGGGGCACCCCAGCAACAGGTTTTGAGTGGACTTCCACCATTGGAGGGACAAAATGAGGCGACTTGTGTTTGCTATTTTGTCTGACAGGCACCCTGATGCCTGGGTCTATTGGGTGGATAAAGTCCACTGAGCTGCCCTCATGTGGAGGCGAGCATATGGAACCACATGCACGGTGGATGCCATGTAAAAGCTCTCACTCGGTCTCCGCAGAACCAGGTCATTGGTGCAACATCACCAGATGCATTTGCATCTTATCTCCAGAACAAATTTATCTGCACAAACTATGCAACAATCCATGCACCTAGGACAGACTCAGTCAACCCAAACAATTGGTCCTCCTTTCATCTAATCATTGAAGACATAGGTTATTCAGACATACTCATTTTTCTCTTTATTTATACTCATATAGTGGCAAGCTAAGGACATTAATGTCCCTCAGTTTTAAACGACATATCAGTGCATGATTCAGTGAGTAGTTTTCTGGTTGGTTTCCTGCCCTGCGTCTGGTTTTCTATGTGTTTCTATCCTATTTTAATTATGTCTTTTTAATTATTTTTTGATTATATCTTTTAATTATGTTTTTTAATCTTTTACCATTGAATCATGGTATCAGAATTTTGTTTTTGTTTTTATATTAATATACATTTGTATGTATTGATTTTATATTATCCCATGATGTTTTATTGTTTTTAATTTCATAATAATTTCGCTTATATATATATATGTCCCGGTTGCCTTTTCACAATGTTATTTATGTATATATTTTTAATGGTTGTATTATTATTATTTTTTGTAAGCAACTCTCCCCTTGAGAAAGGCGCAAGCCGAAACGCGTCGGGGATCTTCAATAAAGCTTTTCAGAATTTACATTAAGCATCTGGGTCGTCCACTGCTTCTGCTCCCTGTGTACCTACTGATCTTTGCAGGAGCTCTGCTCTCCTGTGTGTTACCAGTCCTTCAAATGGCATTGGGACCTCTGTCTGGAGAGAGGCAGAAGCTGTAATGGGGGCAACAGCTTTAGCGATGCGATTTTTTTCCCAGCCTTTGTTCTGTTCATGGAGCTTAGGTATCTGTTAAAGCAAAAGAGAAAGATCTACCAAAGTACCAGCTGGTTTCCCAGCTGTCCTTTAAGAGAAAAAGCAGTTAAATCTCTTTAATTACATTCAAAATGTGGTGTTCCAAATCCATGTGTTTTGTTAAATGGGGAGGTGCCCTATAAAGCAAAACCGCTCACTAGGGGTGGGTGGGAGTTGGGGGGAGGGAACTAACACCTAATTAGGGGTCAGCAGTTCCCAAGAGCTGAGAAAGTTAACAGAGTGTTAAACCTACCCCACTAAAAAAAAATTCTACTAAAGCACCAAAAAAGAATGTAACTTTGTTTTAAAAATATATAAAACCCTTTTAAGAGCTCCCAGTCAGAGAGCTAGCAATTTAATAAAAATAAACCCTCAAATTCTTACCGTTGTTTGACCTGAAGAGCCCCTGTTAGGAATGCCTCAGCAGGGCAGGGCTCTGAAGCCCTTTATGCAGGCCTCAGCTGCTCTCAGTTCATTCACAGCCTAATCAGGCCCACTAACTCCTGACCAGGTGTCATCAGTTCCCAAGAGCGTTGTTTGACCTGTACAGCCCGTTAGGAAACACTCGAGCAAGCTGGTCTGACTGAAGAGATCACTTGTGTGGCAGCAGTATTCAACTGAGTTTGTCTGCCCATAGATTTTGAATGCCTGGAAAATATACCACTAGAAGGTGGATTTGAAGCTCTCTGGCGAGGGCCCACAGTTACAAAGCACAGTTACTTACCTGTAACAGCTGATCTCTGGGAACAGCAGGAATAAGTCTTCACATATGGGTATCGTCGGTACCGACGGAGCCTGCGCGGGAACGCTCCCCAGCGTCCAGTAAGAAAGCTTTTGGGAGCATCCCACAGGGCCTGCGCGCTGCCTTCCCGCCTTTCCCAACCGCCTCTCTCCAATTCGAGTTTTAAAACTGAGATAAAGAGAGAGAGAGGAAAGGAAAGATATAGAGATAAAACTCCTAGGGGAGGTGGGTGGGTTGTGAAGACTTATTTCTGCTGTTCCCAGAGATCACCTGTTACAGGTAAGTAACTGTGCTATCTCCAGGAACAAGCAGGAATGAGTCTTCACATATGGGGACTCCCTAGCTGTAGATGCCAGGGAGAAACCCCAGGTTGTGTGTCCTTAAAAAGGACTCTACCTCCTCCCATGGATCTCTGGCATCCGACCAGGGTAGGTGGGTAGGAGTTGATTAGGAATGGAACAGGTGTTTGAGAACAGCCTGACCAAACGAGGCATCCCGGCGGGAGTCCTTGTCCAAACAGTAATGGGCTGTGAAGGTATGAACCGAGGCCCAGGTGGCCGCTCGACAGATTTGGTCGATGGACAGAGTTTAGATGAGCCATTGAGGCTGCCATGGCTCTCACATTGTGAGCTGTGACATGGCCCTCCAGAGAAATCTTCCTACTCTGGTAGGCGAAAGAAATACACTGAGCAATCCAGTTGGATAGTGTTCTCTTGGAGACTGGCAGTCCCAAATGAGAAGGGTCAAAAGCAACAAAGAGCTGAGAAGACTTTCTATGTTGCTGTGTTTTTTGTAAGTAAAAAGCGAGAGCTCTTTTACAATCCAAGGTATGAAGATTCCTCTCTGCACTTGATGCATGAGGTCCTGGAAAAAAGACAGGTAAATATACCTCTTGGTTCAGATGAAAAGGCGAGACCACTTTAGGCATAAAGTGTGGATTGGTCCTGAGGACTACCTTATCATGATGGAACCTTGTATAAGGTGGATTAGCCACCAAAGCTTGCAACTCACTGATGCGGCATGCTGAGGTGACTGCAATGAGAAAAACAACTTTCCAAGAAAGAAATTTCAAGGAGGTGGTGGCTAAAGGTTCAAAGGGTGGCTTCATAAGCTGGCCAAGAACCAGGTTTAAGTCCCATGCCACTGGAGGTGGTCTAATGGGAGGTTTAGTTAAAAGAAGGCCTCTCATGAATCTTGCTATAACAGGATGAGAGGAAATAGGTTGTCCATTGAGAGGCTTGAGGGACGCTGCAATAGCACTCAAATGGACTCTTACTGAATTTGTTTTCAGACCTGCATGGGATAGATGCAGGAGATACTCTAATAGAGAATTCAGAGGTATTGCAAGAGGGTTTAGACCCTTCTCTGAATACCAAATGGTAAATCTTTTCCATTTGAAAGCATAGGAACGTCTAGTAGAAGGCTTTCTAGAGGCATGAACAACATCTCTGACTTGCTGAGAGAGATGAAAATCTTAAAGGTCTAGGCCCTCAGCAACCAAGCCCTGAGATGGAGGGACTGGGGGTTTGGGTGCCACAAGGTTCCCTCTTCCTGGGACAGGTGGTCTGGTGCAGAGCCCAAGTCCAGGGAAGGAGCTTGAGAGAGATGCAGAAGTAGAGGGTACCACACTTGGCGTGGCCAATGTGGTGCTATGAGAATCATGGTCCCTCGATCTCTCTGAAGCTTGAATAGTGTTTTGGGAATTAGGGGAATTGGTGGAAAGGCATAAAGGAAGTCTTGACCCCAGTGAAGGAGGAAGGCATCCTTGGCCTGAACTCCCTGATATGGAATTCTGGAACAGAACAGGGGAAGTTTGGCATTCCACGGACTTGCAAAGAGGTCTATGTCCGGGGTTCCCCAAATTCGAAAAATCCTGGCTACCTGGTCCATGTGGAGGGACCACTCGTGTGGAAGCAGAACTCGACTGAGTCTGTCCGCCCAAGAGTTTTGAACACCTGGAAGATATACTGCCAGAAGATGGATGTGATGCTCTCTGGCGAAGGCCCACAGTTGCAAAGCTTCGTTGCAAAATGACAGAGAGCCAGTCCCGCCCTGCTTGTTTACATAGAACATGGCTACTTGGTTGTCCGTATGGATGAGGACTGTCCTGTAGCTGAGCAGGGAATGGAACACTCTGAGAGCTAAGAATATTGCTCTGAGTTCCAAGAGATTGATATGCAGAGAAGTCTCCTGTGGAGACCAGATGCCCTGGGTGGAGAGATCCTGCAGATGAGCTCCCCAACCCATTGGAGAAGCATCTGTTGTCAGAGTTGCTTGGGGTAGCGACTGTTGAAAAGGGGACCCCAGCAACAGATTTGGAGGGGACCTCCACCACTGGAGAGACCAAAATAGGCGAATGGAGTTTGCTATTTTGTCTGAGAGGCAACCTGATGCCTGAGTCCATTGGGAGGACAAAGTCCATTGAGCTGCCCTCATGTGAAGGCGAGCATATGGAACCACATGCACAGTGGATGCCATGTGGCCTAATAGTTGTAACATTTCTCGAGCAGTTAAATGGGACTTTAACTGTATCTGGGAGGTTAACTGCACCAAGCGTAGGCAACGGGCCTGAGGAAGATAGGCCCTTGCAGTTGTGGTATCCAGCAAGGCCACTATAAACTCCAGAGACTGAGTAGGGGTGAGATGGGATTTTGGGATATTTATTACCAGTCCCAAATACTGAAGGATACGCATTGTGCAGGTTAGACAAATCTGGGCCTCTGACTGGGATGGAGCTCGAATGAGCCAGTCGTCCAGATATGGGAAAACGAATATTCCTAGAGTGCGTAGAAATGCAGCTACTACTGCCATGCATTTCGTGAATACCCTTGGTGCAGAGGCCAGACCAAAAGGAAGCACCCTGTATTGGTAGTGCTTTCCTTGAAAAAGGAACCGAAGGAACCTTCTGTGTGTTGGATGGATGAGGACATGGGTGTACGCATCCTTGAGATCTAGAGAACAAAGCCAATCCTGACTCTGAAGGTATGGCAGCAGAGTACCGAGAGAAATCATCTTGAATTTCTCTTTGAATAGAAACTTGTTCAATTCTCTGAGATCTAATATGGGTCTGTAGCCCCCTGTTTTCTTTGGAATAAGAAAATAAGGGGAGTAGAACCCTGAGCCCTGTTGAAGAAGAGGTACTTCTTCTATTGCCCCTTGGGCAAGAAGGGTAGCAATCTCCTGACCCAGAAGGTTGAGGAGAGATGTTGGAGAATTGAACTGTTTCACCATGGTGTGGGGAGGTAGGTTTAAGAAATGAAGCTTGTACCCTTCCCTTATAATGGAGAGGGTCCATTGCTCTGCTGTGATTTGCTCCCATTTGGGAGCAAAGTAAACCAACCTTCCTGGAATGGTGAGGGGCTCTGGTTCTTCTAGAGCTAGAAAGGCTAAGTTCTCTAGTTGCAAGTCAAAGGCCCTGAGGAGGCTGAGGCTGCTGGGCTGTGAGAGGCCTGGCAGCCTTTGACTTGGCCTGTTTAGGTGGTTGCTGACGCTTTGCAGCAAAACGACCTGCAGAAAATGCCTGCTGACCATAAGCAGGATAATATCTTCCCTTTTTAGAAAAAGGTGTCTTTTTGAACAATCTTTTCTTAACAGGAGCAGAGGTAGACTTTGAAAGTCAATCCAAAGCAAAGTTCTCAGCATCCATCTGAGTGGCCTTTGCTTGCCAATCCCTGCCAAAAAGGTTTTCACCTGTACAAGGAAGATTTCCCAGTTCATCTTGGACCCAGACCTCCAAATCAGAGGCTTGTAACCAAGCAATTCTGCACGCACCTATGGCAATAGCCGAGGCTCTGCTTACACACTCAAAAGAGTCAAAGGCTGCACGGTTGGAAAATTTGGAAACATCTTGGGCATGTTTAAGCCAAGTGAGAAATTCCTGCCTTTTATCTTCTGAAATAAAAGGGGCTAAAATCAGCAGATGATCTGTGACTTCCTTTAGAAACATCCCCATATAGAGACTATAGGAGTTGATTCTGGCAGCAATCATATTAGCTTGAAAAACCCTTCGGCCAAAAGCATCAAGGGTCCTGCATTCACATCCTGGAGGATTAGATGAGTGTCTCTTTGCACTCTTTATTTTCCTCATGGCAGACTCTACCACAATAGAGTGGTGAGGAAGTTGAGACTTATGAAAGCCAGGACAAGGAGGGACACGGTACATGGTGTCTAACCTACGAGAATGAGGAGAGGTGGTAAGAGGAGACTCCCACATGCTCAACATGAGATCATAGAGAATCTCATGAATAGGTAAGGTAGCTGCTTCTTTAGGAGCCTTAGGATATTGCAAAATATCTAATTGCTTGGCTCTAGGCTCTGACTCAGGGGCCACTGTAATGGAGAGGCCCCTAGCCACTTCCCTAATGAAGTCTTGAAAAGACAAGTCTTCTGGAGGAGACATTCTTCGTTTTGGAGAAGCAGACTCCTGAGGAAGAAGTACCGGTGCCTCGACAGAAGCCTCAGACTCAGAGTCTTCGGAGGAATCGAAGTATCGCCTGTCTGGATGCTCCTGTAAAGCCCGATACGCATACCGAGTGGGATCGACATCGGGAGTAAGCGGTACCGGTTCGGTACCGATGGGCATCATAGGACAGGGTACCGCTGCAGTCGACACCGAAGCCGATGTCGATGCAATCGGTACCGGCACCGGGAACGATGCTGGTGCCGGAGTCGGTACCGGCAACGGAGATTGTTGCAGTACCGGAGGCGTCGAAGCCTGCATAAACGCCGTTAGGGTGCGCTGTATGGACAGAATCTTCTGATCCATCGACACCACCAGAGTCTGGATGTTGGTACCAGTGGAGACCACCGGTACCCCAGAACACGGCAACAGGTGATCGGTCGAGGCCGAGCCATCGATGTCAACCTGTGACCCCATAGACAATGCTTTGGAAGTCGGAACTTCCCGCCGGGGTAATTTTGCCGGTGCGGATTCCTCGAGGACAAGCCCGGAGGCATCTCGATGCTTAGAGGAAGATTTGCCCTTCGAGGACCGGCTGGATTTATGTTTGGTTACCTGAGATCCATGGGAGGAAGAAGAAGCCCTGTAAGACGTCGATGCCACCGAGGCTGCATCAGAGGGAAACAGGGTACTGAGCTTGGCTGCTCGGTTCTGCCGACCTCTTTTAGACATCATGGTCAGGACACACAATCCGAGATGGAATGGTCAGGACTCAAACATTTTAGACACCAATCATGGGTGTTGGTGACAGAAATAGTACCGCCACATTTCGTGCATTTTTTGAACCCGGAAGCGGGCTTCTCCATGAGGAGAAAAGTGTTCAGGCCTGAGGCCCAAACTAAAAATGCACAGTTGAAGAAAGAAAAGTTTTTGTTTTTGGTTTTTAGAAAGAAAAGACCGGCGGTACCTGTCTGACGTCGAAGAAGGCAGACGCGACACAGAAAAATAAAGAAAAAAATAAAGAGCTTCTTCTGCGGTGACAGGAACACGACCTGCTGGCTCCACGGAAAAGAAGAACTGGAGAGAGGCGGTTGGGAAAGGCGGGAAGGCAGCGCGCAGGCGCTGTGGGATGCTCCCAAAAGCTTTCTTATTGGACGCTGGGGAGCGTTCCCGCGCAGGCACCGTCGGTACCGACGATACCCATATGTGAAGACTCATTCCTGCTTGTTCCTGGAGATAGCTTCGTTACATAATGACAGAGAGCCCGTTACGCCCTGCTTCTTCACACAGAACATGGCTACTTGATTGTCGGTCTGGACAAGAACTGTCCTGTAGCTGAGATGGGCCTGAAATACTCGAATAGCATGGAAAATGGCTCTGATTTCGAGGAGGTTTATGTGAAGACAAGCCTCCTGTGGGGTCCAGAGACCCTGAGTTGAGAGATTGTGTAAGTGAGCCCCCCAACCCAACTTGGACACATCTGCTAGGGTGGTTTGGCAGAGAGGCTGCTGGAAAGGAGAGGCTACGAGAAGGTTTTCCAAGGACTGCCACCATTGCAGGGACGAAATGAGATGTGTGGAGTTTCTGATTTTGTCCGTTAGCCGACCCGAGGCCTGTGTCCACTAAGAGGACAGGGTCCACTGGGCTGCTTGCATATGAAGACGAGCATAGGGAACCACATGGACAGTGGATGCCATATGCCCCAGAAGCTGAAGCATTTCCTGAGCAGTTAGGAAAGCTTTCATAACTGCTTGGGAGGTCAGCTGTACTATACGAAGACAACATGGCTGTGGCAGGAAAGCCCTTGACTGTCTTCCGTCTAGACAAGCCCCTATGAATTCTAGAGACTGAGAAGGGGTGAGATGAGATTTTGGGAGATTTATGACCAGTCCCAAGTACCGAAGGATTCGCATAATGCGAGAAAGAGCGAAGCTGGCTTCTGGAGCAGTTGATGCTCGGATGAGCCAGTCGTCTAAGTAGCGGAAGATGAATATTCCTAGAGTTCTCAGGAATACTGCTACTACTGCCATGCAATTGGTGAAGACTCTTGGGGCAGAAGCCAGACCGAAGGGAAGAACCCTGTCTTGGAAGTGTCTTCCCTGGAAAAGGAATCGAAGGAATTTCCTGTGATCTGCATGGATGAGAATATGCGTATATGCATCCTTTAGATCTAGAGAACATAGCCAGTCCTGACTCTGAAGGTATGACAGGAGTGTTCCGAGGGAGATCATCTTGAATTTTTCTCGGAACAGATACCTGTTTAATTCTCTGTGGTCCAGTATAGACCTGTGTCCCCCTGTTTTCTTTGGGATGAGAAAATAGGGGGAGTAGAACCCCATACCCTGTTGGGAAATGGGTACCTCTTCTATTGCTCCCTGAGCAAGAAGTGATGCAACCTCCTGACACAAGAGATCGGTGACAGGGACCTGAGAATTGAACTGTCTTATGATTGTTGGAGGGGGCATACTGTGAAAGTGAAGTCTGTACCCCTCTCGTACAATGGACTGAGTCCAGTTTTCTGATGTTATTTGTTGCCATCTTCTGGCAAAATGGCATAACCTGCCCGGAATTGTAAGGGGTTCTGGACCTTTCAGGGGCAGAATGACCAAGTTCTCAAGGAAGGAGTCAAAGCCCCTGAGGAGGCTGAGTCTGCTGAGCCGGTTGAGCTCTTGGAACCTGTGGCTCCCTCTACTGTCTGGTTTGTTGCTACCCCTTTTGGGAAGCATGACCTGGACAGTGGCCCGGATGGGTGTAAGATGGGTAAAATCTCTTTTTCTTGTTGAAAAAGGGTTTCTTGACTGACTTTTTCTTTGCTGGGTTGGCTGTAGACTTTGATAGTCTGTTCAAGGTAGTATTTTCAGATTCAATCTGAATGGCCTTGTTTTGCCAATCCTTGCCAAAGAGATTTTCTCCTGTGCAAGGAATGTTTCCCAGTTTATCTTGCACCCATTGTTCTAAGTCTGATGCCTGAAGCCAGGCAATACGATGTGCACCGATGGAAATAGCAGAGGCTCTGCTAATGCCTTCAAAGCAATCAAAGATTGCATGGTTCATGAACTTAAGACACATTCTGGGCATGTTTGACCAGAGTAAGGAATTCCCCCCTTTTTTCCTCAGGGAGAAGAGGGCTCATGAGCTCCAAGTCTCTTGCAACCTCCTTGAGGAACATTCCCATATAGAAAATGTAGGAGCTGATCCTGGCTGAAAACATGGAGGATTGGAAGCATCGACACCCAAAGGCATCGAGTGTCCTCAATTTAAAGCTTGGAAGATTGGAAGAATGCGTTTTAGCACTCTTAATCCTACGCATCGCCGATTCCACAACCACTGAATGGTGTGGTAACTGCGTATTTTGAAAACCAGGACAGCTTGGAACTCAGTACATGGTATCGAGTCGTCGAGAGTGTGGAGACACCATTAAAGGAGCTTCCCACATTCTTAACATAAGATCATGCAAGATTCTGTGAATGGGAAGGGTAGCTGCCTCCTTAGGAGCCATAGGGTACTGAAGAATTTCTAATTCTTCTGCTCTAGGTTCCTTCTCCGGAGTCACCGTGATTGAAAGACCTCGAACTAAATCACGTATGAAATCCTGGAAGGACATGTCTTCTGGAGGAGACATTCTACATTGAGGAAAAGGAAATGGATCCTCCAGAAGGAATGCTCTCGTACCAGCAGAGTCATCAGAGTCATCGGAATCGGAAGATTAGAAATATCTCTGTGCCGGGTGTTCCTACAACACACAGTACCGCTCGAAGTCAGTGTCGGGGTGTCTTGGTACTGGCCCTTCGATGCCTGAGATAGACTCAAGCTCGGCATGGGGGGAAGCATACCGGTCGAGGCAGGTGCACTCAGTACCCGTACCGATGTCGATACTGATACCTGTGAACCATCTGTAGCGGTCTTAGCGGTACCGAAGCTGCTAAGAGGGCTGCTAGACTGCGTTCGATAGCGAGGATTCTCTGATCCATCGTTCCTGCTGATGTCTGAGTGTCAGTACCGGTGAAAGCGGGTACGACCCCAGAACATGGCACCAGTAGTTCTGCCGAGGTGGAAGCCTCTGGAACATCCTGGAGCCCCGTTAATGCTTTGGAGACCGAGGCTTCCCGCCGGGGCTGTTTTGTAGGTAAACTTTCCTCGAGGGCAACGCCAGTGGCATCTCGATACCTGGAAGAAGATCTACCCTTTGAGGACCAGCCAGTCTTAGTCTGAGATCCATGGGAGGAAGATGAAGCCCTGGAAGACGTCGATGCAACTCTATTCTGCAGGCCCCTCTTAGTCATCTTTCTGCAGGAGAGACACTCCAATGTACAATGGTCAGGACCTAAACACTTGAGACACCAGTCATGGGTGTCAGTGACCGATATGGTACCGCCACACATAGAACATTTCTTGAAACCACTAGCTGGTTTCTCCATGTTTGAAGAAAAGTGGGCCTTGTGCCCAAAATGGCACCTAGCACTGAGAGGGGAAAGGCCCCTGAAAGAAAAATTTTTTTAGAAAGCTAGTTTGTTTTTTTTTGAAAAAGAAGAAAAGAGAACCGATGGTACCAGTAGGTGTCGAATGAAGACAGACGTGACCACAAAAAACAAAGAAGAAAAAGAAGAAATTTTCTGCGGTGACAGGGTATGTGTCCTGTTGGCTCCGCGGAAAACGAAGAACTGAAGAGGGAGAGTTGGAAAGGCAGGAAGGCAGCACGCAGGCGCTGTGAGATGCTCCCAAAAGCTTTCCTATTGGACGCTGGGGAGCGTTCCCATGCAGGCTCCGTCGGTATCTATGATACCCATATGTGAAGACTACATTCCTGCTTGTTCCTGGAGATATCTATATGCATTGGCGTGTAATACAGACCTCCCTCAAAGGAGGAAGAAGTGGACAGAGAGTTAATTGAAGACATACGGAGCATTGCTAGGAAAGGAGAGGTGCTACTGATAGGGAATTTCAATATGCCAAATGTTGATTGGCACATTCCTGCAGCACTATCATCTAGAAGTAAGGAGATCCTGGATTCACTACAGGGAGAACTATTCAGGCAACTGGTAACAGAACCCACACATGAAGGGGCCATACTGGACTTGGTGCTTACCAATGGTGAAAGTGTTTCTGATGTTATAGTGGGAGATCATTTTGCATGCAGAGATCACCAGATGGTGTGGTTCAGTATTAGGACTAGGACTGCTAAAAGTCATTCAAAAGTGAGGGTCTTAGACTTTAGGAAAACTAACTTTGCCAAGATGGGCCAATACCTCAGGGAGTCATTAGCGAGATGGGAACAGCTGAGGGATATAGAAAAACAGTGGGCAAAGTCGAAAGGGGATATTTTAAGGGCAAACAATCTTTTTGTTAAAATGGTAAATAAAGGTAAAAGGAAAAGGAGACTGCTATGGTTTTTGAATGAAGTAGCTGAAAAGGTGACGAAAAAGAGGGAGGCCTTCATGAAATAAACGAGATCACAGAGAGGAAGACAGGCATCTATATTTGGAAAAAACTAGAGAAGCTAGCAAAGTAGTCAGGAAAGTAAAGATTCAAAAAGAGGAGGAAATAGCCAATGCAATAAAATGGGGGGGATAAGACATTTTTCAGATATATTAGTGAGAAGAGGAAGGGCAAAAGTGGTATTGTTAGACTCAAAGGTGAAGGGGAGGAATATGTCGAAGCTGATCAGGATAAAGTGGAATTGCTTAAATATTTCTGTTCTGTGTTCACAGATGAAGAACCAGGAGCAGGACCTCAGAAAACATCCACAAACAGGAAAAGAAGCGAGGGGCATCCTGAACAATTTTCAGAAGACTGTGTTCATGAGAAACTAACTAAACAAAGTAGACAAATCGATGAGACCGGATGGGATACACCTTAGAATACTGAGGGAACTTAGGGACATTCTAACAACTCCACTGACTGACCTTTTCAAAGCCTTGTTGGAATCTGGAGTGATGCCTAAGGACTGGAGAGAAGCACATGTGGTCCCTTTACACCAGGGGCGGCCCAAGGGGGGTGCGGGACCATGTGCGGAGACTCGGTGCGGGCCCTCATTTGCATAAGGGACCTCATTTGCATAAATATTTGCATAATGTTACCATACACTAACTTTTAGTAAACATGCCTCTTAATGAGTGTATGGATAAAGAAAGACTAAAAGATTTCTACATTACTATAATCCAGTGACAACTGCCAGGCACATTAGGAACTACTACAAACACTGCCCATTTAGAACCCATAGCAAACCTGCCGTATCATAACAGCACTACCAGGACTCACAAAGCACAAGACCCTACCTATCAAAAGGCAACACTACAAATATTAAACCAATACATTTCAGAGAACAACAAAACATGACCTACTGGGGGAAGAGAACAAGTGGCAATGTCAA
This sequence comes from Ichthyophis bannanicus, assembly GCA_033557465.1. NCBI lineage: Eukaryota > Metazoa > Chordata > Amphibia > Gymnophiona > Ichthyophiidae > Ichthyophis > Ichthyophis bannanicus. The sequence continues at coordinate 689,107,667 of CM066034.1, forward strand.
ATAGGAATTACATAAACAGAATACCTCAGCTCAGTTACACGTGCAGAACATAGACTGTCACCAAACAAGAAATCACAATGTAGAAACAGGAAGACAATAATTAAACTGGGAACCCCAAAAGCCCAACAACACTGTCGAAATAAAACTATAAATTAATTTCCTCTTGTACTAAACAAAGCGCAGACGTTAATGATGCACATTTCCCAGAGCTGGCATATTTCAGTTAATAAATTCAATAAAGAGATATTTTTCTACCTTTTGTGCATTTTTTTTCAGTTGCAATTGCTCCAGCCACTTTCTTCTGGTTTCTTCGTGTCTTCTGCTAACTCTCCATCGTCTGCTGTCCATTTGTCCTTTCTTCACTTTTCTAGTTTTTTTCCATTCTCTCTCTACATCTGCTTTAACATACTAATCTTTCTCCTTTTGCTCTTTCCTCATTCCTATTTCATCCACTCAAATTTTACCCCGCCATCCTCAATCCCCAATTACTCTCCCAATATCCAGCCAATTGTAGATTTGTCTTCCCTCCCACACAAAATATTTTTCCCTCTCCATTTCACTCTCCCAGCTCTATCCCATTCTAATCCTCCCCCAACATCAGCTCCCTTCTAGTTCCAGCCCCACCCAGCATCCGCACCCTTCTAGTCCCCGCATCAGCCCATTTCCAGTCCTAGCTCCCCCATCCGAGTCCCTCCATCAGCCCATTTCCAATCCCAGCCCCCCATCAGCCCATTTCTTGTCCTTTCCTAGCCCCACCATCAGCCCATGTCAAATCCTAGCTCCCCTCCACTCAGTCCATTTCCAATCCAAGCCCCCCATGAGCCTACTTCCAGTTCTAGCCCCTCCATGAGTCCATTTCAATCCAAGCCCCCCCAACAGCCCATTTCCAGTCCTATCCTAGCACTCCATCAGCCCATTTCCAGTCCTAGCTCCCTCCCCTCACAGCCCATTTCCATTCCAAGCCCCCTCCTCATCAGCTATTTGTAGTTCAAGCCTTCCTTCCACTCAGCCCATTTCCATTCCAAGCCCCTGTCCCCATCAGCTATTTGCAGTTCAAGCCCTCCTTCCACTCAGCCCATTTCCAGTCCTAGCCACCCCATTACCAGTCCTAGCCCCCCCATAGCCCATTACCAGTCCTAAGCCCCCCATGATCCATTACCAGTCCTAAGCCCATCAGCCCACTTCCAGTCCTAAGCCCCCCATCACCCCATTTTCAGTCTTAGCCCCCCCATAGCCCATTACCAGTCCTAACCCCCATCAGCCCATTACCAGTCCTAGCTCCCCCATCCGAGTCCCTCCATCAGTTCATTTCCAATCCCAGCCCCCCATCAGCCCATTTCTAGTCCTTTCCTAGCCCCACCATCATCAGCCCATGTCAAATCCTAGCTCCCCTCCACTCAGCCCATTTCCAATCCAAGCCCCCCATGAGCCTACTTCCAGTTTGAGCCCCTTCATGAGTCCATTTCAATCCAAGCCCCCCCCCACAGCCCATTTCCAGTCCTATCCTAGCCCTCCATCAGCCCAATTCCTGTCCTAGCCCTCCCTCACTCAGCCAATTTCCAGTTCTAGCTCCCTCCCCTTACAGCCCATTTCCATTCCAAACCCCCTCCCCATCAGCTATTTGCAGTTCAAGCCCTCCTTCCACTCAGCCCATTTCCAGTCCTAGCCACCCCCCAGCCCATTACCAGTCCTAAGCCCCCCATAGCCCATTATCAGTCCTAAGCCCCCCATCAGCCCACTTCCAGTCCTAAGCCCCCCAACACCCCATTTTCAGTCTTAGCCCCCCCATAGCCCATTACCAGTCCTAACCCCCATCAGCCCATTTCCAGTCTTAGCCTCCCCACAGCCCATTCTAGTCCTAACCCCCCATTAGCCCATTTCCAGTCCTAGCCCCCCATAACCCATTTCCAGTCCTAGCCCCCCCATAGCCCATTACTAGTCCTAACCCCCCATCAGCCCATTTACAGTCTTAGCACCTCCATTGCCCATTACCAGTCCTAACCCCCCCATCAGCCCATTTCCAGTCCTAGCCCCCCCTATAGCCCATTACCAGTCCTACCCCCCATCAGCCCATTTCCAGTCTTAGCCCCCCCCATAGCCCATTCCATCCTAACCCCCCATCAACCCATTTCCAGTCCTAACCCCCCCATCAGCGGGCTTTCAGAGCACGAGAGTTTCCCTTTCTTCTCGCGGCTCTGTTAATCTCACTGGGGCTGATGGGATTTCCAGTCCTAAGCCCCCCATAACCGGTCAGTCCCGGCGGGATTAACAGAGCCGCGAGAGGTCAGAGAAGCTCTCACGGCTCTGAAAGCCTGCGCATTGGGAGGGACTCGGGAGCTGATGGTGAAGGGAGGCTCTGCCGGGCAGGCGGGGCCCCGCGGTGGGACATTTGATTCTGACGCTGCCACAGCGGCAGCGGCAGCAGCAACCGGTTTGGGTTTTTTTCTACTTGTGCTAATGAAGAATGTTTTTTGCGCGGGGCCCCCTGAAACACGGGGCCCTGTGCAAAAAACATTCTTGCTCAATGGAGAAGGATGGGGTTGAAAACTACAGGCCGATTAGTTTAACTTTGTTGGTGAGTAAATTATTGGAAGCACTGCTGAAAGAGAAAATAGTGAGGATTCTGGAGTCCAGCAGATAACAGGATCCGAGGCAGCATGGACGGATTCACCAGAAGCAGGTCTTGTCAGACAAATCTGATTGATTTCTTTGACTGGGTGACCAGGGAATTGAACAGAGGAAGAGCACTAGCTGTGGTGTATTTAGATTTCAGTAAAGCCTTTGACATCATTCCTCACGAGCGACTTATAAACAAACTGAGCATCCTAGGGATGGACCCTAAAGTTACTGCTTGGGTTAGAAATTGGTTGAGTGGGAGGCGACAAAGGGTATGGGTAAATGGAGCTCACTCTGAGGAGAAGGTTGTTACCAGTGGTGTGTCCTAGGGATCTGTCCTTGGTCCGATTCTTTTTAACATCTTTGTTAGTGATACTGCAGAAGAGCTGTCGGATAAGGTTTACCTCTTTGTGGATGATACCAAAATCTGCCATAGAGTAGACACCCAGGAAGATGTAGATAACATGAGGAGTGATCTAGCTAAGCTTGAAGAAAGGTCTAGAATTTGGCAGCTGAGATTTAATGTTAAAAAATGCAAGGTCATGCATTTAGGCTACAGAAATTCAAGGGAGCAATATAGTACAGGGGGTGAAGTACTTCTGTCCACTAAAGAAGATCGGGACCTATGCGTGATTCTGTCTGATGATCTTAAAGTAGCTAAACAGGTAGAAAAGAGGACAGCAAAAGCTAGAAGGATAAATGGGTGCATAGGGAGAGGAATGGCCAGCAGAAGAAAGGAGGTGATAGTGCCTCTGTATAAGTCTTTGGTGCGACCTCATTTGGAGTATTGTCTTCAATTCTGGAGACCGCACCTTCAAAAGGATATAAACAGGCTGGAGTTGGTGCAGAGGGTGGCTACTGAAATGGTTAGTGGTCTTCATTATAAAGCATATGAGAACAGACTTAAGGATCTTAATATGTACTTCTTAGAGGAAAAGTGGGATAGAGGTAATATGATTCAGACGTTTAAATACCTCTGTGGCATAAATGCACAGGAGGAGAGCCTCTTTCGATTGAAAGCAAGCTCTGATATGAGGGGATATGGGATGAGGGTGAAAGGGGATAGATTCAGGAGTGATATGCGGAAATATTTCTTTATGGAAAGAGTGGTGGATCTGTGGAATAGTCTCCCAGTGGAGTGGTAGAGATGAGGACAGTATCTGAATTCAAAGAAGCATAGGACAAATACAGAGGATCTCTAAAGGAAAAAAGGGGACTGTTGTAGTGGTTGATATGGAAGGACAGACTAGATAGGCCATGTGGTCTTTTTCTGTCACCATGTTTCTGTGTGTCTATATTTGGGATAACTTAGAGAAGCTGCTGAGGTAGTCAAGAGAGCAAAGATGCAAAGAGAAAAAAATAGCCACAAAAAGAAAAAGAAATAGCCAATGCAATAAAATGGGATAAAACATTTTTCAGATATGTTACTGAGAGAAGGAAGGGCAAAAGTGGTATTGTCAGATTCAAGAGTGAAGGGTAGAATTATGTAGAAGATGAGGATAAAACAGAATTGCTTAACAAGTATTTTTGTTCTGTGTTCACAGATGAAGGGACACAGGAGCAGGATCCTCAGAAAAGACCCACAAATAGTGACAGAAGTGAAGGATATCTTGAACAATTTTCAGAAGACTGTGTTTATGAGGAACTAGGTAAACTAAAAATAGACAAAGTGATGGAATCAGATGGGATACATCCGAGAATATTAAAGGAATTTGGAGACATTCTAGCGGCTCACTGACTGACCTTTTCAATGGTTCTTTAGAGTCAGTAGTGGTCCCAGAGAACTGGAGAAAGGCACATGTGGTCCCCTTACACAAAAGCGGTTAGTCTGACCTCTGAAGTGAATAAATTATTGGCAAGCTGCTAAAAGAAAGAATAGTGAGGTTTCTGGAGTTGAATGGATTGCTGGATCCGAGGCAGCATGGGTTTACCAGAGGTAGGACTTGGACAAATCTGATTGACTTCTTGGGCTGGGTGACCAGAGAATTGGACTGAGGGAGAGCCCTAGGTGTGGTGTTCTTAGATTTTAGTAAAGCCTTTGACACCGTTCCACACAGGTGACTTACAAACAAACTGAGCAGGCTAGGGATGGACCCTAAAGTAAGTGACTGGGTTAGAAAGTGGTTGAGTGGGAGGCGACAAAGGGTACAGGTAAATGGAGCTCACTCTGAAGAGGAGGATATTATTTATTTATTTAACCGGTTATATATACCGTTTTTCTGCAAGGCAAAACAGTTTACATTAAACAAGAAGGAACGTTTACATAAAACAGTTGGAACTATATACAAGTAACTTTGGTATACATACAGTTTTACAGTGTTACAATAAACAAAAGAACATAAGTAACTATTTACAGATGGCCTGGAGGCTATGCAGTGAGGCGTTGAGTTTGCCTACTTGGGGGAAGAGCTGTGTGAAGGAGAGTGGGGGATAATGGTGAGGGTGCTGCAGGGGAGTTAGGGGGGATGAGTGGTGGAAGTGGCGAGGAGGGGCAGGGTATAATCTTGTGGGGGATTTGTGGCAGTGGATGTGTTGAAATGTTCTTCGAAAAGAAAGGTCTTGAGTTGTTTCTTGAAGAGGGTGTGGGATTGGAGGGCCCATATTGTGGGGGGTAGTTTGTTCCAGTTGGTTGGGGTGTAGAATTGGAAGGCTCTTCTGCTGGTGCGTTGAGGTTTCTTGGAGCTCTGTGCAGGAAGAATGAGGAGATTTGCTGTGTTTTGGCGCCGGAGTCTGCTGTTGTTGGGGCGCTCGATTAGTAGTTGTAGCTGTTCCACCGTAGTGTTGAAAAGGGCTCTGTGCGTGAGGACAATGGTCTTAAACCTGATGCGGGATGCAACTGGCAGCCAGTGTAGGAATTTCAATATGGGTGTGATCGGGGAGTGCCTCGTTTCTCCAGCAATGAGACGTGCAGCTGTGTTTTGTGCCAGCTGTAGGGGGGCAAAGGTGGTCTTAGGTAGTCCTTGTAGGATGGAGTTGCAGTAGTCGAAGAGAGGGATGATGGGAGCTTGACAAACTGTGCGGAAGCAATCATAGGGTAGAAGAGGGCGGGGGTTACAAATAGTTCTGTTTTTGTAGAAGATGTTTTTGGTGGCGTTTCAGATATGAGGCTGGAAGTTCAAGAGGTGGGGTCCAGGGTTACGCCAAGGTACTTGATCTGAGGTTTGACTTGAATTTTGGTGTCGCCCAGTTTGATGCTCTGTGGGGGGTTGAAGTTGGGGTCTCTGGAGATGTGAAGGAGCTCTGTTTTTCTAAAGTTGATTGTGAGATTGTGCAGCTGTAGCCACGCGGTGACTTCTGTGAAGCAGACGGTAAGGGTAGAGTAGTCAGGGGAGGTGGTGTTAAAGAGGGTGAAGATCATTATGTCATCCGTTTAGAGTTTGTATTCGACATTGAGGCTTTTGAAGATGTAACAGAGGGGCCTGATGTAGATGTTGAAGAGGAGAGAGGAAAGAGCCAATCCTTGAGGTACTCCTTGGGGGAGGGTGAATGGCGATAAGGATTGTTTTCCTATTTTCACTTGTTGGTTTCATTGGGAGAGGTAGGAGTGAAACCATTGTAGTGGGTTGCCTCGGATGCCGATGGTGTTAAGTTGATTGATGAGGGTCTGGTGGGATACCATGTTGAAAGCTGCAGATATGTCGAGGAATAATAGAATAAAACCTGAGCGGGGTTTCTCTGTACGAGTTATGAGTGTGTTGAGGAGGGAAGTGAGGAGGGTTTCCGCACTGTGAAGTGGGCAAAATCCATGCTGTCAAGTGAGGCGAATCTGTCCAGGTGCTCCTGAAGCTGAATTTGCACTGTTTTTCGATGACTTTAGAGAGGAAAGGGACGCTGGCAATGGGTCTGTAGGATGCAGGTGAGGTGGGATCAAGGTTGGGTTTCTTCAGCAGGGGTCTAATAGAGGCTTGTTTGAGCGAAGGGGGGGGGAGGTAGGCTTGGTTGAGGGAGGCGTGGAAGACTGTAGATATGTGTGGAAGCATCAGAGTCTTTGTTTGCTTAATCCATGTTACTGGGCATGGGTCTAGGGGGGAGGTGGTGGTGTATGCTGCAGAGATCTGTCCTTTGTCCAATTCTTTTTTACATCTTTGTTAGTGATATTGCGGAAGGGCTGTCGGGTAAGGTTTGTCTCTTTGCAGATGATACAAAATCTACAATAGAGTACACCCCCAGGAAGGAATAGATAACATGTGGAAGCTTGAAGAATGGTCGAGAATTTGGCATCAGAGATTTAATGCTAAAAAATGCAGGGTTATGCATTTGGGCTGCAAAAATCCAAGGGAACGGTAGAGTGTAAGGTGTGACACATTTCTGTCCACAAAAGTAGAACAGGACCTGGGCGTGATTGTTTCTGATGATCTTAAAGTGGCTAAACAGGTAGAAAAGGTGATGGTGAAAGCTAGAAGGATGCTTATATGCTTAGCGAGAGGAATGGACAGCAGAAAAAAGGAGGCGATAGTGCCTCTGCATAAATCTCTGGTGCAACCTTATTTAGAATATTGTGTGCAATTCTGGAGACCACACCTTAAAAGGATATAAACAAGATGGAGTTGGTGCAGAGGGTGGCTACTAAAATGGTTAGTGGTCTTCATTATAAAGCATATCGGGACAGACTTAAATATCTTAATACGTATATGTTAGAAGAAGGGTGGGATAGTAGAGATATGATAGAGATATTTAAATACCCCTGTGGCACAAATGTGCAAGAAGATTGCCTTTTTTGATTGAAAGCAAGCTCTGCAATGAGGAGACATAGGATGAGGGTAAAAGGGGACTGACTCGGGAATAATATGTGGAAATATTTCTTTATGGAAAGAGTGGTAGATGTGTGGAGTCTCCCAATATAGGCAGTAGAGACAAGGATAGTATTTGAATTCAAGAAAGCATGGGACAAACACAGATCATCTCTATAGGAAAAGAGGGGACTATAGTAATTGATACGGAAGGGAAGACTAGATTGGCCATATGGTCTTTTTCTGCTGTCACATTTCTATGGACTGCTGTCTGCATCTTAGGTTTAAAGATGTCTTTTAGCTTTTTAAAGTTGATCAGTTGTTTGAAGTTGCTAGGGAATAGGGATACTTGAACTAATCCAATTATATCTAGGGGTACTTGAACTAATCCAATTATATCTAATAAGTATAAGGGATTTTTAGTGTTCACCTTAGAGTGAACTGCAAGAACTTAATCTACTCACAAGTCCTAATAACTTGCTGATGAAGATAATCAAACCTGAAAATCAGTAAAATTACTTCTTTCCCCTTAACTAGTTTAGAAGGCTGGATTATGCCTGGGGTGAGTGGGAATAAACACTAACTGAAAGTTGATTTGTAACTGACTTAATAAAACACTGAATTTTAGAATGCACAGATTTTATCAGCTTTAGCTCAAAGAATTCCCTTTTCCCCAAGATTTAGAGAATTTCCCAACAGGTAAATACTTACAAGTGCAGATTCTTTCCCAGCAGTAACAGCCCTCTTGGTAGTCCTTCAAGACAATCTTTATACATAACAATGTAGGAAGTACAGAATTCTTTTCTTGAGAGAATCCATTTTAGTTTGGTTCATGGTAATTTGCTCACAAAATGTGATCACAGGTTCACAAAATTTGCATAGGCTGTGACGCTGCAGAGGCCCATTGACTCTGCACTGCAGCAGCACAACCATGACTTGCTTTTAATTGAGTTGCCATGCTGCCTCCCTCCGACTTTATCCAATAAAAGTACTTTCTCTCAGCAGTTGGAGTTCCCATTTCCAGCTGTAAAATTATAAACTATTATCTTAAGATTCAGCCAGGCAGCAGGGGGTGAGGCTCTTATGTGCGTCTCTGGATGCCAGAAAAGACAGGACTTTTACTGGATAAAGCCAGAGGAAAGTGGCATGACAACTAGGGTTGCTAACTGACCAGTTTTAGGCTGGCCCAGTTGGTTTTATAGGCTGGAGGCCTGAGGCTGGCAGGACAGTAAAATTGGCCATTGAAGGGCCAGTATGTTGCCAACTGCCAATCCTCCCATCTGGTGTCTGCCTGCGGGGATCCCAATCCCTATGGGCAGAAGTGCTGAGACAGCCATGATTGAGGCCGGGAAAGCTAGTCACCCCCGTGGATTGTCACCGTCTCTCCCAGCCGCAATCGGTTACTGCACAGCCTGCCAAAAAAAAAAAAAAAAGAAGAAGTTTGCTGCACAGACGGCTGAATAAATTAAAGGGGCAGTAACTTTGACTACATGATTCCTTTAATCCATTTCAGGCCTCCTGTTCTTAAGGCAGCAAAACAGCCCCACAACATAATGGAACCTCCACCATATTTAACTCTAGGAAGGGCATTTTTTTCCTCATAAGCTTCATCTCTTCACCTGTAAATGTATCACTGGTCTGTGGTCAAGTTTGGTTTCATTTGTCCACAGAACATTTTCCCAGAAGGACTGTGGTTCCTGAAGGTGAATCTTGGCAAAGATAAGTCGTGCCTTTTGAGGTCTGTCCTTGAGCAATGGGGTCTTCCTTGGCCTTCGCCCATGAAGTCCTCCTTTGTTTAGTGCACGGCATATGGTGCGGGTAGAAATCACCACACTAGATTGCTCTAGATCAGCTTTCAGCTCTTTGGATATTGTACGTGGTGTTTTTCCAACAGTTCATACTAACCTTCTAAGACTTCTTGGATTAATTTTCCTTTTCCCACCACATCCTGGGAGGCTCTTGACGGTTCCATGAGCAGAACATTTCTTCATAACATTGCGAATCTTAGACACAGGAATCCCAAGTTCTTTTGAGATGGTCTTGTACCCCTTTGAAGTTTGATGAAAAAGGTTTTTCTGATGTCTCAGGCAGCTCTCTTGTCTTCACCATTGTGAAAATAGAACAGGGAGTGAATGGGGCCATTTTAAACATTAGAGCCATCATTTATTGGTTGATTCAAGTCATGTGAATACTGACAATTGGTCACAGGTGTGTCTAATTTTACTACAATGTGAATGTGGTTCTGTTCAAACGGATTTAAACTGGGTTTTTTTAAGTGCCTTCAAGTCAATGTTGACTCCTGGTGACCCAGAAGGCCCTTAGCTTTCTTGGTAAGGTATGATGAGCCAGGCCTTTTCTTCCGAGGCAATGGGTAAAGTGACTTGCCCAAGGTCACAAGGAGTGCCAGTAGGAATCAAACCCAGATCTCCTGGGTGGTAGGCTGTTGCTGTAACTACTAGGTTACTCCTCCACTATTTCCTACTATATCCTTTTTAAATTAGTCTTGTTTTATTTGATTATTTTATGTGTCAAATATGTATGTATATGACGTCCAAAGCAATTTCAATGGCCACTTTTTTAAAGAGATATTGGACATTAAGTGGTTGAACTGCAAAGGTGCCAATAATGTTGGCCACAACTGTATCATTAAATATGGTACCAGAAGACTGGAGGATCTCCACCCTAACACCTGTTTTTAAAAAGGGTTCTAGGCGGTAACATTAGGATCCAGACTAAGCCTAACATTATTACCAGATCAAATGGCAGAAATCATTCTTAAGAACAAAGGGGGGAGGGTATTCAAAGGCATTTAAGATGCCATATAAATGCCAGTCAGAGAGATATTCAGCGGCCTAAAATGGTTAGTGTTGCTGGATATCCGTGGGTGCTGCCTCTACATGCCACGATGCTATGCGGAGCAGGACAAGCAAAAGGATAAAGGGAATGGAACAACTCTCCTATGAGGAAAGGCTAAAGATGTTAGGGCTCTTCAGTCTGGAGAAGAGATGGCTGAGAGGAGATACAGATGTCTATAAAACACTGAGTGGAACAGGTAAATGCAAATTGTTTACTCTTTCAAAAAATACAAGAAATAAGAGGCATGCAATGAAGCAACAAAGTAGTATATTTAAAACAAATGAGAAAATATTTTTTCACTCAATGTATACTAAGACCTGGAACTCAGTGCTGGAAGATGTGATAAAAGAAAGTAGTGTAGTTAGGTTTAAAAAAGGTTTGGACAAATTCCAGAAGGAAACGTCCATAAACCATTACTAAAGTAGACCAAGAGAAAATCACTGCTTATCACTGGGGATAAGTAGTATGGAACTGGCAACTTTTGAGGTATGTCAGAAACTTGTGACCCTGATTGGACACTGAAACAGGACACTGGGCTTGATTGACTTTTGGCAAAACTAAAGAGTCATGGGAAAGGAGGTAGTGTACTATTGTGGATCAGGAACTGGTTAAAAGATAGAAAGCAGAGGGTAGGCCTAAATGGCCAATTTTCCCCAATGGAGAAAGGTGAATAGTGGTGTACCACAGATATCTGTGCTGGGTCCGCTGCTTTTTTACATATTCATAAATGATCTGGAAAGGGGAATAACGAGTGAGGTTATCAAATTTGCAGATGACACAAAACTATTTGTTAAAACCCAAGAGGATTGTGGAAAATTGCAAGAGGATCTTGATAAATTGGAAGACTGGGCATCCAAATGGCAGATGAAATTTAATGTGGACAAGTGCAAAGTTAAGCACCTAGGGAAGAACAACTCAAAAGCATAGTTACTCACCTGTAACAGATGATCTCCGGGAACAGCAGGAATTTAGTCCTCACATATGGGTATCGTCGGTACCAATGGAGCCCGTGCGGGAACGCTCCCCAGCGTCCAATCAGAACGCTTTTGGGAGCATCCCACAGCGCCTGCGTGCTGCCTTCCCGCCTTTCCCAACTGTCTCTCTCCAGTTGAGATTTAAGCTGAGACAAAGAGAGAGAGAGGGAAAGGAAAGAGATAGAGAGATACAACTCCTAGGGGAGGTGGGTGGGTTGTGAGGACTAAATTCCTGCTGTTCCCGGAGGTCACCTGTTACAGGTAAGTAACTATGCTATCTCCAGGAATAAGCAGGAATGTAGTCATCACATATGGGGACTCCCTAGCTTTAGGTGCCAGGGAGAGACCCCAGAAGTTGTGTGTCCCTGAGAAGGGCTCCACTTCCCCCCATGGATCTCTGGCATCCTACCAGGGATGGTGGGCAGGAGTTGATTAGGTATGGAACAGGTGTTTGAGAACAGCCTGACCAAACAAGGCGTCCCGGCGGGAGTCCTTGTCCAAGCAGTAATGAGCTGTGAAGGTATGAACCGAGGCCCAAGTGGCTGCTCGACAGATGTCAATAGACACAGAGTGCAGATGAGCCATTGAGGCTGCCATGGCTCTAACATTGTGAGCTGTGTCATGGCCTTCCAGAGAAAGGTTTTTACTCTGATAGGTGAAAGAAATACACTGAGCAATCCAGTTAGATAGTGTTCTCTTGGAGACTGGAAGTCCCAAATGAGAAGGATCAAAAGCAAAAAAGAGTTGAGAGAACTTTCTATGTTGCTGTGTCCTCTGTAACTAAAAAGCTAGAGCTCTTTTACAGTCCAAGGTATGAAGATTCCTCTCTGCATTTGATGCATGAGGTCCTGGAAAAAAGACAGGTAGGTAAACCTCTTGGTTGAGATGGAAAGGCGAGACCACCTTAGGCATAAAGTGTGGATGAGTCCTAAGGACTACCTTGTCATGATGGAACCTTGTATAAGGTGGATTAGCTACTAGTGCTTGTAATTCACTAATGCGGCGTACTGATGTGATTGCAATGAGAAAGATAACTTTCCAAGAAAGGAATTTCAAGGAGGTGGTAGCTAAGGGTTCGTAAGGTGGCTTCATGAGCTGCCCAAGAACCAGGTTCAAGTCCCATGTCACCGGAGGTGGTCTAATGGGAGGCTTAGTTAGAAGGAGGCCTCTCATGAATCTTGCTATAAGAGGATGAGAGGAAATAGGTTGTCCATTTAGAGGTTTGAGAGAAGCTGCAATAGCACTCAAATGGACTCTTACTGAATTTGTCTTAAGGCCTGCATTAGACAAATGGAGTAGATACTCCAGTAAAGATTCCAGAGGTATAGCAAGGGGGTTAAGACCCTTTTCTGAACACCAAATGGTAAAACATTTCCACCTGAAAGCATAAGAACGTCTTGTGGAAGGTTTTCTGGAAGCATAAAGAACATTTTTCACTTGCTGAGAAAGATGAAGATCTTCAAGATCTAGGACTTCAGCAACCAAGCCCTGAGATGCAGGGACTGGGGGTTGGGATGCCATAACATTCCATTCTCCTGAGATAGGAGATATGGAGCAGACCCTAATTCCAGGAAGGGAGCTTGAGAGAGATGTAGAAGCAGAGGGTACCACACTTGCCGTGGCCAATGTGGTGCTATGAGAATCATGTGGCCTCTGTCTCTCTGAAGCTTGAAGAGGGTTTTGGGAATTAGGGGAATGGGTGGAAAGGCATACAGGAAGTCTTGACCCCAGTAAAGGAGGAAAGCATCCCTGGCTTGAGCTCCCTGAGCTGGAATTCTGGAACAGAACCGGGGAAGTTTGGCATTCCATGGACTTGCAAAGAGGTCTATGTCCGGGGTTCCCCAAAGTTCAGGTCACCTGGTCTGCATGCAGAGACCACTCGTGTGGAAGGAGAACTCGACTGAATCTGTCCGCCCAAGAGTTTTGAATGCCTGGAAGATATACTGCCAGCAGATGAATCTGATGCTCTCTGGCGAGGGCCCATAGTCGCAAAGCTTCGTTGCAAAGCGACAGAGAGCCCGTTCCCCCCTGCTTGTTCACATAAAACATGGCTACCTGATTGTCCGTGTGAATGAGGACTGTCTTGTAGCTGAGCAGGGCGTGGAACACTCGCAGAGCCAGGAAAATTGCTCTGAGTTCCAAGAGACTGATATGTAGACAACTCTCTTGTGGAGACCAGGTGCCCTGGGTGTAGAAGTTTTGCAGATGAGCTCCCCAACCCTTTGGAGAAGCATCTGTTGTAAGAGTTGCTTGGGGTAAAGGTTGTTGGAAGGGGCACCCCAGCAACAGATTTTGAGTGGATGTCCACCATTGGAGGGACAAAATGAGGCGACTTGTGTTTGCTATTTTGTCTGACAGGCACCCTGATGCCTGGGTCCATTGGGTGGATAAAGTCCACTGAGCTGCCCTCATGTGGAGGCGAGCATATGGAACCACATGCACGGTGGATGCCATGTGGCCCAGCAATTGCAACATTTCTCGAGCAGTTAGATGAGGCTTTAGTACTGCTTCGCTAACTGCACAAAGCGAAGGCAAAGGGCCTGGGGGAGATAGGCCCTTGCTCTTGTGGTATCCAGAAGAGCTCCTATGAACTCTAAAGATTGAGTGGGAGTCAGACTGGATTTTGGGATGTTTATTACCAGACCTAAATACTGGAGGATACGCATTGTGCAGGATAGCGAAGTCTTGGCCTCTGATTGTGTTGGAGCTCGAATGAGCCAGTCGTCCAAGTAAGGGAAGACGAATATTCCCAGAGTACGGAGAAATGCTGCTACCACAGCCATGCATTTCGTGAACACCCTTGGAGCAGAGGCCAGACCAAAAGGAAGCACCCTGTATTGGTAGTGCTTTCCTTGAAAAAGGAACCGAAGGAGCTTTCTGTGGGTTGGATGGATGAGTACAAGAGTGTATGCATCCTTGAGATCTAGAGAACAAAGCCAATCCTGACTCTGAAGGTATGGAAGCAGAGCACCGAGAGAAATCATTTTGAATTTCTCCTTGACAAGGAATTTGTTCAATTCTCTGAGATCTAATATAGGCTTGTATCCCCCTGTTTTCTTTGGGATAAGAAAATAAGGGGAATAGAACTCTATGCCCCGTTGATGAAGAGGCACTTCTTCTATTGCCCCTTGGGCAAGAAGAATGGCAACCTCTTGACCTAAGAGGTTGATGAGAGGTGTCAGAGAATTGAACTGTTTTACCACTGTGTGAGGGGGCATGCTTGAAAAATGAAGTTTGTACCCTTCTCTTAAGAGGGAGAGTGTCCAATGCTCTGCTGTTATTTGCCCCCATCTGGGGGCAAAATGACATAACCTTCCTGGAATGGTGGACGGTTCTGGTCCTTCCAGAACCAGAAAGGCTAAGTTCTCTAGCTGAAAGTCAAAGGCCCTGAGGAGGCTGAGGCTGTTGAGCCGGTGGAGGCCTAGCAGCCTTTGCTTTCTTCTGTTTGGTTGGTTGCTGACGTTTGTTTGAAAACTGTCCTGCAGAAGATGCCTGCTGAGTATAAGCAGGATAAAATCTTTTCTTTTTAGAAAAAGGTGTTTTCTTGAACAACTTCTTTCTAACAGGATCAGCAGTGGACTTGGATAGTCTATCCAAGGTGGAATTTTCAGCATCTATTTCATTGGCTTTTTCCTGCCAATCTTTCCCAAACAGGTTCTCACCAGTACAAGGGATATTTCCCAATTTATCTTGTACCCAGAGCTCTAAATCAGATGCCTGGAGCCAGGCAATTCTACGTGCACCTATGGCAATAGCCGAGGTTCTGCTTATACACTCAAAGCAGTCAAAGGCTGCACGGTTGGAGAATTTAGAGACATCTTGGGCATGTTTGAGCCAAGTGAGAAAGTCCTGTCTTTTATCCTCAGAAATGAAAGGACAAAGTCTGTAAATTATCTGTGACCTCCTTTAGGAACATTCCCACGTAGAGACTATAGGAACTGATTCTTGCAGCAAGCATGGAAGCTTGACAGACTCTACGTCCAAAAGCATCCAGGGTTCTGCATTCACGTCCTGGAGGATTAGAGGCATGTCTTTTTGCACTTCTAATCCTTCTCATAGCTGACTCCACCACAATAGAATGGTGAGGAAGCTGAGTCTTATGGAATCCAGGACAAGGAGGGACACGATACATGGTATCTAACCTACGAGAATGAGGAGAGGTGGTAAGAGGTGTTTCCCACATCCTCAACATGAGATCATATAGGATCTCATGAATGGGTAAGGTAGCTGCCTCCTTAGGAGATTTGGGATATTGTAAAATTTCCAACTCCTTGGCCCTTGGCTCTGTTTCAGGGGCCACAGTGATAGACAGGCCCCGAGCCACCTCTCTGATAAAGACTTGGAAAGACATGTCCTCTGGAGCAGACATCCTGCGTTTAGGGGAGGAGGACTCCTCTGGAAGAAGTATCTCTGCATCAACAGAACCTTCAGAATCCTCAGATTCTTCTGAGGACTCGAAATATCGTCTGTCCGGATGCTCCTGCAGAGCCCGATACCCATACCGACCAAGGTCGGTACCGGGGAATAGGTACCGGAGGGCATCGTAGGACAGAGTACCAGCATAGCTGACACTGATGCCGATGTCGATGCTATCGGTACCGGTGCTGATACCGATACCGATGCCGGTGCTAATGCTGGTACCGGTGGAGTTGTCTGTCGCAGTAACAAGGGCGTCGATGCCGCAAGGAAAGCCGCCAGACTGCGTTCCATGCTCAGAATTCTCTGATCCATGGATGCCGCCAATGCCTGGAAGTCACCAGTACCCCAGAGCATGGCACCAGGAGATCTGTCGAGGCCGAGCCATCTAGAACATCCTGGAACCCCGATAATGCTTTGGAAGCCGAAGCCTCCCGCCGGGGTAATTTTGCCAGTGCAGATTCCTCGAGGGCAACGCCAGAGGCATCTCGATGCTTAGAAGGAGATCTACCCTTCGAGGACCGGCTGGATTTATGTTTAGTTACCTGAGATCCACAGGAGGAAGAAGTAGCCCTGGAAGACGTCGATGCCACCGAAGCTGCATCAGAGGGAAACAGGGTACTGAGCTTGGCAGCTCGGTTCTGCCGACCTCTTTTAGACATCATGGCACAGGACACACAATCCGTGATGGAGTGGTCAGGACCTAAACATTTTAAACACCATTCATGGGTGTCGGTGACGTGCACTTTTTAAAACCTGAGGCAAGTTTTTCCATGTTAAGGAAGTTTTTGGGCCTAAGGCCCAAAAAGGCGGGTGCACCTGAAGAAAATAGAAAATAAATATATATATATATTTTTTTTTAGAAATAGGAAAAGAAAGACCGGCAGTACCGGTAGAGCGTCGAAGAAGGCAGACGCGCCCACAAAAAGAAATAAAGAAATTCTGCGGTGACAGGAACACGACCTGCTGGCTCCGCGGAAAAAGAACTGGAGAGAGGCAGTTGGGAAAGGCGGGAAGGCAGCACACAGGCACTGTGGGATGCTCCCAAAAGCGTTCTGATTGGACGCTGGGGAGCGTTCCCGCGCGGGCTCCGTCGGTACCGACGATACCCATATGTGATGACTACATTCCTGCTTGTTTCTGGAGATCTATGGTTACACGATGCAAGGTTCCACATTAGGAACCACCACACAGGAAAAAGATTTAGGCGTCATTGTGGATAGTATGTTAAAACCCTTGGCCCAGTGTGCAGCGGCGGCCAAGAGAGCAAATAGAATGCTAGGTATCATAAGGAAAGGAATGGAAAATAAAACAAAAGATATTATAATGCCTCTATATCGTTCCATGGTGAGACCGCGCCTTGCATATTGTGTGCAATTCTGGTCTCCATATCTTAAAAAGGATATAGCGTTATTAGAAAAGGTTCAGAGAAGAGCCACCAAAATGGTAAAGGGGATGGAAGGATACTCCTATGAAGAAAGGCTAAAAAGGTTAGGGCTCTTTAACCTGGAAAAGAGACGGCTGAGGAGAGATATGATAGAAGTCTACAAATTAATGAACGGAGTGGAACGGGTAAACGTAGATCAATTGTTTACATTATTAGAATATAGAAAGACTAGGGGACATGCAATGAAGCTACAGGGTAAACTATTTACGACTAATAAAAGAAAATATTTTTTCATTCAACGTGTAATGAAACTCTGGAATTTGTTACCGGAGGATGAAGTAAAGGCTGTTAGTGTAGATGGGTTTAAAAAAGGTTTGGACAAGTTCCTGGAGGAAAGGTCCATAAGCCATTATTAAGAAGGGACCCAGGATATCAATGCTTGACCCAGTGCAAGCATTGTGGAACCTGTGTCTTTTGGAGAAACTGCTAGGTATGTATGACCTAGATTGGCCACTGTTGGAAACAGGATACTGGGCTTGATGGACCTTGGTCTGACCCAGTATGGCATATCTTATGTTCTTATGACCTTTGGCCTGACCCAGTATGGCTCTTCTTATGGCATATGCTCCTTGACTCTGTGCACAACCATGAAGAGGGACTTTGACCTGGAAGCTTCCCTTCAGCACTGTTCTCCCTTTCTATCTGATTTTAGCATCTGTCCATTAGAAGTCCAAGTTCAGACTTTGAACTCCACACTTCATGCTGCCCTGGATGCTACTGTGCCTGAACGTACATTTTTATTCAGGACAAGGAAAGCCTGGCACTGGTTTCACCATGAGCTGAGACTGCTTAGGTTCCAGCTCCATCAAACTGAGCACCACTTGCATAATTAACCTTCAATTTTTACTGTTGCTGCCTTCTAAGAGATCTTTATCTTTATTCATTAGTTTGATTTACCGCTTTGGCCATAGCATACAAGCAGTGTACAATACAAAGGACTGCAGAAAGGTAAAGAAAGAAAAGAATGCCATTGTTTGATAGAACAGCTGAGAGACCAATGGGGAGAACTAAGGTGCAGGGGTAATGGGGGAAAGAGAAGGAAAGAAGAGGACAAACTAATTATGAGGAAGTGGTGTGGTTAAATGCTAAAGTAAAGAGGTGAGTTTTTAAAGCAGCTTTAAACTTAGGGAAAGACAATTCAGAGCGGAGGGTGTGGGGAAGGAAATTCCAGAGGGAGGGACCTAGGAAAAAGAAAGCTGAGTGACATATACATTCAAGGTGGGCCTTAGAAACTGAGGGAAGGGACTTCCGGTGACGTCATCAGGACGAATGGCGGTGTAGCATTTTAGCTCCATCGCTAAAGCCTGTAATAAGGGGGTAAAAGTACCCCTAAATGAGCAAATTGAGAGGAGCACGGGAGGAGAGGCAGTAGCAGGATACTCCAAAAGGGGGAAACGCGAAAAAGGGCAACAGTATGACAGCAAGCGCGCCGAAGCAAACAAAGAATAGTTGAGAGCCGCCTGATCGGAGGACCACGTGGTGGGCCAGAGCAGAGATAAGAAGAACGGTGGCGGCCAGCGAACGGCAAGAGGGCTGGTGAGTCAACGAGTGGGATAAAGAGAGCCGGGAAGGATAAAGAGGCAGTGGCTAGAGGGGCAGGAGAGATTGCAACAGAGCACAACTCGAACCCAATAGGGGAAGTGGAGAGATTGAAAAGAGGAGCCACGTGGCAGTACGGAGCAGCCGAGGTGAAAAGCTGTGGTGAACCGGAGTGAGCTAAAGAGGTCCGGGGAGAGACGGAAGCGCAAAAAAGGTGCCTTTGAGAGGGATCGTGGAGACGGAGCATTGAAGGTACAGTAATTGCAGGATAGCAGAGGAGGAACGAACAACAGCAGGAACGCAGAGAGAAAGCTGCCATAGGGTCACAGAAAACATTACAACAGAGCATCACCAGGCACAGGAGATGAGTTGACTAATTGAGCCCAAAACAAAGCAGCCTATTAGATATACTACAGGATAAGAGCATAGTGCCTTGCACAGAAACGGACAGACAATATTAAAAAGACAGAGGGAAAAGACAGCATCCCAAGAGGGAGTACTAGAAATATAGTGAAAGAGGACTCACTTGTGGGAGTAACCTCAGAAAATCCCCAGAAGACCTGGCATTACAGCTCGGGGGTAACAAGAGAGA
The DNA here is from genome assembly GCA_033557465.1 of Ichthyophis bannanicus. Classification (NCBI taxonomy): domain Eukaryota; kingdom Metazoa; phylum Chordata; class Amphibia; order Gymnophiona; family Ichthyophiidae; genus Ichthyophis; species Ichthyophis bannanicus. Next base: position 689,126,837 of record CM066034.1, read on the forward strand.
TCGTGGATAAAACTAAAGGCAGACAGTCGGCAAAGAAGAAACTGGCTGAATTCAGATCTTCCTATGTGATATCTAGAGGAGGAAAAGAGGGGGAAAAGGATGGCAGAATACATCCTGAATGCCCAACTGAGCAGGAGGAGGAGATGGAGCGGTGTTGTAGCCCAGGAGTGGCTGCTATGCTAAAGGTATGGCTAACAGAGCTGAAAGAGGAGATCAAGATGAAAATAAGTGGGGTGACGAATGAATTAAGAGAGACAATACAATCTTTGAGGCAAGACATTGTGGATATAGGAAATCGAGTTGAAGAAATGGAGAATCAGGTGGAGTAGCAAGGGGAAGAAATAGAGGAATTACAAAAAGGATGGGAGGAATTAAAGCGCGTTCAAGAGGTGCAGCAGGTGAAAGTGGAAGATTTGGAGGATCGATCCAGGAGATGTAATATAAGAGTATGAGGTCTCCCAGAAGAACCTAAATATAAAAACTGTGAAGAAGTGATTGCTAAAATATTCAGGTCACTATTAGCAACTGCAGACCCTGAAGAAGGTGCAGCAGTAGAGTCTCTGCAAATTGAGAGCAAAAAGAGGCTTGGGCCCCGCAAGAGAAAACAAACCACGAGATATAGTCATGTGTCTAAGCTTGTTCAAAACTAAAGAAAGGCTTTTGAGTGTGGCGAGGAAAGCAAAACAGTTTACCTGTGACGAGCAAAAGCTGGAACTCTTCCAAGATCTTTCCTTAGGAACGTTACAGCGCAGAAGAAACCTTAAGGAGGTGATGGCATATTTGAGAAGGGAGGACATGAGATATAAATGGTTGTTTCCCTTTGGTTTACTGATAACAGTAAAGAGAAGGTCGAGACGAGTGCAGACATGTGAGGAAGCCTGGAAAGCACTTAAAGAACTGGGACTAACCAATCTTCCAGAGGGGGAGAGAACACCAGCCGGAACAACCACCACCACAGCATCATTCACCTCAAAGAGGGACAACCTAAGATGGCACAGAGTACCTGTGGCAGGCAGAAGGCTGGCGAGGTTGAACAGAGAGAGCCAAGGAGCGCAAGCGTCGGAGAAAGGAGCTGGCTGAAATAGAGCACTTTGCAATATATTGACAATGAAGTAGATATTAGATGGGGGGGATGTCAGTAGTTAATAATGTACGGGTAAGGGGGTGAAGGGGAGGGGCGGAAGGTTCAGATTTGGATATGGATTAGTTAAGGTAATAAGGGGGAAGGCAGGGGTGAGAAGAGTGGGAAGGAGGCAGGGTTTAGGAGTAAGGGAGACAGAGGAACGGGTAGGGCTAGGTGGGGACACGAGGGGGGGTTAGAGAAGTAGGGGGGGGGGGAAGTGGAACGATTGATGGAACTGGAAGAATTAGATGTGCAGGGACAGCATGGTGCATATAGAGGTCAGGTGTTGGCAATAAGAGCACAGATAAATGCTATGCAGGCAGAAAAGATACGGCATCAGATGCAGCTTTTGAGACAGGAAGTTTTTGAGGGAGGTAATAAAGTGGGGAGATATATGGTGCAGAAATTGAAACAGAGGAAACCGTGCTCTCATATAATGAGAATTTGAAAGCGGGGAGGAGAGTTGGCAACTAAGGATGGGGAGATTAGGGAAGCATTTAGGGAATATTACCAGGGGTTGTATAAAGCAAGGGAATCCCCACAGAGGGAGAGAGTACAAAGTTATCTTGACTCCCTAAAATTGCCTAAACTAGAGGAGGGGGAACAAGAAGAACTCAGTAAGGCCATACGAGGGGATGAGGTGCAGAGGGTGATAAAACAGTTGAAGCTAGATAAGGCACCGGGATTGGATGGGCTTACAGCGAGATTCTATCGAAGTTTTGGAGAGATATTAACGGTACTCTTAGTGAGGTTATTTAATCTACCGAGGGAGGGAGGGGTGTTAGCGGATACGATGGGGTGGGTGGGAATAACAGTAATACATAAAGAGGGAAAGACCCGCAAGAATGTTCATCCTATAGACCTATCTTGCTGCTTAATTTAGATGCTAAATTGTTAGCTAAAATACTTGCCAAGCGCTTATATAAGATAATACGGAAGCTGATACACCATGACCAAGCAGGATTTAGTCCCAGTAGACAAGTAGCAGACAATATTAGAAAGATATTAAATATGATATGGTCCATTGAACAAAGCGGGGAGGAAGCTTTACTTCTGTCACTGGATGCGGAAAAGGCTTCTGACCAGGTGTCTTAGCCTTTTCTATTTCAGGTAATGGAGAGAATGGGGCTGGGGAAAGAATTCATAAATTGGGTGAAGGCAATGTACCACCAGCCGAAAGCTTGTGTGAGGGTGAATGGGGCCTACTCCGGATTTTTTGGACAGAGGAGGAGAACGAGATAGGGATGCCCTCTATCGCCGCTACTATTTACAATATCATTGGAGCCATTTGCGCAGAGGGTGAGAGAACGGGCAGATGTAACGGGAATAAAGGTTGGGCAGAGTGAATATAAAATATCTCTGTTCGCAGATGATATCATATTAAGCGTGGCTAGACCCCGTGTAAGTATCCCAATAGTAATGTGGGAGTTAGAAGAATATGGGAGGCTGTCGGGATTTACAACAAACTGGACAAAATCAGAAATTTTAAACCTATCTGTGCCAAGGGATGTAAAGGAAATACTTCAAAAGAAATACCCATTTAAATGGGCTAGGGAGAGAATTAGATATCTCGGCATCCAAATAAGTAATAGGCTGGAAGCCTTATATAAGCTAAATTTTTTTAAGTTATTTGGGCAGATAGCGAGTTGGATAGATGGGTGGGGGCGGGGATATCTTTCATGGTTCGGGCGCATAGCAACCGTAAAGATGATGCTGCCACGAATATTGTTCCTGTTTCAGACGCTCCCAATAAGGGTCCTGCAAAATAAATTAAAACAGGTACAAAGACTCGTAAATAGATTCATATGGTTAAATAGGCGCCCAAGAGTAGCTTTGACTATAATGCAAAGAGCCAAAGGAGAGGGGGGGGGTTAGGAGTGCCAAATTTTAGAAAATATTATGAGGCAGGACAACTGAAAACGATCTATGAGTGGCAAAGAGGAACACAGAAACAGAGGGTCCAAATGGAGAAAGAGTTGATAGGGGGAGGGGGATTGGAAAGAATAATATGGAGGAGTAGTAAAGGATCTGATAATCAATCCCTAAATCCCATAGTAACACACAGTTTGAGTGTGTGAAAACAAAATAGAAAATTATTAGTTCACGATAAAGGCTATACACAGGGAATGACACTAGAGGCTTGTTTTGATAGGGGTCAGGGGCCCGAGGTGCATATCCTACGTAGATGGGCCAAAGCAGGGCTGACGCATATCCACCAAATAATAAATATGAAGGGGGTTTACAAGTTGAGGGCATTAAGGACTTATATGGGTTAATGGAAAGTGACTATTATGCGTATCTACAGATTAGTCACTTTATAAGACAACAGAAAGTATGGACAGATTTATGGGAAAATAGGGGATGGTTTGAGGCCATATGCTCAGGGCATCTGGGTCAAAAGGGGGTTTTGTCCAGAATTTACAAAGGATTAACGGAGGGAGGGGAGAGTAAATTGAGATATATGTTGAAATGGAAGGAGGACTTGCGGGGTGAGTTGGAATGCAGAGGTGTGGGAGAAGATAATATAGACAGTGGCCACCATCTCTATTGCTACACAAATAAAAGAGAATGCTTATAAAGTGTTATATAGATGGTACTGGACGCCAGTACCTAAAAAAAGAGCTGGAAAGGGATATGATGAACAATGTTGGAGGGGATGTCAAGAGAGGGGGGATTGGTTACACATGTGGTGGAAGTGTGAACAGATACAGGCATATTGGGTAAAGATTATAGATATGATCCATGGCATGACAGGATATAGACTGCAAAGGAGACCAGAGGCATGTTTATTGCATCAACTAGACGAAGACATTCCCAGAAGAGAAGGGGGGGGGGGGTGCTGCATCACTGTATAGTAGCAGCAAGATGTGAGATAGCACAACATTGGGTGGGGCCGAGCGTACCACAACCGATAGGATTTGTCAGAAGAGTGGCTGAGGTGAGTTTGATGTACAAGTTGACAGAGCTGAGACGGGGGAAAGGAGAGAGGAGTGCAGAAAAATGGAAGGGGGTGTGGAAGTGGTTGGAAGCCTGGAGGGAGGGAGAGAGGGAGCGGAAGGAGGATGGAAGGCCGGCTGCATCTTAGCTAAATCAGTTTTGGATTTCTGTTATATGATCAGAACTAAGGGTGATTGAGAGTAAAGGAGGTGAGACTCATACAAGTGGAAGGTGGAGAGGGGGATGCTGGTATGATTGATGAGAGATAAGGGGGAGGGGAGGGGGAGGGATGAGGAAGGAAGGGGAGGGGAACATATATGGAGAGATGAATAGGAAGGATGTACTAGTAAGGGGGGAATAATGTGTTAAGATGGGTAAGCACTGTGGAGAATGTATAATGTTGAGAACAAAGCATTTTGTAATTTGCAGTGCTGTTATTAATAAAAATTTTAAATGGAAAAAAACCCCCGAGGGAAGGACCAGATGATAGATATGGATAGACTGGAGAAGCTGGGACGGGGAATAAAAATGAAGATCAATAAGATATTGTGGAGTGGAGGTATGGATTACTCTCTGTGCAAATGTGAGGATTTTGTAATGACTTCAAAAACGGACCGGGAGCCAGTGGAGTTGGAAAAGGAGTGAGGTGACGTGATCAAAGCGAGAAGAGAAAGCTAGAATGTGTGCAGCGGTGTTTTGGAGAAGTTAAAGCCTGTGGAAGACTGGCTAGGATAATATTACAGTAGTCAATTCTTGTAATGACCAAAGAAAGGAGTGGTTAGGGTAGTGGGGAAAAGAAAGGGATGAACAGAGCGGATCTGACGGAGATGATAAAAAGGGCGACAAGAGATGGATGAAATGTGTTCTGTGAAGGAGAGAGAGTCGTCGATGATCACTCCCAAATAACAGAAGGAAGAAACCATGGGTATAGGGGTGGAGGCAAAAGTGGGGGCCAGAGAGAGAGAGGTGGTGCCAAAGGTGATCCATGTGGAAGAGGATTTGAGACAATTCAGTTGAAGGAAGTTTGCAGACATCCAGTTGAGTATGCAATCCAGGCAAGGGGGGGGGGGGGGGGGCAAGATCGGGCATTAAGACGAAGTGCGATGGAGAAAGATAATAATGCAATGTGTGCCTTCGAATCAGTCATGACTCCTGGCGACCCAGAAGCTCCTGGGTTTTCTTGGCAGTGTCACCGAAAGTAGATTGCCAGGCCTTTCTTCCGAGGCAATGGAGGGTTAAGTGGCTTGCCCGAGGCCACAAGGAGTGCTAATATCTGTGTAATATGAGCAAGATGAGAGGGGCCAGGAAGATATTAAAAAGAAGAGGGGCGAGAACAGAGCTTTGAGGGATGCCACAGGTTAAGGGCACAGAGGTGGAGAAAGAAGACTGGACAGAAAAGGAGCGGGCAGCAAGAAAAGACTGGAACCATCTCCAGGGGATACCTGAGATGCCATGATCCGTAAGACGCCTAAGAAGGGTGTGGTGATCAACTAGGTCAAAAGTGGCGGTGAGGTCAAGAGAGACAACAAGAGTGAGATCCCCATGGTTGTGGGCAGTGTGCAGCTCATTCAAGAGAGAAAGAAGAATAGACTCGGTACTGTGACCTTCCCTGAAACCAGATTGCCGCGGATGAAGAACATTGGTAGAGGTGAGGTGAGGTGAGAAGAGAGCTTGGAAAGGAAAGTAAGATTGGATACCGGCCACCAGTTTAAAAGAACAGTAGAGTCAAGGAAGGGCTTTTTGAGACTAGGGCGGACTAGAGCATGTTTCCAAGGGGAATGAAAATGACTATGGAGAGACTAGAATTGAGCATCGAGAGGATAGGAGGCAGAAGAGTGAGGGTTCAAGTAGCCATTTGGATGAGACTGGATCAAGAGGGCATGTTGTCTTCCGGGCAGAGGTGACAGCATTCGGGAGAAGTGACTGAGTGGAAGGATGACCAGACATGTGAGAGATGAGGCTGGGGGCTGTGGCGAGAGAGGCAACAGGGAATCGGATGAGAGTGGAGAGGGACATGAAGGGAAACCAGAACGAACTTTGTTGAAGTAAAAATCCGCAAGGCTGGAAGAATCTGGCACTGGGGGCTGCAATGAAGAAATATTGAGGGATGAAAGAGATCAGAAGACAATGTAGAGCTGCCGGTATGAGTTGAAGGATGTGAGAATCAGATTAGAGAAATAGTTCTTTTTTGCTTGATGTATTAGTGAACAATATTTATTATGACACTGTTGGAATATCTGAAGATTGTTGGAGGAGGGCCGAGCATGCCAGATACGCCCGGCACAACAGAAATAAGTTCTGTGAGTACGAAGCCCAGAATGATATCAGGTGTGGCGGGAGGAAGGGCGAGAGGCAGAGATAGGATGAAGGGGAGCCATAAGATCAAGAGCAGAAGAAAGTGCTATTCCAAGTATGGGCCTGAGAGTCAGGGGATAGTTCGGTGAAATCTTAGGGAAGAAGATGGTTGGCAGATGGAAAAGGTTGGAGAGTAAGGGATGAGATCCAGCGCCTGAACTGAACACGTTGAGGAGAGGAGACAGAAGGGCAAGAAGGGGAGGGGGGGGGAGGCTGTAAGGAAAAGAAAGCGTAGAGGTGGTCGGTCCATGGAAGAGACGAGAAAGACCTGGGGACATAAGGGGAAGTAGGGGAGGTAATTAAAAAATCAAGAGTATAGCCCACTGAATGCATGGGGAATGGAACAAATTGCTCAAGGGAAAGATTCTCTAGAAGGGAGGCAAAGGCTCTATCCTTCGGTCTAGCAGGGGGACCAAGGTGTAGGTTAAATCACCAAAAAATAGGGTGAGAGTAAGACAGAGAGACCTCAGAGAACGCCAAGAGGAGATCATCCATAGCTTGTACTGTGAGAGACGGTGGAAGGTAGATGAGAAGGAATTGGAAGGGCCAAATCCATCTGGAGAAAGCGTAGTAACTTACCTGTAACAGGTGATCTCTGGGAACAGCAGGAATTTAGTCTTCACATTTGGGGTGACATCAATACCAATGGAGCCCGCGCAGGAATGCTCTCCAGCATTCAATAGGAAAGCCTTTGGGAGTATTCCACTGCACCTGCATAGGTGCCTTCCCGCCTTTCCCACTCTCCCTCATCTGTTGAGTTTGTAGCTGAGATAAACGGAGAGGAAGAGAAAAAAAAAGAAAACCTACAACTCCTAGGGGAGGAGGGTGGATTGTGAAGATTAAATTCCTGCTGTTCTCGGAGATCACCTGTTACAGGTGAGTAACTACGTTATCTCCAGGAACAAGCAGGAATGTAGTCTTCACATATAGGACTCCCTAGCTAGAAGATGCCAGAGAAATGACCTCAGAATTGGCTGTGGTTTGTCCCAGGTATGCCTAAAGAGGATATGTATCCTCCATGGATGTCTGGTATTGAAATCCAGGGCAGAGGGTAGGAGTTGATCTAAGTCTGAAAGAGTTGCTGGAGGACAGCCTGGCCAAACATGGCATCCTGGCGGGAGTCCTTGTCCAGAGAGTAATGAGCAGCAAAAATATGGACCGAAGACCAAGTTGTTGCTTTGTAGATCTCGTCAATAGTTACAGATCGTAGACTTGCCATCGAGGTAGCCATGGCTCAAACATTATGGGCAGTGACATGACCCTCGAGGGAGAATCCTGCCTTTTCATAAGCAAAGATGATGCAGTCTGCTATCCACTTGGAGAAAGTACGTTTGGAGACTGGCAACCCAAGGTAACTAGAGTTAAAGGAGATGAACAGCTGAGAAGCTTTCCGGTGCTCTCGAGTCCTCTGAAGATAAAAAGCAAAGACATGTTTACAATCCAGAGTGTGGAGGGTTGCTTCTGCCCTAGATGAGTGTGGTCTAGGGAAAAACACAGGGAGGTAGACTAACTGATTAAAATGGAAGGGCGAGACACCTTCGGCATGAAGTGAGGATGAGTCCTGAGGACTACCTTATCACTGTGGAACCGTGTGTAAGGTGGGTCAGCCACTAAGGCTGGGAGCTCACTAATGCGCCTTGCTAAAGTGAGGGCAATGAGGAAGATGACCTTCCATGTGAGAAACTTAAGTGACGCAGTGGCTAGAGGTTCAAAGGGCGGCTTGAGAAGCTGTCCTATGCCACTGGTGGTGGCTTAATGGGAGGTTTGGTTAATAGAAGACTTCTCATGAAGCATGCTATGAGTGGCTGACAGGAGATGGGTTGGCCATCTAAGGGCATATGAGAAGCTGCAATTGCACTTAGGTGTACTCTTATCAAATTGGTTTTGAGTCCAGAAGAAAATAGGTGGAGGAGATACTCAAGTAGCGCCTCCACCAGAGCTTAGAAGGGATTACGATTCTTCTGAGAACACCAGAAAGAAAACCTAGCCACTTGAAAGCGAAGGACCGCCTGATGGATGGCTTTCTAGACGCTAAGAGGATTCCTTAACCACCTGGGGAAGGTTAATACTTTGGAAGACTATGCCTTCAGCAGCCATGCTGTGAGATGGACTGCAGATTAGGATGGAGCAGCATCCCCTCTTCCTGAGAGAGGAAATCTGGAGCAGACCCCAGATCTATGGGTTGAGCTTGAGACAGACATAGAAGGAGAGGGTACCATGATTGACGTGGGCAGCATAGGGCTATGAGTATCATGACGCTCCTGTCCGTCTGGAGTTTGAAAATAATCTTGGGAATTAGGTGAATGGGAGGGAAGGGATATAGGAAGCTGTGTCCCCAGTGAAGGTGAAAAGCATCCACCTGTTGGCTGTTCGGCACAGGAGTCCTGGTACAGAGGCGAGGGAGCTTGGCATTCTGAGGACTTGCGAACAGGTCTATCTCTGGGGTCCCCCAGATCTGAAAAATGTAGGAGACCGTATCTACAAGAAGAGACCACTCGTAGGGGAGAAGGATTCGACTTAGTCTGTCCGCTAAAACACTGTGCTTGCCTGGGAGATACACCACTTGGAGGTGAATGTGATGATGTATGGCAAAGGACCAGAGATGTACAGCCTCACTGCAGAGGGTCCCTGTTCCAACTTGCTTGTTCATGTAGAACATAGCTACTTGATTGTCAATTTGGACTAGGACTCTGCGGTAACGAAGATGGTCCTGGAACACTGACAGCATTGAGAATAGCTCTGAGTTCCAGCAGATTTATGTGGAATTGCGACTCCTGATGAGACCAGAGTCCTTGAATTGTGAGACCCCCCAGATGGGCTCCCCAACCCAGCCTGGATTTGTCCGGCATCGTCACTTGTACTTGCACCTTTCCCCATACCTGGTGCACCTTCGGCCCTGTTACCTCTGCCGAGCTCATTAAAGCCATCGCCTCCTCTCATCAGACCACCTGTCCCCTCGACCCCCTTCCCTCCTCTTGGCTTCTTAACCCATCTCTCACTCTTATTCCATATGCCTTAACTATCCTCAATTCTAGTCTTGCCTCTGGCCACTTCCCCACCAGCTGGAAACACGCTATAGTTCGTCCCCTTCTCAAAATGTCTACCCTGGACCCTGCTATTCCCGTCAACTGGCGCCCAGTAGCTAACCTTTTCTTCCTCTCTAAAATTCTCGAAAAACGTGTTTTCTCACAGCTTGCCACTCACCTCGATTCCACCCTCTCCCTCCACCCACGCCAATCAGGATTCCGCGCCGGCCACAGCACTGAAACTATTCTCCTAGCACTTCTTTCCGAAATCCACCGCTCCCATGATCGTAGTGACCTTTCTATCGTTGTCTCACTAGATCTCTCCTCCGCCTTTGATGTTGTTGATCACCGCACCCTCCTTTCACGCCTGTCTGACTTCGGTATCTATGGTACAGTTTTGGAGTGGTTTCGGTCTTTCCTCTCGTCTCGCACCTTCGCTGTTCACATGGGTCCCAATGTTTCACCCTCACTCCCGTTGCAATGTGGAGTGTCGCAGGGCTCTATCTTTGCTCCCCTACTTTTCAATGTCTTCCTCGTTCCTCTCACCCTGCTCATTCAACAAACAGGCATTTCCTCTTATATCTACGCTGATGATATTCTCTTAGTCTATCATATTTCCTCTTCTGCTCCTGACCTTTCTCCTCTTAATGACTGCCTTACTCTCGTCGCCTCCTGGTTCAGCCGCAATTTTCTTCATGTTAATCCGTCCAAATCCTCTGCCATCTGGTTTTCTTTTGGTGTCCCCTCTCCTACTTTGTCACCCATTATGTCTGCTTGTCCTATTCCCCTTGTCTCCACCCTTCGATACCTAGGTGTCACCCTTAACTCCTCCCTTTCCTTTCACCAGCACATCTCCTCTGTGGTGCGCGCCTCCTTTTTCCACCTTCGAAGAATTAGATCCATCCGCCCATTCCTTTTTACCCCTGCTATCACTACTCTCGTTCTGTCTCTCGTGATCACTTGTTTAGACTACTGCAACTCTGTTCTTGCTGGCCTCCCCCGTTATCAACTTCGCTGTCTCCAGTTAGTTCAAAATACTGCTGCCCGCCTAATCACTCACTCCCCTGTTAATGCCCACATCACCCCTCTCTTCTCTCCCTTCATTGACTTCCGATCTCTTGTCAGATTTATCTATAAACTTCTTACCATCACCCACAAGGTCCTGCATACTAGTACTCCACAATACCTGGCTGATATTATCCACCTTCAACCAGCCCCCCGTCTCCTCCACTCTGCACACAGTAATCATCTTTTTCTTCTTTCTCCCCTCCCAGGCCCACCTTGAGCTCACCCGTCATTCTGCCTTTTTCTTCCTCAGCCCCGCCCTCTGGAACTCTCTCCCGCACTCCCTCCGCACTGAACTTTCTTTCCCTCGGTTCAAGACGCTCCTTAAAACTTACCTTTTTTGTCAGGCCTATGACCTTCCCACGCCTGCTGATGGCTCGGACTCTTCCCCATCGGGCCCCCGCTAGTTTAGTGACCTGTTTGCCTAATCACTTGACGGCTCCCTCCCCTCTCCCCCTGCCCTCTATCTGTTTCTTCCATGTTGCGTCTTGTTTCTCTCCTACCTTTTAGTTGTTTCTTTTTTCTCTATTACTTTCCTGTTTATCAATGGCGTTCCTTTCTCCCTTTTTACTTTCTGTAGCCAATGGATTATTGTATTGTATACCACCCTGATGCTTCGGCAAGGGCGGTATATCAAATTTTGCAAATAAAGATAAAGGGTACATTGATGTTCAGGCATCTGAAAAGGTGACCTTACAAGGAGATTTTCTGGGGATCACAACCACTGAAGAGACAAGACCAGAAGGGTAGAGACTTTTATCTTGTCCCCCAGGCAACCTGATGCCTGAGACCACTGGGATGCCAGTGTCTATTGGGCTGTGCACATGTATAAACGGGCATATGGAACTACATGCACCGTTGATGCCATATGACCCAGAAGTTGTAGCATTTCTTGAGCAGTCAGATAATTCTTGAGACGTGCCTGAAATGCTAACTGATTGAGACGAGCACAGTGGATTTGAGGCAAAAATGCCCTTGACCACTGAGTATTTAAGAGGGCCCTATGAACTCTAGAGTTTGAAGGGGGAACAAGTTGGGACTTTGGAATGTTTATGACAAATCCCAAGTGTTGTAACACCTGCATGGTGAGTGAGAGGAACAGACTGGTCTCTTGAGAAATGCTTGCTCTTATGAGCCAGTCATCTAAGTAAGGAAAGACAAATATCCCTAGAGTCCATAGAAATGCAGCTACTACCGCCATGCATTTTCTGAAGACTCTTGGGGAAGAGGCGAGGCCGAAAGGCAGGACTCTGTATTGATAGTGTCTTCCCTGAAACATGACGTGCAGGAATTTTGCATGCTCCGGATGGATAAGAATATGAGTGTATGCTTCCTTTAGATCTAGAGAACAGAGCCAGTCCTGACTCTGGAGATAGGGAAGAAGGGTCCCCAGGGAGACCATCTTCAACTTTTCCTGTAGGAGATACTTGTTTAGGTCCCTGAGGTCTAGAATGGGCCTATATCCCCCCGTTTTCTTTGTAATAAGAAAGTAGGGAGAACAGAAGTCCATTCCCTGCTGGAATGTTGGAACCTCCTCTATTGCGCCCTGCAGTAGAAGGGAGGTGACCTCTTATAGTCACAGAGCAGTGAGGGGGGGCCGAGAATGGAACTCTGTTGGTGAAGTGGGGGGGGGGTAGGCTTCGTAGATGAAGTCTGTATCCCTCGGGATTCTTCAGAGGCAGGACAGCTATGTTCTCTAGAAAGGAGTCAAAAACCCGGAGCAGCCTGAGTCTGCTGAAGTGGGAGTCTGAGTCTTCTTTTGCTGTTTTGGAGGTTGTTGTCCCTTCTGAGGAGCATGATGCTGACATTGAACAGCAGGGGTATAAGAAGGATAATACTACTTCTTTTTATTGAAGGTGGCTTTCTTTGCTGCTTTCTTTTTAGCTGGGTTGGCAGTAGATCTAGAGAGCCTATTTAGGGTAGTGTTTTCAGACTCTGAGAGGCCTTGTCTTGCCAATCCTCGGTGCAAGGGATATTACCCAGCTTATCTTGAACCCATTGTTCAAGATCCGATGCTTGGAGCCAAGCTATCCTGCGTGCGATTGAGATGGAAGAAGTTCTGCTGATGTACTCAAAGCAATCAAAAGTTGCCCTATTAACAAATTTTGAGACATTCTGAGCATGCTTTCAAGGGTGAGAGGAGCCATTAACTCCAAATCTTTAGCCACCTCTTTGAAGAACATAACCATATAGAATATGTAGGAACTAATTCTGGCCAATAGCATGGAGGCTTGAAAGTAACGTTGACCAAAAGCATCGAGGGGTTTCGATTCCCTACCCAGAGGGTTTGAGGAATGTGTTTTCGTGCTCTTGATTCGATGCATTGCCGATTCCACTACTATGGAATGGTGCGGCAATTGTGTCTTTTGAAAACCAGGACAATCCGGTACCCAGTACATGGTATCGAGCTGGCGAGTATGGGGAGAAATAGTCAGGCGGTGTCTCCCACATACGAAGCATGAAGTCATGAAGTATCCGATGAACAGGGAGCATAGCCACCTCTTTTGGAGCTGTTGGGTATTGAAGAATTTCCAATTCTTTGGCCCTAGGCCCTTTCTCCAATGTTACTATTATGGACAGGCCCCTAGCAACATAGCAAATGAAGTCTTGGAATGACATGTCCTCTGGTAGGGACCTGTGGCGTTGTGGAGATGGAGATGGGTCCTTTGGGAGAGTTTGCCTGTCTCGAGTATCGACCAATTCATCATCCGAGGAATCAGTATCCGAAGACTTCAAGTATCATTGCGCAGGGTGTTCCTGCTCTATATGAACTCTGTACTGGTTGAAGCCAGTACCTGGAATCTGTGTAGTCGGAACCTTGGTACCAGAAACAGATTAGAGGGCCGGCATGGGCTGCAGCATGGAAAACGGCAAGAAAGTCGATGCAGCCTATATCGGTATCGATGCTGGTACTGACACCTGCGGAATTGACAGTAAGGGTTTCACTGGAACCGAGGCTTCCAGTAAGGCCACTAAGCTCTGTTCAATGGCAAGGATACATTGATCCATGGAGCTTGCTGATGCTTGGGTATCGGTACCAGAATTGCAAGCCACGATCCATGAGCATGGCATTAGGAGCTCTCCGGAGGTGGAGACCTCGGGAGCATCCTGGGACCCCACTAAGGCTTTGGAGAGAAGGTCCTCCTGCTGGGGTTGTTTGGCCGGTGTGTCCCTCTCCAGGGCAACACTGAGGCATCTCGATGCTTAGAAGGAGATCTACCTGGGCAGGGGGGGGTGGGGCGCCAGTGGCCAGTCTTTCGATACCTGAGATCCTTGTGAGGAAGATGAAGCACTTGATGATGTCGATGCTAAAAGAGATGGCATCGGCGGATGCCCAGCTTTGCAGCTCGATTCTATAGGCCTCTCTTTGTCATCTTTCTGCAGAGAGGACATTCTGATGGTTGATCATCAGGCCCACCACTCATGGGTGTCTGTGGCTGAGATAGTACCGCCATACTCAGAACACTGATGGTTTCTCCATTTTATCAGAGACAAATGGAAGGCCTAGGCCTAAGATGGCGTCAATGCGCCTGAAGAAAGGAAACCCTTCTTCACAGTTTTGCTTTTTTTAAAGAAGAAAAGAAAAAGCACCGACAGAGGTTGGTACCAGCATCGATGGGAAGGCAGACGTGAACCACAAAAATATGAAAAACAGGAAGTTTCTGCTGTGACAGGATTTGCTTTCTGTCGGCTCCACGGAAAACAAAGAACTGAGGAGGGAGAGCAGGAAAAGCAGGAAGGCAGCTATGAAGGAGCAGTGGGATGCTCCCAAAGGCTTTCTTATTGGATGCTAGGAGCGTTCCTGCGCGGGCTCCGTTGGTACCAACGTCACCCATATGTGAAGACTACCATTCCTGCTTGCTCCTGGAAATATATGGTTTCACAGTAGTGAACAGCAGGTGAGAAAATCTCCCGGATGTGAAGGGTGGAGGAGTAGGATAGCGACACCTCCTCCACAACGACCTAGGCGAGGGTAGGAGAAGGAAGAATCCCGGCGGTAGGCAGTGGGTCAGAAGAGGGTCCTCCCCTTCCCAGAGCCAAGTTTCAGTAACGAACAAGGCATCCAGGGAGTGCTGCAAGATCAGGTCTTGAATTAGAGCTGATTAGACTGAACGGATCTACAGTTTAACAAAGCAAAGCTCAAAAAGAGCTGGGAGGGCAGGAGCGAGCATGATTGGGGGGGGGGGTCTTAAATGAACGGCAGGGAAGTAGTTTAGCAGTGGTTCAAAAAGGATGGCATGGAATGGAGGGAGCTGAAGGCATAGGACACCAGCCCCAATGGACTGGAGTGGCGATCATAGCTGGGGAAACTGAGAATACTAAGGAAAAAGTAGCAAATGATAGGCTCAATAGAGGAATAGGAGTGCGAGCTTACTTACAGAAGGACACCATAGGAAAAGTGGGGGGAGTGAAGGCCGCATGGACACCATCCATGTAAATTTCCCAGAAAGGTCTGGAATGCCCCGGAGTCGCCTCAAGGATGGCACATCATTAGAAATCTGCTATCTGTTCTGCAAAGAAAAATTACTTCTCTGATACATGATACCAATACATCCACTGTGTTTCGGGCTGGTTAGCCACTTCAATAACCGCCCCCCCCTCCCCCCATGTTGGCTTCCTCAACCTGTCTGCACACCAGATAGCGGCACATTTCCTTCAGAAAGTTCAGAAACTGCCTGCTTCTCCCTCTCCTTCTTCCCTTCCCACTTCCTGAAGGATCTTGCTTGCATATTTTGGTATTTCACCCAAATTTGAAGTGTCCAAGATTCTGAGTATTATGAAACCCTCCTCTGCATGCACCAATTCTATTCCTGTTCATGTGCTGAGGAAGCTGCTTGAAATGCATGTGGCGTATTTGCATTTATTAATTACCGACAGCATTTCCAATGGCATTTTTTCTACATCCTGATAACAAGCAGTGATATATCCCCTGGTCAAAGACTTCAAATTAGGTGCTTCCGCCATTTCTAATCTTCATCCTATTCCTACTCTTCCTTTTGTGAAGAAACTGGTGGAGAATGTAGTGTTCAATCAACTCACTCAAGAGTGTAATAATGCTTTCCACCCTAACCAAACTGATTTTAGATCCAAACAATCTACCAAGCATACTCTCAAACTTGGTAGACTGTCATACTTAACCTTGATTAAAGGTTGAAGTCCTCTTCGTCTAATTAGATCTTTCTTCCGCTTTCGACTTGGTTGATCGTTCTATGCTACTTCAGTGGTTTTTATCTCTATCTATCTTTGCAACAGATCGTACCTTACAGAACCATTCCTTCGGTGTTTGTTGATCTGATACCATCTCCTCTCCAGTTACTTTAACTTGTGGGGTGCTGTTCAATATCTTACTTTTCTCCCCTGCCATTTCTTATTGAGTCCTTGGGCCTAATGTTTTACATATATGCTGACAATATACGTAGGCTTACTCCACTGGATCTGTGCTTCTCCATATCCATTGCCAAATTTTCTAAGAAACTGGACAGAATAGCCCATTGGTATTGAGTAATTGTCTTAAGATTAACCTTAGGAAGATTTGTTAAGCTAATATATTTTCCTGGGAACCTTCTCATCTGGCTAGGCAAGCCCCTTCAATGGTTGGGGTAGTGCTTCCTCTACAGGAATCAATCAAGGTTTTGGAGGTGGTCCTAGATAGTTAAATTTCAATTTGCAAATCTCAAATGTGGTGCAAAGTCCCTTCTTTGCAATTAAACAGACGTGAGCACCCTGCCACTTACTTGATAAACCATCATTGCACACCCTTCTATAGGCCATGGTTGTACCATGGCTGGATTCCTGCAACTGGCCATACTATGGTCTTAAACAGATACAGTATGGAACAGGGAGTGGACAGGAGTGGATGGAAGGCGGAGGGTGTGGGAGTAGGTGGCAGGTGGACAGGCTGCAGAACCACAACAGCAAACGGTCAGCTAGCCTGTCTCCATGCTGGACCAGGTATGCCAGCATGACCACTCCTGGTCCTTTAATACCTCACATCCCTGCAGCAGGAGATGCAGCAGGCTTCACAGTACTCACCAGGTCAAAGGACCTCATGGTCTTACATCTGGAAGGCCTGAGAGCAAAGGTACATGCTATGGTAGTGGCCATACACTAGTTCATGGCATGTATCTCCGCTCCAGCCACTCCAGGCAATAGAGGAAGCGGGAGAGGACGACAGCATCATAACCACCCTTATAATTTATTACATACTTTCCTAAAAGGTCGTGTTGATCCCAAAAATAAAAACAGTCCTCTTGTCAAGATGTGTCCTGAGTTGTGCTTTCCAGTGCACCTAACCACCACTGCTGCTCACAACCATCACATAACCACTGCATATGCCCAATGGCATCATTCAAGGGCACACTGCCATCTGTATAGCTGGCACTGAGGCCCAGCCTGCAACATCATCCCCAGCCTGCCCCACTGCACCCTGGAGACACTTGGTCTGGCACATGATCAATGCAGAGGGCCTTGGAACCCACCTCTGGCAGCACACCCTCAAACAGAGCTATGTAGCCCCAAACTGGTCTCCAGGAGCAGCGGTCATGTATTGAGGGTACCAGCACAGCATGCTACCAGTGCAGAAATCTTGCCTCCGGGAGTGGGAACAATGGTAGAATTATCCCCACCCCTAGCCCAGACATCCCCCCTCCACATGGCACATGGTCACAGCTAATACCAACAAAAAAACTGTGTAAGAGCTAGCTAACTGTGCTGTGCATGTATCCCACAATTAATTGTGGGATACATGCTGTGCTGAGGTCATTTTGCCTGTGAAGAAAGTTAGTAGTTTTTGAGTGCGTTGTGGTTGAGAGTTTATTAGTGGAGATTTTTGCTTAAGAGCTATTATCTATTGATATTCTTTTGACTATTGATATTCTTTTGACATGGTCACAGCTACCATCCACAGGATGATGCAGTGGAAGAGCTGGCTATAGGGAAATAAAACAAAAAACTGATTAACCATGGGACACACAACAAAAGACAAAAAAGTTTTTTTTGTAGGAACATCCGCCAGGTCCGGGGACAGGAACAACCCCATCGAATGAAACGGACTTCTCCCTTTAACATTTTTTTAACTCCAGCAATACTCCCAAAAGTAGAGGAGAGACCAGAAACACGGACCCCAAAAGCCACAATGCTAAGAATAGTTAACCAAACAAAGGTTAAACATGTCAATAGAAATACTTAGCTGGCAGTCGGGTCCTTTCCCATAATGTTCTTCACTCTCAGTGACCACGACACAGCACCGTGTTTCAAATCCCAATTCTGCTTCAGGTGGTATATGACGAAAAGTTATCTTTAAAACTGTTGCCGTGCAGTAGGATCCTGAGACAACGGAAGGTAATATTTGGTATTTGAAAGATGTAAAGGTGTGGTTAGTGACGGTTGATGTCACTGCTCTATATACTAATACTAGGACGTCACGGGTTTTTCATCTTCGGTGGCACACAAACTGTTCTTCATCCTATGTGATATATGTTTTGACATGTTCTTGTAATCTTCATTACGTAGGTAGGATGATTCGTCCTATTAAGAAACGTCTGACTGAATATAAATCTAGAATTAAAACAAGGACGATTTCTGCCCCATTAGTTGTACACAGTCTTCAAGCTACACATACTTTTGCTGACTACACCTGGTGCATTCTGGATCATGTTCCTGAAAACCCCCGGGGAGGTGATCGGGAACAGGAATTACAACTCCTGGAGCAACGATGGATTTTTCTTTTGGATACTGTGGCTCCTAAGGGGTTGAACCTGGAGCTTGATTGGTGGACCATTTTACCAACGTAGAATTATTGGTCTTGGATTAATTGGAGTGATTATAAACAGCTGTTTTGGTTGTGCTGACATCAGACGCCATTTCTTGAGGATACTCTGAGATGCTAGTGGAATGTTTTCCAACCATTTTGAAGGAGTTTTTGAATTAATAATGAAATGCTTTTCAACCGTTAAAAGGAGCAACAGTTTTAAAGATAACTTTTCGTCGTATACCACCTGAAGCAGAATTGGGATTCAAAACACGGTGCTGTGTCGTGGTCACTGAGAGTGAAGAACATTATGGGAAAGGACCCGACTGCCAGCTAAGTATTTCTATTGACATGTTTAACCTTTGTTTGGTTAACTATTCTTAGCATTGTGGCTTTTGGGGTCCGTGTTTCTGGTCTCTCCTCTACTTTTGGGAGTATTGCTGGAATTAAAAAATATTAAAGGGAGAAGTCCGTTTCATTCGATGGGCTGGTTCCTGTCCCCGGACCTGGCGGATGTTCCTACAAAAAAAAGTTTTTGTTTTTTGTTGTGTGTCCCATGGTTAATCAGTTTCTTGTTTTGTTTGTCTAGTGCTGATTACTTTTGTGGCATGTTGCTTTAGGCCATAGGGAAATGGCATAGATATGCAGACACATCTGTGCCAGCATGCACACAATGATCAGAGATGCACACCATCCCTCCAACACCTGTCCACTGCACCTCCACACAATACAGGGCAGGACAGGGCTCATGTGGCAAGGGTTGTCCGTGCCTAACCACAACTGTTAGCAGCTTACATGGGGGGGCCCAATGACTATATAGTGTAACCATATCTGTTGGCTGCCACTGGCTAGGCACCCATCCACCCTGCAGAGGGCCACAGCTCAAGCACCCACATAGGGTAGCCATTGTACCTAGTACACTTGCAGTTGGAGGCACCATCAGAACAGGTTGGGAACATGGAAATATATGATTTCTGCACTGGTAGCATGCTGCTCTCAACATCAGTCCACACTGTGTGAAGAGATCATGGCTGCAGTGGTCAGGCACCTCACTTCACAACACCCTACTACTGCTAATGGTCTGTGAAAGCATCTGAAATGGGCCCCAAAAGAACACCTAGGTCACTTCCAAGATCCTCTGTTATGGACATGCATGAGCAAGATCCACCTCAGCCTGAACTTTGGGCCCTGTCGCCTAGCACAGCACCAAGTTGATCACCACCCCTTTCCAAATGTAAGGTAATGTAATGTAATGTAATGTAAGTTATGTACTGTGTTCCCTGTTTGTACTCCTAGTGTTTTGTTGTGATGTAATGATAATGCAATGTATGTTTCCCTCACCTTTGTTTAACTTTGTGCTGTATTAACCGCTTTGATTGAAGGAAAAGGCGGGATACAAAACATGTTAAATAAATAAATAAATAAATTTTACCACTTGCCAATCGCTGTTTACGATGCTGCATCTGCTTACAGTTGGGGCCAGGCAAATATCTGGGCATGTGGGCCTTTGGTACGTGTACCTCACTGTGGATATGGTGATGAGATATAGACAGGTGAGTTCCTCCAGACAGTGACCTGCTGTGGACAGGCAGAGCATGTGGCATTGGAGGGCATAGCAATTGGACTTCATCCATGCCACTTCTGCCCACAGCCCTATGAGCAAGGAGGGACCCCCCTTGTTTTCCCCCCCTTTCATAAAGATTTGCAACTGTCATCTGTGCTGACTGATGTCTCTGGCACCTCCTCAGAGTCCAGTGAGACATCAGCCAGCAGAGCAACACACCATAACAATCAGAATCTGAAGGTTGGGGCAGGGGATAAAGTGTAGACAGGCAGGGTTTGGGAATGAAGATGTGAAAAAAAAGTAATCTTATCTTTTTAAGGGTGCTCTTTGGGGAGTGGAAGGAGCTGCTGCAGTGAGGAAAGGGGGGTGGAGCTGGATCCTGGTAGGGGGATTTATATACTGAGTGCTTGGAGGGAGGGGGGAGCCTGGCTTTCGAGTTATTGGTATGACTGGAGTCTATTCCATGTAGGCATGCCTTTATTCATCGTTTGTCCTCTGCAGTGTAGTCTCTTCCCTTCTCAAACCTGTCCTCTTCCACCTTTCCAAGACTGCAAATTTTCCACACCTTCATCTCCTCCCCCATAGCAGTACCATTCTCTAACCCTGCTAGGGGGAGAAGATGGAGTAGGAAACTTGCAGGGTCTTGGAAAGGTGGAAGCGGATAGGTTTGTTTATTTATTAGTATTTTAGCTCACACCTTTCTAGTAGCAGTTAAAGGCGAGTTACATTCAGATACAGTAGTTATTTTCCTGTCTCCAGAGTGCTTACAATCTAAGATTGTACCTGAGGTAGTGGAGGGTTAAGTGGCCTACGCAAGGCCACAAGGAGTGTCACCTGAGGAGTTCCTCTTGTAGGATCATGCATGGAGGCCAGAGATGCCCTTAATCTACCAAGAGTCCTTTGGATCTCAGTCCCAGAATGGACAGTCTTTTTGGAGTCATTGACATGCTTGATGACTTGACTCCATTGAGAGCCAATAAATCCCCCTCAATGCATTCTGGCAGTCCCCTCCCGAAGCTTGCAGGGGGCTAGTGCCTCTGAACAAACTGATCCAGACAATGCATCATCCAATCCAATAGGCTGGCATCCGTGGTGACTATCACTTGATCTGGTGCCTCCAGTCCATCAGAAGGTAAGTCTGTAGCCACCAGGCCAATTCTCCTTGAGAGCAGGGATCTCAGTGAGTCAGAAGGTGAACCTGCAGGGGGCACTTGTGCGTCCTAGTCTAAGATACCAGCTTCAGGTTCAACACTATCAACCCCAGAAGTTGCAGGTGTTTCCAGGTCCTGGGAGTTGCCAAAAGCAAAAACCATTGAACTGCAACTGTTAAACATTTCTAGGGTATGAAACATCCTGCCCAATTGAGTGTTTAAACAAGTACCCAGATATTCCAAATCCTGGGAGGGAACAAGACTGTTTTTGGGAAAGAACCCAATCCCGGCTTCTCTAACCACCAGATCCACATGTGTAGTATCTGCCCTTGACTTCTCCATGGAGTCAGACCAAATCAACCAGTTGTCCGGGTATGGGTGAACTCAGATTCCTTCATTGTGCAGGAAGGCTACTGCCACCATCCTGATCTTTGAAAAGGTGCAAGGCACCATGGTCAGGTCAAACGTAAGGGCATGAAACTGCTTCTGCTTCCTAGGCTGCTATTTTCAGAGGACTTGCTGATGTTGCTCTTGGATCAGAATATGGAAGCATGTTTCAGAAAGATTCAAGGAGGTCAGAAACTCCCCTTGCTGGACAGATGCAATGACCAACCTGTGGGTCTCCATGCAGAAGTGGAGCACTCAGCTTTGAACAGACATGCTTCAAAGTCCAGAATGGGTCAAAAGGACCCACCTTTTTTGGGCACCATAAAGCAAATGGAATACTGCCTGCTCTTGACTTTCTCCTGCAGAGGTCACTGGTACAAAAGCCTGTAATTGTAGGAAGTGCTGAAAAGTTTCCTCAGCCACCACTCTCTTGGGTAAGGAGCTGCAAGGAGTCTCCACAAGACGAGGTTCTGCAAACACCAGTGCACATCCCCTTTCTAGGACGCATTAAGTCTGATGTGATGTGGGTAAATTACAAGTAGAACAGTTAGAGACGCCTCACAACCACCTGTCTCTTGGAATGGATCCGCAGAATCTCATTGCAAGGGCTTACCAGCTAGCAAAGAGGCGCCTGCTGAGACAGGGTTCACTGGGATCCCCAAAAAGACTGATCCTTCTTGGGTTTAGGCCCAAACTCTTTCTGACCCTAAACCACCCTTCACAATCCCTGCTGAACCCTATGTGAGGAGACCCTGGGTCTATCTTCTCGAAACCTCTGTTGGTGAGCCTTTCTAAGGTCTTTTACCAGCTTCTCGGTGTGCTCCTCAAAGAGCAACCTGCCCTTAAAAAGGAGAGTGCTCAGCCACAGCTTGGATGAGGCATCGGCAGACCAAATCCAGAGCCATAGCCAGAGCCACCTTCAGATCACCACAGCTGCTGCCTTGGACAGAAGAGATCCTGACACAAATGAGGCTTCAGACTCCAATCTCACTACCTCTGAGCTGTTTGGGAATTGCTGGATCCAGCATTTGGCCCACCACGCAAGAAAATGCAACCTCAATATCGAAGCTGAAGCTGTGAAGGTATTCTTGAAGAGGGCTTTCACCCTCCTATCATGAGTATCCTTCAGGACAGCACCAACTTCTATCAGAATGGCCATGCACTTCATCATCATGATCAGGGGATCTGACTTAGGAATCTGGAGCAGCTGTTCCATCTGCCCTAAGGGCGGTGGATATAGCCTTATCAGAACCTTACTATTCCTCAGCCCCAGTTTTGGTATCTCCCACTGAAAGAACATGAGCTTTCAGAAGGCAATCAGGGGGATAAAGAAATGAGAGGGATGTTGCAATCCCTCTAGGATAGGGTCCACTAGTGAAACCTCCATCAGAGAGGGCTCCATAATCTACAGAGCTGTCATGGCATTCTGAGTAAGAGTGAAAAGGCCCTCTCTATGTAAAAGACGGATCGCCAACAGATCCTCTCCCTCTGCCAGGGGAAGCTATGAGGATTCCCCATCACATTTGGCGCAAAAAGAGCCGGTAGTGGAGTTCACTCAACGGCAGCTGCAAGCAGCATACATCTATGCAGCTGACAATGTGGTGCAGCTCAAATGTGATCAAAGAAAAAAAAAAACAATGGAAAAATCCCAATGGAAAAAGAAAACCATGGCAAAAAAGGAACCCTTGATCTGTAAGGAAGTCAGGCTAGCACGAAAATCCCAATAAGGGCCTCCACAGCTGCCCACACAAGATCTGGCTACCTCAAAGGAGCGTTTTTTTTTAAAGCTGCTTTATTCAGGTAGCAAAGACAAAGAGCTAAAATAAAGAAACTGGACAAAAATAAAAATAGAGTAAAATAAGCAGAACATTCAGAAACAGGACAGAGAGAGGGAAGGTAGGTTCCTTAGCGTCCCTCCAGTCCAGTCCCTTTCCTCTGGGTTGTGCTCCCCTTCCAGCAGCATGAAGACTGAGTACGTCATCTTTCTGATGACACTAGGATATAAATACCAGTGGATCCTCCCACCAGCCCCAGTATACTCAGTCTCCATGTAGCTGGAGGAAGCAGTAAGCCAGAGGATTAGGCTTACTGGAGAGACCTTTAGGAACTTTTGTGTTTTTTTGTTTCTTTAATTGGATTTCTTTAATTTCTTTTCTTTCCTCTGTTTTATTTGGAGGACTTCTTTAGGAGAGATCCCTCTCGCCACCCCCCCCCCTTGGTTTCGGGGGTCTGGAGGAGGCTTTCTTGCAGTCCACGGATAAAAAAAGGGGGGGGGCCTGAGTCGGGATTTTCGGTGGCGACAACAGGGCTTGCCTTGTGCATCTCCGTCCTTCCCATCTCGCTGCCGAAGCACTCAGGGCGGCTGAGCGCGAGGGTGGGAGGTCGCAACCGGCAGAACTGATCATCGCTCCTCGAGAGTAGGAAAGCCTGCTCAGCCGAGGGAAGCGGCACCGGGCGAATCGGAGGGAAGAAGTGCGGCGGTGTACTGTGTGGTGAGCTATTTCGGCCAAGCAGTAGCCAGCCGCATTTGGCTGCATGGCTTGCTACCTCCGGAGGGCAGGTACGTGATTTATTTTCACGCGCTTACAACAGGCGGCCCCTCTACAGTTGTGCTGGGGGAAAGCTTGCTGGGCCTTATTTCACGAGCTGCTGGTGGCTCAGAGTTAAACCCATTACCTGCAGTGCCTAGAGCCAGAGGTTCAAATCCCAGTTTCCACCTTAGTTAAAGGCAATTCAGAGTTTAAAAAAAAAGAGAAAGGGAAGATAAAATAAGAAGAGCTCTTGGGCTCAGTAGTATAGCTCTGGATTGATTCACTGTGGTGTGCTTTATCTGGGGATATAGGTTACTGGGATAGAGGGGCAGCTGGATCTGGGCACCATGCCCTCTAGACCGCAGTGCTTAGTTTGTGGAACTCGGAGAGGAACGGTGTCGAGTGTGTAGAGGCTGCGCAACCAAGGCAACCTCGGTGGAGCAGGAAATCCAGACTGGAATATCACAGGATCCACTGCCTTCCGCCTCTCAGGAGTCCGGGAAGCCTCTGGAGGCCATGCTCCTTTCAGGGTCTCCACTTCAGTCACCTTTGGATCAGCCGGCCCCTTCGTTACCTCAGCCTAGACCCTCTACATTTTGGGGGAAGCCTTGGGGGGGGGCTTCTCCTCGGAGTTTGTTTTGCTGCTGCATAGGGCATTTTGCCTGAAGCAGCTAGGAGCCCAGGGTCAGCAGGCAGGGCAAGTCCGTGTAGCGGCGTGTCATAAAGATCCCAAGGAGCAAGAGGCAGGGAGGCATACCTCCAAAGTGGGCTAGGCTTGTGATGATGGAGGCCCTTCAGTACCCTAGGTCGGAGACGCTGGAAGGTGACACTTCGGACCGAGAGTTGGGAGAGGACGAGGATGAACTCGAAGAGGGCAAGATCCCAGAGGAGCTGCAAGCCCGGATTGTTTGAGTTTTCCGCAGGGAGGAGTTGCCGGCTTTGATCAGCGAATCCCTGAGTCCTCAACATCGTGTTGGGTCTAGCGGAGGAAGAGGTGTTGGAGGACCCACTGATTCAGGGGGTCGGAAAGTCTCAGAAAATTTTTCCAGTCCATCGGGTGGTCTGGCAGATGATTCAGGAGGAATGGGATCAGCTAGAGTCCGGTTTAAGGGGGGTGCGATCTATAGCACGCTTGTACCACTTGCCGGAGTCGGAGAAGGAGTTGCTTCTATCACCCAGAGTGGATGCAGCGGTGGCGGCAGTCACTAAGGAGGGCGGTGCGGCCCTCAAGGAAGCCCAGGATAGGAAGCTGGACACATTGTTGAAGCAGGCGTTTGATATTAGTGCCCTAGCTCTTCAGGCATCAGTGTGTGGGGCTTGGGTAGCCCGAGCTTGTCTGCGGTGGTATCAACAGCTCCAACTGGCTAGCGTCCCGCCAGGGGAATCGCCGGGGGAGGTGGCCAGGAAAGTCTGGAGTGGCCTATTTGGTGGACAGCCAATATGACTTCATCAGGAGTTTGGCAAAGAACATGGCTTCAGTGGTAACGGCTCGTCGGTACCTTTGGCTCCGCAACTAGGCAGCGGATGGTTCCTCTAAATCCCGGCTAAGCAGGCGTCCCTTTAAGGACAAGTTGCTTTTTGGGGAGGACCTAGATAAGTTGGTTAAGGGAACCTGGGGGAGTCCAAGGGGGGTAGACTCACTGAGGTTAGGTCAAAGCAGAGTGTCACACCTGCTCCTGTACAGACACGGCCATGTGACTTCCGGAAGTACAGGTCGGCTCAGCCAGCGCCCTTTCAGAGAGGACGCTTCCCCTCTAGGGGACACGGTTTCCAAGTGTTTTGAGGGGTGGGGAAGGGGTTCAGTGCCTCTTCTTCAGCCACAGGCACTAGGAAGCCGAAATGAGAACTCGGGGGCCCAGGAGGAAGTTCTGCAGGTGGGGGGACGTCTGCGGCAGTTCTTCTCCGCCTGGGCCCAGGTCACGTCTGATCAGTGGGTTCTGGAGGTGGTGCGAGAAGGGTATGCCCTAGAGTTCGCATTCATCCAGTCTCCTTGCAGATCTCCAGCCAAGATCGTGGTGGTGGAGGGGACGCTGGCACGACTGCGGTTATTGGGAGCAGTCGTGCCGGTGCTTGTAGACCAGTACGGGTGCGGTCGATACTCTATCTAATTTTGTGGTACCCAAGGAGGGCTCTTTTCTTCTGATACTCGACCTGAAGCAGGTCAATCGGTGCCTCAGGGTCCCTCATTTCCACATGGAAACCCTAAAGTCTGTGATCATAGCGGTGAGACAGGGAGAATTTCTGACATCCCTCGACCTCACAAAGGCATATCTGCATCTTCCAGTCTGTGAGTCGCATCAGCAGTTTCTGAGGCTTGTGGTGCCGGGGAGCCATTTTCAGTTCCACGCGTTGCCCTTCGGCCTGGCGACAGCCATGCGGACTTTTACCAAGGTCATGGTTGTGGTGGCCGTGGTGCTTCGCAAAGAAATGATCCTGGTCCACCCGTACCTCGACGCCTGGTTGATCCAAGCCAAGTCCAGGGAAGAGAGTTTAAAGGCAACCGACAGAGTGGTCAGATTCTTAAGAGGTCTGGGGTGGGTGATCAATCTAACAAAGAGCAGATTGGTTCCATCTCAGGAGATAGAGTATCTCGGTGCAAGGTTTGACACCAGCAGGGGCAGGGTGTTCTTGCCGATTCAGAGAGCAAAGCAGTTGAGACATCTGGTGAGGCAGTGTTATCTCCGTGGTGGCGCCCTCAGCTTGGCATTATCTGCAGGTTTTGGGAACCATGGCGGCGACAATCGAATTAGTGCCTTGGGCCAGGGCCCACATGCGGCTGCTTCAGCGGTCCCTGCTTCGTCCGTGGTCCCATCAACAGCAGTCCTTGTCCATGGCGCTCCCCTGTCTACCGGCAACCAAGGGAACCTTGCAGTGGTGGCTCCGGTCAGGGAATCTGGAATGTGGCATGCCCCTTGAGCCCCCACAGTGGTTGCAGTTGATGATGGATGCCAGCCTGGTTGGTTGGGGGGGTCACTGCAAGGGTCGGTTTGCTCAGGGCCTCTGGAGTGCGTAGGAGGCCCAGTGGTCCATCAACACGTTGGAGTTGAGAGCAGTAGCCTTTGCTCTCAGTGCGTTCGAGCGTTGGGTCCACCAGAGAGCAGTCCGGGTGCTCTCGGACAATGTGATCATGGTGGCCTACATCAACAGGCAAGGGGGCATGAGCAGTCCTCCCTTGGAGGAGGCGGCGGAGAGTCTGCTGGAATGGGCAGAGGCTCATCTGACAGCCCTGTCGGTGCAGCATGTAGCCGGAGTAGAAAACATCATGGCGGACTACCTCAGCAGGTGCGAGGTGGACCACGGAGAGTGGGAGCTCTGTCCAGAGGTGTACCAACAGGTGGTGCGTTGATGGGAGGACTCCCATTATGGATCTTATGGCTCGATGGCAGTCGGCCAAGGCGAGCAGATTCTTCATCCGAAGAAGGGAAAGAATGTCAGAAGGGCTAGATGCTCTGGTGCAGAAGTGGCCCACAGACGAACTTCTGTATGTGTTTCCTCCGTGGGCTCTCATAGGCATGGTCATCCAGTGGGTGGAGGCCCATCCAGGACGGATAGT
Source organism: Ichthyophis bannanicus (assembly GCA_033557465.1). Classification (NCBI taxonomy): domain Eukaryota; kingdom Metazoa; phylum Chordata; class Amphibia; order Gymnophiona; family Ichthyophiidae; genus Ichthyophis; species Ichthyophis bannanicus. The sequence continues at coordinate 689,154,279 of CM066034.1, forward strand.
TCTCATAGCCCCGGATTGGCCATGGCACCCGTGGTATGCAGACCTCTTGCGGTTGTTGGCCAATAGTCCGTGGCGCCTTTCAGTGAGGGACGATCTCCTAACTCAAGGCCCCGTGTGGATGCCGCAGGTTCTCGCTTACGTCCTGGCTCTTGAAAGGGCAAGGCTGCGAAAGCGAGGATATTCAGGGGCTGTGATTTCTATGTTGTTGAATGCTGAATGCTCGCAAGTGTTCTACTTGCATTTCCTATGTGAGGATCTGGCACATTTTCGAGGGCTGGTGTGTGGACCAGCAGAGGAGACCGCTAGCAGTGACGGTACCGGAGGTGTTGGATTTCTTAAAGGCAGGTTTTGATAAGGGCCTGGCCGCCAGTTCCCTACGGGTACAGTTGGCTGCTATTTCTTGTTACAGGGGCAAGGTTTTAGGAAAGTCCTTGGGGGAACATGCAGACGTCTGTCGATTCCTGAGGGCAGTGTGATGCCTGCGGCCCTAACAAAGTTCGTTGGTCCCTCCTTGGGATCGCAACCTCGTGTTGGATGCGCTGGCAGGGAAACCTTACGAGCCTTTGGAGGGGGCCTCGTTGAAGGATTTGACTCTCAAGGCAGTTTTTCTGGTGGCCATATGTTCGGCTAGGTGTATTTCGGAGTTGCAGGCACTGTCGTGCCGTCCTCCGTTCTTATCTTTCTTTAAGGAGAAGGTGGTTTTGTGGACGGTGCTTTCCTTCTTGCCTAAGGTAGTTTCGTCCTTTCATCTGGATCAGCTAGTCTCTCTCCCGTCTTTCCCCAAGGGGCGGCAGGAGGGGAGCGATGCATGGCTGCACCGTTTGGACATGCATAGGGTTCTGAAGAGTTATCTGGATCGCACAGCATTGTTCCGCGAGTCGGAGCGGTTGTTTGTGTTGTTCGGTGGGCTGCATAAAGGAGAGGCAGCAGCAAAAGCTTCCGTATCTAGGTGGATCAGGGAAGCTATTGCTTCAGCATATATTCAGAAGGGAAGGCAGGTTTCGGTAGGGTTCAGGGCACACTCTACTCGAGCCCAGGCGGCCTCATGGGCGGCATTTAGTCTGGTGCCGCCGCTGGACATTTGTAGAGTGGATACTTGGTCTTTGCTGCATACGTTTGCCAAACATTACCGTTTGGATGTTCAGGCAGCAGGAGATGCTGGATTTGGGAGAGCGGTTCTTCGGTCTGGTCTTGCAGGCCCCTCCCAAGTTTGAACTGCTCCGTTACACTCCAGAGGAAAGGGACTGGACTGGAGGGATGCTAAGGAATGTATAATTAGACCTTACCTGCTAATTAGCATTCCTGAAGGAACTCCAGTCCAGTCCCTAATCCAACCCGCTTAAGGCTGCAAGACATTGGGGTTTTATTCTCAAGCAGGGAGCATCGGCCCGGACCTTTCAGCAGGCAAGAGAAGAAGTGAATTCTGAAGATTCCTAGTTGAGGGTTCCGGTAGTGAGGCGGTGTGGACAGGCATGGTGCACTGGTATTGGATTGGATTAGGGTGGGCATCCAAATGGCAGATGAAATTTAATGTGGACAAGAGCAAAGTTATGCACCTAAGAAAGAACAACCCACACTATGGTTACACAATGCAAGGTTCCACATTGGGAACCACCACCCAGGAAAAAGATTTAGGAGTCATCGTGGATAACATGTTAAAACCCTCCGTCCAGTGTGCAGCGGCGGCCAAGAAAGCAAATAGAATGCTAGGTATCATAAGGAAAGGAATGGAAAATAAAACAAAGGATATTATAATGCCTCTGTATCGTTCCATGGTACGACCGCACCTTGAATATTGTGTGCAATTCTGGTCGCCGTATCTTAAAAAGGATATAGTGTTATTAGAAAAGGTACAGAGAAGAGCCACCAAAATGGTAAAGGGAATGGAAGGCTACTCCTATGAAGAGAGGCTACAAAAGTTAGGGTTCTTCAACCTGGAAAAGAGATGGCTGAGGGGAAATATGATAGAGGTCTATAAATTAATGAATGGAGTGGAACGGGTAAACGTAGATCAATTGTTTATGCTATCAGAATATAGAAAGACTAGGGGACATGTAATGAAGCTACAGGGTAAACTAAGACAAATAAGAGAAAATACTTTTTCACTCAACGTGTAATCAAACTCTGGAATTTGTTACCGGAGGATGTAGTAAGAGCTGTTAGTGTAGCTGGGTTTAAAAAAGGTTTGGACAAGTTCCTGAAGGAAAGGTCCATAAAACATTATTAAAAAGGGACCCAGGATATCAATGCTTGACCCAATACAAGCATTGTGGAACCTGTGTCTTTTGGGGATACTGCTAGGTACGTATGACCTAGATTGGCCACTGTTGGAAACAGGATACTGGGCTTGATGGGCCTTGGTCTGACCCAGTATGGCATATCTTATGTTCTTATGAGTGCGGTATTCAGGTAAGCCTCCTCCTCCTCTTCAGGCGGGGGCGGGGGGGGGGAGGTGGGAAGTTCCCTCCGGGGGGAGGTGGTAGGTTACAGTTTCGGAGTTTGTTGTTTTTGGTTTACTTAGTTGTCTCTCCATTAAGTCTGCTTTTTCAATAGGATACTGGAGCTGGTGGGAGGATCCACTGGTATTTATATCCTAGTGTCATCAGAAAGATGATGTACTCAGTCTCCATGCTGCTGGAAGGGGAGCACAACCCAGAGGAAAGGGACTGGACTGGAGTTTCTTCAGGAATGTTAATTAGCAGGTAAGGCCTAATTATACAGTTCTGGGCACAGACATCTCAACTCTCCCCCAGGAGCTCTGAGGGGGTCGTCTAGGTTGCTCTCTGACCCACCAGTGCTGAAACCCGTGGGTAGCAGCACTGGCACAAGGCAACTGTCGACTTGAGAAGACAATGGGCATATCTAAGCTCCAAAGCAAAGACCTGGGCTAAAGTCTCAAACAGAAAGGACTCAAGACTGTGATCTGGGCCAGGGAAGACAGGTCTATCTGCATTATTGCACCAGTCTACACACCTTGCTACATGCTGGAGAAAGATAATCACACTGGATGAGCTAGGAGCCACCTAGGGCAGCAGATCTCGGTAGGTGGCACAGCACAATGCCTGCAGCAGGCCATATGCTTTGGCAATTATGGCCTGCTGCAAAGTGGCAGCACAAAGCTGCTGCTGCCAAGCTGAGCTGCCCCACCCGAAGACGTAATCGATGGCAGCAAAAAGCTGATGCTTTTAAACTGCTGCCAGGCTGAGCTGCCTCCCCCACGAAGACGGATTCGGCAGCACGAGCAGGGTGTGGGGGGGGGGGGAAGGGACAGCATAGCCAAGGCTTCTGCCCGAGGTGGAAAAAGCCCTTGGGCCGCTATTGGTTTCGGATAGCAAACTATTTAAGCGGCTTGTTGCAACAACGGGTCTGCTGGACGGGGCGGCTCATCGCACTGGATCAGTTGGGACCACTCCACCCCAAGGGCCGATGGCAGAAACTGTTGATATGAAAAGCATGTCTGGTGGGGAAGAGTCCTGTGCTGCGGCGGTGGCTGGAGCCTGCAGCCCCCTCCTTTTGGGAGTGGCGCAATGGGTTCCATCAGTTTATGCTCCTGGAACGGAGGAGTGCACAGAGGCACCCTCGGAGCTGGGCCTCTTTTCTCTTGGTGTGGACACCCTATATTCAAGTGCTACAGCCTAAAATCCATAGTGAAATTCTGTGCCTGGGGTAGGTGTGGTGGGGGGTCCTTAGCCAACTGTTGAGAATAGGCTCGATAGGTCCCCCTAGGTCCCGGGAGGGTGGAGTGGGTGGGTGGGGGGGGGAGAGGTTGGGTAGGCAGTTGATAACCCTGTTTTGTACCGTTGTGACACCCTGGGGCAGTGGACAAGACACAGCCCTGCCCTAGGTATGCTGGTTCCTTATGACAGTATATTGGAAAAGTGAAATAATTTGTATTGTTATGTAATGTATTTTGTGTTTTTCAATAAATAAATATTTAAAAAAAAAAAAACCCTTGGGCCAGCCCTGCAGATACTGGCTTCTCTTAGTACTGCGGCAGCACATACGAGGTGTGATCAAAACGTATCGAGACTTGTTGTGTAGCTACTGTATATAACAATAGATTGCACCACGATACTATTAAGCATGCAGTGATCTAGTTGAGTGCTCTGCATGTGCAGAGTGTAGTGTGGCTGCAGCACATCTGTACTTTTTTAAAATCACATGATGTTTGGTATAGTGTAAAAGCAGTTAGTCATGCTAAATGTAACCCTCCAACCGTGCTGTCTAAATGTTGTTAAATACCCTCATGTTAAATGATGTAAATCACCCATATGTTAAATGTAACCCCAACTGTGCTGTCATGTAACCACTTTGATTGTAGGATAAAGTGGTATACAAATCTGTCTAAAATAAATAAATTTACGATAAGTGAAAAAACTGAACAGCAAATTTGCATTAAATTCTGGGCGAAACTTGGAGATTTGTGTAAAGAGACTTATGACAAGTTACAGCAAGTATATGGCAATGAATGCATGAGTCGTGCTTGAGTTTATGACTGGTACCAATGTTTCCAAGAAAGCCGCCAAAGTGTCAACAGTGACAAACGTTCTGGAAGGCCATCCATGAGCAGGAATAAAGACAAAGTTGAAGCAGTGTGTGCCACAATACACTCAAATCATCAATTGACTATCAGGGAGCTAAGACACAGACATCAGTTTCGAGTCAGTACAGTCTATTCTTACTGTCATTTTGGGGATGAGACATGTATCTGTAAATTCAAGCCGAAACTTCTGTCCCCTAACCAAAAAGAAGATAGACTGTCTGCAACCAGGGAGTTGTTGGAATGCATTGAAAAGGACTCCGTTTTCATAAAAAAGATTATTACTGGTGATGAATCGTGGGTTTATGGTTATGACCCGGAAACTAAGGCTCATTCCTCACAATGGAAGACTCCACACTCTCCTAGACCCACCAGTCAGGTGAGGAGCAAGGTCAAGGTCATGCTCACAGTTTTCTTTCATTACCAGGATTTTGTTCATCATGAGTATGCTTCTAAAGGCCAAACCATCAATAAGGAGGTACTACATCCAAGTTCTGACTCGTTTGAGAAATGCAGTTCATTGTAAGAGGCCAGAGTTGCACAGGAATAGTGAATGGCTGCTTCATCACGATAACGCCTCAGCTCACGCATCACATCTTGTCCAGCAGTTCTTGGCCAAACACTAAATCGAGCAAGTCAGTCAGCCTCTGTACTCACCTGACCTCGCACCATGTGATTTTTTCTTGTTTCCAAAACTGAAATTACCACTGAAAGGAAGGCAATTTGACGTCTTGGAGACCATTAAGAAAAATTCAACACAACAATTTCACAGCATAACAAAAGAGGCATTTCAAAACTGTTTCCAATAGTGGCAGGAATGCTGGAGGAAGTGTGTTTTATCAGAAGGAGACTACTTTGAAGGAGACTGAGTGCAATAACTGTCAGTGTTATACTTCTTGTGTTATTGTACAAGTCTCGATACTTTTTGATCACACCTCATACAAATGATGACATTACGGAAAGTTGCTCTGGTCTGCCTCTACCTGCTGGCTGGGGCGCATAATTCAGTCGTCTGGACTGGCCTAGCAGGATGATAAAGATAGGTTGGTGGCTACAAAAGAGAGGCTAAAAGAAAAATATATTAAAGAAGAAATACAGAAAGTGGTAAATAAGCCAAAGAAATTATTTCAGATGATGCATGAGTTGTCTTTGATGCCAGAGTATAGAGTGATGGGAGAGGAGATAGTATCCACAAGTGGGGAACTAGCTATGTATTTTGAAGATGAAATGTAGGAAGAATCATTTGATAAGGAAGAATGAGGGGAAAGCTTGAGGAAGCTGGATGATTGAGGGATATAAAGCAAGGGCCTCAAGAAGAGAGGGAGAGAAAGGAGGAAATTTCAGGGAAATTGGGATCTTTCAGACTTTCTCTGTTAATGTTTGAGAGGGCACTGGGTACACTAAACCCTTTTTATGCATAAGATCAAGTATCAAATAAATTAGAGAAAATGATAGGTGAAGGATGTATAATTTGTTGCAGCATATTAATTTGCCATTGGAGTAAAGCAAGCATTATATGTATTAAAACAATAATAAGACCAATTTTAAAAGAAGGTCTAAAACGGAATTAGGCTGAGAACTATAGATATGTATACAATATTCTCTTTCTAACTAAAATGATCGTTATGATCTGCTGAATGACTGTTTAAGGGAAAATCATATTTTACCTCCATGCCAGTCTGGCTTTAGGAAATATCATAGTACAGAAACTGTGTTAAGTATACTGGATAGTGTGGAGATACAGGAAATTATCATCAGCATTTGATACAACTTAATTTGAGGTATTAAGAGGATGTTTATGGAACATGACCAGATGGATGGAGGATGGGAGGTTGAAGTTGTTTGAGCATTTCTTGAAAACAGGATATATTAAGACACATTTCACAAAGAGCGTACAAGTGCAATCTGGGAAGTCGAAGCCAGAACATCTGAAAAAAAGCAGGCACATGCAAGTTCAGGCATGAGTTCAGAAACATGGAAATGCCCGATATAAATGTCTATGGAAATGTCTAGACCAGTGATGGCTAACCTTTTTGAGCCCGAGTGCCCAAACTGCCGCACAAAACCAAAGAATTTCCTCAAAGTGCCAGCACGTCAATTAAAGCCTCATTTGCATAAGGTGCCTCATTTGCATAAATATTTGCATAATGTTACCATACACTAACTTTTAGTAAACATGCCTCTTAATGAGTATATGGATAAAGAAAGACTAAAAGGTTTCTACATTACTATAATCCAGTACCAACCGCCAGGCACATTAGGAACTACTACAAACGCTGCCCATTTAGAACCCATAGCAAACCCGCCGTATCCTAACAGCACTACCAGGACTCACAAAGCACCATACCCTAACTATCAAAAGGCAACACTGCAAATATTAAACCAATACATTTCAGAGAACAACAATACATGACCTACTGGGGAAAGAACAAGTGGCAATGTCAAATAGGAATTATATAAACAGAATACCTCAGCTCAGTTACACATGCAGAACAGACCATCACCAAACAAGGAATCACAATTTAGAAACAGGAAGACAATAATTAAACTGGGAACCCCAAAAGCCAAACCTGGAATATACAACAACACTGTAGAAATAAAACTATAAATTAATTTCCTCTTGTACTAAACAAAGCGCAAAAATTAATGATGCACATTTCCCAGAGCTGACATATTCCAGTTAATAAATTCAAAATAAAGAGATATTTTTCTACCTTTTGTGCATTTTTTTTCAGTTGCAATTGTTCCAGCCACTTTCTTCTGGTTTCTTCGTGTCTTCTGCTAACTCTCCATCTGCTGTCCATTTGTCCTTTCTTCTGTCTTCTTGGGGTTTTTTTTCCATTCTCTCTCTACATCTGCTTTAACATACTAATCTTTCTCCTTTTGCTCTTTCCTCATTCCTATTTCATCTACTCAAAATTTACCCCTCCATCCTCAATCCCCACTTATTCTCCCAATACCCGGCCAATTGTAGATTTTTTATCCCTCCCACACAAAATATTTTTCCCCTCTCCATTTTACTCTCCCAGCCCCATCCCATTCTAATCCTCCCCCAACACCATCTTCCTTCTAGTTCCAGCCTCACCCAGCATCCATTCCCTTCTAGTCCCTGCATCAGCCCATTTCCAGTCCTAGCAGCCCCCCAACCCATTTCCAGTCCTAGAAACCCCCCAACCCAATACCAGTCCTAGCCCCCCCTCATCAACCCACTTCCAGTCCTAACCCCCCATCACCCCATTTTCAGTTTAAGCCCCCCCTATAACCCATTACCAGTCCTAACCCCCATCAGCCCACTTCCAGTCCTAACCCCCCCCATCAGCCCACTTCCAGTCCTAACCCCCATCAACCCATTTCCAGTCAGCCCCCCATAGCCCATTGCCAGTCCTAACCCCCCCATCAGCCCACAGTCCATTACCAGTCCTAACCCCATCAGCCCACCGCAAGTCCTATCCCCTCCCCCTCAGCCCATTTCCTGTCCTAGCCCCCCATAGTCCATTATCAGTCCTAACCCCCCCTAGCCCATTACCAGACAGCCCCCATCAGCCAACAGCCCATTACGTCCTAACCCCATCAGCCCACCTCAAGTCCTAACCCCTCCCCATCAGCCCATTTCTTGTCCCAGCCCCCACATAGCCCTTTTTTAGTCCTTTACCCCCCCATAGACGATTACCAGTCCTAACCACATCAGACCACCTCCAGTGTTAACCCCCCATCAGCCCATTTCCAGTCCTAACCCCACCCAAAAGCCCACCTCAAGTCCTAACCCCTCCCCATCAGCCCATTTCCTGTCCTAGCCCCCCATAGCCCATTAACAGGCCTAACCACACCCAACACCCCACCTCAAGTCCTAACCCCTCCCCATCAGCCCATTTCCTGTCCTAGCCCCCCATAGCCCATTCCCAGTCCTAACCCCCCCAACAGCCCACCTCAAGTCCTAACCCCTCCCCATCAGCCCATTTCCTGTCCTAGCCCCCCATAGCCCAGTAGCAGTCCTAGCCCCCCCAACAGCCCACACCCATTACCACTCCTACCCCCCCCAGCCCATCACCAGTCCTAACCCCCCAACCGCCCACAGCCATTACCACTCCTAACCCCCCCAGCCCATCACCACTCCTAACCCCCCATCAGCCCATTTCCTGTCCTAGCCCCCCCCCAGCCCATCACCAGTCCTAACCCCCCAACAGCCCACAGCCATTACCACTCCTAACCCCCCCAGCCCATCACCAGTCCTAACCCCCCCAGCCATTACCACTCCTAACCCCCCCCATCAGCCCATTTCCTGTCCTAGCCCCCCCCCAGCCCATCACCAGTCCTAACCCCCCTACAGCCCCCAGCCATTACCACTCCTAACCCCCCCCGCCCCTCACCAGTCCTAACCCCCCCCCGCCCTAACCACTCCTAACCCCCCCCCCCCCAGCAGAATTTTTTTTACAAAGAAAGCTGTCGCTGCCGGGGCCGGGGCCGCCGCGGCAGAATCGCGTGTGCCGCGGGGCCCCCCGCCCAGCAGAGCCTGCCCTCCATCCCCGGTATCACCTCTCTCAGCTGCCTCCAGTCACACGCGCCGGCTTTCAGAGCGCGAGGGAAGTTTCTCCCTCGCTGCTCTGTTAAGCCCGCGGGGGCTGATGGGAACTTCCCATCAGCCCCCGCGGGCATAACAGAGCAGCGAGGAAGAAACTCCACTCGCGCTCTGAAAGCAGGCGCGTTTGACTAGAGGCAGCTGAGAGAAGGTGATACCGGGGACGGAGGGCAGGCTCTGCTGGGCGGGGGGGCCCCGCGGCACACTCGATTCTGCCGCGGCGGCCCCGGCCCCGGCAGCTTTTTATTTTTTTAATGCCGCATATTTTGATTGCGGACCTTCCCGCGTGCCAGCTGCAAGGCCTTCGCGTGCCACAGCTGGCACGCGTGCCATAGGTTCGCCATCGCTGGTCTAGACTGACATCCCGAGAATGACATTTCAGAACAGGGACTGCTAATAGCCTAATGGTTAAAGTAATAGGTTAGGAGTATGGTGGGCAGGGTTCAAATCCCAGTGTGGGCCTTTGTGATTTTAGGCTAGTCACTTAATTCTCCATCTTTTCTACACCCTTTGAATGTTTTAAGGCCACAAGCAGCACTTTCCTGATACCTGTTTGTGCCTAGAGCAGGTCTAGACTTAGACGTGCCTGCAGACATCCTCGATGTTTCTGGAATTGAACAGGGATGTCTGAGTTCATAGTACCTCCCCAGACAGGCCTCCACCATGCCCTCCGCCTACTTGAACATCCCTGCACCGGAGATGTCTCTAAATGTCATTTGTAAAATGATTCCAGAGATGTCTCCATTATCTTGTCATCCACATGCACTTCTTTGGATGTCCAAAGCATGACTATGACTTTTAAAATGACCGCATTGTGTAAATTGGCAGAAAGTGGATTCAAAGGCTCATATATGGCCCTGTGGTATTTCTCTGGACTTGGTGCTGTCTCCCTGATTAATGAATATTTATTTGGGATATTATAGTAAATCAAGGGAAAAAAAATCCACATGTAAGCGAAATGATACACTATTACTGCTTTAGTGAAGGTGACCAGGAAGAATGGATAGGGTGGGTAAACCAATACCTAAAAGAGATTGCTGAGTGGTTAACAAATAGATATTTAAGATTAAATCCATCTAAGATGGAGGCAGTTTTCTTCAATCATTAGGGAGAGACACTTATGGAATCATTAGGGAGAGACACTTATGGAACATGCTACCTCTAGAGATTAGAGGAGAGAGCAATTATCTTAGATACCATAAATTAATTAAAGTTTGGTTCTTCCAAAGTTCTTTTAGTTGATTTCTAAGGGCCCTGTTTACTAAAGGTCTTCTTCCATTTTGTGTCTATGGGAAAAATACTTAGTAAACAGGGCCGTAAGTTTTAGGGTTGAATGATTTCTGAATTTTTAATGGCACTGATATTTCAAATTGTAGGGGGGATATTCAGGGGCAGCAGAAAGCCATTGCTGATCTACTCTACAGTAAGTTCAATATCTGGTCATCAGAACTGAATATCTGGGTTAGCAATATTAAATCACAGCCAGTTAAAGCAGCGAAAATTAAGTGAACCTTTCAGGTGCCTAACTTTCACCACTTTGGGATAAACAGCTTGCAGCTGAATATCGCTTCTAGCCAGTTATCCCCTGATGACATCTCCACTGCAAACCACAATGCTCGGATGCTAACAGACTAGCATCAGGGCATTTAGTGGCAGCACCCGAGGATATTCAGTAGCACTAAGCACTAGTGCTGTTGAATATCCCGCTACAAGGGACCTTGTTAAAGGTTTTCTGAAAATCCAGATACACTAAGCAACCGGCTCACCTCTGTCTACCTGTTTATTCACACCTTCAAAAAAATATAAAAGACTAGTAAGACAAGACTTCTGTGGCTAAATCCATGTTGGCTTTCTGCCATTAAACTATGGCTATCTACATGTTCAGTAATTTTATTCTTTATAATGGTTTCTACCATTCTGCCTGGTACCACATCAGCAACACCGACCTCTAGTTTCCCGGATCACCTCTGGAACCCTTTTTAAAAATTTGAGTTACATTTTTAGTTTTACCAAAAGTTTCTGATGAGGGACCTCTTCAAAGGCTTTCTGAAAGTCCAGATACATTATATCAACCGACTCACCTTTGTCTACCTGTTTATTCACACCTTCAAAAAAACATATTAGTAAGACAAGATCTTCTTTGTCTAAAGCCATGTTGACTGTCTCCCATTAAGCCAGTGTAAGCCAGTGTTCAATGTAAACCGCCTTGATATCATGAAAAGCGGTATATAAGAAATGTTAAATAAATAAAAATAAATAAAGCCATGGCTATCTACATGCTGAGTAATTTTGTTCTTTATGATTGCTTCTACCATTTTTCCCGGTACTGACGTCAGGCTCACCGGTCTGTAGTTTCCCGGATCACCCCTGGAACCCTTTTTAAAAATTGGCGTTACATTGGCTATCCTCCAATCTTCAGGTATTACAGATGATTTTAATTATAGTTCACAGACTGCTAATAGTAGGTCTGCAATGTCATGTTTCAGTCCTTTCAACACCCTTGGATGTATACCATACAGTCTAGGTGATTTGCTACTCTTTAGTTTATCAAACAGTTGTAATATATCCTCTCAGTTTATCAATATTTCTTTCTATTTTTCCGCAATATCACCTTTATATACCATGGGTAACTTTCCTACATCGTCTTCAGTAAAGACAGAAGCAAAGAATTAATTCAGTCTCTCTGCTATGACTTTGTCCTCCCTTAGTGCTCCTTTTACTCCTCTATCATCAAATAGTCCAACTGATTCTCTCTCAGGTTTTTTTGCTATGAATGCACTCAAAAAAGTTTTTATTATTTGTTTTTGCTTCCACAAAAAGCTTCTTTTCAAATTCTCTGTTTGCCTGCATTAGCAATGCCTTGCATCTAACTTGCCAATGCTTATGTTGTTTCCGGTGTTTGTCATTAGGCTCCTTTTTCCATTTCTTGAAGGATGCTCTTTTGGCAACAGCAGCCTCTCTGACTTCACCTTTAAACAATGCTGGCAGTTTTTTGGCCTTCCTTCTACTTTTCTTAAAGCATAGAACAGATCTAGTCTGGGCTTCAAAGATAATACTTTTACACAATGCTTGATGTAAATCTAACTTTTGCAGCTGCTCCTTTTAATTTTTTCTTAACTATATTCTGCATTTATCATAGTCTCCCTTTTTAAAGTTAAAAGGTAGTAGTGTTGATTTCCTTGCCATCTTTCTTCCATTTATTAAATCAAATGCAAACATGCTATAATCACTATTGCCAAGTAGCCCAAAACCCTTATCCCTTACACCAGATCCTGTGTTCCACTAAGGACTAGGTCCAAAATAGCTTCCCTCCTTGTCGGCTCATGAACCAGCTGCTCCAAGCAGCAGTCATTTATTTCATCTAGAAACTCTCCCTTTAGCATGCCCTCCTGTAACACTGACCCAGTCAATAACAGGGTAATTGAAATCACCCATTATCACTGTGTTGTAACTTTTGTTAGCTTCCCTGGTTTCTTTTAGCATTCCAATCATCCATCTGTTTATTCTGTCCAGACGGTCGGTAGTATACCCCCACTGCCATCGCCTTCTGCTTTTTACATGGAATTTTTTTCCATAGAGATTCTACAGTGTATTTTGTTTCATGCAAAATTTAAATTCTATGTGACTCAATGCCTTCGCTAATATAGAGCATAACCCCCAAAATTTTGATCTGCTCTATCATTGTGATAAGAACATAAGAACATAAGACATGCCATACTGGGTCAGACCGAGGTCCATCAAGCCCAGTATCCTGTTTCCAACAGTGGCCAATCTAGGTCATACGTACCTAGCAATATCCCCAAAAGACACAGGTTCCACAATACTTGTACTGGGTCAAGCATTGATATCCTGGGTCCCTTTTTAATAGTGGTTTATGGACCTTTCCTCCAGGAACTTGTCCAAACCTTTTTTAAACCCAGCTATACTAACAGCCCTTACTACATCCTCCGGTAACAGATTCCAGAGTTTGATTACACGTTGAGTGAAAAAATATTTTCTCTTATTTGTCTTAAATAGTTTACCCTGTAGCTTCATTACATGTCCCCTAGTCTTTCTATATTCTGATAGCGTAAACAATTGATCCACGTTTATCCGTTCCACTCCATTCATTAATTTATAGACCTCTATCATATCTCCCCTCAGCCGTCTCTTTTCCAGGTTAAAGAGCCCTAACCTTTTTAGCCTCTCTTCATAGGAGTAGCCTTCCATCCCCTTCACCAATTTGGTGGCTCTTCTCTGTACTTTTTCTAATAACGCTATGTCCTTTTTAAGATACGGTGACCAGAATTGCACACAATATTCAAGGTGCGGTCGTACCATGGAGCGATACAGAGGCATTATAATATCCTTTGTTTTATTCTCCATCCCTTTCCTTATGATACCTAGCATTCTATTTGCTTTCTTGGCCGCTGCTGCACACTGGGCGGAGGGTTTTAACATGTTATCCACGATGACTCCTAAATCTTTTTCCTGGGTGGTGGTTTCTAATGTGGAGCCTTGCATCGTGTAACTATAGTGTGGGTTGTTCTTTCCTAGGTGCATAACTTTGCACTTGTCCACATTAAATTTCATCTGCCATTTGGATGCCCAGTCTTCCAATTTATCCAGATCCTCCTGCAGTTTTCCACAATCCTCTTGGGTTTTAACAACTTTAAACAGTTTTGTGTCATCTGCAAATTTGATAACCTCACTAGTTATTCCCTTTTCCAGGTCATTTATGAATATGTCAAAAAGTAGCGGACCCAGTACAGAACCCTGGGGTACTCCACTATTCACCTTTTTCCATTGGGAATATTGGCCATTTAGCCCTACCCTCTGCTTTCTATCTTTTAACCAGTTCACGATCCACAATAGTACACTGCCTCCTATCCCATGACTTTTTAGCTTCGCCAAAAGTCTCTGATGGGGGACCTTGTCAAAAGCTTTCTGAAAGTCCAGATACACTATATCAACCGACTCACCTTTGTCTACCTGTTTATGCACACCTTCAAAAAAAATATCAGATTAGTAAGACAAGATCTTCCTTGTCTAAAGCCATGTTGGCTGTCTCCCATTAGGCCATGACTATCTACATGCTGTGTAATTTTGTTCTTTATGATGGTTTCTTCTACCATTTTCCCTGGTACTGACGTCAGGCTCACCGGTCTGTAATTTCCCGGGTCACCCCTGGAACCCTTTTTAAAAATTGGTGTTACGTTGGCGACCCTCCAATCTTCAGGTATTACAGATGATTTTAATGAAAGTTCACAGATTACCAATAGCAGGTCTGCAATCTCATATTTCAGTTCTTTCAACACTCTGGGATGTATACCATCCGGTCCAGGTGATTTGCTACTATTCAGTTTATCAAATAGTTGTAATATATCTTCCCGGTGTAGCGATATTTCTCTCGATTCCTCTGCAGTATCACCTTTAAATACCACTTCAGTCTTGGGTAACATCCCTACATCTTCCTCAGTAAAGACCGAAGCAAAGAATTCATTCAGTCTTTCTGCTATAGCCTTGTCTCCTCTTACTGCCCCTTTTACCCCTCTATCATCTAATGGTCCAATTGACTCTCTCACAGGCCTTTTGCTACAAATGTACTTGAAAAAGTCTTTATTTCATGTTTTTGCTTCCGTAGCAAGTTTCTTCTCAAATTCCCGCTTTGCCTGCCTTATCAATGCTTTGCATTTAACTTGCCAGTGTTTGTGCTGTTTCCAGTTTTCATCATTTGGCTCTTTTTTCCATTTCCTGAAGGTTGCTTTTTTGGCAGCAACAGCCTCTCTGACCTCACCTTTAAACCATGCTGGCAGTTTTTTGGACTTTCTTCCACTTTTCTTAATGCGTGGAATACAGCTGGTCTGGGCTTCGAGGATAGTATTTTTAAATAACACCCAAGCTTTCTGTAAGTCTTTAACCTTTGAAACCGCTCCTTTTAGTTTTTTCCTAACTATATTCCTCATTTTATCATAGTCTCCCTTTTGAAAGTTAAAAGGTAGTACTGTGGATTCCTTTACTATCTGTCCTCCACTAATTAAATCAAACATGATCATACTATGATCACTATTGCCAAGTGGTCCCAACACCCTTATTTCTTGCACCAGATCTGGCGTTCCACTAAGGACTAGGTCCAGTATGGCTTCCCCTCTGGTCGGTTCATGAACCAGCTGCTCCAAGAAGCAGTCATTTATTTCATCTAGAAACTTTATCTCTTTAGCTTGTCCTGCTGTGACACTGACCCAGTCGATACCGGGGTAATTGAAATCACCCATTACTACTCTGTTGTGACTTTTGTTAGCTTCCTTGATTTCTTTGAGCATTTCATCATCCATTTGTTCATTCTGGCCAGGCGGTCGATAGTATACTCCCACTGCCATCACCTTCCCCTTCATAAATGGAATTTCAATCCATAGAGATTCTACAGCAAATTTTGTTCCCTGCAAAACTTTAATCCTTTATGACTCAATGCCCTCTCTAACATAGAGCGCAACCCCTCCACCAATTTGATCAGCTCTATCATTACGATATAGTTTGTATCCAGGTATCACAGTGTCCCACTGGTTATCCTCCTTCCACCATGTCTCTGAGAGTGCAATCATATCTAACCTCTCATTTAATGCTATATATTCTAACTCTCCCATCTTATTGTTTAGACTTCTAGCATTGGCATACAAGCATTTTAGAGACTGTATTTTATTAATATTAATCTGGCTATTGGTAGGCATGGGTAATTTGGAATCTTTATGCTCTGTCTGCTCCTTACTCAAGGGCATTTGGGCTACTATACTCCCTTTTGGAACCTCACTGCTTTTGGTAGTATCCCTCAAGGATACCTTCGTCCGAACCATGCGCTCCTGGGTGACTGTCGGCTTTCCCCTATTTTCTAGTTTAAAAGCTTCTCTATCTCTTTTTTAAAGGTTAATGCCAGCAGTCTGGTCCCATCCTGTTTAAGGTGAAGCCCATCCCTTCGGAAGAGCCCCCCCTTTCCCCAGAATGTTCCCCAGTTCCTAACAAATCCAAAACCCTCATCCTTGCATCATCGTCTCATCCACGCATTGAGACTCCGGAGCTCTGCCTGTCTTTTGGGTCCTGCACGTGGAACAGGAAGCATTTCGGAGAACGCTATCCTGGAAGTTCTGGATTTCAACTTCCTACCTAAAAGCTTAAATTTAGCCTCCAGAACTTCCCTACCACATTTTCCTATGTCATTGGTACCAACATGTACCAAGACAGCAGACTCCTCCCCAGCACTATCTATGATCCTATCTAGGCGGTGCGTGAGGTCTGCTACCTTCGCACCAGGCAGGCATGTTACCAGGCGATCCTCACGTCCACCAGCCACCCAGCTACCTACATTCCTAATGATTGAATCACCAACTATAGCAGCTGTCCTGACCTCCCCTCATGGAGACATGGCCCTGGAGAAACGTCCTCGGTGCGAGAGGGCTTTACATCACCTGGAGGACAGGTCCTAGTTACAGGATCACTTCCTGCCACACCAGGGTGATGCTTTCCTGTCACGTGACCTCTCTCCTCCATGGCAATAGGGATGCTGCCAGACTGGAGGTGGGACTTCAGGACTAAATCCCTATAGGTCTCGTCCATGTACTTCTCTGTCTTTCTTATGTCTTCCAGGTCTGCTACTCTAGCCTCTAGAGAACGGACGCGTTCCCTGAGAGCAAAGAGCTCCTTGCACTTAATGCATACCTAAGACCTCTCACCAACTGGGAGAAAATCATACATGTGACACTCAATGCAAAAGACCGGAGAACCCCCATCTTGTTGCTGGACTTCTATCTGCATCTTAGTTTACAGCTTGTGTTTAGGTCTTTTAAATTCTATATATAATAAGGATTGGTGTAGATGCTTATACTAATAAAAGTGTATCTAATACCCCTAATACACCTTGTGTACCTGAAGCTTAATTAATTAATCTCAGGTCCTCCGTGTATGACTGATTTGGATAAAGAGCTGCACCTGAGAGCAGCCCCTTTCCTCTAAGATGTGCAAGTACCTATAAAACTACAATTACCCCAGGGGTGGGTGGGTGCTGGGGAGGGAGGGAGGGAGATAAGTCCTATTAAAGAGGGCAGTTACAAGGTACCCTGTCCTGAACCCTCAGCAGGGGGGAGGGGGGTACCACACAAAGCCCAGTTAGTTGAGAGAGGCAAGGTAAGTTACAGCTGAGAAGGCTGAACTAGCACACCACTAAGACAAACAATAAATAATTAAATAAACAGCTAGAACTCACAGCAAGGTGTCACAGGAGGCAAATATCCACTCTCTAGCAGAGCACTGTAAAAGCACTGCTCTTCTCTGATCAGAGAAAAGCAAACTAAAACAGACTATGCACACGTGGAGGAAACAGGAAGAAGGCTACACAATACCTCAGCAGGGGGGGGGGGGGAGGGGGAGGATTCACTCAGGCAGGCTAGGACAGGAAAAAGGTTTAACACACAGCAGGTTCTGGGGAGAGAGATTTAATTTAAAATGAACAGTTAACCTGGCTACCACACAAAGCCCAGGTTGTTGAGAGAGGCAAGGTAAGTTACAGCTGAGAAGGCTGAACTAGCACACCACTAAGACAAACAATAAATAATTAAATAAACAGCTAGAACTCACAGCAAGGTGTCACAGGTGTCATATTGTTTGTACCCAGGTATCACAGTGTCCCATTGGTTTTCCTCCTTCCACCAGGTTTCTGAGATGCCAATCATATCTAACATTTCATTTAGAGCTATATGTTCTAGCTCTCCCATCTTATTTTTTAAACTTCTAGCATTTGCATATAGGCATTTTAGAGGTAGTATTTTATTCATATTAATCTGGTTATCAGGTATGTGTAATTTGGATTCTTTCGGCTCTCTGTACTGAAGATCATCTGGGTTACTTTTATCTTTGTTGGAACCTCTCTGTTGGGATGCCCTAACCTTCCCTGTTTTGCTAGTATCCTTCAAGAATATATCCTTCTGAACTATGGGCTCCTGGGCAACTGTCAGCTTTCTCCTACTATCTAGTTTAAAGCTGCTCTATCTCCTTTTCAAAGGTTAATGCCAGCAGCCTGTTTCCTTCCCGGTAAAGGTGGAGCCCATCCCTTCAGAAGAGCCCTCTCCCTTCCCCAGAACATTCCCCATTTCCTAACAAATCTGAAACCCTCTTCTTTGCACCATTGTCTCATCCACACAGACTCAAATTCTGCCTACCTTTTGGGCCCTGCACATAGAATGGGAAGCATTTCAGAAAATGCTACCCTGACACTTCTGGATTTCAACTTCCAACCTAAAAGCCTAAATTTTGCTTCCAGAACCTCCTTCACACGCTTTCCTATGTTATTGGTGCCAACACGTCCCAAGACAGCAGACTCCTCCCCAGTGTTATCTAAAATCTTGTCTAGGTGATGTGTGAGGTCTGCCTTCTTCCCAGCAGGCAGGCATGTTACCAAGAAGTCCTCACGTCCACCAGACACCCAGCTATATACTTGCCTAATGATCAAATCACCAACTATAACAGCTATCCTAATCTTTCCCTTTATGGGTACATGGCCCTGGAAAAATCTCTTTGGGGTGATAGGATTTTTACATTTCCTGGCAGACAGGTCCTAGCTACAGGATCATTTCCTGCCACACCAAGGTGATGATCTTCTTTCACGTGACCTCTCTCCTCCATGGCAACTGAGAGGCTGCTAGAATGGAGGTGGGACTTCAGTACTGTGTCCCTGTAGGTCTTGTCTATGTACCTCTCTGTCTTCCTTATGTCCTCCAAGTCTGCCACTCTCGCCTTCAGAGATCGGCGTCATTCCCTGAGGGCAAAGAGCTCCTTGCACCTAGAGCACATGTAAGACACATTACCAACTGGGAGAAAATCGTACATGTAACACCCGATGCAAAAGACTGGATAGCCTCCTCCTTGCTTTCAATTCTGCAGAACAATTTAAAGAAATATGGATACACCAGGAAGATGTATTACAACTATCTTTATCTTTATTTGGAGCTTAATATACTGCTCATAACAGAAGCATCAGAGTGGTTTACAATAAAACGTCAAACTGCTGTGAAAGGGAAAAGAATGCCAATAAATTAGACAGGAAAGGCAAAAGCTAAAAGGAAGAGCAGACGGTGACTGCGCTATACTGGGGAGGGGAGAACAAGACTAGACATCAACGGGGGTGGGGAGAGGGGGGAGGAGGGTGGGGAAGGTCAAAGGCAGAACAAAAGAGGTAAGTTTTTAATCTGGCCTTGAAGGTGTTAAAAGAGGGTTCCAAGCAGAGGGCTGAGGGGAGCGAGTTCCAGAGCTGGGAACCAAGTAAGTAGAAGGCTGATGAGCGAGTGGATTCTAGATGGGCCTGGGATGGGGATTGAAGAGACATACGATTAGCGTGAATGGATCTGAGGGATCGTCAGGGGTGTGGAGATGAACCAAGTTGGCGAGATAGAGAGGAGTACCGGTGTGGATTGATTTATGAGTAAAGATGAGAAATTTATACTGAATACTGAAGGGAATTGGGAGCCAGTACAAAAGTATGAGAAGAGGGGTAATGTGATCTGAGCAGGAGGCATGGGTCAGGATACGGGCAGCTGTATTTTGGACACGTTGAAGTGTGCGAAGTTAGGTTTGGGGAAGACCAGTCAAGGAAACATTGCAGTAGTCCAGACGTGACATAACAAGGGACAGGAACAGTGTGGTCATAGAGGGGACGGAAAGAAAAGGGCGGACTGCATGAAGTTGTCTCAGATTGAAGAAGGACAGCTGAACTACAAATGAGATGAAATGTGATCTTTAAAGGTGAGAGATGAATCAAGCCTAACACCTAGATAACATAAGGATGTGACAATGGGAATAGGGGAGGAGGAGAGCAGAGGGACAAGAGGGGGCGGGGCTGGGCTACCAGAAGTGAACCAAATAACTGAGGTTTTCGAGACGTTCATGTGAAGGAAATTTGAGGATAGCCAAGAGGCTACGGAGGATAGGCAGGCATTAAGAGGAGTGATGTCGGGGGCAGAGAATCGGTGTGGTGAAGGAGGATATCATCATCTGCATAATAATATGCAGAGATACTATGCTGTTGCACCAGAAATGTAAGAGGGGCCTGGAAGATGTTGAACAGGAGTGGCACCAGGAAGGATCCCTGGGGGACACAACAGGGAAGAGGGGTGGAGGGAGAGGAAGCATGCCCTGAAAAAAAACAAGAAAGACCTATTGGAAAGGGCGGAGAAGCAAGATGGCTGACACACGTTAGATGTCGCTGGCTGTATCGGGGTTGTATTTTCCTCTTTCTTCAAATGCCGCGTAAAAGAAAAGCTAAGAGCTGGACATTACCCGCGGCTACGGCTGCGGCATCCAAGGGTCCTCTTGATGCCTTCTTGAGGCCCGCCGGTGTGGAGGAAGCTCTGGTGTTACCAGGCTCGTTGGGGGCGTCAGGAGTGCAAGGAGGCTTGCCGCGCCCCTCTGAGCTGCATGTTTCACTTAGCCCGGAGGTGTGGACCACTCTGATTCAGCCTGCTCTGCTCGCTGTGGGAGTAGCGGAAACGGAACTCCGTTGCCTCGGGGAAGCCGTGCTCGCTGAGTCATCGTCTCCCGCAATGTTGTGTAGCTCCGCAGCAGTTGTGCTTGGGGCTGCGGGTGCAGTGGTTGGCTCAGCTGAGAATGGAGGACGTTTGTCTGCTGAATCTGGTGCTGGCTCAGGTATTTCTCCTCCTACATCTATCGGGACTACAGGTGTTTTGCCTCTACAGTCTGTTCTTCAACGTCCGGCAACAGTCACATTGGATTCCCTTTGGGAAGGTCTCCAGGCCTTGGAGCATTTCTTTATATCTCAGTTTGGAGTTCCTCAGAGTGCTTTAGCCCTTATGCTTCAGTCTGCTGACCATCAAAAGAAGGAAGTAGCTACTATTTCTGCTAAAGTGGCCCAGTTGGAAGAAAAAGTGGAGGGTGTAACAAACTTTTCAGGTACTGTTTCAAACGATTTAACAGCTATCTGTCCCTCCTTTGGCTAGAATCTATTATTTGCCCACTGCGAAGCGCAAAGTCCATGGTGTCTCTTCGCCTGCTCATTCACCGCCAATGAACTCTCTGGATCTAACTGGGTTTCTGGAAACTACTGATCCCGGGTATATCCTGCGGGCCACTTTGTTTCTTACTGTGGCACTGGAGCCAGACCGAGACTTAATTCTGAGACTTTATTTCAAGGCAAGGAATGAAACCTTCATGGGGGGGGACAATAAGGATGTTCCCGGATGTTTCTAAACCTACCCAGAAGCGTAGGCAGCAATTTCTCCTATTAAGACCTCGGGTTTTATAGCTGGGTGGTTTGTTATTCCTACGCTATCCGTGTAGATGTTTAATATCAAGGAGTTAGTTATACCTTTTTTGAGCCAGCACACTTAACTCAATTTGTTACTAGTAAGAATATTCCTCTGTATAGCAGTTGAGTTGTTTCAACTACCTCCCTTGGTTTCAGGGGAGAGCGGTTGTAGGTCTGTGCATTGGTTAATTCTCACCAGTGTTGTGTCTATTTCTTCTGACTTTTTCTTTTGAATTGTGTCCTGCTTTTCTCTCAGATTGTGGGCTAGTGAATCTTAATTTGTTTATATTTAATGTAAAAATAAGGGTGTTTTTCCCTTTTCTTTGTATGTTTATTTTTCCTGTATTGCATTCTTTACTGTAACAAGTATTTTCTTGGGTAAAATTTGAAAATTACATAAATAAATACTTAAAAAAAAAAAAAAAGAAAGACTATTGGTGAGAAAGGAACTCGAACCAGAGGAGGACTGAACCAGAGAGGCCGGCATTGTGAAGACGTGCAATGAGGGTGCGGTAATCGACTAGGTCAAAGGCAGCGGATAAGTCAAGGGAAACAGCGATAGAGAAAGAACCTCGGTTGTGAGCAGCATGCAGTTCATTGAGGAGGGAGAGAAGGAAACCAGATTGCTGGGGGTGAAATGTGAGTGAGGCTTCAAGATGAGAAGAGAGTTGGGCAAAGACGAGCTTTTCCAGGAGCTTGGAGAGGAATGGAAGATTAGAAATGGGGCGCCAGTTAATAAACTGAAGAGTAGCGAATCACCTGGACCTGATGGTATACATCCAAGGGTGTTGAAAGAATTGAAATATGAGATTGCAGACCTCCTATTAGTAATCTGTGAACTATCATTAAAATCATCTGTAATGCCTGAAGATTGGAGGATGGCCAATGTAACGCCAATTTTTAAAAAGGGTTCCAGGGGTGATCCGGGAAACTACAGACCGGTGAGCCTGACATCAGTACCGGGAAAAATGGTAGAAATTATCATAAAGAACAAAATTACTGAACATGTAGATAGTCATGGCTTAATGGGAGACAGCCAACATGGCTTTAGACAAGAAAGATCATGTATTACTAATCTGTTATGTTTTTTTGAAGGTGTGAATAAAGAGATAGACAAAGGTGAGTCGGTTGATATAGTGTATCTGGACTTTCAGAAAGCCTATGATAAGGTCCCTCCATCAGAGACTTTTGGCAAAACTAAAAAGTCATGGGATAGGAGGCAGTGTACTATTGTGGATCAGGAACTGGTTAAAAGTTAGAAAGCAGAGGGTAGGGCTAAATGCCCAATTTTCCTAATGGAGAAAGGTGAATAGTGGACTACCCCATGGATCTGTGCTGGGTCCACTGCTTTTTGACATATTCATAAAATGACCTGGAAATGGGAATAACGAGTGAGGTTATCAAATTTATAGATGACACAAAATTATTTAAAGTTGTTAAAACACATGAGGATTGTGGAAAATTGCAAGAGGATCTTGATAAACTGGAAGACTGGGCATCCAAATGGCAGATGAAATTTAATGTGGAGAAGTGCAAAGTTATACACCTGGGAAAGAACAACCCAAACTATGGTTACACGATGCAAGGTTCCACATTAGGAACCACCACCCAGGAAAAAGATTTAGGCGTCATCGTGGATAACATGTTAAAACCCTCCGCCCAGTGTGCAGAGACAGCCAAGAGAGCAAATAGAATACTAGGTATCATAAGGAAAGGAATGGAAAATAAAACAAAGGATATTATAATGCCTCTGTATTGTTCCATGGTGTAACCGCACCTTAAATATTTTGTGCAATTCTGGTCGCTGTATCTTAAAAAGAATATAGCGTTATTAAAAAGGTACAGAAAACAGCCACCAAAATGGTAAAGGGGATGGAAGGATACCTCTATGAAGAGAGGCTAAAAAGGTTAGGGCTCTTAAACATGGAAAAGAGACAGCTGAGGGGAGATATGATAGAGGTCTATAAATTAATGAATGGCGTGGAACGGGTAAACGTAGATCGATTGTTTACGCTATCAGAATATAGAAAGACTAGGGGACATGTAATGAAGCTACAGGGTAAACTATTTAAGATGAATAAGAGAAAATATTTTTTCACTCAACGTGTAATCAAATTCTGGAATTTGTTACCAGAGGATGTAGTAAAGGCTGTTAGTGTAGCTGGGTTTAAAAAAGGTTTGGACAAGTTCCTGGAGGAAAGGTCCATAAACCATTATTAAAAAGGGACCCAAGATATCAATGCTTGACCCAATACAAGCATTGTGGAACCTGTCTCTCTTGGGGATACTGCTAGGTACGTATGACCTAGATTGGCCACTGTTGGAAACAGGATACTGGGCTTGATGGACCTTGGTCTGACCCAGTGTGGCATATCTTATGTTCTTATGCTTCTGGACTGCTATCTGCATCTTAGTTTTAAGGTTTTGTTTAGCTATTTAAGTTGCTTACTTAAAATTGCTAGGGATACTTGTACTGATACAACTATACAAATTACCTTTAATTGTCCTCTATATAATTAGTATCTAAAATGTTACTCATATACCGTGCCTTAATCTATAAGTATTGGATTTTTCCCTGATGTCCTTAATTGAGGTGATCATTTCTTTCCTTTTTCAAAATGGTGTGCAAGTGCTATATAGTTCTAGTAGAATATTGTGTTGGACTAGAACATAGTAGTTTGAAAAAGCCTAATGCAGTCTAAGCTCAGACATGCTAAATTTGGGAGCACCAAGGTGTGCATCCTTCACTTCTTAGCATGCTTAAGTAAGAATTCTACAACCACAAGACTGAAGTGGTAAATGTGGCCAGGTAAATCTTTTAGCTGCCTGGATATGGTACTTAGTGTTTGTCCTTTTTTTCACCAAGGACAGAGTGTAGCATTTCCAATCTTCTTCCATACATCCTGGTACAAACCATGAATGAATATCACTATTAGCTCTTTTGAGGCATACGCATCCTTGAAGCAGCCAAATATTTATGCCCTAAGCCAGGGCTTCCCAAGCTTGTCTTGCAGATCCCACAGCTGTCAGATTTGTGAGATATCCACAAGGATATGAATGAGATAAATTTGTATGTATTCAGGCTCATAGGCATATTCACTCTGGTTATCTTGAAAATCTGAATGGCTGTGGGGTCAGCAAAGTTTTGGAGAGTTCTGCGCTACACTCTTTTGACTTGAAACTCCATGAGAATCTATCTGCTCATTATCTCAACAAGTTCAGAAAAGGAAACGCCTGTAAGTAAGCATCTGGTTCTTGCCTCTGGAGGAGAGGGGACCAAAGCAAGAATTATTTTTCAGAACCCATGTCATCTTATAGGTCAGAGGACTGACTACTTAAGAGTCACTTGCAACAAATTCTGGAGATAACATCAGAGCTTGCATAGATCCTTGAGTTGGTGCCTTCTGCCACCACCGATTGATTCTCAAGACTTCAGAACCAACTGCCACTGGGATTCTGAGGGAAGCTTCCCTCTGTCTAGTCAATAGTGCAATATCAGGATCATTAATAAATAGACTTAGTTATTCAAACTGGTTACGCTTCAGATAAGAATCAGTCCCAGAATTAAACTCCTCAAAAGGTGAAGGAGAACTGGGTGTCAAAGAGACTTTGTCCATGCTTTGCGTCATGGCATAGATATGTAGAGGTTTTGATATACCTTCTGTTCCCATCTGACTTACTCTCTAGAGTCATTACAAACCCAATTGGGCTTCACAGGCTAGAGATTATTTTTTTTTAATTATTTGTACATATTTCTAGTGACAGCATACAATTAACTTTATAAAGTTATATTTACAAGTGATCGAGTATAAACTGTAAAGCAGAGGGGCATAGTTTTCAGGACTTCTAGAATAAATATCCATCAGGTTTATCAGACCTGTTTACAGCCCTCAAGGATCATGACGGTGCACTTCTGCTATAAATTTAATTACAATCAATCTTAATTCACACTTTTCTGCTATATACATGTCTGGATCCAGAAACAGAATAAAAATTATTTGATGCCTTCTTTGCATGTATTTTGGCTCAGAGAAATTTATTGAAAGTCAAATATTGCAAATAATTCCAAGAGATAGCTCAGTTTCCTATTTTCTTTGCAGATAAAGCCATGAAAAACAATGCAGAAACAACTCAAAATATCTGACCTGTTGTCACCAGTGATGCAGGCAGCACAAGTTCCTGTTGGCTGTTCACTTTGCTCATAATAATGAGCATCAACATGAGCTTCTTCAGTCTTCTTCTTCAGGATTTCACCAAAGTTATCTCGTCCAATGCACCCAAAGAAAGTTGCTACTTTATGGGGTTGTTGAATCATCCACTGCAAACAGAAAAAAATACAAATGTACTTTGGCCTTCTTCCCTTTCTATGCTGCAGGCCAATCATTTTACATTTATTTAAGAAAGAAAAGGGACCTTCAGCTTAGGAGACCCATCATGAAAACAATTTGTTGGAGTGACAAAATAGAAATTACACTTACCTGGTAATTGTAGTTCCTGGAGGGTCCAGTTTAGTCCTCCACATCCGGGTAGTGCACCTCCTCCTGCAGCATGGAGAATGGACCAATCAGAATCTTTCCCTCTCAGGATGTATGCTGCTGGAGCTTCCATCAGCCCCCAGTGTACTAGTAATAAAGCAGACTCAAAGAAGCAACACATGAATCAAGTATAAACAGCTAACCAAAATACAATCTATACCCTTTTTTTTTTTCCTTCCTAGTAAGTTTCATTTGACCCCCTCCCCAAACGACGAAGCCAGAACCCTGCACATCGCTTCTGCCTCCATACCGGAAGCCAAAAACAGTCACCACCATCGAAAAAACGAACGCAATCGCTGGCAAACCAGAGAGAGAAGAAGGACCCTACTACAGGGACCCGACGACAATACCTGAAACTTCTCGCTCTCTTGCCTCCAGCGCGCCGCACCAACGAACCTGATACTTGGGCAGGAAGGAGGACTAAACTGGACCCTCCAGGAACTACAGGTAAGTGTAATTTCTATTTCCTGAGCGGTCCTCCAGTTTAGTCCTCCACATCCGGGATGTAACAAAGCAGTCAAAAATGGGCGGGACCTTTCCAAACGGCACGCAATACTGCCGACCCAAAACAAGAATCCCGCGCGGCCAGCACGTCTAAGCGGTAATGCTTACTGAAGGCTCAAAACCTTGATGGGCGCCTTGCTCACAGCAGAGGAACTTGCAACCCATGGGCCTGAAATGGAAATTGAACAAGTGCATCGTGCCCTGGGAAAACCTCCTAACAATCAACCACGGGATGTTATTGCCAGATTCCTGCGCTATACCGATGCGGCGCTTCTTCTACGACGGGGTCGGGAGAAAAAAACAATTCAGTACCAAGAGGCAGCAGTAACCGTGTACCAGGATCGCTCGGCTTTTATGCTGGCTCGCCGGAGGGAGATGAAGCCCATCACAGCGGTCCTGAACAGTAAAGGGATTCGATACTCCTGGTCTTTTCCGTTCCGGATGAATTTCCTCTTGGGAAACAAAAAGATCTCTGCAAAGGACCATACCGAGGCATGGAGAGCACTCCGCCAGGCGGGTCTGGTGGAAGATAATGCGTTGCCCGCACCCCCGGCCTCTAAGCCTCAACACTCAAAATGGACTCGGGTGGGAAGACCCGCCTGAATCTTCTTGGCTCCTGTGTTTCTGACTTCCTGTCCTTGGGACTGTCCTCAGGGGTCCTTTGGTTCTGAGACTGACGTTGTTTGATCTGTCTTGTGCAATTTCCCTCTCCCAAGCTTGTTCTGGTTGTGCTAAATGTTTCTGCTTGTATGGGGATTTAGGTACTTGCTTTTTGCAATAAAGGGCGAGGGGGGGGGGGATAGGAACTTTTCTATGACGTGGGGCATAGCAGGAACATTACCCTACTGACGGATGGTAAAAGGGGAAACGATTTTGTGCTACATTATCATGGTTTTTTCTGTTTGGGGGTCCGGAAAGAGCTGGGTTTGGGGTCAGTTTAACCGTGTCCTGCTTCTTTCTTGGCAGGCAGGTGGTACTGACGGGGAGGGGGGTGGGTGATGATGGGGGCGTTTATTGCTGGCGGTGGGTAGGGGGGGGTGGAGTTGGAACAGGGATTTCTGAGTACTTTCATGGGACGGGGAGCGTTGGTGGCTGTGGGGTGAACCTCCGAAAACCGGTAGGCAGCTGAAGGGTGTAGGGCTGTTTTTCCTGCTAAACGTATGTGGCCTTGCAGGCGACAGGGGGGCGGGCTGACTCATATGGGCTGGAGGGTAAGAGGGGCGGTGGTGGTAAGGTGATTGACTACCTATGTTGAAAGTGATTTCTCTGAATGTGAAGGGTCTTAATTCTCCTAGAAAGCGTTCTTTGCTGTTTTCGGAATTGAGATCCTTGAAAGGAGATATTGTGTTCTTACAGGAGACACATCTTCGTAATAGCACTCAGGGGTGGTTAAAACGTAATCCTTACACTGAGGTATGGATAGCATCCGACTCGAACGGCCAGAAGAAACGTGGAGTGGCCTTACTGTTTCATCAATGCTTGTCCCTCAGGGTGGAGGAGGTCAAGAAAGACTCTTTGGGACGGTGGCTTTTTATGAATGTGCGATTGGAGGGCCATTTATTAACGTTAGCTAATATTTACGCCCCTAATGAAGGCCAAGTAGCCTTTTTTGCGCGACTGAAAGCCTTGTTAACTGATTTTGCGAAGGGCCCTATTATACTGGGCGGGGATTGCAATGCCCACATGGTACCGCATCTGGATTCGACGGGTAGCGCTGGGAGGGTGGCGGGTGGCCCCAGCAAGGCATTGAGGAACCTTATGCTGGCATTCGGTTTGCGTGATGTTTGGAGAGACACACATGAAGGGGAGAAAAGCTACACATACTACTCGCCTGTTCATCAGGTGCATACCCGCATAGATTATTTTCTGTTGGATCAGCACCTGATGGATGAGAGAGTGGAGGCTGGGCATGGGGCATTGACCTGGTCGGACCATGCCCCGTGTTGGATTACTCTCCCGGCGGATTTTTCCAGTGCGTGGCACTAGCTTTGGCGACTAGATGCACGATTTTTTCAGCGACAATGCGCTGTTCAGGAGCACTATAACTGATTTTTTTGAGTTAAATGACTCTGGGGAGGTCCCGCTTCCCATGGTTTGGGACGCCTTCAAGGCCACAGCTAGGGACCGTCTCATAGCGGAGGCGGCCCGTACTCGGAGAGCTTGGAGACGGGAACACTGCCAACTGTTAGGGGAAACTTCCCGTCTCCAGGAAGAACACGCTCGGACCGGCTCTAAGCGGACCCTGCATCAATGGCGGGCGGCCCGCACCAACTTGGATGCGTGTTTACAGAGAGAATTGGATAATAAACGTCGGAAATTACGGCAAACTTTTTATAAGCGGGGGAATAAGCCAGGTCGTTTTCTTGCATTACGACTTCGGCAGCAGCAAACTATGAGAGTGGTTCGTGAAATTCGAGACTCTGGAGGGGAGAGGAGAGTGGTCTTCCGGGAGATACGCGATGTCTTCGCCACGTTTCTGGAACGGCTATATAAAGCTGAGCCTTTTGATTTGACCCGTGTGCAGGACTTTCTGCAAACTGTAGCTTTGCCGCGGTTGACGGACTCGGATAGAGACCAAATAGATGCGGATCTTACTGTGGAAGAGGTGGAAATTGCAATCCGCCGGCTAAAAACTGGGGGGGGCGCCGGGTAGTGATGGCTTTCCTACAGAGTACTATAAAAAAATTTCATGCTCAACTAGCTCCAACCTTGGTAGTACTCTTTAATGAGGTTCTGCGGGGAGAGCCACCACCCCCCTCTCAACACGAGGCTCTTATAGCGATGATTCCTAAGCCGGGTAAGCCCTTGCATGACGCTGCCTTATACCGCCCCATCTCCCTACTAAACACGGATGTTAAAATCTTGGCTTCAGTACTGACCGCCCGATTAAACTGGGTTCTCCCGGCTTTGGTACATCCAGATCAAGTCAGGTTCGTGCTGGGTTGCCAGGCGGCAGACAATATTAGGCGAATGCTACAGGTTGTCCATATTGCTCGACAGAATTCTCAGCCGACGCTCCTGCTGGGAGTTGATGCCGAGAAGGCCTTTGACCGTGTTAGCTGGGGCTATCTCTGGTGCGTGCTAGAAACGATGGGGTTCGGCCCTAACTTTATCCGTTGGGTCCGTAGCTTATATCAGAACCCTACGGCCTGTGTCCGGGTTAACGGGGGTCACTCAAGGCATTTTCAGTTGGAAAGGGGTACCCGCCAGGGCTGTCCTTTGTCGCCGTTGTTGTTCGCGCTGGTGATGGAACCTTTGGCGCAAAGCTTTCGCGAGCACCCAGATATTATGGGCGTCCGAGTGGGCTCTACTGATTACAGAATTGCACTCTTTGCGGATGATATCATATTATCGTTGGTAAACCCAGCTGCGTCCCTCTCTGCCACTATGAAGCTCTTTGAGACCTTTTCCAAGGTCTCTGGATTCAAAATTAACTATACTAAATCTGAGATTCTTAATGTTGGGGTTTCGGAAGCGATCTGTGGGGAATTGAGGGCTGCCTACCCCTTTCGGTGGGTGACAGGTGCTCTTCGCTATTTAGGGGTGAATCTGACAGTGGAGCGGACAGCGCTTTTTAAGGCTAATTATGATCCACTTCTTCAGCAGGTTCGGCGCGACTTGGCGTCCTGGGCTGACTTGACGCTATCCTGGTTTGGACGTATAGCGGTGGTTAAGATGGTGGCCGTCCCGAGGTTCTTGTACCTCTTTCAAGTACTTCCTATACAGCTGTCTCGGGGAACATTGGCTAGCTGGCAAACTATACTCATGAAGTTTATCTGGCAGTATCGTTGGCCGCGTATAGCGCGTCGAATCCTTTATATGCGCACGCGCTCTGGGGGCATGGGGGCGCCTAACCTCTCTTGGTATTATGCGGGGGCGCAGTGTCGCGCCGGGGTGGAATGGATGAACCCGGCTAGCCCCAAGCGTTGCATACAACTGGAAATGCATATTGCGGGGGGAGCGGGACTGGGAGACCGGCTGTAGCTTGGTCCCAAGTCGCGAGGTGGCTTACGTTTAAGCAATCCATATATCTTGCATACCCTTCGCTGCTGGGACCAATCATTTCGGCCCCGGGGGGCAGATTTAACTCCGCTGGCACCTATTGTGGATAATGCTAAGTTTCCCCCAGGGATGATGGATCCGGTTTTCCGGCTGTGGGGACACAAGGGACTTAGTCGTGCTGGCCAATTATTTGAGGAGGGTAGGTTGCGGTCCTTTACTGCACTCCAAGAGGAATTTGACCTTCCCGATTGTCACGTTTTTCAATACACGCAAGCGGCCCACTGGGTTCAGGCTCGTAGTGTGCGGTCTCAAGTGGCCCGCGATTTGTCTGATCTAGAGGGTTACTGCGCGGAGTGTACGACTACGAAGGGTCTTATAGCTACCCTATATGCCCATCTGCAGGCGCAGAAGATGAGATTGGGTAAGTATAGAGAGCAATGGAATTCTGATCTGAGTCTCCATTTTTCTGAGCAGCAATGGGAACTGGTAGAGAGCAGGCTGTGGAAGAGTTCAGTGGTGATTAATACCCGCGAAACTAACTATAAGCTATTATACAGATGGTATATGACGCCTGAGCGGATTGCTTGAGTGTACCCGGGGGGTTCAGATCTGTGCTGGCGGAAATGTGGACAGAAAGGTACTTTGGCACATGTCTGGTGGTCTTGTCCCCGCCTACGAACTTTCTGGAGGGGGATTCAATACCGTTTAAAACAATTAGTTGGGTTGGCCATTCCCTGGGACCCAGGCATTTTTCTTTTTGGTGTTCGGGTGCCTGGGGCACGCAGTCCTCAGCTGGTCCTAATTCGGCATGGTCTGAATGCGGCGTGGCTCTCGGTGGCAGCGGCGTGGAAGCAGGACCAGCCACCGCCCTTATCGGCCTGGTTGGAACGGATGTGGGATACCTATATAATGGAACATGGGGTGACAGCTAGCAGGTTACGACTGACCTGCTTTGAGCAGGTGTGGGAAGCCTTTGTCCTACACTATGGTTCATGAGGACTTGAGGGCCTTGTGTCTCCAGTAAGGGGGCTGGCTCTGTGCTCTCTTGTGAGGTGGAGTTATAGAGTTTTCCCCCCTTTTTTGTCTTGCTTACACTACCTGGCTGGTCCGCTCCCTACACTTGTAGCTGGCATGGAGGTTCGGGGGGGGAGGGGGGATACTAGGGAGGAGATGGGGGGGAGGACGGGGGGGAGGCAAAGTGGTATGGGGTTCTCCTCGCTGATAGATGGTGAGCTAGAGAGGGGGGGTAACACATAAAAAAATAGGGAGTGGGGAAATGGGAGGGGAAAAAAAAAGGGGGCGTTTTGTTGGTTTCTTATTGGCTGTTGCCGCTTTCTGCCTTGTTATTTTCTGCAATTGTATTATGCATATAGTGTATGTGACTTTGGTGTGCTTTGTGTTTATTTGCTGCCTTTCAAAAAAAAAAAAAAAAATTAAATAAAGAGGACTGACAACAGCCCCCTTAAGGCTGAGGAACCCCCCGAGCCTCAAAAATCCTACAAACAAAAGAAAGAAACACTAGACCTAAAAATCTAGCTATTCTGCCTGTCGTCTTCCTCACACAGGCAGCTCACTGCAACTCTCACCATGCGGTCCAAATACCTAGAGAGAAAATGGCCGCCCCTTTGCCAACGAATTTTGGTGCCAAGAACAACAGCCGTTGCAAAAAGGAGACCTCAGCAGACCGACAGAGCCCAAAGGCCTTACCTGCAGGGCCGAAAGCCACGCAGCCTGCTCCTACCGCTTTGAATTCATCTGATCCTCAAGCTGCGCTGATGCGCCTGGCAGCCGCGGCGAGGACCGCGCAGCCGGTTCCAAGGAGTAAAATTAAAATCCCGCAGCAACGGAGAGGCTCCGTCTCACACAGCTTCAGTGTGGCTGTACGGGTCCCGGAGCTCTCTCCCGTACCGTCAAGGGAGAGAGATCCGCACTGGCGAATGCCTGAAGCAAGTGAAAATAACTGAGAAGGAGGGAAGACGGGAGCTGCTACTAATTTAAAGAGCCAGGCTCAAATTTAAAATTACTGTAAATAAGGAAATTTGCTCCTAACAACGAAAGGGAATTAATCTCTGATTGCCAATTAACCAAGGGTAACTGAATTAAAAGTAAAATTAATAGTAAATTAAAGGTAAAAATCAAAAGTAAAATCAGAATAGAATTTGTCACGCTCCTTATCTGTTCCCCCAAGTGAGCCCAGAAGCCAGGCTCACTACGTCCTCCTGCTGCATGGCGACTGGACACACTGGGGGCTGATGGGAGAGACCAGCAGGCTATATCCAGTGATGTCATGAGTTTTTGACATGTCCCGTCTCCAAGCTGCAGGAGGAGGTTCACTACCCAGAAGTTGAGGACTAAACTGGAGGAACGATAAGGAAGTATTATTTTTTGAAAAAATGTCCTGATTTTGGACCAAAGGTACCTGGCAACTCTACGGATGAGGACCAAAACAAATTATCAGAACAGTCCCCTCACTTCACTTTTCCCATATGTCCTTCAAGCAAGTCACTTTAACAACCAGCTTGCCAAAAGAATCAGTAGCTACAGAAGAAACAATGATGGCCAGCAGGCAATGGCATAAAAACAGACTCTGTACGCCATATTTCAGCGATGCTGCGCCTTCCTCAGGGGTCACAATATATACATATACTGAGTGCTTTTCACTGTGATAAAATTCAGTTGTAGAATCAGAAAGAAATCACTCTTAGAATGAAGACTTTAAGCACTGACACACTATATGCATAAATTCTGCAGCTGAACAATACAGACCAATATTCAGTCTAACAAAACACACTACAAAAAGTCATGCAAAGTCCAACAAAATGTCAGGTCCATGAATTACAGGAACACAAAGGCAATACTGTGTCCTAGCAATAATTGCCTACTTCAGAAGAACTTTTTCCTTCATGACAATGCTCAAATTCCAAGTGTTGCAGCAACTACTGTAACCTGTGAGGTATTTTTTAAATTAATTTGAAGAATCTTCGCCACAACTGCAGTGAAGGGCTATGCTCAGTAAAGAGTAGAGAATTGACTTAAGGGTTAAAAGTTTGTTTTACTTTGTAGTCAGAGATGGGATATTCAACTGATTTCTATTGTGTGCCTCCCTGCATCCTGAAAATCAAGTGTTACAGCTTCTCTGATTCTAGCTGTCTTTATGGGAGCTGTGATCCTGGAAATCTCTGGGAGAGTGCAGAGGTCACAGATGTGCCAAACTATTAGCTAAAATAAAGAAACTATTTGACAAAAAATGCCAGTGGCTGAGTAACAGGAAGAGATTTATTTTTTTAGTGCCATCAAGTCAATGTTGACTCCTGGTGACCCAGCAACTGGGTTTTCTTGGCAAGGTATGGCCTTTTCTTCTGAGGCAATGGAGGGTAAAGCGTAGTTACTCACCTGTAACAGGTGATCTCCGGGAACAGCAGGAATAAGTCTTCACATATGGGTATCATCGGTACCGACGGAGCCCGCGCAGGAACGCTCCCCAGCATCCAATAGGAACGCTTTTGGGAGCGTGCATCCACGCACGCGCGCTGCCTTCCCGCCTATCTACCTCCCTCCCTTCAGTTGAGTTTAAAGCTGAGACCGAAGGAGAGAAGTAGATAAAAATAGAGAAAGAGAGAGAGAAAGACAACTCCTAGGAGAGGCCCAATTTTCTCTCCCCAACACTAAGCAGCCTTTTTAATAAAAAACTTTCTTCTATTCTCCTGGAGTGGAGTAGTAGCCTAGGGGTTAGAGGAACAGCCTCGTACCCAAGAGATCAGGGTTTGATTCCCTCTGGCACCCCTTGTGATCTTGGGCAAGTCACTATCTCCAGGAACAAGCAGGAATGAGTCTTCACATAATGGGTATCATCGGTACCGACGAAGCCCACGTGGGAACGCTCCCCAGCGTCCAATAGGAACGCTTTTGGGAGTGTGCATCCACGCATGCGTGCTGCCTTCCCGCCTATCTACCTCCCTCTCTTCAGTTGAGTTTAAAGCTGAGACCGAAGGAGAGAAGTAGATAAAAATAGAGAAAGAGAGAGTAAAAGCCAACTCCTAGGAGAGGCGGGTGGGTTGTGAAGACTTATTCCTGCTGTTCCCGGAGATCACCTGTTACAGGTGAATAACTACGCTATCTCCAGGAACAAGCAGGAATGAGTCTTCACATATGGGGACTCCCGAGCTGAAAGATGCCTAGGGAAGACCCAGCATGTAGCAAATCTATGTAGATGGGCCATGCTTCCACCAGGGACCTCAGGCATCCAAATGGATGGAGGGCAGGAGTTGAACTATGAGTGGAAAAGGTGTTGTAGAACAGCTTGACCAAACAAGGCATCCCAGCGGGAGTCCTTGTCTAGACAATAATGGGCAGTGAAAGTATGTACTGAGGCCCAAGTTGCTGCTTTGCAGATTTCATCAATACCACAGAACGAAGGTTAGCTGTTGAGGCTGCCATGGCTCTGACATTATAAGCTGTGACATGGCCTTCAAGAGGTATTCCTTTACTTTGATATGTATAGGAGATACAATCTGCAATCCATTTAGAGAGGGTTCTTTTAGTGACAGGAAGTCCTAAATGGCTAGAGTCAAAAGCCACAAAAAGCTGAGAAGACTTTCTGTGAGGCTGGGTCCTTTGGAGATAAAAAGCTAGAGCTCTTTTACAGTCCAAAGTATGAAGTTTTCTTTCCGCAGAGGAGGAATGAGGCCTAGGAAAGAAAACGGGAAGATAAACTGACTGGTTTAGATGAAAAGGTGAAACCACCTTTGGAAGAAAATGAGGATGGGTCCTAAGAACCCCCTTATCATGATGAAACCTTGTATAAGGCAGATCAGCCATTAAAGCCTGAAGTTCACTAATGTGTCTAGCAGAAGTGATGGCAATCAGGAAAACAACTTTCCATGAAAGAAACTTTAGATCCGAAGTAGCCAAAGGCTCGAACGGTGGCTCCATGAGCACACCTAGAACAAGGTTAAGATCCCATGCCACAGAGGTGGTTTAATGGGAGGTTTTGTTAGAAGAAGTCCTCTCATAAATCTAGAAATAAGTGGATGAGAGGAAATTGGTTGTCCATCTAAGAGATTATGAGACGCAGCAATAGCACTAAGATGGACTCTAACAGAATTGGTCTGAAGACCAGAAGCCGCCAAATGAAGGAGATACTCTAGAAGAGAGTCTACTGGTACCAAAGAGGGATTAAGTCCTCTCTGATTACACCAGGAAGAAAACCTTTTCCACTTAAAAGCGTAAGAACGTCTTGTGGAAGGTTTCCTGGAGGCCAGAAGAATGTCCTTCACCTATTGAGACAGGTCTAGATCTTGAAAGTCTAGGCCT
Organism: Ichthyophis bannanicus; assembly: GCA_033557465.1. NCBI lineage: Eukaryota > Metazoa > Chordata > Amphibia > Gymnophiona > Ichthyophiidae > Ichthyophis > Ichthyophis bannanicus. The sequence continues at coordinate 689,190,032 of CM066034.1, forward strand.
TGAGTAACCAGGCCTTGAGATGTAGGGACTGGGGACTGGGGTGCAGTAGGGATCCATTGTTCTGGGACAGAAGATCTGGAGCACTCCATAACTCCAGAGGGGGTGGCTTGAGAGAGTTGCAAGAGAAGAGGATACCATGTTTGCCTCGGCTAGGAAGGCGCTATGAGTATCATGTATCCCTTGTCCCTCTGGAGTTTGAATAAGGTTTTGGGGATTAGAGGGATTGGCTGAAATGCATATAGATAATCCTGACCCCAGTGAAGCAGGAATGCATCCCTGGCTTGACAGTTCTGTGCTGGAAGTCTGGAACAAAACCGGGGAAGTTTGGCATTCTGTGGACTTGCAAAGAGGTCTATGTCTGGTGTTCCCCAGACACGAAAAACTCAAGCAAGATGATAAGAGTGGAGTGACCACTCGTGTGGCAGGAGTACTCGACTGAGTCTGTCTGCCCAAACGTTTTGAACGCCTGGAAGATAGACTGCCCGCAGATGAATCCGATGCTCTCTGGCAAAGGCCCATAGTTGCAGAGCTTCGTTGCATAGATGCAGAGAGCCTGTTCCGCCTTGTTTGTTGAGATAAAACATGGCTACTTGATTGTCTGCACCAGAACTGTTTTGTTTACGAGCTGGGTGCAAAAGACTCGAATAGCATTGGAGATGGCTCTGAGTTCTAGGAGGTTTATATGAAGAAGAGCCTCCTGTGAAGACCAAAGGCCCTGCGTTGATAGACTGTCCAAGTGGGCTCCCCAACCCATCTTGGAGGCATCTGTTGTGAGGATAGCCTGAGGTTGTGGCTGCTGGAAAGGAGCGCCTATTAAAAGGTTTTCCAGAGATTGCCACCAACGGAAAGACAGAATCAGGCGTGTGGTAACCCTGATCTTGTCTGAAAGGCCTCCTGAGGCCTGGGACCACTGGGAAGCCAAGGTCCACTGAGCCGCTCGCATATGAAGACGAGCATAAGGTATTACATGGACGGCCGATGCCATTTGACCTAGTAGGCGAAGCATCTGTCGAGCAGTGAGGAAGGTCTGCAGCGCTGCTTGAGATGCTAGCTCGATGATTTGCAGACAGCGCGGTTGGGGCAGGAAAGTCCTTGCAAGCTGTGTGTCCAAGCGAGCACCTATAAACTCGAGGGTCTGAGATGGGGCGAGCTGAGATTTTGGAAGATTTATGACCAATCCCAAATACTGGAGTATTTGTTTTGCTCGTAACAGGGCCTGATGAGCTTCTTGAGATGACTGTGCTCGGATGAGCCAATCGTTCAAGTAAGGGAAGACAAAAATCCCCAGGGTCATCATGAATGCTGCTATTACTGACATGCACTTTGTGAAGACCCTTGGAGCGGAGGCCAGCCCAAAGGGAAGGACTCTGTACTGGAAATGTCTTCCCTGGACCAGGAACCGAAGGAATTGCCTGTGATGTACATGAATAAGGATATGCATGTAGGTGTCTTTTAAATCTAGAGAACATAGCCAATCTTGCCTGTGAAGGTATGGCAGAAGAGAGCTGAGAGAAAGCATTCTGAACTTCTCTCGGACTGGAAATTTGTTCAGCTCTCTGAGATCCAGGATTGGTCTTAAACCCCCTGTTTTTTTTGGAATGAGAAAATAGGGGGAATAAAACCCTGTACCTTGTTGGCATAAAGGAACCTCTTCTATAGCTCCTTGAACTAGAAGAGTAGAGACTTCTTGTAGCAAGAGGTCTATACCTAGAGGTTGAGAGTTGAACTATTTTACCAGTGTGGGTGGTTGTAAGCTGAGGAAACGAAGCTTGTACCCCAGACTCACTATGGACAAAGTCCAGGCCTCTGATGTGATTTGTTGCCATCTGTTGGCAAAGTGGCAAATATGGCCCGGAATGTTTAGACGTTCTGGGCCTAACACAGGAAGAGTGAGTATGTTCTCTGGACAAAAGTCAAAAACCCTGAGGAGGCTGAGTCTGCTGAGCCGGTTGGGGTTTGGGTTTTCTTTGTCTTGTCTGTTGTTGCCTTTTTTGGGGAACATATGCCTGTTGGGTGGAAGATGGATAGAACTTTTTCTTCTTAGAGAAAAAAGTTTTCTTAAAGGTCTTTTTCTTAGCTGGGTTAGTAGAAATCTTTGACAATCTATTCAAAGTAGCATTATCAGTGTCCAACTGATGAGCCTAAGATTGCCAATCCTTGCCAAAAAGATTTTCTCCAGTGCAAGGAATATTTCCCAGCTTTTCTTGCACCCATTCCTCCAAGTCAGAAGCTTGGAGCCAGGCAATTCGTCGTGCTTCTATAGCTATAGCAGAAGTCCTGCTAATGAATTCAAAACAGTCAAAGGTAGCACGATTCATGAACTTAGAGACATTCTGAGCATGTTTGACTAGTGATAAATGGTCTGCTCTTTTATCATCTTGAAGGAAGGGGTTCAAAAGCTCTAAGTTTTTTGTAACCTCCTCAAGAAACATTCCCATGTATAAAATATAGGAACTAATCCTTGCTGAAAGCATGGAGGCCTGAAAACATCTACGCCCAAAAGCATCCAGTGTTCTAGATTCACGATCTGGTGGATTAGAAGAGCGTCTCTTTGTACTCTTAATGCGTCTCATGGCAGACTCCACCACCATAGAGTGGTGTGGTAGTTGAGTCTTTTGAAAACCTGGACAAGGTGGCACTCTATACATAGTGTCAAGGCATTTAGAATGTGGAATTACTGTTAAAGGAGTTTCCCACATCCTTAACATTAGATCATGTAAGATCTGATGTATAGGGAGTATAGCTGCTTCCTTGGGAGCCAAGGGGTATTGTAGAATTCTTAATTCTTCTGCCCTAGGCTCCTTTTCAGGAACCACTGTAATGGCAAGAGCCCTTGCCATATCACACACAAAATCGTGAAAAGAAATGTCCTCAGGAGGAGACATCCTACGTTGAGGAGAAAGAGCTGAATCTTGTAAAAGTTCAGCTCTGGTACCGTTGGAGTCATCTGAGTCGGAAGACTCAAAGGGAGGAAGCACTGGGTTCTCCTTCAAAAGTTGTCTTCGGTACCGCTCGAGGTCTGTACCGAAGTGAGTCGGTACTTGATTTCTCATGCTTGAGAGTGATTCCAAACTCGGCACCGGGGGAAGTAAGCCTGCTGAAGCAGGTACCGAGGGTACCGGAACCAGTGCTGACAGCGAGACCAGTGCCTGTGGAACGGTCTGCAGCGACTTTAACGGTACCAAAGTAGCCAAAAGATTCGCTAGACTACGTTCAATGGCAAGGAGTCTTTTATCCATTACCATTTCCGATGCCGAGGTGTCGGTACCGACAGAAGCGGCCACAACCCCCGAGCATGGAACAGGAACGTCCATTGAGGCCGAAGTCTCGAGAACATCCTGGAGCCCCGATAGTGCTTTGGAGCCCAAAGACTCCCGCCGGGGCTGTTTTGCCGGTGCAGGATCCTCGAGGGCAACGCCAGAGGCATCTCGATACTTAGAGGGAGATCTACCTCTCAAGGACCGGCTTGATTTAGACCTATGTTTAGTTACCTGAGATCCCTGGGAAGAAGTAGAGGCCCTGGAAGATACTGATGCTACTGACATTGTGTCCGAAGCAAACAGGGCACCGAGTTGATTTGCTCGATTCTGAAGACTTCTTTTAGTCAGCTTCCTGCAGGAGAGACACTCCGCTCGGCAATGGTCAGGACCTAAACATTTAAGACACCAGTCATGGGTGTCTGTGACAGAAATTGTGCTGGCACACTTCGAACATTTTTTGAAACCAGTAGTTGGTTTCTCCATGCTGAAAGAAAAGGCCTAGTGGCCAAAATGGCGCCAAGCAGTAAGCAGGGGAAAACCCGTGACTGAAAAGCACAAGTTCTGTGTTTTTTTGTTTTTTTTTAAAGAAAGAAAGAAAAAGCACCGGTGGTACCGGTGGGCGTCGAACGAAGGCAGGCGCGACCACAAAAAATAAGAAATAAGAGTAAATTAGACTTACCTGCTAATTGTTGTTCCTTGCGGAACTCTAGTCCAGTCCCGGAACCATAGAGTTGTGAACCTCCACCAGCAGCTTTGGAGACTGAACATCTTCATCTCTTTGATCATCCAGCTATATGCAGCCCCAAGGACCGCCCACACATCAGTACCTATTGACAAAGCATACTAAGCAGAGCAACAAATAAGTAGATATAACAACACAGTGAAAAAAAGGATCCTGACCCTAGAGTTCCCACTACTAGCAAAAATTCTTTTTTTTTTGTTTTGTTTTTCCAATAGCGTAAGAACAACCTCCCGCCTACAGGAAGGCGGACCAGAACGGCCGTGGCGACCCTTGTGCAAAACGCATGCAACAAGAGGCGCCACCGCTCACCCCCAAGATTTGACCCCGAAAGGAAACTAAGGCGTGCTGCAAGCAGAGGAGCTCTGACCGAAAGTATAGAGAACAAAAACCCTGGCAGATTCCTATAATGAATGTACCTTCTTGGCTGGCAGCGAGAACAGATAGACAGGGAGGGATCCGGGACTGGACTAGAGTTCCGCAAGGAACAACAATTAGCAGGTAAGTCTAATTTACTCTTCCTTAGCGTCCCTCTAGTCCAGTTCCGGAACCATAGAGGATGTAACAGAGCAGTAAATCTCAACGGGAGGGCCTCGCTAGTCCAGCCTGAAGCACCCGAGACCCAAACTGCGCATCCGACGCCACCTGCACATCCAGACGATAGTGCTTAGCAAAGGTGTGCAAGGACGACCACGTCGCCGCCCGACAAATATCCACCGCCGGTACCAAGCTCACTTCTGCCCAAGACGCCGCCTGCGCCCTAGTCGAGTGAGCCCGAAGCCCGGCAGGAACCATCCTGCCGTGTAAAAGGTATGCCGACAAAATCGCCTCTTTCAACCAGCGGGAAATGGAAGACTTAGATGCCGCTTCCCCCTTGCGCGGACCGCCAAATGCGACAAATAGGCGATCGGACTTACGGAAGGCCGCCGTTTCCCTCAAATACCGACGAAGAGCTCGACGGACATCCAACGCGTGCAAGGAGTTATCCGCGTGCTTGCCCCGTTCCTTGGCAAACACCGGGAGAGACACCACCTGATTCATGTGAAACGCCGAAACTACCTTAGGCAAAAACACGGGACCCGGTCGCAATACCACCATGTCGGCAGAGAAAGACAGATAGGGTTCCCTACACGAAAGAGCCTGCAACTCCGAGATCCTGCGAGCTGACGAGATCGCAACCAGAAACACCGTTTTCAACGTCAAGTCCTTCAACGAAGCTTGCGCCAAGGGTTCAAACGGCGAAGCCACCAGAGACCTCAACACCAAATTCAAGTCCCACGAGGGCACTAAAGCCCTGCACGGAGGACGCATAAGCAACACCGCTCGCAAGAAGCGCTTCACGTCCGTATGGGACCCCAATAACTGGCCCTGAACCTTGCCTCAAAAACACGCAAGAGCTGCAAGTTGGACCCTCAACGAACTGGCCGCCAGGCCCTTGTCCACCCCTGCTTGCAAGAAGGAGAGGATCTGAGGAACGGAGGTCCGCAAAGGCCGCAACTCGCGAGCCGCACACCAGCTCTCAAAAATACACCAGACCCGGACATACGCTAGTGACGTAGACCGACGCCACGCCCGCAACAAGGTAGCAATGACCTCCGGAGAATAACCTTTGGCTCTCATTCGCGCCCTCTCAATAGCCATGCCGTAAGCGAGAATCGAGCCACCTGAGGCATCTGCAGCGGCCCCTGCCGAAGGAGATCCGGCCGAGGAGGAAGGAGCCACGGATCGGCCACACTCAACCGCACCAGATCCGCATACCAAGGCCGACGAGGCCAGTCCGGGGCAATCAGAACCACGGGACCCGGATGCCGTTCGATCCGCTGTACCAGGCGACCCAGCAGAGCCCACGGAGGAAAGACATAGAGCAGCCCGTACCTTGGCCACCTTTGTGCCAATGCATCGAGGCCTTCCGACATGCGTTCCCGACGCCTGCTGAAGAACCTGCGCGGACTCGAAGGTCGCCATGAGGTCCATTATCGGCAGACCCCAATGATGGACCAGCAACGCAAATACCTCGGGATGTAGAGACCACTCTCCGGGGTCTACCCTGCGACGACTCAGAAAGTCCGCCTTCACATTGTGAACCCCGCGATATGCTGGGCCGACAGACACTGAAGATGCCGCTCTGCCCAATCCAGAAGCAGATCCGCCTCCGCTTCCAACGCCGCGCTGCCTGTGCCCTCCCTGGCGATTTATGTAGGCTACCGTGGAGGCATTGTCGGATAGCACCCTGACCGCCGCTCCCTGCAGCCAAGGCTGAAACGCTGTCAGAGCCAACCACATGGCTCTCATTTCCAGTCGGTTGATGGACCACCGGCTCTCACGTGAGGACCATTGGCCCTGAGCAATCTGGCCCTCGCAATGAGCCCCCCAGCCGCTCAAACTGGCATCCGTCAGACGGGAGACTCCAAGGGCATACCGTTCGCCAGAGAGCGCCGACGCAACCACCAGCGAAGGCTGCGCCGAACCTCCAAGGGGCAAACTAACTGACGAGCTAGCGAGTCGGACTGATGACACCATCGACGCAGCAGCGCTCGCTGCAGAGGCCGCATGTGAGCCCTTGCCCACGGAACTACCTCGATGGTCGACGCCATCGTGCCGAGAAGCTGAAGGTATTGCCAAGCCGAGGATGCCCGTCTCGCTAGAAACTGCTCCACCAGCCGCCTCAGGGCCCGCGCTCTGTGCACTGGGAGAAAAACCTTCCCGTTGCCGGTCTCGAAACGCGCCCCCAAATACTCCAAGGTCTGCGAGGGAAGAAGGCTGCTCTTCGCCCGATTGACCACCCAGCCTAACGACTGCAAAACCTGTATGACCCGCGCCGTCGCCCGGAGACTCTCCTCCCTCGACTTCGCCCGGATCAACCAGTCATCGAGATAGGGATGCACGAGGACACCCTCCTTCTGCAGGAACGCCGCTACCACCACCATGATCTTCGTGAAGACCCATGGCGCCGTCGCTAGGCCGAAGGGCATGGCTTGAAACTGAAAATGGCCCATCGGCAGCGCAAACCGCAGAAATCTTTGATGTTCCCGGCGAATGGGAATGTGCAAATAGGCCTCTGTAAGGTCTAGGGACGTTAGGAATTCCCCCGCACGGATCGCCGCTATGACCGAGCGCAGCGTTTCCATGCAAAAATGCGACACCCGGAGGCACCGATTCACTCTCTTTAAATCCAGGATTGGTCGAAAGGTGCCCTCCTTTTTCGGCACTACGAAGTAGATGGAGTATCGACCGGACCCTAACTGCCCCTCCGGCACGGGGGCGACCGCCCGGAGCCGAAGCAGCCGGGAAAGTGTATCGGATACGACTCGTCGTTTCCAGGGAACGCTGCACAGGGACATAACGAAGGAATCGAGCACCGGTCGATGTAGCTCGAGCGCATATCCCTCTCGTATCACTTCTAACACCCACCGATCGGATGTGATAGCGGCCCAGGCAGGGTAGAAATCCCGCAGTCTGCCCCTACGGGAATCACCGCCACCGGAGCCGGCCTCGCTTCATTGTGACTTTTTGGGGACCTGCGCCTGGAAGGAGCCAAAACCTCTACCTGCCCCCCGAAATCCGCGGAAACTCTGTCCGCGCCCCAGATATCTGGAACGCTGGGACTGACCAAAGCGGGAGGCACGAAACCTCCGAAAGGACTGCTGAGACCTCCGGAAGGTGAAGGTCGGCTTCCCCTGCTTTGGCTTATCCTCCGGAAGCCGACCCCCCTTAGAATCCCCGAGATCTTTTACCAACCTATCCAAGTCCTCTCCAAATAACTGCCTGCCCTTAAACGGCAGCTTACTAAGGCGAGCTTTAGAAGAGCCATCAGCCGCCCAATTGCGTAACCAAAGAGAACGACGCGCCGCTACCACTGACGCATTGCCGTTAGCTAACCCCCTAATGAGGTCATAGTGGATATCCGCCAAATAAGCGGTACCCGACTCCAATCTGGACGCCGCGGCCTCTTGTTCCGCCGACTGGGGCCCCTGGAACTGTTGAGACCAGCGGAGGCAGCCGCGCGCCACCCAGGCCCCGGCCACCGCCACCTGCATTGACAGGGCAGCAACATCAAACGCCTGTCTCAACAAGCTATCAACTTTCCGATCCTGCGGGTCCTTCAACGCCGCAGCACCTTCCACCGGGATAGTAGTCCGTTTAGTAACCGCGGAAACTGCCGCGTCCACCTTCGGCGAACGAAAGAGCTCTCTATCAGCCTCCGACAGAGGATACAATTTAGGCAACAGTCTAGCCCCACGCAAAGCGGACTCTGGACTGTTCCACTCCTCCTGAATCATAGCTTTAAAAACCCTATGGAGCGGAAAGACTCTGTGGGAAGTACGCACCGCCTGCATCAAGGGATCCTCCAACTTGTTCTCCGCAGTGGCATCTTCCACGGGTATGTTCAATACCTTGAGGGTTTCGGCAATCAGTGCCGGAAGTTCCTCTTTACGAAATACACGCACTATTCTACTACTCTGCTCGTCGTCCAACAACTCGCCGTCTTCTAAATCCTCCGCAGACTCCAGCTCGAGAGCTTCCCCCAGCCCCTCGTGGAACTCGTCCCCAGGAGGCGCAGAATCCGCAACACTCGGGGGCCGGCTCTTCTTTTGTGGACCAGTGTCTCCCTCTACTGAAAGTGGACGCTTTAGCCCACGGCGGGGCAGGACCGAGCCTCCCCCCGCCGGCTGCAAGAGAGCCAGAGCCTCCTGCATGAGAGAGAAAAAGGCGGGTGGAACTCCCAGGGATCCCTCCTGGACGCCCCCCGCCAACAGGCGCTCCGGCACTGCAGAAATCCCCGGACCAAGGACCGTCTCTGCCTGCTCTGATGTCCCTTCTGTAGATACAGGTGGGAGATCTGCACTGGAGCCCTCAGAGGATCCTCCATGCCAGCAACCACAGCAGAACAAGTGGCACAGACTCGGGCTTCCAAATTACTACTTCTACGAATGCCACAGACCAGACACCGAGGACTAGGAGGCATGGCTATGCACACAGCCCTTTGCCAGCAAAGCAGGAACACCTTGCTGAAGCAAACAGAGCAGAAAAAAAAAACGCGATTTTAAAAGTGCTCAAAAACGCTCCAAATTGCAGGATTAGATAGAGCTGGAGTCAATTAGCTGATATCTGACCAAGAAATGCAAAAACGAAGCTCCTATCCCTAAAAAAAACACGAAGAAAAACAACTTTGAAAAAAAAATCCAAAATGGCCGCCGGACCCGATCCCGCGAAAAAAGGGACCAGAAAAAATACCCAAAAGGTCTAAAATACTCCCCAGAGCTGATTCCAGGCCACCCCAAGGCCTCCACCACTGACTTTAGAAAGAAAAAGCTTCAAACTCTACTCACCCACACACAGGAGTGGAGGGGGGCAATGTTCCCTCTAATTTTCTGTAGGCTGTGTGCGCATAAAATATCAGCTGTGCGGCTTTTGAAGGAAGGCTAAATTTTTTGTGCGCTACATAACGACACTTGGAGTTATATACTTTAAAATTTGACTACACATCAGAATACAGTATGTACACCACATTGTGGAAGCATCGCATAACAAAGAGAAAAAGAATACATAGTAAAAAAGAAGGCACAGTATTACTTACATGGATTAGCAGTTTAACACAAATCCAGAAATGTGACTTAATTTTAAAACTATGGATTTCCATCTCCATCAGTCCCACCGAGCCTTCTTCACCTCTATCCGCCCCCCCCCCTCCTCCTCCAAGGCACCCACCACAGTTATCATTCCACCCTAAACAAATGTGACAGAACATGGAAAGTAGTGGCCAATGAAAGCCACTCTTGTGAAAATAAAACCACCAATAGACTCCCCCAGAGCTCAGTGTGAGGACTCACTTTCAGTATAGAGGAAAACAATGGTTAACAAAAATCTGCAACCATAGAAATACAAGAACTGAAAGAGAGTGATTTTACACTTTACATTATTTTCTCTGTCGGGGACGAAAAAAGGACAACCACATAGATACGTGTATCCATATGCAAGACCAACATATATATCTCACAAGTATTACAATCTAATAAATAATAATTAGTCTGTTTACTACATTGGGCAACCCTCACCATAGAACAGAATCAGTGGAACCAGAGGTGCAAGACCACCCTCATGTCAGGGGAAAATATATATACACAATGTAAATAATTACAAGCATAACATTTCTTGTTCCAAACAATGTCGTGAAACAAAAACAAGCAGGGATGACTCTAAATAGAAGAGATGGGCTGAATCACTATATTATAACATAAAGGCTAAACAACGGGTTATATCAAATCTCTTAAAACTTCCTCACCAAAGTTTGTGCTGATGTATATCTCTTATACTTAGATGTTTAATCAGTAAAAACCTTTTTTGGGGGGGGGGGGGGGACTGTATAGTGCACTTTCTTACATTTAAAACACTAGGTCCGGGGGGGCGGAGCCTGATGTCCAGCGGGTTAGACGCTTCGCGCTGAAGCTCCCGAGAGGCCTACTCAGAATCCTGACTTAATACCTACATAAACTCAATTTTTTGCTCCGAACTTACCGGGATACCTCGGGGGGGATGGCGGCCCATAAACCAGCGCGCTTGGACTTCGGGTCTCCTTCTTCTTCACACGGAAAACGCTCCAAAACAGAGGTGTCTTCCCCACAGAAGATGGTTCCACTTCGGGAAAACCCCGAAATGCATCAGGAGATCTTAGAGGAAATACGCGGCGTGAAGGAACTGGTGCAGTCCAACGGAGAAGCGCTTCGAGCCATGCGAGAAGACTTCGGTGTGCTCCAGGACCGACTTGAAAGTCTTTCATTACGGCAGGACAACATGGCGGGGGTCCTCGACTCGCACGCGGTGCGCTTGGTCAAACTGGACAAGGCTGAGCGCCAGATACAGAATCTTCAAAAAGAGTTAGAAGATAGCAATAATCGAGCCCGTCGCAACAATGTGAGGCTCCTTGGAATACCGGAGGGGGCGGAAGCAGGAGATATCAGAGAATTCCTGCTCAAAACTCTTCCCTCCTTGCTGAAGATCACATTTCATAGAGACCTGGAAATTGATCGAGCACATCGTGTTCCTACCCATATGGCGCTCAACCGAACGACCCCCCGGCCTATTATCTTTCGATTACTACGATATCAACAAGTGGAACAAATTCTAAATGCTGCCCGGGCGAATCGTCATCTGGAGTTTGAAAGTCATAAAGTCTCCTTCTTCCCTGATTTGGCAAAGCCCACCGTTGACCGTCGGAAGAGACTCCTTGCTTTTCGCCCTCGACTTCAACAGCTACAGGCTCGCTTTGGCCTGTTGTATCCAGCGAAGCTCCGAGTGACTCTCCACAACCAAACTAGGACATTCGAAGATCCTGATCTACTATCAACATTTTTAGACTCCAAAGAAGCAGAGCAGATGCGTTAACCCAACAACTTGGACTTATTATCTGCCGGCTCTGTCCGCCATTTTGAAGGGCCCGACGCGGTGGTCATAGCCAAGCACAGAGACTGCCTGGACTTTTCTTTCTGTCTTTATATGACTTTCTTGGTCTTCTATCCCTCCATGATGTGTGCCTCGGTTGGATTCGGAGCACGCACAGTTATACAGGTTATATGTTTTCAATTTCGGCCTTCTCAGGGGTTTCTCCCCGCAGACACATGGTCGCCAGTAATTTCTGGGGTTCTGCTTCTTCTCTACCGCACTGCGGTTCTTATTTTTTAATGTGGGGCGCTTCATTGTATTACATTAGCTCATTTTCTATCATGTCATGTGTACAGCCAGATACAGTTACTATGAGGGACATTGTGAACTTATGTGCGTTATCATGTTCTCTTTCAGAATTTTTAACCTTGCTCAATGGCCTTATGTAAGATCTTATCACTTAACGTAAAAGGCATCAATAGTCCAATCAAAAGAAAGAAAATTCTTAGCTATCTTAACCATGAGCATGCTGATTTAGTGTTTCTTCAGGAAACGCATCTAAATTCCGCTGAAACACTGAAACTCAATGCTAAACCTTACCTGGTGGCTGCCTATTCTCCCGCCGTTTCCAAACGGTGTGGGGTAGCCATTCTGGTTAAGAAGTCTTTGCAAGCTACTGTAATAGATACTAGCTCTGATAAGGAGGGTAGATGGGCCCGTGCACATTTTAAGGTTGGAGATAGTGAATTCACGTGTATTTGTATTTATGCCCCGAATGTGGATAACCCTGCTTACTATGCAAGTATTGCGCAGTTGGCACAGGCCTCTGCCAATACTCCATTAATACTTGGTGGCGATTTCAATCAAGTGCTAGACCCTTTGATAGATAGACAACCGCCTAGAACGAGTAGTCCACCCAAGAGTCTTGCTACCCTTACAGCTCTGATGCAAGACCTTGCGCTAGTAGATATATGGAGGCTACTTCACCCCTCCGACTTAGAGTACACCTTTTTTTCTGCCCCCCATCACTCACAATCTAGAATAGATTTCTTTCTCATTTCCAAAGCACTGATTTCTCAAGTGGACACGGCTAGGACTCATCCTCTCCATATTTCTGATCATGCTGCCATATCTTTTTCATTGCATGTCACTACGCGAGATGATCATCCCCGTGCTTGGTTTTTTGATAGATCCCTATTGGATCAAAAAGATTTTCAGGTTGACATAAAGGCCGCTATCCAAGATTATTTTCATTTTAACTCACCCCATGACACAGCGAGCTGGGCTTGGTGGGAGGGTTTTAAGGCATCTATCCGTGCTACTATAACCAGCTATCAAATTCGACAGGGGAAACAAAGAAAGCAACACTTACTGATTCTAGAGCAACAGATACAAGCTGGGGAGCGTCTCCTTACGTCCCGTACTGACCCATGTATTTTACTCCGTTTACAACGCCTCCGCTTTCAATACAATCAGCTTTTATATACTGCTGCTGCTAAAAATATTGAATCACAACAAGGGTTGTATTACCGGGAAAATAACCGTGCTGGCAAATTATTAGCGAATGCCCTGAAAGGTCAAAAAGAAGCCAAGCGTGTTACCGCTCTCCGTAATCCGTCGGGGGGGGGGCCTGGTCACTAAAGATACAGAAATCTTAGAACTCTTTCGTGATTTTTATACTCGGCTTTATCAATCTGAATGTGATTTTGAGCCAGAAGTATTTGAACGATTGCTCTCAGGGGTACAACGACCGACCCTATCTGACGAAGATAGAGAGGCCATGGACAAACCATTCACTTTATCAGAAATTCATTCTGCTCTCAAGAGATGTGCCACAGGTCGAGCTGCCGGCCTGGACGGTCTCCCTGCTGAATTCTACAAGACCTTTAACGCTGACTTAGCTCCAGTTTTGAAACTTTATTTTTCTGCTCTGGCCGAGGAGGGATCTCCTTCTGGGTCCTTTTCAATGGCAAATGTAGTAGTTTTTGAGAAAGAGGGGAGAGATCCGCAACTAACAGCTAATTATCGTCCAATTTCCCTCCTAAATGCGGACTATAAAATATTTGCCACCATTCTCTCCACCCGGCTCTCTGATAGGATGTCTACTTTAATACACCCAGATCAATGCGGTTTCATTCCCGGTAGATCTACCGCTGACAATGCTCGGACTCTATGTCATGTACTGACTACCGCAGTTAATCTTGATCGACCATTTGTTGGCCTCTCACTTGATGCTGAGAAGGCCTTTGATCGCTTAGAATGGCCTTTCCTGTTTGCAACTCTCCGCTGGTACGGATTCGGAGAAGGTTTTCTCCGTTGTCTCCACACCATGTACGCACAGCCTACAGCCAGTATCTGTGCTAATGCTTTAAAGTCTCAGCCATTTCCCCTTCAACGCGGTACTCGTCAGGGATGCCCACTGTCTCCACTTCTTTTCGATCTTGCACTCGAACCCTTAGCTTTACTAATCCGGCAATCGGAGGAGATTCATGGAGTCCCCTTCTCTCATAGGGAAATTAAAATTTCAGCATATGCTGATGACCTTATGCTCTTTGTCTCTTTAGACTCGGTGCCGGCTGTCCTAGAGCAAATCGGTAAATATTCACAACTTTCGGGGTATAAGATAAATTGGACCAAATCGGTAGCCTTTCCATTAAATCCTCTGATTCATCAAGCAGATATGCAATCCTTTCCCTTTTTATGGCAACCTCGCATGGTCAAATACCTTGGGGTCCACTATTGCTCTCCTTTGGAAGACGCTATCTCCTTTAATGCCAAAGACTTAACCTCTAAAGTCCGGGCGCTTATTCACCGTTGGACTCCTTTAACACTTACCTGGTGGGGTCGCCTAGAAACCATAAAAATGATGATTGTTCCTAAAGTGAATTACATTTTAGAAATGTTGCCCTGTCTCCTACCTCGACGTACATATAAAGATTTAGAGGGCCTTCTGACTAGATACTTATGGCAAAACAAGACACCTAGGATAGCGAAGCATAAGTTGCAAGCTGATAAGGAAAATGGGGGTGTCAGATTCCCTGATTTCCTGAAATATCACCATTCTTTTCTTCTCAAACAAGGTGCTCGTTGGCTGGAAGATCTAGCACCGAGTAGACCTGTGTGGCTAGACATAGAGGAGAACCTTTGCAAACCGTTTCCTCTTACTTCTCTCCCTGGTATGACTCTCCCATCAGACTCCCACTATCCACCAATGCTTTTAGACACTTTAGGTGCCTTTAATACTCTTATTCAATCTCTAGACTCCCGATTCTGTCCGTTAGACAGACTCCCGCTCTGGTACAATACTCGATTTCAAATACAAAATAAACCGATGGCTTGGAGCCCCTGGTACACTAGGGGCATTTGGACCCCTACCCAGTTGTTCCATGATGGTCGCTGGAAAACTTTTAGTGAATTGCAAATTGAATTTGGTCTCCCAGCGAAACACTACTTTCAGTTGGTGCAACTACAGCATTGTCTTCGGAGTGCTAAGGTGCTCCCGCCATCGGAATCCCCTACCCAAGACTTGTCGGAGACTATCCGATCTATCGGGAGCTCACCGGGTGTAGCATCTAACTTTTACAAAACCTTAAGTAATGCTGTAAATAGAGGTACCCCTATAGCACAGAAAGCATGGGAGCGGGAACTGCATGTAACTTTGACCCCGGAACAATGGAGCCTTGTCTGGAGTAGAGTGACACGGGTCTCCAGATCCGCCTCACTCACTCAGACACTCTTCTTTCTAGCCCACCGGTGTTTCTATACTCCTGACAGATTAGCCAAATGGAACACCTCCCAGGGCAATAAATGCTGGACATGCCATGCGGCCATTGGATCACTAACTCATGTTATGTATGAATGTCCCGCACTACAGTATTACTGGTGTCGGGTCTGGGGCCGTATCCAATCTATTTTGCACTTTCAAGAGCCCCTGTCTTGGAGGATAGTGGGACTCCGCTCAGCTGCGGGGATCCCCTCTCTTCCAAAATCGGCTTACTTCCTTTTAGACTTCATGCTGGGCATTGCTATTTCCCTAATTACGAAATACTGGAAAAATAGCTCCCATCTGAGCCCCAATGAATGGTGGAATCATGTCTGTCTCTACAGTAAATATGAACAAATACCTCGTATGTTCGCTTCTTCCGTTCAGACCCCCCATCATCTGTCTAAATGGAAGATGCTCAATGATTATGTTCACACCGCTAAATGCTCTCATCTGACTGTTTAAATTTGTATAAATCTCTGTCACATGATCATTCTGTATCGCAGATGCTATTTATGTTCGTTTTGATGTACAATTACTGTTGTTTGGAAGCGCTCACATGCTGATACTGTCGGCTTAGAGAAGAAGCAGGGGGGTGGGGGGTAATAGGGTTTGCTTTTCCTTATTGTATACTTGTTTTGTCTCCTTTGGTGTGTTGTTTCTTTTGTTTGTTGCAAAATGAAAATAAAAGTTAAAAAAAAAAAAAAAAACACTAGGTCCGGAAAATCAGAACAAATATCTTCATGTGTAATATATTTTAACTAAAAGCGACTTACATATATGATGATTTTGAAATCAGGGTCCAAGCCCTGCGAACTACTACCGGCTGTAGAATTGTATGAACGCCGGCATCTACGCACTGGTATTAGATGTTTCCCGCGATATGCCAGTGACGTCTGGCTAGGGGTGGGACAAGGATTGATTCCATCTCTATATTGCCATGTGATGACAACTAAAATCGCTAAGTTTAAAATTTTAAAACTTTTTTTCTTTTAATCAACAAAGGGCATTACCACTTGCCGGGAGTAGATTCAGAAGCATGTAAACGGCTAATGTTTTTTTCAATTCTATTTATACCATATGAAGAGTAACACGTATATTCTAGACCCCCTAAAAACCGTAAACATTCCATTGCATATATCTCCCTATGTAAACCGAAGTAGCTTGCGTTTTAAACAGTTTCAAATTCAGGGACACCATCCCCGTTTCACTCACCTGCTCTGCTGCAGATAGCCCGTCCCCGGCGTAGCCCCACACAATCTGGCAGCAGTCCCAGAGCACCGGTCTCCTCTTCTTCGCCGGTGCGGTGTGTTGTTCTCCCTTCTCCGCACGTGGCACTGGAGGCTGGCTGAGGGAGGGCTCAAAGGAGGCGCATGGCTGGCACTAGCAAGCAGGCAGGCACAAGAGCAGAGAGAGGCTGGCTAGCTGGCTGCCCCTCCCTTTTATTTCCCTCTTTAGCCTGTGTCATGTGAGAGGAGTGAGGACTCAGAGCAGAGATTCAGAAGTGACATCACGAGTCTCGGAATAACCCGGAAATTACAGAATGCCAGTAGATCGGCGGCACAGCCTTAAAAAACTCAAGGTTTAATTTGAAAACCCAGGAACTCTGGAATTTTTGTGCGCTCCATTGTAAGTTGTGTGCGCTCGCTCGGCGAGGTGTGTGCGCGCGCACACACGCACAGCTTAGAGGGAACAGTGGAGGGGGGGTCAAAACACTGAGAGTGCTGTCCAGCGTGCCTGTCACAAGCTCTGAGTAGCAGTTATCAGAGTCAATAACAGAGTAATAACCGCTCAGGGCAGCTCGGGGAACCCCTAAATCAGTCAGGGGACCCTCAGAGCCTACTGCTGTATTCAATTGCTGCCTGTAATTGTCTTCAACCTTCTCCTCACCCACCAAGGGGGTTCGGTAGAAAGGAGACCTGTGTCCTGTGCAGCTCCCCTGCTTGTTTGACCTATGGGAGACTGACAGAGAGAGACAGAGAGAAAAAAACAGATTAGAGAAAGACAGAAGGGACACAGTCAAAGATTTCCTCCACAGCAGCAGCCCAGCACCTAAATCTAGAAAATAATAAAACACTAAAGCTCTGCTTATTTGTTCTTAAGAAGCCCAGTTCTGGGCTCTGACTTCCAAGCTGCTTGGAGACTGAGATACTGATGTGTGGGCGGTCCTTGGGGCTGCATATAGCTGGATGATCAAAGAGATGAAGATGTTCAGTCTCCAAAGCTGCTGGTGGAGGTTCACAACTCTATGGTTCCGGGACTGGACTAGAGGGACGCTACGGAAAAGTAGAATTTTCTGCGGTCACAGGGTTCGGAAAACGAAGAACTGAAGAGAGGGAGGTAGATAGGTGGGAAGGCAGCGCGCAGGCGTGGATCCACGCTCCCAAAAGCGTTCCTATTGGACGCTGGGGAGCATTCCCACGCGGGCTTTGTCGGTACCGATGATACCCATTATGTGAAGACTCATTCCTGCTTGTTCCTGGAGATAGTGACTTGCCCAAGATCACAAGGGGTGCCAGAGGGAATCAAACCCTGATCTCGTGGGTACGAGGCTGTTCCTCTAACCCCTAGGCTACTACTCCACTCCAGGAGAATAGAAGAAAGTTTTATTAAAAAGGCTGCTTAGTGTTGGGGAGAGAAAATTGGGCATGCCCTGCTCATGGTTATCTGTCACTGTTAGTGAAGCTGCTGAGTGTGCTAGCACCCAGAGGCCACGCATGCTCTTTGAGACAACAAATGAACAAACAAAAGTAAGAGGACTTGTTGACCGGGCAGTACCATGTCCTGTTTAGGGTTGCCAACCAACCGTTTTTTCTGTGGCCAGGCCAGCTGCCAGCAGAGATGCAAAACTGGCCCTTGAAAAGCTGTTTTTTTGCTCTGGCAGCGAGATCGGAAGCAGCCAGACCAGAAAACCGGCTTTTCTCCCGTGGTCTGCGATCCTCCTTGCAGCCGCTGCTTCTGCTTTTTACAGAGCAGCGGCTGCAATAAAGTTAATTTAAAAGGAAAGACAACCTGTGAGGAGCCCTCCGGTACTAGGAAACTCCTTCTGACATCACTTCCTTTTCAACCCAGGCGCTGCAGAAGGAGTTTCCTAGGACTGCAGAGCTCCTCACAGGCTGCCTTTCCTTTTAAATTAACTTTATTGCAGCCGCTGCTCTGTAAAAAGCAGAAGTAGAGGCTGCAAGGGTGTGAAGCTGTAATAAAGGGGGGGGGGTGAAGCTATACTAAGGGGGAGGGGGTGAAGCTGCACTGGGAGGGGGAGGGGCGGAAGACTCTTTACAGGTTCTCTCTTCTTTTTAACAACTTTATTGCAGCCACTGCTCTGTAAGAAGCAGGAGTAGCGCTGCAAGGGAGGGGGGTGAAGCTGCACTAGGGGAGGAGGGTGAAGCTGCACAAGGAGGGGGGGGGGCGGAAGGCTCTACAAAGGTTTAATTTTCTTTTTAACTTAGCTGTATTGCAGCCACTGCTCTGTAAGAAGCAGGAGCAGGAAGTGGCTGGAAGAGAGCTGAAAGGGGAGGAGGTGGTGGCTGGAAAGGAGCTGAAAGAGGAGGTAAGGAGGGGCTCAAAGGGAGCTGACACCTGGGAATGGTACTGGTAAGTGACTGGGCAATGGGGAGGGGGCACTGGGACTGGAAATAGGCTGATGGAAGGAAATGAAGGAAGGAAAAGAAGAAACAAGAAATGGCAGATGGACTATAGACCACAGAAAATGAGCTAAGAGAAGACGGGAAAACAGAAGCCTCAGATTGGAACCAGCATGATCAGGGAATAAAATGGTCAGACAGCAAAGGTAGAAAAAATAATTTTATTTTCAATTTAATGGTTAGACTTTGTACTACCTTTATATTTTACACAGTATGGGGAACTGCATCGCTTATTTATCTGATATTGCATTGCATGCAGAGTCTGTCTTTTTGGGGTTTCAGTTTAATTTTTGTCTTTATATTTCTCTTTTTGTTTTGTGCTCATTTAGTGATGAAGACCTGTCTGTATTGTGTGTGTGTACAACCAATGTTGCATATTTTGTCAGTATACAATTTTTGTTTAAGAATGTGTAGAAGTCTTGCTTGTTCAGTTTGCACATTGCCCTCTCTGCAATTTATTTGGGGACAGGAGGGGGAGTAAGCGTGTGGTGGGGCAGGGGGTGTGGCAGAGGCGGGAAAAGGGCATGGTAAGGATGGGCATGGGCAGAGAATGACTAGCCACAGGTGACGGGTTTTCCTCTTTCAAAATTTGGCAAACCTAGTCCCGTTAGAACTTGTAACTAGACACTGTACAGGAAGCCTAAAAACTGGATGGTGCAGTCGAAAACCCGGCAGTTGGGCATTCTATTTTGGAGTAATGCCCCATTGTTTGTGAACCTCTGTGCTACAAATTAAACACACTAGATAGTCTATAGCAGTTGAAATAACACTTTTCAAATTCAGATACAAAATTTAATGAGTAACAGAAGATTTTTCATTAACTAATTAATTTTGGTAATAAGTATAACAAGTTACACTTGATGGACTTGACTATCATATGCACCATGCATACTTTTCCTCCAGCATCTGTAAAATTTATTTCAGGTATGCACAGGGTATCCTGAACAACTTTAGACCTGAGGTCTAAGTTTCATTTTGTCTGGCTATTGCCACTGAAAGTTTTTTCTTTCAGCTCTATGCTGACAGCTTTTTCATAAGAACATAAGATATGCCATACTGGGTCAGACCAAGGTCCATCAAGCCCAGTATTCTGTTTCCAACAGTGGCCAATCTAGGTCATACGTACCTAGCAGTTTCCCCAAGGGACACAGGTTCCACAATGCTTGTATTGGTTCAAGCATTGATATCCTGGGTCCCTTCTTAATAATGGTTTATGGACCTTTCCTCCAGGAACTTGTCCAAACCTTTTTTAAACCCAGCTACACTAACAGCCTTTACTACATCCTCCGGTAACAAATTCCAGAGTTTAATTACACGTTGAGTGAAAAAATATTTTCTTTTATTAGTCTTAAATAGTTTACCCTGTAGCTTCATTGCATGTCCCCTAGTCTTTCTATATTCTGATAAGGTAAACAATCGATCTACGTTTACCCGTTCCACTCCGTTCATTAATTTATAGACTTCTATCATATCTCCCCTCAGCCGTCTCTTTTCCAGGTTAAAGAGCCCCAACCTTTTTTGCCTTTCTTCATAGGAGTATCCTTCCATCCCCTTTACCATTTTGGTGGCTCTTCTCTGAACCTTTTCTAAAATTGCTATATCCTTTTTAAGATATGGCGACCAGAATTGCACACAATATTCAAGGTGCGGTCTCACCATGGAACGATATAGAGGCATTATAAAATCTTTTGTTTTATTTTCCATTCCTTTCCTTATCATACCTAGCATTCTATTTGCTCTCTTGGCCGCCGCTGCACACTGGGCCAAGGGTTTTAACATGGTATCCACAATGATGCCTAAATCTTTTTCCTGGGTGGTGGTTCCTAATGTGGAACCTTGCATCGTGTAACCATAGTTTGGGTTGTTCTTCCCTAGGTGCATAACCTGCACTTGTCCACATTAAATTTCAACAGCCATTTTGATGCCCAGTCTTCCAATTTATCAAGATCCTCTTGCAATTTTCCACAATCCTCTTGGGTTTTAACAACTTTAAATAGTTTTGTGTCATCTGCAAATTTGATAACCTCACTCGTTATTCCACTTTCCAGGTCATTAATGAATATGTCAAAAAGCAGCGGACCCAGCACAGATCCCTGGGGTACACCACTATTCACCTTTCTCCATTGGGAAAATTGGTCATTTAGCCCTACCCTCTGCTTTCTATCTTTTAACCAGTTCCTGATCCACAATAGTACACTGCCTCCTATCCCATGACTCTTCAGTTTTACCAAAAGTCTCTCATGAGGGACCTTGTCAAAGGCTTTCTGAAAGTCCAGATACACAATATCAACCGACTCACCTTTGTCCACCTGATTATTCACTCCTTCAAAAAAACATAACAGATTAGTAAGACAAGATCTTCCTTGTCTAACGCCATGTTGGCTGTCTCCCATTAGGTCATGACTATCTACATGCTGAGTAATTTTATTCTTTATGATGGTTTCTACCATTTTTCCCGGTACTGATGTCAGGCTCACCAGTCTGTAGTTTCCCGGATCAACCCCTGGAACCCTTTTTAAAAATTGGTGTTACATTGGCGATCCTCCAATCTTCAGGTATTAGAGATGATTTTAATGATAATTCACAGATTACTAATAGCAGGTCTGCAATCTCATATTTCAGTTCTTTCAACACCCTTGGATGTATACCATCCGGCCCAGGTGATTTGCTACTCTTCAGTTTATCTAATAGTTGTAATACATCTTCCCGATGTGTCGATATTTCCTTCAATTCTTCCGCACCTTTAAATACCACTTCAGTCATGGGTAACATCCCTACATCTTCCTCAGTAAAGACTGAAGCAAAGAATTCATTCAATCTCTCCGCTATCGCCTTGTCGCCTCTTAGTGCTCCTTTAACCCCTTAATCATCTTTTTTTTTTTTTTTTTTTTTTAATATTTTCTACACAACCAGCAATACAAACAATATATATATAAGACGTGTTTAAACTCTTAGACATATTTGACAATAAACACATCCTAACCTTCAAACAATACTGCTATTACAATATCTCTATTATCACTGAAACACTTAACATCCCCTTGCGACAAGTGCCACCCCAGGTAAGCTCGTGCAGCCCAATCTCAATGTATTAGCAGTTGATCGAGGGCGCCCCATTTTTTTAGCGTAGTTTGAGAGGCCAAGTTGTGGCTCACATAAGATTTTTCACAGGTATGATGAAAACATACTAGACTCCACCAGTACTCCACTGTTAGATTGGCAAAATTCTTCCAATTACACAATATGGCTTTGAGAGCCAGACTTAGCAGCAAGTCAAACATAGGATAATCCAACTTTTTTAAGTCCAGAATCTCTGCCAACGATTTGTAAACAATTATACGGTATGTCAAGGGTGCACTAATATCTAGCATTTGCGTAATTTGTGACCATACTTGCTGCCAGTACTTTTGCAGGAACGGACAGTAGTACAACATGTGGGGTAGCGTGCCTGCTGTTTTTTACACGACCAACATGTTGCTTCTTTGTCTGCGGACCACTTGGCTATACTCACAGGCGTCAGATAAGCCCGGTGGGCAAGAAAGTACAACGTCTGGGTAAGAGAAGCCGCTCTCGTTATTCTTATCTGCTTTTGCCACAGCGTGCCCCACTGTTTCGGTTCTGCTAATGCACCTGCCTCATTCTCCCAATGCAACTGCAGTTTCGCACAGTTCTGCCCTTTACCTGTACGAAGGATAGTAGCAAATCGTGAAAGGAGTTTACCTCCCACCTTGATCTCTTGAACTGCCAGATGAAAGGGGACTTCTGAGCCAATTGCAGCCGCGATTACCCCCGCTTTACTTAAGCAGTGTCTTAGTTGGAACCATTGATATATACCGTGCTGGGGTAATCCAAATTCCTGTTGTATTGTCTGGAAAGATTTGAATGTCTTATGATGTATGAGCTGGCCCAAGTTGTATATTCCCTTCAGCAACCAGGGGATCCATATGAAACTAGCACCATCAATCCGGAACTTAGCATTATACCATAGGATAGTACTGTCAGAGTATTCTCGTCTTTCCGAAGCACAAGTCTCCAGCACTTGATACGCCAATTGAGTATCCCGCATTATTTCATTCCCGAAACTGGACGTAGTGTATTCTGCTCCTATTCGAAGCCACAACGGTATGGCTCTACTCAGTGCTGCTTCAATCCGTAACCAAACTGGATCGTCAGCTTCAACGACCATCTCACTCCACAGCGCACCTTGTTTCAGCAATGCAGCTAAGTGATACCAATAGAAGTCGGGAAAATGGACTCCTCCTTGCTTATTAGGAGACTTTAGCTTCCATGCCGCAATCCGAGGTGTCTTATTCCGCCACAGAAAGGTTATCAGCAGCTTCTCCAGTTTCTTATAAAATTTCCGGTCAAATAGCATCGGAATCATGGCGAGTATGTAGTTAATTTTTGGCACTATTACCATTTTAATAGTTTCAAGTCTGCCCCACCAGGTCAAGTTTAGCGGGGACCATCTGCCTACATAGTCTCTGACAATATTTTCGCATTGTACCATGCATCGCTGCAGTGTATCCTGCATTGTGATCCCATAAGTTACTCCTAGGTATTTAAAGGATGCCGATTCCATCTGAAACGGGTAGGCTTGGAGAGACAAGAGCGGAATCTGTCCGTTCAAAGGGATTATTGTGGTTTTAGATAAATTCAACTTGTATCCGGATATGTCGGAGTATGCCGTGATGACCTCTAATGTCGTTTGTAACGACGCCGGGTTTATGAATAAAAAGAGGTCGTCAGCATATGCCGACAATTTAATTTGATGCTCCGCGACTCGTATACCTTCTATATCCGTCCGTTGTCGTATCTTCGCCAGCAGTGGCTCCAGCGCCAGGTTGAACAACAAGGGCGACAAGGGACAGCCTTGCCTCGTTCCTCTTGTGAGGTTAAATTCAGTAGAAAGGCCCCCATTCGCGGCCACCCGAGCCTTAGGCCGTACATATAAAAGTTTGACGCTGTCGAGAAATTCACTGGGTATATTAAACCATTCCATAACTTTGAATAGATACGGGAGTTCTACCCGGTCAAATGCCTTTTCGGCATCTAGTGCAAGACCCACTATCGGCCCTGCATGGCGTTGCATTTGAAGTAGGAGATGCGCCAGCAAGCGCCCGTTGTCCGCCGTGGATCTTCCAGGCATAAAACCACATTGATCTGGCCCTATCAGCGTCGCCATTACTTTCCTGAGCCTGTTAGTCAGGACTTTAGCATAGATTTTATAGTCAGCATTGAGCAGTGAGATTGGTCTGTAATTCCCCACAATTTGCTCATCCTTACCCGGTTTCGGGTGAATTACAATCGTGGCTGCCGCTAGGGATCCAACTTCCGGACATTCCTTCTTGAGCTCCGCAAAGTACAGAGATAGTTCCGGGAGTAGTTCTTGCGAGAAGGCCCCGTAAAATTCCACAGGCAGACCATCTGGGCCACTAGCTTTCCCTTTAGCTAATTGCCGCATTGCTTGCTGGATTTCCTTACAAGTGATATCCTGCGATAATTCCCGCTGTTGGGTCTCAGTAAGTTTAGGGCCTTCGATATCTGCCACAAAGTTTGCGAACAACTCTTCGCTAAAGATACCTTCAGAGCGGTACAACTGAGAGTAAAACTGTTCACATTGCTGCAGTATATCCTCATCCTTTGTATGTAAGAACCCCTGAGCATCTTTGAGTCCAGTGATACGAGTCCGTATCTTTTTTGCACGTAGCATACGGGCCAGCAATGCGCTCGCTCGGTTACTCTCGTGGTAGTATACTCCTTGTTGGAGCCTTATCTGTTTGATTGCCTCCTCGTTGAGGATAGAGTTATACTGATATCTTAACTTACGTAGTCTTAGTAGTATAAGCGAATCTGAGCGTTTAGCTAGGAGCCGCTCGCCTACCTGTATCTCTTTTTCTAGATCCAGTTTCCGCTGTAAGGCCGCTTTTCTACTTCGGGCACTATACACTGTTAAGCGGCCGCGTATGGTGGCTTTGAAGGCTTCCCACCATGCCCATGTCGAAGTATCATGTAGCTGATTGAAATGGAAATACTCTATTATGTCCCGACGCAGCATTTCCAGAAGCACGCCATCTTTTAGCCAATCCCGGTCAAAGTGCCATCTCAGTTGTGGGCTTTTAGTTTGGCTTACGTTGAGTTCCACTAACACCGCCGCATGCTCTGAAATTATTTTGGCTAACACCTCTGAGCTAGCAACTGTAGGTATTAGAAGTAATCAATCCGCGTTTGTGTATTATGGGGCATTGAGTAGTAAGTATATGCTCTTTCTTCCGGGCACAAAAGTCTCCACGGATCCACCAGTCCGAGTTCATCCATCATACTTCTGACAATTTCCCAAGATCGCGGCTTATGTTGCTGCTTATAGGGTATACGGTCCAGCAAAGGATCCTGTATTAAGTTGAAATCACCACCTAGGACAACATTTGTGGCTCCAGCTTGCAACAATTCTTTTGCTACCGCTTCAAAGAAGCTAGGATCATCCTGCGTGGGGCCGTAGATGGCCATGAAGGTATAGACCGTTTCAGATATCTGGACTTTTGCCCTGGTCCATCTCCCTCCCGGGTCTATGGCTGTTTCCACTACAACCGGTTGTAATGCCTTTCTGGCTAGTATTACTACGCCACCTTTCTTTTTAAGTGCAGGAGCGGCCAGTATCATTTGGAATCCCACGCCATTCACCTTATTAGATTCAGGTAATGACAAGTGTGTTTCTTGTAAAAAAACTACATCTGCTCGCTGATGTTTACAATAATTCAGGATTTTTTTCCGTTTAATCGGATTGTTGATTCCTTGCACATTAAGGGACACCACTCGAATATTTACATTAGCCATAGTAGCCAGCACCCGCCCCCATGGTGATGGCACTCGTCGCTCGCCTTACCAAGAGAATTAAATTCAAAACAGTTTCAAAAATAACACTTTTTATCACTATGTAGTTAGAACAAAACTGCAAGATATACATGGTGAAGCTCTACCCGCCCTTCGTACAACCTCACTGCCCTTGAACCCCCCCCCCACCCATCCTATATCAGTTTAACATTTCTTACCACCCTCTATCCATCCCATCATTTGAAACATCATCCCAGCTCCTTTAAACCATAGCAACACATTTGCATGGAGTGTGCTTACTTCGCAGTATACCCCCTAAGCAAGTGTCAATACAGTTAGCTCTCAGCATCTCAGACATTCAATTTACAGTCTATGTCCCCACCTCCATGTGGCTATATTCCTGTAAAAATTGTCGCAGAATCTCAGCGGAGTCAAATGACCGGGTTACATTCCCCAGTGTTACCTTCATCCGGGCTGGGTAGTACAAGCCATAGCGCGCCTGCAGTTTCTGCAAATCAGGCCTGCATTCCAGCAACGCTTTCCTCTTCTCAACTGTTTTCTTGCAAAAGTCCAGAAAGAAGGCGATTTTCGATCCGTCAATTTGCACTGTAGGCTTCTGCTTAGCAGCTTGCAAAATTTGTAAAACCTGTGGATACCGCAGCACCTTGATGATAATAGGGCGCGGTTGTTGATGTCTCACAGTCCTCTGCGATGGGACACGATGTGCCCGCTCAGGCTCAAAGGGTAAAGCAAATTTTAGATGTAGCATTTCTGGAATCAGCTTTTGCAGATATTCTTCAGGACATACTCCCTCTCGCCCCTCTGGTATGCTGGTAATCCGCACATTATTACGTCGGGCTCTATTGCTCTGCTCTTCAATTTGTTCTTCCAGCATCGCCATTTTCTTGCTCAGAGGGCCCATCTGCGTCAGCAGTTCATCGTGCTTCTCAAACATTTCCTCCACTGTGTGCAGCCTTTCATTTACTCCCGACAGACGTTCTTTCACTTCCTGGATATCTTCCTGCAATTGCACAAGTGTCCCATTGCTAGAGGCGACCATTTCTTTCACAACCCGGAGCTCTTGTAGTATCTCCCTTACTCCTGCCGCATTCATTTTGTCAGCATCCATTTTTTGCGGGGAGACTGCCTCCTGTTTCGTGCGCTTTACCGCATGTCCAGTCGCCGGAGCAAAGTCTAATTTTGCCTGTTTTAACGCAGCCATTGTTCACTATTCTTAGGCACTGAATTCGGAGGTTCAGCCGGTTTCTAGTAAGTGAGGGTGGTCAGGGTTCCATAGCTCGGGCGGGAGCACGATTCTCAGGCAGCCATTCTTGCCGCGGGTAGCTCCGCCTCCCAACCCCTTAATCATCTAATGGACCAACTGACTCTCTCACAGGTTTTCTGCTACGAATGTACTTGAAAAGGTCTTTACTTCGCGTTTTTGCTTCAGCAGCAAGCTTCTTCTCAAATTCTCCCTTTGCCTGCCTTATCAATGCCTTGCATTTGACTTGCCAGTGCTTGTGCTGTTTCCAGGTTTCGTCGTTTGGCTCTTTTTTTTCCATTTCCTGAAAGATGCTTTTTTGGCAACAGCCTCTCTGACCTCACCTTTAAACCATGCTGGCAGTTTTTTGGACTTCCTTCCACTTTTCTTAAAGCGTGGAATACAGCTGGTCTGGGCTTCCAAGATAGTATTTTTCAACAACAGCCAAGCCTGATGTACGTCTTTAACCTTTGCAACTGCTCCTTTTAGTTTTTTCTTAACTGTTTTCCTCATTTTATCATAGTTTCCCTTTCGAAAGTTAAAAGGTAGTACTGTGGATTTCCTTACTATCCCTCCTCCACTAATTAAATCAAAGGCGATCATGCTATGATCACTATTGCCAAGTGGCCCCAACAACCTTATTTCTTGCACTAGATCTGGTGTTCCACTAAGGACTAGGTCTAATATGGCTTCCCCTCTGGTCGGTTCATGAACCAGCTGCTCCAAGAAGCAGTCATTTATTTCATCTAGGAACTTTATCTCCCTAGCATGTCCTGACGTGACACTGACCCAGTCGATACCGGGGTAGTTGAAATCACCCATTATTATTACTGCACTGTAACCTTTGTTAGCTTCCTTGATTTCTTTGAGCTTTTCATCATCCATTTGGTCATTCTGGCAAGGCGCTCGATAGTACACCCCCACTGCCATTGCCTTCCCCCTTTTACATGGAATTTCAATCCATATAGATTCTACAGCAGATTTTGTTTCCTGCAAAACTTTAATCCTTTCTGACTCAATGCCCTCTCTAACATAGAGAGCAACCCCTCCAACAATTTGATCAGCTCTATCATTACGATATAGTTTATACCCAGGTATCACAGTGTCCCAATGGTTGTCCTCCTTCCACCATGTCTCTGATATTCCAATCATATCTAACCTTTCATTTAGTGCTATATATTCTAACTCTCCCATCTTATTTTTTAGACTTCTAGCATTTGCATAAAAGCCTTTTAGAGAATGTATTTTACTCATATTAATTTGGCTATTGTTAGACATGGGTAATTTGGGATCTTTAAGCTCAGTCTGCTCCATACTTGAGGGCATTTGGGCTACTTTACTCTTTTGTGGAACCTCTCTGCTTTTGGTAGTATCCTTCCGAACCATCTGCTCTTGGGCAACTGTCGGCTTTCCCCTAATATCTAGTTTAAAAGCTGCTCTATCTCCTTTTTAAAGGTTAATGCTAGCAGCCTGGTTCCATCCTGGTTAAGGTGAAGCCCATCCCTTCGGAAGAGCCCCTCCTTTCCCCAGAATGTTCCCCAGTTCCTAACAAATCCAAAACCCTCATCTCTGTGCCATTGTCTCCTCCACGCATTGAGACTCCGGAGCTCTGCCTGCCTTTTGGGTCCTGCGCGTGGAACAGGAAGCATTTCGGAGAATGCTACCCTGGAAGTTCTGGATTTCAACTTCCTACCTAAAAGCCTAAATTTAGCCTCCAGAACCTCCCTACCACATTTTCCTATGTCATTGGTACCGACATGTACCAAGACAGCAGACTCCTCCCCAGCACTATCTAAGACCTTATCTAGGTGGCACGTGAGGTCCGCTACCTTCGCACCAGGCAGGCATGTTACCAGGCGATCCTCACGTCCACCAGCCACCCAGCTATCTACATGCCTAATGATCGAATCACCAACTATAACGGCTGTCCTAACCCTTCCCTCATGGGCACATGGCCCTGGAGAAACCTCCTCGGTGCGAGAGGGTTTTACATCACCTGGAGGACAGGTCCTAGTTACAGGATCACTTCCTGCCACACCAGGGTGATGCTCTCCTGTCACGTGACCTCTCTCCTCCATGGCAACAGGGATGCTGCCAGACTGGAGGTGGGAAAACTTCCTGCCTCCATTTCCTAAACGTTCAGCAATTTTAAGTTTTTTCTTTTTCTGATAACTCTTCTAGTCAAAATTTTAAGTTTGCTTCAATTTTCTTCAACATTATCTGATATTGCTGTCCAACCAATTTCTAGCATGATCCTTAAGTATTTAAACCCAATTAATTTTCTCTTTTCTATGCTTCAATCCATAACAAATTGGTGTTCAATTTTGTTTTGTCAATTTTCATAAATATGATCAAGAAACTAAGTAGCAGTTTCAGGTGGTGTTTGAAACATAATCAGAAAATGCTCATTAATGATCACCAAAATGTGTGCTATGAATGTTTAGAAGAAGGCCACAATTTCTCTGGCTAAAAGATCTACAAGATGTCTCCCAAAATAGTTTGGATCTGACAGGAAAGTTTCTAAGTTTGCCTGTTCACAGACAATAAATCCAGCAAGAAACTGGCATTAAAAACCCTGATATAAAGCCTAAGGAGTTGACTATGGTGGCATTGGTAGCCAAGCCTTACCAAAGAGATCCTCAGTCTCTTAATCATCTTCCTCCAAGGGATGACTTAAAAGCCAGATACCTTCTCCTTTCATTGGGGTACACTTCTTCTGTACACTTATTCTCAGGAATGAGGTGGAACAGCGTTCCAGTACTTCTTGAGAAGACTGAAGTAATTCACATTCCATTTCCCGCCTCCCCTTCCTGCTCTGTACTGTCACGGCCGTCTTAATATTTAGCATAGCAGTGGGAGCATGTTCCTTTCCTCCCGTGGCTGTGCTATACAGAAGCAGCCCAGCCATGGCATTTTTAGTAAAGC
This sequence comes from Ichthyophis bannanicus, assembly GCA_033557465.1. Classification (NCBI taxonomy): domain Eukaryota; kingdom Metazoa; phylum Chordata; class Amphibia; order Gymnophiona; family Ichthyophiidae; genus Ichthyophis; species Ichthyophis bannanicus. The sequence goes on from CM066034.1 coordinate 689,219,835, forward strand.
AAAATAAGCACCTCCTGCTTTACTAAAAGTGCCGCAGCCAGGCTACTTCAGTTTAGAACAACCACTGAAGGAAAGGAAAATGCTCCCACAGGCATGTTAAGTGTTAATATGGCTGCAGCTACCTCCTCTTTTCCGCTGCCTGCTTTGTGCTGCTGCGGCTTCACCCTACATTAGCTCCCTAATCCCAGCCTCCTCCCATTAGCTCTGGCAATCTGTCCACCTCTTCCCCCACATCACTCTCAGCCTCTTTTCCTCTCCATGACTCTTCCATGCCGAACACAACCATGGAGCAAAATGGCAATGCTCCCATGGCTGTATTAAGCATTAATATGGCTGTGGCTGCCCGTTTTGCGCTGCCGTGGCCGTATTAACCCTTAACAGAGCTGCGGGAGCATTTCCCTTTCCTTCTGCTGCTGTGCCAAACTGAAGCAGCCAGCCACGGCACTTTTAGTAAAGCAGGACATGCTTATTTTGCATTACTAAATGTGCCACAGCCAGGCTGCTTCTGAACAGCACAGCAGTGGGAGGAAAGAAAAACGCTATCACCGCTGTGTTAAGTGTTAATACGGGCACACCTTTTCTTCTGAGGCAATGGAAGGTAAAATGACTTGACCAAGGTCACAAGAAGTGCCAGTGGGAATCAAACTCTTGACCTTCTGGGTACTAGGCAGTTTCTCTAACCACAAGGCTACTCCTCCACTCCCTGCCAACCTAGGATGACTAAAAGTCAGTGACTGCATTAAGCACATGGGAGAATGCTAGGTCTCACCCTGGCAGGTAATATGCAGCAAATGCATGGGCAATAATGACATCCACACAGATTGGGAACAGTCCCAGCATCCGGGGCCTGCTGGAGAGGTGTATATTGCAGGGGTATGAGTTCTGTACAGCGGCGTACAGCAGGTGCCATGCAGACAATCACCGCTGCAACCGCAACCTGCACAAGCCATACCCCTAGGTGAGTTGGGCCAAGAGTGAAACCACAATAGGGAGGGCCAGAATTTGGTGTGGTGGTCACATGGGCAGTACAGGAAGGCCAGAGGAAACAGAGGAGGAACAGTGCAGCTAAGGACAATACCTGAGCATTAATGTGACAGAGTACAGTGTCCAGTCGGAAATGCTGGGGAGGAAGGTGGAGGCATGTGTCAGGGCCTGTAGGTGATGGTAAGGGACTGTGAAGGGGCATGTGGCAACAGAAAATGGAGCCATAGGGACGAAGAGGATGACTAGTAATGCCTATCAATCTCCCACAGTGAATATGGTGTGAGGCGCACACTGGAGGCACTGAAGTGCAAATTCCACTCCATGCGGCAACAGAGGCCAGCCTACATGCAGCGCTTCAGAGAGGAGGTTGCCACAGCTGCAGGTAAGTGGGGAACAGGACAGTCACCATGGCACCAGGAAGAACAGCAATGACAGAATGTAACGCCGTCACCTGTACGTAGAAACAGCTAACAATCAGTACGCATATGATCAAGACAAACAAAACCAAAAGTCAAGTAGGTAACACCAATAAAGTGTTGTTGAAAGCCACACCTGGAGGGAAAATGGCCCAAGCTGATATGCCCCTGCCGATGCAATGCCAGCATCCCTCAGCACCAAACTGCACAGGCTGTAACTGGCTCACAATGTGCTGTATCAGCATGACAGCACCGGTCCATGCAGAAAAATCCAGTAAGATTATCCGTGGCTGACTGTACATGACCTACACTGTGAAAGACAACACGCACTATAATTGCAACAGGGAGCTTGGCTAACAAACACAGTATGCTGCAGTAGCACGGGTGAGCAAGCAACAGCACCGCTCCAATGCCAGGCGCACTGCCGAAGCTGCATCAGGGGGCCTGACCTGACCCAATGGCAAACGTCAGGGAACAGGCAAACCAAAGCTGAAACCCAACATGCCGTGAACGCAAAATGTACACAGAATCCCAACAATCAAAATAACCCTACCCTAGTCGAAATAAGGAATAAAGGCATACAGGAACTACATAAGGACCACTAATTGCAACTCTAAAGTCAACTCACCACTCTTTCCCAAGGACAGATCAACAACCAAAGGGCAAAGACAGCAGGAATCCACTATGCAAAGCATGTGCTACCCATGGTGTCTACAAGCAGCATGGAATAACCCCCCCCCCCTCCAATCAGCTGTAAGGGCGTCCCCAGCACTTTTGGCACATTGCAGACAATCATGAAGTATACCACACCACCCATTCACTGAATACCCATAAGTTATCAAACAGCCCGGAACACATGCTGTCACGAGAAGGTGATAGACTGCATATTGTAGGGCTAACTGTGTGGTGAACACTAACAGATACACAAAGCACATGACTACAATACAGACACAGACAGAAAATGTCAGATGCAGACATGACCGTCAAAGCAGCCATGGGATAACAGGCACAAACATGAGAGATATCAAAGTGGTCATGGTCTGAGCCGTAAATCTGGGGGCCATATCCACCCAAAAGCCTATGTGCAACAGGGTAAGGGACTGCAGCTCCCAGAGAACAGCAAGCCAGTAGCCAAACTATGTATGTCACCTGCAACTGGGAATAGGGAGATGGAGAGCAACACAGACCATCTCGACCCAAATACAGTAGCTAGAGAAACAGGCTGCATGCATGCTCGGACTGCAGAGGGGGAGGGTGTGTGTGTGGGTGTGGGTGTGTGTGTGCGTCTGTTGTGTGCATCTGTGTGTGTTCCTGTTCATTCTCCCATGTGTCTGCCAGTTAGCAACACATGTAGGTGTCCGGTAACACAAATCTAATGTCCCACCATCCATCTCCCCATAGTCAGTGAAGCAGAGCCATTGTGCCTCAGGCCCAGCAGGACCTCAGCTGTCCACGGAACAGCCAGCATGACGCAATGACCTGTCACCTGTATCACCACCTCAGTGACCCCAGGTGGTGAGGGGGACTGGAGAGCACCGCCAGCAGACCAACAGGCCTGGACCACCGCAGCAGAAGAGCAGTGAGCCGGAGAGCACCAGCACAACAGAGGGGGAGGAGGATGGCAGGATAGGGGCAGAGGAGGAGAAGGTAGGCAGGAAGGAGGGGGCAGAGGAGGGGGATGCAGGCAGGAAGGAAGAGGAGGGGGAGGAGGGTGCAGGCAGGGTGGAGGGAGGAGGAGGGGGCGGTGCAGGCAGGCAAGTCAGAGGAGAGGGAGGGGGTGGATGCAAACAGGATGGTAGAAGATGAGATGGTGGGGGCAGGCAGGGCAGAGGGGATGGAGGGGGAAGATGCAGCCAGGATGGAGGAGGAAGGGGAAGGGCCACAGGAGGAGGAGACATGTTCTCCTGCTGGAAGCAGGGTGGCCACAATAGTGCCCAAAGAGGAGCCGTGTGAGGAAATGGGGGCACCTGCAATGCCTTCCATCCCTCAACTGAGGATGGGCACAATGCCATCCCAGCTGCTGTCAACAGGGGATGGTGGAGCTGCCATGGGAGTCAATGTGGCTGCCTCAGGTTCTAGTCCATACCAGTGGCCAAGACCAGCACCAGGACGTGCGGCTCCTCTGTGAGGTCATCGATGATTCTGCCATACTGCTTAATCAGGGCCTAAAAGCTGTGGCGGCGGCCCTGATGAGTCATACGGAGGGTCCCCCAGGCCCTCAACTCCAGGGCTCCTCAACTCCAGACAGTTGCTTTGCAGAGAACGACTGTTGTGGTGGCCAGGCCACTGGACTGGTAACATGCAATCAGGGTCTGCGTCCCTGCTACACTCTGTGCAGCCACATATTCCACCAGCAACCCAGATATGGGAAACTATCACTGATCTCTCAGGTGTGAGCACACAGTACTGGGAACTGTACAATAACCCAAGAGTCAGAACACTGGCAGTTAGCACACGCTGCCTCCAACAATGTTCTGTGCCCCCAATATAACCCACCTCCCTCAGCATGCCTGCTACTGTGCACGATGATAGTGACATGCCGCAATCACCCAAATCTAGTTGCTGTGGTGACATTTGTTTACTGGTCTCCAAGTTGTCGGAGCTCCTCTCTTGCAATGTTCATGTCCTGACTACTACTACTATTATTTAGCATTTGTATAGCGCTACGCACGCAGCGCTGTACAGAAATATAAGCAAAAAGACAGTCCATGCTCGTCAGAGCTTACAATCTAGTCAAGACAACACAGAACAATAGACAGATTGGGAAAACAATTATGGTGACACGGAGCAATGGTTTCTTACGGGGGAAGGATAAGGTCTTTTTGGAGAGCCTCTGTAGAGTTACCACGTCAGCCTCTATCTCGGCCACAGACTTGCCAAACAGGTTCACGTCGGTACATAGGACATCGAGCAGCTTGTCTTGGATCCAGTGCTTGAGGTCCGAAGACTGCAGCCAGGTTCGAAGACTGCAGCCGGATTCTGCTACCTGAGCCGATGACTCAAAGCCATCACAGGCCGCCCGGGAAAGGAACTTAGAGCAGCCCTTTATCTCGGAGGTCAGGGATTGGAACAGTTGGATGGGCTCCCCAGTAAGCCCTGCTGAAATCTGGACAACTCCTGGGTTAGGGCCTTGAGGTATAACTCATAGGCTTGGATCAGTCACTCTAGCATCAAGCCCTGGTAGCACTTGCGCCCAAGGGCATCAAGGACTTTAGCATCCCTACCAGGGGGAATAGAAGAATGGGTCTTCTGACTTAAGTTTTTGCATGGTTGACTTGACAACCATGGAGTTATGTGGGAGTTGGGGTTTGTGGAACCCTGGCCCTTTCCTGATGTGGCACCAATGCCAGGGTCTCCCACATTCTCAACAGGAGCCACTCAAAGATCGGCTGCTCCAGCACAGTGAGAGTTTCCTTGGGAGGAGACTCGTACTGGAGAATCTCCAGCTCTTCAGTTGACTGGGGATCAACAAACGTCACCGGGTGCACGGTACGGTGACTGTGGAGGCTGATGGATGAGCATGAATATCCACAGTTCAGGAAGAATGAGCAGTGCTGCCTGTTTGCTGCTCAGTCTTGTCACCCATCATAGATCTGAGGAACTGAGTTTGCACAATAACGAACACCGTGACATCGACAGGTGCTGCAGCCATGCCAAGCACTGCACATGTGCTGCACCTAGCTAGGTCCCTGCATGCCTGATAGCATCGTGGTGCAATGTATTGTTGTGTGGCCACACAACAGGTCCCAGCGCATTGTGCTCACACCTCATACAGACCCCTGCTGACATATGTAACGATGGGTTGTTGTACAGTGCCCCAACCGTGTATATCAGACTGCCATGTGTGTATCTGTTTACTGTTGATTGATGGTACTCAGTTCCAATAAATGTATATTATTTGTAACTCACTGTCATCATTGCTGCCAGCACCATAGGTGTCATTTATGGTGGGTATCACCTAGCAGTTCGTGCTCTGTTAGGGTGCCTGTGCAGGTGATGGGTCCAGAGGCAGCACACATGTGGTATGTGGCATGCACAGGCTAGGGTGGTGTCCAGTACATAGATCACAGGGCAGGAATGAAGGCAGGATAGGGGTTGGCAAGGCATGGGAGAAAATAGGTGCATCAGAACATAACAGAGGCCACACTAGGACTGATGAGCGACCATGAGGGCCAGGATCCTGTCTCCGAGAGTGGCCAGGACAGGGCACACGTAACTTGGCTGAATCTGAGAGGGTGACAGAGGTAACCCTCTCTCTAACCCTGGCCATGCCCTGGCATCCCTGTGCACCATAGATATGGGCCCATGAACCACTACCCATGGTTGACGTCCACACCTGTTTGACAAGCAGCTACAGTAGCCACCCTGTGTACCTACATGCAGGGCCAGGCCTGGCGTGTCTGCGGCACTAGGCAGATGCCCAAGCTGGGCGGATCCCCCGCATACTAACCCACGCTACCCCCCACCCACTGTATACAGTCGAGTGGCTATGGTACTGGCCTGTTGCGCAGTCCTATCATGCACATGGCCGGTTTGGCCACAAAACAGTACAGACACATCCCATGTTCGTAACTGCAAATGCCAGCTGGATATGGAGAATAATCCATACACCCATGTAAGTGACTGCCCGCATACTATATCGCATATACCCATTTCTGGCATGGTCAGCGCATAACCTGTATATTTGATTTGCCCAGTTTTCATAGACTGCCGCTTATTTATTTATTTATTTTTATTCTTTTATATACCGCGCTATTCTGCATCAGTGCGGTTTACATTGAACAAACTGAAATTACATTGAACAGGGCATTATAACTTGGAGATAACTATTTTACAGGGAACATGTATCATTCTCAATATCCCTGTGTTATCTGTTGCCCGGTTAGCGATGCCCCCACTGGCCTGGCTGCCATATATGTTTATCCTGTAGTTGAATCTTACACGAATTAGTCTTGTAGATTTGTGCAGGGCATGGCCCGGCTAGGACATCATATCCACGCATTTTGAAACCCGTATGTGGGTAGTATCCCGTCCTATTCCCCTTAGCTTGAAGCCATGGCAAAGCCGATGAAGATGACACGCAAGGTGAACTTCTCTCCCTCAGAAACCTCCATGGCCCTGGGCCTTATTATGCCACTCTCTTTATCCCTGAAGATGCAAGTACCCAACAGTGGGGCTGGCAGGACATTTTCCACAGGGTTAATGCATTCCACCACCACAATTGTGATGTGGAGGACATCAAGAAGAAGTGGTGGGTGGTATGGCAGGCTGCCAAGGAGAAGGCGGCCAAATACAGTAGGCTGCCATCTGAGCATCTGCAGCCCCTGAGCACCCTGGAGGATCAGGTACTTCGCTTCATGTAGGAAGCAGTGGTCTCTTGTGTCATCAGTTATGATAGCAGCACTGAAGCTACACAGAGTGGTGAGTGGATCATGCTCCCTAGCTGCTGATTGGCAGGGGTCTTACCTGTCTGGACACCCAGTAGAACATCAGGGAATTCACCAATGGCCCCATACCTGCAGTGTGGGTTGCTTCATGTGTGATGGGGGTTCACACCCCCACACCTGATGTGCTGCCGTGTTCATGTCTGCAGAGGTGTGAGGGACTACCGACCTAGCAAAAGTGTATGTCTGCTAGGCCCTGGGCACTGCCCTATAGGCGGAGGTGCGTGAACAGTGTTATATATCTTCACTCACATGTGTCATACTCCTTGGGGTGTACTGAGTTGACGACTGGCAGCTACCGTGACCACAGGCATGGGGTCAGTGGGGCAGACAGGCACAGTGGTGGTGGGTGTGCACATATGTTTATTGGTCTTGCTGTTCCTGTATGTAGTTGGAGCCATTGCTACCTATATAGGTAGTGTGTCACCTCACACTGGGACTGTACCTGGGGCTCACCTCTGGTGGCAGGAGATGGGTCATGCGACAGAAAGGGCCAGTGGGTGCACCTGCATCTCAACTAGGGCTGCAGGTCACGAACTGCAGGACCTCCCTGTCTCCAGTGACTGTTGCTGCGGCCTTACCTGTGTCACTCTTGCTCTCCCACAGACCAGGCAGTTGATTCTCATGTCAGTGAGACACCCTCTCCTGCAGCCACAGCAGACACACAACCGCAATGCAGCGACAGACATCAGCCCACCATGGATGACACTGCAGCACAGCAGGCACCAGTTGAGCCTGATTTGGAGTTCCCAGTCCCTGAGGAGACAGCATACAATGGGCCAAATGACATTGATCAGGAGTTCCTACAGGAGCAGGAACAGATCCTGAGGTCCACAGAGGCCATACAAGAGGAGCTGCACGGCCTGCGCCAGGATCTCCAGGTCACCAATGAGCTCCTGCAGGAGAACAGCAGAGAGCAACATTACCAGCAGGCGCAGTTATGCCTTGTGTGTGAGATAGCAGCCTATATGGCTACTAACACCGGTGCTTGTCGGCAGCTGGTGGCAGCTCAGCAGGGATCAGGTGCTGGGCAAGGGGCTCCAGGTGGGACCACATCTGCAGAGACTGGCTACCTTTCTGGGGAGGAACACCAGTCCATGAAGAAAAATCCACAAGCTGGGGGGGGGGGGGGGGATGGGAAGTGGGCACCATGGTGATCTAGTATGTTTAATAAAGGTCATCCTCTGCACTAGAATGTCTCCCAGATGAGCCTGTTCCTAGTGGCAATGGCCAGGGCTATCTGCGGCTGGCTACCACTCTGCCCCCCAGTCATCATCATCAGCTTCTGAAGCATTGGCATCAACTGCTACTAATTCCTCTAAGATGGGGATGCCCCGCTGCATGGCTAGGTTGTGCAGGATGCAGCAGACAGTGAAGATCCGGCATTTCCTCTCCAGCTGGTAGAGCAGCTTTCCACCACTGCAGTCAATGCATCTAAAGCAGCTCTTCAGCACTCCAATGGCCCTTTCAACCACAGCCCTGGTCCTCTGTTTTGCCTGATTGTACTGCTCCTTCTGTGGTGTCTGTGGGTGGCACAGTAGTATCAGTAGCCAGGTCCGTAGTGGGAATCCATGATCACCTGTGGGGTCAGGGGGACAGGCATGCATCAGTCTTGCTATTGTGCATGGTGTTTCAGGGCTGGCAGAGACATTGCTTATCCCGGGTTCTGGTCAGCACTAGCACACAAATGCTTTATGAACATCTTGCTTCCAGCACTGAATGGCAGACTATACTTTACAGGCACATATGCATTCACTTATGGGGTTCAACAGCACAGGGTGGCATACAGTGCTCACATCCCATCATATCACCTCCCACTCCTATCCACCTACCAAGCAACCAGGTATCTCCAAGGTGTTCGCTAGCTGCAGCTTGTCCCAGTCTAGACTGCCCAAGTATGTAGGAGTCGTGGCAGGAGTACAGGAATCAGGCACACACATCTGTGATGGCCATATTCGCATTCACCACTACTTGCATTTTCATGGATATGTAATTATGGCGGTTCCTGTATGCCCTCTGGTCCTGTCACGGTGCCGTCAGCACAACATGGGTGCAGTCAATTTCACCTAGGACTGAGGGAAATCCACCAAGATTGTAGAAGGCCTGCATTATCTCCTGTCACTCAAGTGGTGTTCTGGGGAAGGAGATGAAGTGCCCCAGCCTTCACAGCAGGGCTCTGGTGAAGGCAGCACTGCTGTGGCACGCCGCAGACTGTGTGATGTCTATTGTGGCAGTGATGATGTGCTGGAAACTGCCTGTGGCCAGGAAGTCAAGGGCAGTGGTGACCCCTACTGCCACTGGCAGTACCTGGCCTCGGGTAATGGCTGGCTCCAGGTCCAAACTCAGGATGACACACAGCTCTGTGATGGTGGCACTGCCCATGTGGTACCATTGGTACACCTCCTTCTCTGTAGCTTATCCTTGGCCTGAACAACCTGAATGTGCAGTACTGGCATCTGTGACACTGGACCACTGCCTGCTGTTGCAGCACATATGGTTGCCTCCTCTACCGTGCTTGGACTTGTTGGTGGCGTCTCCGCCTATGGACCATCATGAGGTATCCCCACATTACATGGGTCTTTCCTACTATATGGGTCAGACTCTTACACGGATTCTCCTCTGTTGTTCCCGCTGTTCTAGGCGTCCGAAACCCTCAACTAGACTTCTGCAGTTTATGGGGTTTTGGGCCACCACCCAACACCATAAAATATCTATGTTACATGGGTACATTGCGACCACACCCCCGGAAGTTGTTGATATGCAGCAGAGGGCAGGTAAGAAGGACAGTGTCTCTTTTTGGCATAGAATGATTTCTGAGGAAAAGCCTTTGTTTTGGAGGGGTCAGCTATTTTCCTGGAAAGGCATTTTAGGGTAAGATCGCCTGTCTCAATCTCTTCTGCCTTTTCCCTCCATTCGTAGCCAAAAAGGTTTTTGCCAGTACATGGGATATTGGCCAATTTGTCTTGTACCCATTGTTCAAGGCTGGATGCCTGTAGCCAAGTCATCCTACGAGCCCCAATCTCTGTCCGGTGGCGTAGAAGAATGATTCTTAGAGCTCTTAATTCGGTGCATCGCCAATTCCACTACCAATGAGTGATGTGAGGTTTTTGAAATCCTGGGCACTGCAGTATTCTGTACATGGTATTGGGGCACTTACTGACAGGCGGAACCATGAGCAGTGCTTCCCACATGCGAAGGTATGATGCACTGGTAATGCAACGGCCTCTGTGGGCATTGGAGGGTATTGAAGAATCTGTGATTCCTTGGCCCTCTGTACTTTCTCCGAGGTTACTGTAATGGTGAGCGCTGCTGCCATATCCTGGATGAATTTCTGAAAGGACATATCCTCCGGAGAGGACCGACACCGCTCTTGAGAGGGTGAAGGTTCCAAAGAGATGCCTTGAAGGTCTTGGGAACAGAGTGAGTCCCCTTCAGATTTAGAACTAGAATCTGAGCCGGGTAAAAAAATCAAAGTATTGGTGATCCTTGGTTCAACCTTGATGCTTCATGGACGTCAAAGGTCGATGCCAATACTGCTACACAGAGGTATGAGAACAGTGTGTCTGCTGGACACCAGGGGTATCAATCAGTTCCAATGAGGGTAGCAACGATACCATCTTGAGGGCTGGCATTGGCCCCAGTAGAATTGGCTGCAGGCCCGGTACCAAGGTTTGCACTTCCGTAGCTCTCAATGTTATTGGTATCGAGGCTGCTAGGAGTGTTGCCAAATTCCTCTCGAGGTCCAGGGAGATTGCCGATGTCTGGGTGGAGTCACCGACGGGACTGTGTGCCACCGTCCCAGAACATGGCACTGGTAGATCTCCAGAGGCCGATGCCTTGGGAGCATTACGGAACTCCACTTTTGCTTTAGAGGAGAAATCCTTCCGTGGGGCTGTTTGGCTGGCAGGTCTGCAACAGAAACACTTTATGCTTATGTTCTCTGACCTTGGTATCGATTCTTGATGCCGATGCTGAGGACTTGGATGCAGCCAGAGATTGTGACTTACTCTTACATTTGGAATTAGAAGAAATCTGAGATCCTTGAAAGGAAGCTGATACCCTCGAAGTTGAAGCCACTGAAACTGAGTCCGAGGTGAACAACAATCCCAACTTGTTGGCTCGGTTCTTGAGGCCTCTCTTTGTCATTTCTCAACATAAAAGACAAGAGTTGGGCTGATGGTCAGGGCCCAAACATTATAAACACCAGTCATGTTTATCGGTGACTGAAATAGTGGCGGAGCACTTGGTACAGTTTTTAAAACCAGTGACTGGTTTGTCCATGCTTTCCAAAAGAAAGAGAAGGCGACTATGGAGGTCCCGAGGCCTAGTCTGGCAGTGAAAACTGTGAAGAAAAAAAAAATAAAGAAAAAGAAAATGATATCGGGACTGCTATATGGTTCAACGTAACCGGCGTCGACAGGAAGGCAGAAGCACGATGTTATTTATTTAACATTTTTTATAAACCACCTTTCATAATCTCAAGGCGGTTTACATAGAACAAAACTTTGTTTACATAGAACGTATTCAAAACTATATCCAGGTTTACATCGAATGGCATTTGGTTTACATAGAACTTTTCAAACTATATATACCAGTGTTTACTGTATTTACATTTAACTATTTACATAAGCTTTGCATGCTTGTGCCTAGGATTCAGTCTGTGAGGTGGAAGGCAGTTCGTTAGGAAGATGGTGCGCTGTAGAAGTATTCAGTAAATACTGTAGGTGTGTTTTCAAGAGGTTCCTGAAGGTAGAAACATCTGTGGTGGCTCTCAGGTAGTGGGGGAGGGAATTCCAGAGTGAGGGGGTGTAGATCTCGAAGGCTCTCTTTAGAGCAGCGATTCTCAACCTGTGGGTTGCGACCCCCATGGGGGTCGCCTCACTCCGCCTAAAAAAAAAAAAAAAAGCGCACAAATTGCTGCCGCTGCTGAGTCTGCTTCTCGGCAGCGGCAAACTCACCCCCTTCCTTCTAATGCAGCTGCGGCTCCCTGCCTCTTAGGGAACCACAGCTGTGCCTGTAAAACTGTTGCGGAGCCTTCCTGTCTCTCGACGGGCTCCGTACAGCATTGTCTTGCCTCCAAAGGAAGTTGGAAGGGGAGGCTAGCACTGGTAATGGGGTTGAGGGGGGACTAGCACTGGAAGCGAGCTGATTGGGGGGCTTTGACTGGGAATGGGCTGATTGTGGGGAGGGGAGGATAGAGCTGCTGGCCCTGGAAGAAAACTGGGGGCTAAGGCTACGGCTACAAATGGGCTGATACGAAGGGATGGGAGAATGGAACTGGAAGGGAGTGGATCTGAGAGGGGCTGCCATGGTATTTGTACTAGAAGGGACTGGTCAGTGGGGAAGGAGGGGGACTGGAAGGGAATGGACACCAGTGGCAGTCATGGGAATGAAAGTTGACATTGGAAGGTACTGAGAGTGAGGACTGGAAAGGGGCTGATACTGGGGAGGGTTACTGGGACTGGAAATAGGCTGATGGAAAGAAGTGAAGAAAACGAAAGAAGAGATAAGAAATGGCAGATGGACCATAGACCACAGAAAGAGAGCTAAGAGAAGACAGGAAAACAGAAGCCTCAGATTGGGACCAGCACGATCAGAGAATAAATTGGTCAGACAACAAAGGTAGAAAAAATAATTTTATTTCATATTAGTGATTTGACTACAAAATCATAATTTCGAAATCAAATATTATTACTTGTTATTGTGATTAATTATTGTGGCTTAAATAAGTAAATTTTATAAATAAAAACATATTGCAAAAGCCTATAATATATTAATAATTCAACAAATGATTACAGCAACAAAGGAAGAGAGACACATTTGATTTTATCATTGGGGGTCACCACAAGTTGACCAATGGTAAAAGGGGTCGCGGTACAAAAAAGGTTGAGAACCACTGCTTTAGAGTGTTCTGAGATATTCCTGTGTGGGATGTGGAGCTTGCAAGTGAATTTTGATGCTGTGTTCTTCGTGATCTGTTGTCAGAGGAGTTTTACGGATTAGTTCGCTTAGGCAACCAGCAGATTGGTTATTTTGAATTTTGAATGCTAGCATTATGTTTTTATATTTTATATATTTATATACCAAAAAAGAAAAGTTTTTTTGTGGTGACAGAAATTATGTGTCTGCTGGCTCCGTGCAAAACGAAGAACTGAGGAGAGGGGTTGGGTAGACGGGAAGGCAAGCACGCAGGCGCAGTGGAGGGCTCCCAAAGGCTTTCCTAATGGAAGCTAGGGAGCGTTCCCGAGCGAGCTCCATCAGTGCCAACATAGCCCATATGTAAAGACTGCATTCTTGCTTGTTCCTGGAGATCTTATAATCTTAAGGAAAGTGGAATACTAGGGCGTTTTGACAATCCTGATAGTATAGCTTGATATATTAGAAATAGGGTTTCTGTAAGAGTGAATTTTGAAAATTAAGGATAAGTTTGAGCAAAGCAATCCAAATGGAGTAGATTACTAGTGCCAGAATTAGCCATGAAGACAAATGCACAGTACTGGGAAAAATGCGAGACAAAGTATTATATAGATGAAAATGTTCGTAAAGCAACAAAGTCAGGAGAGAAACACTGAGAAGAAATCAAGCAGAGAGCTTCTACTTTAAATTGAGTCTTGAAGGACTACAAAAAGGGACTGCTACTTCTGGAGAGAGATCTGCAATTGTAAGTATTTACTTCTGGGAATTTTTCTAAATCTTGGGGAAAAAGGAACTCTTTAGATTAAAGCTGATTAATCTATGAACCCAGTGTATTTGTTAAATCAGTCAGGGCCTAGTAGCAGCAAAGAGTTTTAAGTTTAAATTTAAAACACAGAAGAGACCTTTCTGGTTAAATTTAGAACCAGGATTTAAAATTTAGGAGTGGAGGAGTAGCCTAGTGGTTGGGGCAAGGTACTTCAGGCCGGAAGGTCGGGGGTTCAAATCCCACTAGAGGACAGCAACCTTGGGCTGGAAGGACTGGGGTTTCTAGTCCCGCAGGTGCTCCTTGTGGTCTTGGGCAAGCCACTTAACCCTCCATAGCCCATGTTCCCTGTAAAATAGTTATCTCCAAGTTATAATACCCTGTTCAATGTAATTTCAGTTTGTTCAATGTAAACCGCACTGATGCAGAATAGCGCGGTATATAAGAGAATGTAAATAAATAAATAACCCAAGACTCCCTCTATCAAAGCAAGGGCTGTGGGACTTCCCCTGGAAATTGGTCACAGATTACCTTAAAAACACAAGACAGGGTACTGTGTAGCAGCCAGCTTTTAATAAGTCTTCTTTCCCTCCCTCCTTCCCCATCATCCACCTACCCCTGGGATAATCATAGCTTTATAGGTGCTTAAACCTCTTAAAAGAAAGGAGGTGCCATCTTCATTCTCAGGTGCAGCCGTTTATTCTCGTCAGCATACATTAAGGACCTAAGGTTAATTAAACTGCAGGTGTACAAAGTACATTAAAAGTATTAGGTATAACTTTATTAGTATAAGTATCCCCAGCAACCCTTAGTAAGTAAAGAACTTAAATATCTAAACATAACCTTAAAATGAAGATGCAGACAGCAGTACAGCAGCGAGATGGGGGTTTTCCAGTCTTTTGCACTGAGTGTCACATGTATGATTTTCTCCCAGTTGGTGAGGGGTCTTACATGTGCACAAGGTGCAAGGAGCTCTTTGCTCTCAGGGAACGAGTTCGATCTCTGGAGGCAAGAGTATAGCAGACTTGGAAGACATAAGGAAGACAGAGAGGTACAGAGACAAGACCTAGAGGGATATAGTCCTGAAGTCCCACCTCCTTGTCTGGCAGCATCCCTGTTGCCATGGAGGAGAGAGGTCATGTGACAGGAGAGCATCACCCTGGTGTGGCAGGAAGTGATCCTATAGCTAGGACCTGTCATCTAGGTGATGTAAAACCCTCTCGCACTGAGGATGTTTCTCCAGGGCCATGTGCCCATGAGGGAAGGGTTAGGACAGCCGTTATAGTTGGTGATTCGATCATTAGGCATGCAGATAGCTGGGTGGCTGGTGGACGTGAGGATCGCCTGGTAACATGCCTGCCTGGTGCGAAGATAGCGGACCTCATGTGCCACTTAGACAAGGTCTTAGATAGTGCTGAGGAGGAATCTGCTGTCTTGGTATATGTCGGTACCAATGACATTGGAAAATGTGGTAGGGAGGTTCTGGAGGCTAAATTTAGGCTTTTAGGTAGGAAGTTGAAATCCAGAACGTCCAGGGTAGCATTCTCCGAAATGCTTCCTGTTCCACGCACAGAACCCAAAAGGCAGGCAAAGCTCCGGAGTCTCAATGCATGGATGAGACAATGGTGCAAGGATGAGGGTTTTGGATGTGTCAGCAACTGGGGAATATTTTGGGGAAAGGAGGGGCTCTTCCGCAGGGATGGGCTTCACCTTAAACCAGGATGGAACCAGGCTGCTGGCATTAACCTTTAAAAAGCAGATAGAGCAGTTTTTAAACTAGATAATAGGAGAGAACTGACAGTCGCCCAACAGTGCATGGTTAGGAACAATGTATCCTTGAAGGATACTACCAAAAAATGATGATAGGGCACATCAGCAGACAGGTTCCAATAAAGACAAAGGTAGCCCAAATACCCTTGAATACAGAGCAGACAGAGCTCAAAGATTCCAAATTACCCCTGCCTACCGATAACCAGATTAATATGAATAAAATACAGTCTCTAAAATGCTTGTATACAAATGCTAGAAGTCTAAAAAATAACATGGGAGCATTAGATATGATTGGTATCTCAGAGACATGGTGGAAGGAGGACAACCAGTGGGACACTGTGATACCTGAGTACAAACTAAATCGTAATGATAGAGCTGATCAAATTGGTGGAGGGATTGCGCTCTATGTTAGAGAGGGCACTGAGTCACAAAGGATTAAAGTTTTGCAGAAAACAAAATTTTCTGTAGAATCTCTATGGATTGAAATTCCATGTAAAAAGGGGAAGGCAATGGGAGTGGGGTTGTATTATTGACCACCTGGCCAGAATGAACAAATGGATGATGAAATGCTCAAAGAAATCAGGGAAGCTAACAAAAGTTACAGAACAGTAATAATAATGGGTGATTTCAATTACCCTGGTATTGACTGGGTCAGTGTCACGGCAGAACATGCTAGGGAGATAAAGTTTCTAGATGAAATAAATAATTGCTTCTTGGAGCAGCTGGTTCATAAACTGACCAGACAGGAAACCATTTTGGACTTAGTCCTTAGTGGAACACCAGATCTGGTGCAAGAGATAAGGGTGTTGGGGCCACTTGGCAATAAGAACATAAGATATGCCATACTGGGTCAGACCAAGGTCCATCAAGCCCAGTATCCTGTTTCCAACAGTGGCCAATCTAGGTCATACGTACCTAGCAGTTTCCCCAAAAGACACAGGTTCCACAATGCTTGTATTGGGTCAAGCATTGATATCCTGGGTCCCTTCTTAATAATGGTTTATGGACCTTTGCTCCACGAACTTGTCCAAAACCTTTTTAAACCCAGCTACACTAACAGCCTTTACTACATCCTCTGGTAACAAATTCTAGAGTTTGATTACACGTTGAGTGAAAAAATATTTTCTCTTATTTGTCTTAAATAGTTTACCTTGTAGCTTCATTAATTAATGGAGAAGGGATGGTAAGGAAATTCACAGTACTACCTTTTAACTTTCGAAAGGGAGACTATGATAAAATGAGGAAAATAGTTAAGAAAAAACTAAAAGGAGCAGTTGCAAAGGTTAAAGACTTACATCCTAACACTATACCCCCACCCAAGCACACTCAGCAACCCTCTCTACGCAGACACACTACCCTGCACAACCTCCTCTGCACAGACGCCATACCCACACCCAACCCCACACATTGACCTCCCATACACAGAAACCACAGTACCTCGACCCACAAACATCTGCGGCACCACACACAACCAAACACACACACACCACACTCCAACCCAAACCACCAATCACACCAACCACCTGCACCTCTCCATCTCACTCATAAACGCACGCTCCGCCAGGAACAAATACCACATGCTCCAAGACCTAATCATATCTGAGAAGACTGACATCCTATGTATAACAGAAACCTGGCTGACAGAAACAGACACGGTAATAATGAACCAACTGACACCAACCGGATACAGCTTTCATCACTGTTCCCGAACACACGCAAAAGGCGGAGGCGTAGCCATCATTGCAAAGGACAACCTCCACCTACGGACCCACACCTCTGAAACCTCCGATGAAGCAGACATCCTCACCCTCACTAACAAACACCTCACGATATGCCTGGTCTACAGAACACCCGCTGCAAACTCTGACCTACCAAGGATACTACACCTCATCTCCGAGAGCGTTGACCCGTCAAAAGAACCAATTATATTGGGAGACTTCAATCTCCCATCCCTCCAAGACACTCAAACAGAAACATTCCTTAACGCCATGACAGCAATGAACCTGACACAGATCATAAATGAACCAACGCACGAAAAAGGAAACACACTGGACCTCATATTTCTGAACTCCCAAACATCCTCCTCATGCAGCAGTCCAACAATCTCACCAGTCCCATGGTCAGACCATTACATCATCCACCTCTCCCACGCATACCAACCAAACACAAACAGAGGAAACAATCAACACACACGGAGATTCAAAGCATTCAACAAAGAAGACTTCCTGACACTAACCCTACCTAACCTACTTACAAATTCCAACAACCTTGATGCCCTCATAAACAACTGGAACACCACAATCTCCTCAGCATCCAGTGCAACTCTAAACAAAACCAGCAACAAACCCATCTCCTCAAAGGCCCGCTGGTTCACCCCTGACCTCCGGAAACTAAAAACAAATCTTAGAAGAGCAGAAAGAAAATGGAGGAAAACCAAAAATGAAATAGACAAAAAGCAATACCTCTACGAACTCACTACCTACCACTCGGAGACTGACAATGCGAAGAGAAACTACCACACCAAAATCATCACGACAGCTGTAAACAAACCTCGCGAACTTTTCCAAATTGCCAAAAAACTGACAAAGGCACCGACCACTTCCGATCAACTCCCAGATATCCCCTCGGATCTCTTGGCCCGACAATACAAACAATTTCAGCAACCTCAACAACCTTACCTCTGCGCTACAACCACAAGGACATATCCCAGCACCACCATAAACGCAGACTGGAATACATTCAATGAAACCTCAAAAGAAGAGATATCTTCCACCATCTCCTGTCTGAACACCACTACCTCCCTGCTAGACCCCTGCCCTACGGAATGGATAAAGAAAACCAAGGAAGACCTGAGTGCCCCATTAACCCACATCATAAACGAATCCTTTAAACAAGGATACATACCAGATGCCCTCAAAACATCAATCATTCGACCAACCATAAAGAAGAACAACCTGGACCCCCTGGACCCCACCTCCTACAGACCAGTTGCAAGCCTCCCCCTCGCCACCAAGATAATAGAAAAGATAGTCCAACGCCAGCTTCAAGATCATCTGGACACCAACGATATACTTGACCCGCAGCAACATGGTTTCCGACCACTACATGGAGTCGAGACCCTCATGACCATTCTATTGAACACTCTCATCATTGGAACCCAAGAGAAACAATCAGGATACATCCTGATCTTCCTAGATATATCAGCGGCCTTTGACACAATCTCCCACTAAATCCTCATACGCAGACTACAATCAATTGGAATCAAAGACACTGTACTCCAATGGTTCAGATCCTATCTAACCAACAGACAGCAACGGATCCGCACCCTCTCCACAAACTCGCCCCCCTACCAACAACTTCAAGGAGTACCCCAAGGATCCACCCTATCAGCCATGTTGTTCAACATATATCTCCATCCGCTATGCTCAATCATACGCACCCACAACATCAATTTCCACATCTACGCAGACGACATAATGCTCTACGCACCGATTACAACCACCAACCCAAAAAACGACCAGCTATCAGCCTGCTTCACCGACGTGGCCAACTGGCTACTGGAGAACAATCTATCCATCAACATAAAGAAAACCGAAGCCCTTATAGTGACAAAAGAACCTGACTTCAAACCGCCTACCCACATCAACATGGGAACCACGCAAATCCAAATCCAGCCCCAAATAAGATATCTAGGCGTCATCATTGACCAAGCTCTCACCTTTAAACGACAAATCAACAAAACCGCTGGGACGATATTCCACAAAGCCAAAACTGTTCAATGCCTCTGACCCCTCCTAGAACCTCATGACTTCAGGACAGTAATGCAAGCTGTGACACTCCCTCATCTGGATTTCTGCAACATAATCTATCATGGACTTCCTGTCTCACACACCAATCCCCTCCGAACTGCCTTAAATACTACAGCAAGGATTATTCAGAATGCAAAAAAACGGGATCACATCACCCCAATCCTAAGAGACCTCCACTTCCTTCCAATAAAAGCAAGAATCAAGTACAAAGCTATCCTACTCATCCACTAAACTATCCACCAAACACGGAACACCTCACTCTACTCCCTACTGCCTCGCCCATCCCACAACAGATCAACCAGACATTCCTCCAATAACTCTATCGTCGTCCCCCACAAAAGGACCAAATCCACACAACGGACCTGCAACAGAGCCTTCGAACTTTATGCTCCATCCCTCTGGAACTCTCTACCAAACCACATCAGGAACAACGCTGACATCGCATCATTTAAGAAACAGCTGAAGACAATCCTATTCCGTGAACATCTCTGAACAGAAAAACCACCCTATCCGCATGACCCAATACTTAGATTCAGCAGAAGTATACAAGTCCATGTCTACCCAAATGATTAATTGTTGCCCCTTGGTGATGGCCCCACCCTGAAAAATTGCCCCCCCTATGTTATATGTTACACCGCTTTGACCCGGTGAAAAGCGGGATATAAATGCAGTTAAATAAATAAATCAAGCTTGGATGTTGCTTAAAAATACTATCTTGGAAGCCCAGACCAGCTGTATTCCACGCTTTAAGAAAAATGGAAGGAAGTCCAAAAAACTGCCAGCTTGGTTTAAATGTGAGATCAGATCGGCCATGGTTGCCAAAAAAGCATCTTTCAGGAAATGGAAAAAGAGCCAAATGACGAAAACTGGAAACAGCAAAAGCACTAGCAAGTTAAATGCAAAGGCATTGATAAGGCAGGCAAAGAGAGAATTTGAGAAGAAAATTGTTGTGGAAGAAAAAACTTGTAATAAAGACTTTTTCAAGTACATTCGTAGCAAAAAAACTGTGAGTCAGTTGGACCATTAGATTATAGAGGGATAAAAGGGGCAGTAAGAGGGGACAAGGCTATAGCGTAGAGACCGAATAAATTCCTTGGTTCGGTCTTTACTGAGGAAGATGTAGGGATGTTACCCATGACTGAAGTGGTATTTAAAGGTGATCCTGCAGAAGAACTGAAAGAAATATCGATACACCAGGAAGACGCATTATAACTATTTGATAAACTGATGAGTAGCAAATCACCTGTACCGGATGGTATACATCTGAGGGTGTTGAAACAACTAAAATATAAGATTGAAGACCTATTAGTAATTTGTGAACTATCATTAAAATCATCTGTAATACCTGAAGACTGGAGGATCGCCAATATAATGCCAAATTTTAAAAAGGGTTCCAGGGGTGATCCAGGAAACTACAGACCAGTGAGCCTGACATCAGTACCGGGAAAAATGGCAGAAACCATCATAAAGAACAAAATTACTGGGAGACAGCCAACATGGCTTTAGACAAGGAAGATCTTGTCTTACTAATCTGTTATGTTTTTTTGAAGGTGTGAATAAACAGGTAGACAAAGGTGAGTCGGTTGATATAGTGTATATGGACTTTCAGAAAGCCTTTGACAAGGTCCCTCATCGGAGACTTTTGGCTAAACTAAAAAGTCATGGATAGGAAGCAGTTTACTATTGTGGCTAAGGAACTGGTTACAAGATAGAAAGCAGAGGGTAGGGTTAAATAGCCAATTTTCCCAATGGAAAAAGGTGAATAGTGGAGTACCGCAGAGATCTATACTGGGTCCGCTGCTTTTTGACATATTCATAAATAACCTCACTCGTTATTCCCTGGTCTTCAAATTTGCAGATGAGACAAAACTATTTAAAGTTGTTAAAACCCAAGAGGATTGTGGAAAATTGCAAGAGGATCTTGATAAATTGGAAGACCGGGCATCCAAATGGCAGATGAAATTTAATGTGGACAAGTGCAAAGTTATGCATCTAGGAAAGAACAACCCAACCTATGGTTACACGATGTAAGGTTCCACACTGTGGACCACCACCCAGGAAAAAGATTTAGGCATCATCGTGGATAACATGTTAAAACCCTCCGCCCAGTGTGCTGAAGCGGCCAAGAGAGCAAATAGAATGCTAGGTATCATAAGGAAAGGAATAGAAAATAAAACAAAGGATATTATAATGCCTCTGTATCGTTCCATGGTGCAACCACACCTTGAATATTGTGTGCAATTCTGGTCGCCATATCTTAAAAAGGATATAGCGTTATTAAAAAAGGTACAGAGAAGAGCCACCAAAATTGTAAAGGAGATGGAAGGATACTCCTATGAAGAGAGAGACTAAATAGGTTAGGGCTCTTCAACCTGGAAAAGAGATGGCTGAGGGGAGATATGATAGAGGTCTATAAATTAATGAATGGAGTCGAACGGGTAAACGTAGATCGATTGTTTACGTCATCTGAATATAAAAAGACTAGGGGACATGCAATGAAGCTACAGGGTAACCTATTTAAGACTAATAAGAGGAAATATTTTTTCACTCAATGTGTAAATCAAACTCTGTAATTTGTTACCGGAGGATGTAGTAAAAGCTGTTAGTGTACGGTTAAAAAAGGTTTGGACAAGTTCCTGGAGGAAAGGTCCATAAACCATTATTAAAAGGGACCTGGGACATCACTGCTTGACCCAATACAAGCACTGAGGAACCTGTGTCTTTTCGGGAGACTCCTAGGTACTTATGACGTAGATTGGCCACTGCTAGAAACAGGATACTGGGCTTGATGGATCTTGGTCTGACCCGGTATGGCATATCTTATGTTCATATGTTCTTAATTGAAGGAAGAAAACATTTCCCACAGCTTATCATATAGTTATGTGCCGGTCTCAGACAAATCCAAAATAACAAATCCGAATAATTAAATGATTCCCAAAAAATCGCGAAGATTCTTAATAATATTTTTTGTCGGAGTATGTCAGCCCAGTGCCAGGAACTAGTCCCAAGGCACCACCGAGACCGCTCCTTTTATTAAAGAAGTTTAAAGATACTTAAATGATGAAGTAAAAGTCCAAAACTTAGCTGCTGCCGCAGTATTTACTGCCAGAACGCCGAAACTGCTACAGACGACATGGCTCACATTTCGGGTTTTCCGCCGACTGGCATAGAAACCCTGCTTCAGGTCTAGAGATCAGCTAGTGGCAGGCATTCAGCTTACACATCGCTGGGAATGTAACGTACTTTATAGTCTGTTGCGTCGGACGTCAGCATGACACAAGGAGCTTCCCAGCCAATCATTAGCACAGTACTCCAGGGCAATACCGGAGTTCCCACTGCACAGGGAACCCCCCGATTATCCACCGGAGAAGCAATGAGGATATATCCTAAATGATGGTGTGCCAGTCTAATTGAAGGTTAAGGCCATGTGGAGTTACCGAGTTAAGTAGAAAAATCCAGCGTTGTTCACTTAATTGAAGTTTCTGTTCGCGGTCCCCTCCACGGGGATCCAATGGGACAAATTCCAACACTCTCCATCGTAGAGAAGAAAAGGCATGATCCATGAGTAAGTTATGTTCCACCATGGGAGCCGTCAGAGTTTTTGTCCTTAGGCGGGATGCATGTTCGGAGAGGCGAGTTTTTATAGCCCTCTTGGTGCGACCAACGTAATACAGCGAACATGGGCAGATGATCAAATACACCACATATTCTGTGGAACAATCCGTGTGCCACCTGATAGTAAAGGTTCGCGACGTGTAACCATCCACCCATACTGGTCCTTCCATAGTCTGAGCACAATAAGTGCAATTCCCACAGGCAAAATGGCCATTCCCAGAATGAAATCTAGGGGGACGATCCAACAGGGAAACAGTTGACACCAGCTTGTCCCGTAAGTTGGATGTCCATGAATATGCAATCTGCAATTTGTACTCCCGAAAGCAATCATAAGTCCCAACAATGGGCCAAAATTGATGTAACAAATGCGCGACCCGTGTGATGTGTTGGGTGAATGGTAAAACCCCAGTGATTGTTGAATCCTTCGATTTTGGAGTCACAGGGGTAAGAAGCCAATCACGGTGTAGATGGCGCGCTCTCTTATAGGCCCTAGAAACAATCCATGGAGGATAACCCCGTTGGAGCAGACGGTGTTCCAGCTCATCAGCATGTTGTTTAAAGTCCCCTTTTGGAAGCGTTTTCTGGACGATATCTTCTTTCTTTGGGAGGGGACACGTTCTGATCTGGATTGCTTTATAGCCCGCCTTAACACGCGTGTGCCTAGGATTCAGTTCACTGCTCAGATCTCTCCTGATACTATGCAATTTTTGGATGTACAGGTTTCATTAACTCCTGAGGGCTTCCAGTCCACCCTTTACCGCAAAGCGGTACAACGAAACACCTTACTTCAATATGGGAGCTTCCATCCTCGCACCCTTAAACAAGGCCTCCCTTTTGGGCAGTTTTTAAGGCTACGCCGTAATTGTTCCTCTTTATCTGGGTACCGGAGTAGGCACTTGAGAATGTAGGAATAGAAGATCTCGCCCGGTGCAGAAAAGGATCCCTAAGGGATGGGTGCTGGTACTGGAGGTCATGACGTGAGACAGTCAGTACTGCATCGTCCATGCTAGGTATCGACTCCAAACTAAGTATAGAAAGGAGCGACTCTGGTGAAAGAAGCATGGAAGGAGCTGACCCCGATGCTACTGCAGGTATCGGCACCGATACCGATACCGGTAGCTGTGCCGGAATCAAAGACGATACTGTCATCGAAGCAGTCATCGGAGGCTGCTCAAGTGGTACCAAGGAAACTGAAGGCCTCTGGTAATTACCCTCGGTACCGAGCATCCGGAATCGGTAAGCATCAGATCCGAGACGTGTCGGTACCCAGTCTTCCAGTCTGGAAGGTACCGACGTCGGTGGTAGTTGTTGTTAAGTGCCGTCGAGTCGGAGTCGACTCATGGCGACCCTCTGGATAACTATCCTAAATTGTGTTCGATCTTCAGTCAGGCGGCTCATTGTTGACAGACTGGTACCCGTAGCTGCTGTTATTGTATCGATCCATCTCATTGCTGGCCTTCCTCTTTTGCGTTGACCTTCTATCTTGCCAAGCATGATGTCTTTCTCTAATGATCTCTCTCTCCGCATGATGTGTCCAAAGTATGAAAGTCGAAGTCTTGTCATCTGAGCTTCTAAAGAAAGTTTAGGTTTGATCTCCTCTAGTACAGACTGGTTTGTTCTTCGGGCAGTCCATGGTATACACAGTATTCTCCGCCAGCACCATAATTCAAAGGCATCAATTTTCTTCCTGTCTATCTTTTTCACTGTCCAGCTTTCACATCCATATGATGTTATTGAAAATACCATGGGCTTGAACAAGTCGAATCTTTGTATGGAGAGAGACATCTCTGCTCTTGAGAATCTTATCTAGGTCTTTCATAGCCATACCGATACTGGAAAGTCAATCTGGGATGTATCGATCGGTCCCGAAGGTACCGAGAAAACCAGATGACAATCCCTGGTGAAGAGTGGATCACTCAACCCCAGTGCCGATGCCAGGGTATCGGTACCGCTCGAAGCGGATGCCACCACCGAGCATGGCTAAGGTATGTTCTGTGAGGGGTGAGCCTCAGGAACAACCTGAAACCCCTGAAAGGCCGGGGTTTTGAAGCCAATGGATCCTTGAGGGCAAGGCCGGAGCCGTCATCATGCTGTGCATGAGACCTACCACTCAAGGACTGGCTAGTCTGAACAGACTGTTTGTGGGTTACCTGATCCTGTAGAGAAGGAGAAATGGTCGGTGCCCTGCCACTGGAAGGGAACTCGGTATCGAGGAAAACTCGAAAAGGGAAATCTCTTCTCATAATATGGTAGCCTAATGGCTCCGGATGGTCAGGACCCAAACAGTTTAGACACCAGGACTTGGAGTCTAAAAACAATACTGCACTGCCACAATTAAGGCACTTCTTAGGAAAAGAAGGAGGCGGCTCCATAATGGAGAGGCCTGAAGGCCCAAAGTTTAAAACTGAAACTGAGGGAAAAAAATTCCCAGAATTAAATAAAAAGAAAAGAAAAAAACACCGGTGATACCGGTGAAGTCGGGGAGACAGCCACGACCACAGGAAAACAAGAATTAAAGAATTTAAAGAAAAAAATATCCGGGGTGACAGGAGGACGTCCTGCCGGCTCTGCGGAAAAACGAAAACTGAGGAGAGACAGTTGGAAAGGCGGGAAGGCAGCACACAGGCGCTGAGGGATGCTCCCAAAAGCTTTCTGACTGGACGCTGGGGAGCGTTCCCGCGCAGGCTCCGTCGGTACCGACGTACCCATATGTGAAGACTCATTCCTGCTTGTTCCTGGAGATACCTTTTGTCTAACTCAATATGTCAATTCTTATGTTCTGATGTTCACATACCATTTGGTCATGGTTGATTAAGCAAACGGGGTGGGTACTTACATTCTAGATGCTTCCACTGCACTGCAGGCAAGGATCAGCACCCAAGTCCAGTTAGGACATGACAAAAAGAATAACCATGGAAAAACAATGTTGTGTACTTAGGAGAGCTTTCTTTTCACATCCATTCAGCAGAGTGGACTATATAAAACTGAGGTGACTGCTGGGTGTGGGAAAGGGCATGCATACACAGTTTTGAGCTTTAGGAGAGCTGTTCCATTCTATCGATGTGTGATGTCACCCATTTGTGTGCTTGCCTTAATTTCGCATGTCGGCAGAAAAGCTTTAATTGAGTACGGTAGTGAGAGATCAACAGTTTGCCTAATTGGTGAACTATCCAAAAGTTGTTGTTTGTTTTTTTGCCTCAGAACTAATCTATGTAAAGAAAATCACAAAGTGGGGCAAGGGAACAAAACATAACATATATACATAAACACACACTTATTGCTTTTTATTTATTTATTTATTACACCGCTTTGACCCGGTGAAAAGCGGGATATAAATACAGCTAAAGTCGTTTAACAGAAAAAGGGGGGGGGGGGCAGTAATCAATACTTGGGTAGGGGGCTGTCACCGGGAGGCCAACATTAATGATCTAAACAGATATTGAGGACATAAACAATGGACATCAGTCTCTTAGGGGAGAGATCTGTGGATATGTTAAAGGGTCAGGGAGGGAGTCAGTGGTGGATGTTTGTTTCTGGTCCGAGGTAGTCTTGTAACAGGGTGGTTTTTAGTTGTTTTCTGAATGTTGAAGGGTCTCCGTTGTTTCTGATTTGGCTTGGTAGGGAGTTCCAAAGGGATGGCGCGTATAGTTCGAAGGCTCTGTTGCAGGTCCGTTGATTGTATTTAGTTCGTTCATGGGGGATGGTTTGCATACAATGGGGGCAGTGCATGCAAATATCTCTCATGCATATTCATTAAGGATACCCTGAAAACCTGACTGGTTTATTTATTTACATTCTCTTATATACCGCGCTATTCTGCATCAGTGCGGTTTACATTGAACAAACTGAAATTACATTGAACAGGGTATTATAACTTGGAGATAACTATTTTACAGGGAACATGGGCTATGGAGGGTTAAGTGGCTTGCCCAAGACCACAAGGAGCAACTGTGGGACTAGAAACCCCAGTTCTTCCGGCCCAAGGTTGCTGTCCTCTAGTGGGATTTGAACCCCCGACCTTCCGGCCTGAAGTACCTTGCCCCAACCAATAGGCTACTCCTCCACTCCACTGGTTTGCGGCCCTCCAGGACTGGAGTTTGACACCCCTGCTTTACAGCACCCTTATGTACTGAACTGACTGGGTGATGGCTAGAGGGGGATCTATGGGAGATATTTTTTTGCTTTACAGACTGAAGTGATAGTAGGGAGAGGTTGTGTGAGAGAGAGAAAGACTGGAGTGATGGGGAGGCTGTGAGAGAGAGAGGGACAGACTGGGGTGATAGAGGGGGGCTGAGAGAGAGAGAGTGAGAGAGGGACTGGGTGATGGCTAGGGGGGGTCTATGGGAGATTTTTTTTTTTGCTTTATAAAGGATCACCAATATGCTGCTAACAACATTCTCACTGGGGTTAGTGGGGAGAGGAGGGGGAGAAGGGTTGCTGCTTTCTGTTGGCAAAGCCTAATGGCAATTTAAGGGCCTGATTTATTAAGCTTTCTTCTCATAGAAAATGGGAAACAGTAAATCAGGTCCTTTAAAAAGGAGCTGCAATATACCTTTTGGGAAATTTGGGGGGGGGGGGGCGCGGGGGGGGGGAACACACTTGATAGAGGTCTCGGTGGTTGGCTCCAAAATGTTTAACCTGGCTCCTAGGTTCCAAGAAAATTTGTCAAGGCCTGACTTAACTGATATGCACACTATGCAATGAAGTGTTAAAAGGAGACTAAAGACAACTTGCTATCATTGTCAAGATGTACAGAGACGTACTGAGGCAGTAGAAGATGTAATGATTTATACCCTGTGGTACACAACTAAAGCTTGTATTACATCTAGGAATTCTATCCACTCAAGTTTTAAAGGCCAAGAAGATGGAAAGTATCATTTGAAAATAGTGCCCTATTCATCTTTTGATGGCAATATATTTCCCATAGTAAAAGCTGTTAAACTTGCTATATATAATCAAGAGATACAAAACAATCCTGTACAGATAGCATTAGCTTCTTGAATGCACAAACAAAAAAGAAATGGCCACAAGTCAAATAGTTTATTGTGCAGCAACTGTTGCTACACAATTTGAAGAACAATCTACAGAAATCAAAGTCAAATTCAACTCTTAACAAGACTGCACCCAATTGGCAATGCTTTAAGGAAGAGATGTCCAAATGAATTCTTTTTTTCCTAAAGTTGATCCAAATGATATCTGAGAAAATTACACTGAAAATCTGAATTGATCTGAATAAGAATCAGTTTGTCTTTAATGTCTTATATCAGTGGTTCTCAAACTGGGCAGGACAGATTATGGAACTTGCATCTTGGTGGGCCTGCTCTTGCCAAAGCTTTTGGATCAACAGAGGGCAATGTTAGGAGGGGAGATTTCAGCGTCAGAAGTACAAAAGGGTATTCAGCAGGTCCAGTTTTGCAAGACACCTGGCCCAGATGGGTTTACTGTGAAATTCTATAAACTTCTGCAAGATTTAGTGGCTCCTACCCTGGTAACAACGTATCAGGAACAGATAGAGCGGGGGTGTTTTACATGGGTGCTAACCATACACATATTTTATTGCCTAAACCGGAGGAGGATCCCCAGCAGGCCTCATCATACTATCCGATCTCAATGATCAATTTTGATCTGAAATAGATGGCAACAATTTTGGCAGACCAACTGGCGCCTATGCTACCTAGTTTGGTTCAGGAATCCCAAGTGGGCATTGTAAGAGGCTGATACACATTGCAAAACTTTTGTAAGATCATAGCTTCTTTAGAATGGGTGCACGAATGTCATATTCCGTTGGTACTGATTAGCTTTGATGCCGAGAAAGCTTTTGATAAAGTGCAGTGGAACTATCTTTTTCATCTCTTATCACACTGTGGCCTGGGAGACCAGTATATACATATGGTGAGACTGCTGTATTCTAACTCTACCGTGGCAGTGGTGGCTAATGGAATGCTTTCAGAAACCTTTAGTCTGGAGAGAGGAATGCGACAGGGGTGGGTGATCCCTTTCTCCTTTGCTATTTGTCCTGTCGCTTGACCCCCTGGTGCATAAGCTTGTTGAGTGCCAGGAGGCACCTGGACTCTGTATACGGCAGATGGCGTTTAAAATGTCAGCCTTTGCAGATGATATATTGGTTCACCTTACGTTCTCACAGTCCTCCCTGCCCTGGGTGCTTACTGAGTTTCACACATTTGGGGAACTTGCTGACTTACAGATTAATAAAGATAAATAGGAGTGCTGGATATGTTGAAGCAGCTGCGGTCATCTTGGGGAATCTCATTCCCCCTGCGATGGGCTGAATCAGTCTTTACATATCTAGGGATTCAATTGACGAGAGACCCTACTATAATATATAGGCGGAATTATATCAGAACCCTCACGCGAGATCCATCCTAACCACATCAGAACCATAACCTTGACCCTCAAGTGATGGCAGACTTCCTCATAGCAAAACACAAGCAGCACGGTACCACTGCCCTTTCATACCAACACCCTCCAGAGTAACTTCTACTATCCCACCATGGGCCACATTCAGAGATGTCCCTTCAGATGAACTCACAGACATCTCACAGATCAATGCCAGCACCTGTCCTCTAGACCCCTGCCCGGTATCCTGGATCAAATCAATAAAGATTCAGCTGCTACCTTTCATCTCCATATCCTTCAAACCCCCCTCACACAAGCCTACCGCACTCCCTCTCTCAAACAAGCTTCCGTAAGACCCCTTCTGAAGAAACTCAACCTGGACCCCAGCTTACCCACCTCATATAGGCCCACAGCCAGCATGCAATTTCTTGCCAAAATCATCGAAAAAGCAGTTCAACTTCAACTCCAGGAACACATCGACAGACATACGCCTCTAGATTACAATCGGCATGGGTTCCGCCCCTTCCACAGTGCCGAAACATTGCTCTCCTCTCTTATATCAACATTTATCTCTGGTACTGAAAAGGCTTCCTCTGGTTATGTGCTGCTCTTCCTAGATAACTCAGCAGCATTTGATACTGTGACCCACCAAATTCTGCTTGACCAGCTTAACAATATTGGGGTGCAAGACAAACCACTCAAATGGATCCACTCCTATCTCTCCCAACGCATTCAACTGATAAGAATTGGACACCACTTATCAACACCTTTCACCCTTCCCCAAGAAATTCCACAGGGTTACGCACTCTCCTCCTTACTCTTCAATATCTACATCAGGTCCCTCTGCTACACTATTCAGAGGTTCAACATCGGATACCAACTTTATGCAGATGACATAATGATATTCACTCCATTTAAAACTACTGCTCCCGATTACTCCAATCTAACAGCCTGCTTCAAAGAAATTGTCTCCTGGCTACAGCTCCATAATCTAGCAGTTAACTTTAGTAAGACTGAGATCCTCCATGTGCCAAAGACCCCAACTTCATTCCACCACCTATCATCAAAATTGAGGACACCGAGATACAAGTCAAATCTCAGGTCAAGTACCTCAGTGTCATCCTTGGTCACCAACTCAATTTCCAACCACACATAAGGAACACCACTAAGAACATTTATTTCAAAATCCAAACTCTCTGCAACTTACGCCCCCTCCTCTCACCTGAGAGTTTCCGTACAGTCTGCCAGGGCTCCATTACACCCCTGCTCGACTACTGCGACTCCATCCTTCAAGAACTACCCAAGGCCACCACTGCCCCTTTACAGCTTGCCCAGAACACAGCAGCACGCACCATAGCCAAAGTCTATAGACACACTCATATCACTCCTATATTGAAATCTCTCCACTGGCTCTCCATCTCATCAAGGATCAAGTACAAGGTCCTCATTATTTTTATTTATTTATTTATTTATTGTTTTTCTATACCGCACTATTTATCATCAGCGCGGTTCACAAGTAACAAGAGTTGTGCAATGTAGAACAGTCTAACATTGAACTTATCACCATAAAGCACTCATCAACACCTCATCTGAGCACCTCCAAACGCTCAAACCCAGACTATGCAGACAGAGCATGCTTAACCTTCTTCTCCACCCATCGCAGGCATGCAAGAGATCACAATGCGCATGTATGATAGTCTTCAAATTCTACGCTTCCATCCTTTGGAACTACCTACCGCCTACATTACGGAGCATTCAATCTCACATCATCTTCAAAAAGCATCTCAAGACACACCTTTTCAAAGAACACTATGGATCATCCCTTCTAACTAACTCCCAGCAAGAGCTCCCCCCACCCTTAATCACCCAACTGACAACCTCTCCTTCACAGCATCACAAGCCCATTGGTATAACACCAGTATAACATAAGCTCACTGTACCACAAAACCCCCATACTGTTTCATGAGCTCACTGTAATATAAGTTCTAAAATTATAAGTTCCTGCATTTCCCCCCTCTCCCTTGTTACTTATTGTTCCACTTTAATAAGTTTGCTGTATCACCGCACATTCAATTGTTCAATGTAAACCATTCTTATTGTTCTAGGTAAACCGTTTTGACTGGTAGAAAACCAGCATATTAAAACCAGTTAAATAAATAAATTATGATAGGATGTTGCAGCAGCTGTGATCAAGGCTATGAGATTGGGCCCCTTTGCTGCTATCTCTATTCAGGAAAGCGGCAGCCTTGTGTATGGTGCAATTTCCAAGGTTATTATGTCTACTGCAGAACCTGCCAATTCAGCTAATGCACAAATATGTGGCTCTGACTAAGCAGGAGGTGCGGCATTTCCTTTGGCAGGGGAGAAATGCATGATATCTTGGACACGTCTACATGGACCTAGGCACCAAGAGGGCTGGGTCTCCCAGATATTTTCCATTATGCACAGGCATGTCAACTACATCACTTGTATGATGGCTGGATATAAGGAGGTGTATACTCCAAAAGCTTTTGAGGAGGCCTATGTTTCCCCCCATATTGTTGGCAGTACTGCATACAGATAGCACGAATCTGCCACAAAGACTTAGTCGGAGTTTACTGATAAAACCTATTAGAGGCGTGTGGCATTATTTATGCACTTAATGGGGGACTGCGCCATCAGTATCCAGCTGGCTGCCCATTTGGGGTAATGTCTTGTTTCAACCGGGCACGGAGACTAGGGCGTTCCAGGACTGGGCAGCGAAAGGGATATGGAATGTAGAACATGTGATAGATCTCTCTGGTGTATGTAAACTTTTTCGCATCCTGCAAACTGAATATGCCCTGGGGAACACCCATTTCTTTGCTTATTTTCAACTGTGGCTTTATGCTGGATCTCTTTCCAGAGACTATCTCACGTCGGAGGCCTCCACAAAGATCCTACAGTTTTTTCAGTTGAGAGAAGATGTATGCCTCTAGATATCAGTATATTTGCATAGGTTGGCAAGTTGGACTATCCCCCCTGACTATTCAGATCTTGAAGGGAAGTGGGCAGTGGAACTGGGGTTTCTGGTAGACCCTGATATGATACAGGGAGTGATACGGCGCATCCCCAGCCTAGTTCATGGTCCAGGTTGCGGGAGCTTCAATTTTGAGCGGCATGTCAAATTCACGTTTCTCCACGACGGGCACTTCGGAGTCATTTGATGGGGGATGCACCAGGTGTGTGGCACCTCAGGCAGATTTGGGCCACAGGTGGTAGGTATGTGGGGCAATAGGGCGATACTGGTATCAGATCCAGCAATATGTCAGCGCATTAGTGGGACAACGGGTGGACTGGACTGGGGCCCTTGTGGTTTTTGATAAGCTGCTCTCCCCACTCCCCAAGGGGCTATGAGTTTGGTTGCTGATCCGGAAAGCATGTATGGTGGGGAAGCAGTCTCTGGTGCGCCACTAGAGGGAACCCTGCCCTCCCACATTAGGAGTGGCGGAGTTGTTTCCATCAGTTGATGCTTTTGGAGTGACAGGCTGCTCGTGGAGATGTAAAAAGGCAGGAGATCTTTTTGGCACTGTGGGAATGATATATAAACACTTTGACACCCCAGGCACGCAACCACTCCTGACTCCCTAGATACTCCATGCCAGTGAGAGGTCTGATTTGGTAATCAGGGGAAGCCACCTACAAACTGCGAAGGGACTGTGAAAATATAATTCTAGAGTATCGACAGCCTGCCTGGAAATCTATTAGAATGACACCTGCATTGACTTACATTGGGGGAGGGAAAAGGGGGGAGGTTACTTCTGGGAAGGAGAGAGGGGTAGGGGGGAAATAAAAAACCATGAAAATTGTTAAATGCTTGTAATCCGGGGCGCTGTGTAAGTGAACCCACTCTGCCCCAGCTGTTTCATTTTTGTCAATAAACATCATCCACAAAACCCCCCAAAAAAACTAAAAAAAAAAAAAAGATTAATTTTAGTTCAAAAGTGCAAATGTTAAGTGTGAAATATTAACAGATCATTTTGGACATCTTTTGTGTTTATGACCAATTTTTGCTAATTGCAAATGCCAATTTTTACTAGAGAATTTTTGACAAAATGGTTTGAATCTATTTTTAACATATCACCATGGATTTGTTTAATTTTCATACATGCCAAGCTGAAAAAGACTGACAGATCTGCAGCTCATGAGAAAAGTAATTGGAAAAACATAGGGGGTCATTTATGAATAGCATGCACTAATGTGATTAGCACACTTTAGCTACTGCAGGGCCCATAGAGATAAAATGGGTCCTGCAGTAGCTAACACATACTAATAGTCAGCATATGCTGTTAGTTAGTGACTGCCATAATTAGGCCAATTGTCAAAAGACATTTACATGGCTAAATGGCAGAAAAAAATAAATGCTTATCTGTATGTAGCAGAGGCATTCCTTGGGGTGGTGTAATGGCAGGGAATGGTACGAAGCACACAAGCTTTTTAAAAAAAACATATCTGTAGTTTTATTAGGGGAAAGATATCTAAAGAAAAAAAGGTGCTAATCCCTACCAATACTTGTTTAATCTTAGACATTTCTCAAAATGAATGGGTTAACATACCCATGATTATTACAAGTACTCACATTGTTTGGAAAATTTCCTCGGATATCTTATGATAAATTAAAAAAAGAGCAGCTGAAGAAAAAAAACTAGCAGACCTACACAGGGCCAGCCCAAGAATATCTGATGTCCTAGGTAAACTACTGGCCATGTGTTCCTGCACCCTTCAGCCCCACTCATAGTCCAGCATCTCCCCTTCCCTACTCCCCCTGCCCAGGTCTTCAGCATCTCTCTCCTTCCCTCAGCCCCCACCCCAAGATATCCAGCATCTCCCCCCCTCTTCCTCTTACCTCTACCACTGCTGCTACCGCTTCCACTACCCTACTTCCATGGAAGACCAAAAAATTGGGCTTTGGGAGTAGCAGCTCAGCACCAGCACAGACCTCAAACAGCAGCAGGAAAGCACTTTAAAGCTGCTTTCAATGGGTGGCAGTTGAGTATCTCTGCATATGTATTCGTGTGCTGAACGCTTGCCCTGTCCTACCCACTCCGACATGGGAGTGAGATGTAGAAGATCTTGAGTATTTGCACATGCACACGTTCAGATGCTCAAAAGCCTGCTGCTGAGAGCAGCTTTAAAGGTCTTTCCTGGTGATGTGCGAAAGCTATACTAGCATTGCGCTGCCACCCACAAAGCCCAATTTTTTGGCCTTACATGGAAGTAGGGTGGTGGGGACAGCAGCAGCGGTGATAGGGTGAATGGAAGAGGAGAAAGATTCAGCACTGCCATTTCCGAAGCCTGCTACTTTAGGTGGATGCCTAGTCCGCCTAGTGGTAGAGCCAACTTTGTGCCTATAGTAATACATCTGGAGAGGAGTTCTGTTTTGCTTTGTTTACCATGGATCCTGTTATATGTAACACGTTCGTTCTTGTAAACTGCCCCTGATCTCTGGAAGGGGCAGTATAGAAATGTATAACAAAAATACAGACATTTAAATGCTTAATGGATATTTATGAACAAATGAAACTATTTCAAAAACAAGGAAGCTATAGAGTTAGAGGCCATGAAATGAAGCTGCAAGGAGAAACTCAAAAGCAACAGCCTGGAATCACTTCTCCTGTTGTAGGTGGTAGGGGCAAAAACAGTGACAGAATTCAAAAGGGCATGGGCAGACACAGAGGATCCCTTAGTAACAAGAGGATGGAATCAAAGCAAACTAAAATAATTTATACACTTTAAAAAAAGGGGTAACTTTCAAGGAGTGGCAGGTAGAACCCTAAACAGAGGTATAGAGAGGGTAACCTGCATAGAGCAGCGGGTGCAACCCTAAACAAAGGCATAGAGGAGAGTGACTTCCATGAAGTAGTGGGTACAACTAGCCACCTCAGTGGGCAGAATAGATGGATCAAGCCAGTCTTTATCTCCGTCATTTTTCTTTGTTACTACTGTATATAATTTCATGGCTTAAGAAATGCAAGAGGTTAAATGGACAACATCATGGGCCCAATATTTTATTTACATTCTCTTATATACTGCACTATTCGGCATCAGCGCGGTTCACATAGAACAAAAAGTCTCAGTACAATAACAAGCATGAGTTTACAGATAACAAGGGAAGGAACTTGGATAACAAGGGAAACTATTTACAGTCTATTTACAGATGTAACACTACTGCATGGATACAAGTTATTAGGAACAGGTGCTAAGAATATATTCAATAATCAAAGCGATTCATCCTATGTCTGTTATTGAGAAACCACGAAACTGAATAGCTGGGTGGAATCACTGATGTCAATGGGTGTCGATGGCTCTATAAGATGTTTGTTAAAGAGATGGAATTTGAGGGCTTTCCTGAATTGTGATACACTGTTGATAGCCCGTATGCCAGGAGGTAGTGTATTCCAGCACCTAGGGGCACAGAGGATAAAGGCTCTATTGGCTGTGGAAGAAGAGCAGCTTGTAAGGGCCTTTGGGAGTTTTAAGGAGTTGATGGCTGAGGATCTTCTTGCTCTGTTTGGTGTGGTGGTATGAATAAGGTCAGATAAGGAAGGAGCGGAAAGCTTGTTGAGAGCTTTGAACGTGAGAAGTAGAGTTTTGAAGATAATTCTGGCCTGAATGGGTAGCCAATGTAATTGAATCAGCAAAGGAGTAACATGGTCAGTCCTGGCGGCCCCCTGGAGTACCCTTGCTGCGGCATTCATAGCCAGCTGTAGAGGGTTTAAGGTGGATTGAGGGAGATCTTGGAGAATGACATTGGCGTAATCGAAGTGGGGTATTATCAGTGCCTGGTAGATAGTCCTGAAGTCTTTTGGTTCTAGCATGGAGCGTAGGTGTCTCAGGGAACGGATCTTGTAATATATTGTTCTAACTGTGTTTCCTATGTGGGGCTTCATATCCAGGCGTTGATCCAGAGTGACTCCTAGGTAGCGTATTGAGGGTTTGGATTGCAGTTCAAATGCATATTCAAAGGAAGTAACACAGCAGACCTGCTAACCGTGTTATTCCCTTTATCCTGCATATTCAGTGGCACTAACACGGTGTTAGTGCCACTGAATATCCATAGATGCTGCCGCTACAGACCCTGATACTAACTAGTTAGCATCAGCGTGTTCCAGGGGCAGTACCCGGTCACAACCAGGCAGCAGCGATACTGAGCCACTGCCTGGTTATGGCTAAGCAGTAAAAAGTAAGGCACAGCAAAGGCTAGCCTAACGTTTGCCATGGAAGCTAATCTAGTAGCGGCTGAATATTGCCATTGCCCCATTAGCTTCCTGCAAATCTGAGCAACCCAGATTTCAATGTTGGGGCCGGATATGACCCCAGCATTGAATATCTGCGTTTAAAGTTTGGCAACAACAGCGGCGGCAACAGCTAGTTGCATTAGATCAGCTAGTTGCCGCTGCTGATATATATCAGGCCCTATATTTTTAATAAGTAATCAACAGGATAAAGATATTCTGACCTGAATGATCACACTGGCCAAAAACCCCAGACAAAATCTGTAAAGAAAAGCTCCTCTCTGCTGTTTCAAATTCAGAAGTATATGCCATCAAATTGCAAACATATGCCCATCAATATCAGAGAGTGACAACATGAAAAAACATGCCAAAGGTTATGTCAGTTTGCTGACAATGATAAACTTGGACAGCCTCTATTAAATTACCTTTTCCTTTAAGGTGTATGTGATCAAAGTAGCTGTGGGATTTTCACTCCATCATATAACGAGCTATTTGCCAAGATTGAAACATCTGGTCAATATCTCCTAACACTGCAATTTCATGCACAGTTAGCAGTATGGTGAATTTCTCTCTCCTCTTCTTAATCAACTGATATGAGTGACACAAATGGCTGTTGATGTTCTTTTAGAAAAATGGAATCCAAGGCAGCACATGCAATTGTCTCTATGTTTTATGGTGTTTTAAGTCTACCAGCCATCATTTACCATCATCAACACTGTCTGCTATGAAAGCTCTCCAAATATGGCAGGAGCACAAAAAGCTTAACAGCCTCTGACTGCTGGAGTATGAAGATGCTTAAACCAAAGGGGAGTTGTCAAAGTGGCTGCTTTTCAGTCCTTATAAGGAGCTTTAAATACATTAAACTAGCTATTTTGCACATACTAAGTAATACAAGATTATAAAAAAGTCAGAAGTCTTATACAAATGTTACAATACAGTCTCTACATGGAAGAATAATTGAATTTAGTTCTTGGAAGAAAACCTCATTATAATTTTAGGAACTTGATTAAAACAGTGGCATTTTCAAAGAAAAGAAATCTGAATAAACCAACTGAAATAAAAAAGAAACCCCCTTCATAAGCAGTGCGAAGGTTCAATCTCACAACTGTACAATTATGTCAGTTCTCAACACAAAAATGTTTCTAGGATATGTATGCAATAGCCTTGTTGTCTAGGCAACAAGTAGCTCCACATCAGCCTGCATCTCCTTAGGCGGCACACTTGTGCAGCTGAAAGATCTTGGCGAAAATCAAGATCTGGCCCTGCACTGGCTCACTTTAAAAATTGCTATGCGCACTATTGCACCCAGGTTCAGACAGCCAAGAGAGACTATTTCTAAAATCTTATAAAGAACTCCTCCTCTTCAGTGAAAGCAGTCTTTTCTACTCAACAGAACCAGCAGGATCTGCCTTGCCCGACTCCTTCTCTGAGGACCTGGCAAGTTTTTTCTTTGCAAGATACATCAATTAAAGAGTGTTCTTCCATCCTTCCCTCACTTCTCACCTCCAGATCCGGATAACTCAGACCCACCATGCTCTATGCATACATGGTCTGATTTCACCCCTATATCCGTGTCGGCCCTTGTGCAAATGCTGCATTCTACTCTTCTTCCTTGGATCCCATTCCTTCCTTATGGCTAGGTGAACCAACCCTTGGCTTAGTTCCCATTATACTGGCAATAATAAATAATAGCCTCTCAACTGGTGTAGTGCCCGACTCTTGGAAGGTGGCCATACTTCGACCCATTCTCAAATATCAGCAGGGTGACCCTCAATGACCCCCAGAATTACAGCTCCATTTCTAACACCTTTTTTATCTAAGGTGGTGGAAAAAGCAGTCTTCAGAAAGCTCTCCGATCATGTTGAAGACATTCACACTCTCCAACCTCGGCAATCAGACTTTCACCCCCTCCACAGTACAGAGATGGCCCTTACGGCGGTTCCAAATAAAATCCATAGGGCCAAAGACCAAGATAAGATTGTGTTAGCCGTCTCATTAGACCTATCGGCCGCCTTCGACTTAGTCGACCATAATCTGTGCTAGCTCATTTTTAAGACTCCGGTATCCATGGGAATGTCCTTTTTTGGTTCTCATCTCTGCATGAACGCTCCTTCCAAGTCAGCTTCCTGAAGGATACTTCCGTTCCGCGTGAACATTTGTGTGGGGTCCCTCAGAGCTCGACTCTCTCACCCCTGCTCTTTAATATGTTGCTTAGCCCTTTGGTTACGCTAATCCAGAGTCAGGGGGTTTCAAGTTATGTTCATGCTGACGACATCTTGCTGCTATTCGCCACAGATTAATACTTCACAGACCTTGCCCCCCTCGACACCTGTCTGGCCAACATTTCACTCTGGTAGCATACCAACTCACTTAAACTCAATCCATCTAAGTCTTCCGTTATCTCCCACCTTGGGGGGCACTCCGTTGTTACTACATTCCACTCTATGTTATCTAGGCATGGTAATGGATTCTGAGCTCTCCTTTTCCCTCAGTTGGCAAAAGTCTTGGCCCTCGGCATTTCCAAGCCATTCAACCATTCCTGGATAAATCTGCCCAAACCACTGTTCTGCTTCATACAGTGATCTCCAGATTGGATTACTCAATCTCTTACATAGGACTTCCGCAGTAATAGCTCAGGCGTCTCCAAGCCATTCAAAATACGGCCATATGCAAACTTACTTGTGCACGTAAATTCAACCATGCCACCCCCGTTGCTTGTAAAACATCACTGGTTACCCATCAGCTCTCGGATTCTATTCAAGGCATTGACTCTAACTTATAAGATCATTCATGACGCAGCCCCTGAGTATCTTTACTCCCTTGTCACGTTTTATGCCCCTGCTTGGGCACTCAGCTCCCTGCATCGGTTTTGCTTACATTTCCCCTCACCAGCTGTAGTTATGTATAAACTCACCCGAAAAACAGTCTTTTTTGCTGCTGTGCCTGCGTTGTGGAATAGTCAATTACCCTCCACACTGAATGGAATTTCAAAAGTTTTAAAAAGGCCCTGAAAACTTTCCTTTTTGAGGCTGCCTTTGGTCTCGGCTCCTGCCAATCCCTGAGGTGGTGTCCTTTGTGTTGGGCCTAGTAGCAAATCCTATCCCTTAACCCTCTTTCACTTTCTCTCTCCCGCCTCTTCCACCCTTCCTACCTTGCTTTTCCTTTGTTCTTTGGTTTATTCTCTTTGACTTTCCTATTTGAGAATGGCATTCCTTTCCTTTATATTTTTTGAAGCATGGTAAACCGCATAGTTTGCTTTTACTTTTTGTGGTGTATCAAATAAAAGTTAACCATAGCCATAACTGATCACAGCTAAAACACTCTACTCAAGGGCGGCTCAAGGCAATCTGCTGCCTGAGGTGAAGAATGAAATGGCGCCCCTCCACCCCGCAACCTTAGAAGTGGATGGGGCTTTTTCAGAAATCTAATCAGAGACTGAACCAAACCAAAAAGCCGATTAGATTATATGGAGGAAATGCAAGATGTTTGCACACAGGGCCATATCGAGCTGCAATCGCACCTTGTGCGACTTGCAGCTTGGGCACATGCCCACCTCTCCCCTCATACCTCCGTCCAGCGCTGCCTGCTCTTTCCCTGCTACTGCTGCCCTCTGTTTTTTTCACGGTGGCGCCGGCAGCAGGGAAAGGGCAGGCAACGCTGGACGGAGGTATGGGGGGGAGGAGGGGGGCATGCGCCCGATCTGAAAGGCGCCGGCACTTTAAGCAGATCTGTCCCTCCCTGCTCTGACATTGTGTAGGAGGAGGGAGGGACCAGACCTGCTTAAAGTGCTGCGAAAAGGCTTGGAGAGCGCATTTCGGCTGCCTGCTATTGTCCTGCCAACAGGGGCAGGGCAACAGCAGACAGCCGTAATGCGCCCCCCCCCCCAAACCTTTGCGCCCTGTGCGGCTGCACTGCTTGCACAGATCTAGGTCCGGTCCGGTTTGCACAGCAAGGAACTAAAAGACAGCAAGAACCAACAGCACAGTTTATAAAACTAAATAACTCATTTTTATGTTGTTATAAACTGCGTTATGGTTCTTGCTTTTTCTTTTTCAATATATATTTTGCATCCTCAGTAGGTGCAGAGCAGAACCAGGACATTCACCCACAGAACTCAATATTTAAAAATAAAATCTGATTCTGATCATCTCACTAGCAACAACCACCACCACCACTATTCTCCAGTACCAGACATATTGTGAACTAATACAAAACCCTACAACAAAGAGCAAATCTACCATACCATACCATATCAGCACAAACTTCCAAAACTCACATAAGGAGCCCATCCAAAAAAAGCATCACTGTAAATACTACAGTGGGCCCTGGAACATCCATATACCCTATTTGAAAAGCTGAACAAGTCAAATTACTACAGTACAATATAGATCTTTATGTAGAAACTCCATGTCAACAGAACACCTGATCTCAGTCACATACTCACAACATCGACCCTCACCAAGTACAGAATAAGTAACCACAAAGTAAAAATAAAAATATGTAAACAAAATTTAAACTGAAACCCAAGAAACCAGAGTCCAGATGCAGTGCAAAATCAGATAAATAAGAGATGCAGTTCCCCAATACTGTGTAAAATATAAAAATATATAAAGTCCAATCACTAAAATGAAATAAAATTATTTTTTCTACCTTGGTTGTCTGACCATTTTATTCTCTGATCATGCTGGGCCCAATCTGAGGCTTCTGCTTTCCTGTCTTCTCTTAGCTCTCTTTCTGTGGTCCATGGTCCATCTGCCATTTCTTATCTCTTCTTTTGTTTTCTTCACTTCCTTCCATCAGCCCATTTCCAGTTTTCCCCTCCAGGACTTTCCAATGTCAACCGCCATGCATTCCCACAACTGCCACTGGTGTCCATTCCCTTCCAGTCCCCCTCCTTCCCCACTCTCCAGTCCCTTCTAGTTCACATTACTACCTTTTAACTTTCGAAAGGGAGACAATGAGAAAATGAGAAAAATAGTTAAGAAAAAACTAAAAGGAGCAGTTGCAAAGGTTAAAGCTTGGGTGTTGTTTAAAAATACTATCTTGGAAGCCCAGACCAGCTGTATTCCACGCTTTAAGAAAAGTGGAAGTCGTCCAAAAAACTGAGGTCAGAGAGGCTGTTGTTGCCAAAAGAGCATCTTTCAGGAAATGGAAAAACGAGCCAAATGACGAAAACTGGAAACAGCACAAGCACTGGCAAGTTAAATGCAAGCCACTGATAAAGCAGGCAAAGAGATAATTTGAGAAGAAACTTGCTGTGGAAGCAAAAAGGCATAATAAAGACTTTTTCAAGTACATTCGTAGCAAAAAACCTGTGAGAGAGTCAGTTGGACCATTAGATGATAGAGGGGGTAAAAGGGGCAGTAAGAAGGGACAAGGCTATAGCGGAGAGACTGAATGAATTCTTTGCTTCGATCTTCACTGAGGAAGATGTAGGGATGTTACCCATGATTGAAGTGGTATTTAAAGGTGATGCTGCAGAAAAATTGAAAGAAATATCGCTACACCAGGAAGATGTATTACAACTATTTCATAAACTGATGAGTAGCAAATCACCTGGACCGGATGGTATACATCCAAGGGTGTTGAAAGAACTGAAATATGAGATTGCAGACCTGCTATTAGTAATCTGTGAACTATCATTAAAATCATCTCTAATACCTGAAGATTGGAAGATAGCCAATGTAATGACAATTTTTAAAAAGGGTCCCAGGGGTAATCCGGGAAACTAAAGACCGGTGAGCATGACGTCAGTACCGGGAAAAATGGTAGAAACCATCATAAAGAACAAAATTACTCATCATGTAGATAGCCATGGCTTAATGGGAGACAGCCAACATGGCTTTAGACAAGGAAGATCTTGTCTTACTAATCTGTTATGTTTTTTTGAAGGTGTGAATAAACAGGTAAACAAAGGTGAGTCAGTTATAGAAACATAGAAATATGACGACAGAAAAAGACCACATGGCCTATCTAGTCTGTCCTTCCATATCAACAACTACAACAGTCCCCTTTTTATAGAAACATAGATATAGTGTATCTGGACTTTCAGAAAGCCTTTGACAAGGTCCCTCATCAGAGACTTTTGGTAAAACTAAAAAGTCATGGGATAGGAGGTGATATACTATTGTGGATCAGGAACTGGTTACAAGATAGAAAGCAGAGGGTAGGGCTAAATGGCCAGTTTTCTCAATGGAAAAAGGTGAATAGTGGAGTACCCCAGGGATCTGTGCTGGGTCCGCTGCTTTTTAACATATTCATAAATGACCTGGAAAATGGAATAACAAGTGAGGTTATCAAATTTGCAGATGACACAAAACTATTTAAAGTTGTTAAAACCCAAGAGGATTGTGGAAAATTGCAAGAGGATCTTGATAAACTGGAAGACTGGGCATCCAAATGGCAGATGAAATTTAATGTGGACAAGTGCAATGTTATACACCTAGGAAAGAAAAACCCAAATTATGGTTACACGATGCAAGGTTCCACATTGGGAACCACCACCCAGGAAAAAGATTTAGGCATCATTGTGGATAACATGTTAAAACCCTCCGCCCAGTGTGCAGCGGCGGCCAAGAGAGCAAATAGAATGCTAGGTATCATAAGGAAAGGAATGGAAAATAAAACAAAAGATATTATAATGCCTCTGTATCGTTACATGGTGTGACTGCACCTTGAATATTGTGTGCAATTCTGGTCGCCGTATCTTAAAAAAGATATAGCGTTAATAGAAAAGGTACAGAGAAGAGCCACCAAAATGGTAAAGGGGATGGAAGAATACTCCTATGAAGAGAGGCTAAAAAGCTTAGGGCTCTTCAACCTGGAAAAGAGACTGCTGAGGGGAGATATAATAGAGGTCTATAAATTAATGAATGGAGTGGAACGGGTAAATGTAGATCAATTGTTTACGTCATCACAATATAAAAAGGCTAGGGGGCATGCAATGAAGCTACAGGGTAACCTATTTAAGACTAATAAGAGAAAATATTTTTTCACTCAACGTGTAATCAAACTCTGGAATTTGTTACCGGAGGATGTAGTAAAAGCCGTTAGAGTACCTGGGTTTAAGAAAGGTTTGTTCCTAGAGGAAAGGTCCATAAACCATTATTAAAAGGGACACGGGCTATCACTGCTTGACCCAATACAAGCATTGAGGAACCTTTGTCTTTTGGGGAAACTGCTAGTTACTTATGACCTAGATTGGCCACTGTTGGAAACAGGATACTGAGCTTGATGGACCTTGGTCTGACCCAGTATGGCATATCTTATGTTCTTATATAAATACCATCCCAGATATCAGCTCACGTCCACACTCAGTGCCAACCCCCCAGTCAGCTCCCTTCCAGTCGCCATACCCTCTTGTCCATCCCCCTTCCAGTGCCATTCACATGTCAGCTCCCTTCCAGCCTCCTCTCCATTACCCAACCACCTACCTCTCCCATCCCCAAGTGTCAGCTCCCTTCCAGTCCCTCTTCAGTACATCTCAGGTGTCAGCGCCTTTCCTGCCCCTCCTTCCCCTGGCAGACCCTCTCAGTATCCATTCCCTTCCAGTCCTATTTTACCATCCCCCAGCATCAGCCCATTTGTAGCCCTAGCAACTAGTTTACTTCCAGGGCCAGCAGCACTCTCCTCTCCTCCCCCATTAGCCCATTTCCAGTCCCTATCCATTTCCTGTCCTATCCCCTTTATCAGCCCACTCCAGTCCTAGACCCCCAATCAGCCCATTACCAAGTCCTTACTCATTTCCATTGCTAGCCCCCATCTGCCCATTAGCAGTCCTAACCCCCCAATCAGCCCATTTCCTATCCTAGCCACCTTAATCAGCCCATTTCTAGGCCTAGCCTCACCAATCAGCCCATTTCCAGTTCTAAACCCCCTCCCAATCAGCCCATTTCCATTCTTAACACCCCATCATCCCATTTGCAGTTCTACCTCTCCCACCAGCCCATTTCCAGTCCTAGCCACCCCCGATAGCCCATTACCAGTCCTAGCTCCCCCTCCCATTCAGCCCATTTCCAGTTCTAACTCCCCATCAGCCCATTACAAGTCTATCCTCCCATAGCCCATTACCAGTCCTAACCCCTCCCAATATCCCATTT
Organism: Ichthyophis bannanicus; assembly: GCA_033557465.1. NCBI lineage: Eukaryota > Metazoa > Chordata > Amphibia > Gymnophiona > Ichthyophiidae > Ichthyophis > Ichthyophis bannanicus. Next base: position 689,264,261 of record CM066034.1, read on the forward strand.
CCAGTCCTAGCCCTCCCCCCATCAGCTCATTAATATTTCCTATGCTACCACTCCCCCCCAGCCCAGAGAAACTGAACCCCCCCCCCTGATCAGAGGAGCCGTGGCAGTGGCAGAATGAAGTGCCCCGTGGCCCTCTGCCTCCCCGGCAGAGCCCTCCTTGTATTTCCCTCAGCGCCAGCTGCTTTTCAGAGCCGTGAAGGGAGAGATTCCCTTTCTCGCAGCTCTGTTAAAGCTGAGCCCGCTGGCACTGATGGGAAACAGGCATTTCCTGTTTCACATCAGCACCGGCGGGCTCAACTTTAGGAGAAAGCCTTTAGGAGATGCCACCACGCATGCATGGTCCCCTTCCTGCCCAAGGGTGCCATCTTACTCAGTCAGATGACATAGCTAGAGCCAACAAAAGATGGCAAAATTTGTTCAGCAACTCCAAGGGGAGGAGGGAGGGTTGTGAGGACTGTTTCCTGCTGTCCCTGGAGAACAGCTGCTACTGATTAGTAATTACGCTTTCTCCAGGAACAAGCAGGAAGGCAGTCCTCACATATGGGACTCCCTAGTTACAAGCTACCGAGAACCTGTAGAAAAACACAGCCCAGCCGTGAGCAGCTGCAAGCGAGTCTGAGGAAAGGCTAAGGCCCCAGTGTCCAGGAAGAACCATGGCTGTCGTAGCCAGAACAAGAAGGGTCGGGGGGTAGGAGATGCCTAAATCCCAAACAGATTACGGAGTACAGCCTGGCTGAAGGCACTGTCCCATCGGGACTTCCTCTCCAAGCAGTAGTGAGCTGCAAAGGTGTGAACTGAAGACCAGGTGGCGGCCAGCAGATGTCTGCCATAGGAACAGAGCGTAGGCTTGTAACCGAGGCTGCCATAGCCCTGACATCATGCGCTGTGACCTGGCGCTCCACGAGAGCCCTGCCTGATTGTGGATGAAGATGATGAGATCCACCACTTGGTAACAGCCTCCCCCAGGCAACTGAAAATGAAATGAAAAGCTGTGAAGCTTTACGGTGGCCCTGGGTACGTTGCAGAAAGGAGGACAGGGCCCTCTTACATTCCAGAGTATGGAGAATGGCCACCACCTTGTCCGCGTGGGGCCGTGGAAAGAAGGTAGGGAGCACCACCTCTTGGTTGAGGTGGAAGGCAGATACCACCTTCACAAGGAATTTAGAATGGGTGCGAAGCACGACCTTATTCTTATAGAACCTGGTGTAAGGTGGCTCATCCACCAAGGCCTGAAGCATGCTGACTCTGCGGGCAGAGGTGAGTGTCACCAGGAAGATGACCTTACAGGAGAGATAATGCAAATGGCAGGTAGACAGAGGTTCAAATGGTGGCTTGGTGAGCTGCGTCAAAACCACGTTGAGGTCCCATTCCACTGCGGGCAGGCAGATGGGAGGCTTAGAGAGCAGAAGGCCTTGCATAAATCAGGTAATGAGAGGCTGCGCAGAGAGAGGTTTGCCCTCTATGGAATGATAGTGCGCCGAGAGCGTGCTCAGGTGCACTCTGATGGAGTTGGACTTGAGTCTGGTTTGCAAAAGGTGAAGCAAATACTGCAGCACAGTCTGCACCTGGCAAGAGAACAGGTCGTCCCGTTGCTCCAACCACCAAACTGAGAATCTGCACCACTTGAAGGTGTAAGCTCGTCTCATGGAGTTCTTACGAGAGGCCAGGACGACTTCCTCCACCTCCCTTGGGAGGTTGAAGGGTGCTAAGGCTACCCGTTCAGCAGCTATGCTGCTAGCAACATGGACCCCAGGTTGGGGTGAAGGAGGGAGCCTTTCTCCAATGTCAGTAGCCCTGGGGCATTCCCCAGAGGGATCGGGAGCTCCGTCAAGAGACAGAGCAACAGGGGAAGCCAAGGCTGCCTGGGCCACTGTGGGCCATCAGGATCATGGAGACCTTTATTTATTTATTTACGTTCTCTTCTATATCGCGCTACTTAAATCAGTGCGGTTTACATATAACAGAACCATATACAAGGCAGTTGGGCTTCATTGTATTTACAATGAACAGGAACTATAACTTGGACATAACTGGGGTATCTATCTACAAAGTATATACACTAGTAACAGTCTGAACCTCCTAATCTTTACGTGGAGTGGTGTTTGCGGGGTTAGCTGCAGGAGTGTGTGTTGGGTGTGTTGTTGGCAAAGTCCTGTAGCTTGGGGTGTCTGTGTGCTGTCTTCTGGGTAGTACTGCAAGAATAAGTGGTGCTTCAGTGCCTTCCTAAATTTGGCCAGGTCAGTGCATGCTCTAATGGCTGTTGGGAGGGCATTCCAGCATCTGGGTGCATCAAGCATGAATGCTCTGCTGGATGTAGCATGGTTGCATTTTGTTATTGCGTTGGTTGTTATCAGTTTGTTGACAGCTGCGGGTCTTCTGGATCTGGTCAGAGGTGTGGGTTGGATTAGCCCTGTGATGGAGGTGGTCGGTTGGTTATTTATGGCCTTGAAGGTCATTACTAGGATCTTGAAAGCTGGTCTGCAATGGATTGGTAACCAGTGGAGCTGTTTCAGGACTGGTGTAATGTGGTCTGTTCTTGATGCTCCGTATAGAATTCTGGCAGCTGAGTTCATTGCCAGCTGGAGTGGGTTCAATCATTCCTGTGAGAGTCTGTGTAGGATTGCATTAGCATAGTCGAAATGTGGGATTACGAGGGCTTGGTAGATTGTGCGGAAGTCATCAGGGTCCAGTAGCGGTCGCAGATGTCGTAGTGTCTGTATATTGTGGTATATTGCCTTGACTGTGTTTCCTATCTGGGTTTTTAAGTCCAGCCGTTGGTCCAAAGTGACCCCTAGGTAGCGGATAGTGGGTTTGGCAGTCAGCTCGGCATTCTTCACCTTTAAGGTGGCTGGAGGGGTGAAACCTTGGTTCCTCGTGATGGAGAACATCTGTTTTGTTGTGGTTTATCTGAAGATTTTGGGTATGGAGCCAGTCGGCAACCGCGTCAAAGCAGCTCGTTAGTGGGGAGAAGTCGGGCTGGTCAGTTGAGAATGGCATGTATAGCAGTACGTCGTCTGCGTATACCTGGCAGACGACATTAAAAGAGCGGATCAGGGCACAGATGGGCTGCATGTATATGCTGAATATCAGTGCCGATAGTGAAGAGCCCTGCAGCACATCCTGTTTCTGTTGGAAGGGTGCCGAGGTTGAGGTGCCGGTTCTTACGTGCTGCCATCTGTCGGTCAGGTAGGATTTGCACTAGCTTAGAGCTGAGTCCTGTATTCCCTTTTCCTCGAGACTACCCAATAGCAGCTCGTGGCTGACAGAGTCAAAGGCTGCTGCGATATCCAAGAAGATAAGGGCAAACCCTTGGCGGATGTCGTCAATTCCAAGTACTATTGTATTGAAGAGGGTGGTAAGGATGGTTTTGACACCATGTGCTTCTCTAAATCCATGCTGACATGGATCTAGCGGTGCGGCCGTCTCTATATGGTTTTGAATTTGGTGCTGGACTACCTTTTCTATTATCTTGGCGAGAAGCGGAATACTTGAAATTGGTCAGAAGGATTCGACCTTCAGGGGGTCCAGTTTGCTGTTTTTCAGCAGTGGCCTGATGGAGGTGTGTTTCAGTTTTTGTGGGAAAGAACCCGATGAGAATGACAGATCCATGAGCTTGGTTAGGAACTGGCTGAGTTTGCTGTGTAGTTCTTTTATCCAGAACGCTGGACAAGGGTCACTTGGTGCAGTGGTGGTGTTGATGGAGGCGATGGTGTCCTCAATGTCCCTTTTTGACAGGGTGGTGAATTTGGTCAGTGGCATTGGATGGGGGGGATTGTGTAAGGAGGTGGGGCTTGTAGTCTTATAGGTTTGCTGAGATTTTGAGTGGAGATAGTCGGCAAATTCCTATGGTTGAGGCATGCTAGGTTGGTCTGGAGATGGTTCTTTTGTTAGGGACTTCACTATATTGAAGAGGTCATGTGGCTTGCTCAACGAACGTTTCAGAAGAACCGTGTGGAATTGCTTCCTTCTCTCCATTGTTGCTTCTCTGTGCTTTCCTAAATGTAGGTTGTACATACTCCAGGCTTCGGCAGAGCGTGACCGGCGCCATCGTCTTTCTAGCTTACGTAGGAGGAGTAGTGACTTTCTCAGTTCAGTGGTATACCATGGGGCAGACTCTCATCTCCTTGGTGCTTTGTTCGTGGGTGGAAGCTGAGCAATAGCACTGAGGTTTCTGTCCCAGCTGGAGATCATTTCTTCCAAGTTGGGAGCTGTTGCGTTGAGAAGTGGAAGGGCTTTTTCCAGGATTTCATCTTTGTGAAAAGGCCAGAAGCGTCTTGCTGCTGCTTTGGGGGAGATGGTAGGCCTGCTGGCGATGTTATGGTTGTGGCATTGAACAGGCATTTGAAATCTTATCAGGTTATGGTCAGAACAGGGAACTGGGGTTATGACCATTGCAAAGTTGTGTGTTGCATCCACGGCCATTTGTGGGGCGAAGACCAAGTCCAGTTTGTATGGGTAGGTGCATTGACTAGTTGCATGTATCCAAGCTCCTTGAGAGCTTCAAGGAAGGCTGTGGCATGGGTGTCCTATAGGGGATGGGCAAGTTGAAATCACCTAATAACCAGTTTGGGGGATGTTGGCTACCGGCGATGCAGGCGAGGTCAATTATTTACGAGAGGTCATCTGGTGATGCCACTGGTGCTCGGTAGAGTAGGTTAATGGAGCAATGCTTGTCAGTTATGCTAATTATGTCCAGGTGGGCAGTGCCGGTGGAGTTGATTAGAGCTCCAGTTTAAACCACTTTGGAGATGACAAGCACTCCTCCACCTCTCCGATTTGTTCTGTGGCAGGTGTGAATTGAGAAGTTGGGTGGTAGCATCTGGTGGAGAAGGACCGGGTCGTAATCAGATAGCCATGTCTCCATGACCATTAGAATGTCCAAATCATGGAGGGTTATCAAATCGGAGGCAACTGTCCATTTTTTGCGGATTCAGCGAGCATTGATGAGGGCACATTTCAAACTGTGCAGGTGAGGGTGTTCCTCGGGGTGAGGCTTCGTGGTGTGTTGTACTGAAATATAGAGTATGTGGGGGTGGAGCCTGTGATTGGCATCAGTAGAGGAGTGGTGAGGGTTATCAGACCATCTCCTCCCTGAGCTCCGTAAGACTGGTATATAGTTTCCACCTGGGTTAAGGGCAAGAGTTCTGCTGGGTAATCCAGCGAGAAAATAGATGGTAGCTATTGCTAGGATTGGGTGCACCATTCTGGCTATTCTTACCGCAACTGGATGGGTCTGGCATGCTATCTACTCTAATAAGGGCAGGTAAGCACCGTTAGCTCTGATAGCGGTAGGTAAAGCACAGTTACTTACCTGTAACAGGTGATCTCTGGGAACAGCAGGAATTAGTCCTCACATATGGGTACGTCGGAACTGACGGAGCCTGCGCGGGAAAGCTCCCCAGCTTCCCAGAAAGGAAGCTTTTGGGGCCTCCCACAGCGCATGCGCGCTGCCTTCCTGCCTTCCTGACCAACTCTCCTCAGTTCGAGTTTAAAGCTGAGACAATAGAGAGAGGAAAGGAAAGAGAGAGAGAGATACAACTCCTAGGGGAGGTGGGTGGGTTGTGAGGACTAATTCCTGCTGTTCCCAGAGATCACCTGTTACAGGTAAGTAACTGTGCTATCTCTAGGAACAAGCAGGAATGAGTCATCACATATGGGGACTCCCTAGCTAAGATGCCGGGCAGATCCCCTTTTAAAGGTTCCTCATCTTCCTATGGATCTCAGGCATCCATTCAGGGAAGGTGGGCAGGAGTTGTTTAAGAATGGAACAGGTGTCTGAGGACAGCCTGACCAAACAAGGCATCCCGGCGGGAGTCCTTGTCCAAGCAGTAATGGGCTGTGAAGGTATGAGCCGAGGCCCAGGTGGCTGCTCGACAGATCTGATCGATGGATACAGAATGAAGATGAGCCATAGATGTGGCCATGGCTCTCACATTGTGAGCTGTGACATGGCCTTCCAGAGAAAGGTTCTTACTCTGGTAAGCAAAAGAAATACACTGAGCTATCCAATTGGACAGTGTTCTTTTTGAGACTGGAAGTCCTAAATGAGAAGGATCAAAAGCAACAAAAAGTTGAGAAGACTTTCGATGTTGCTGTGTCCTGTGGATGTAAAAGGCAAGAGCTCTTTTACAATCTAACGTATGTAGGTTCCTCTCTGCACTGGATGCATGAGGAGCTGGAAAAAAGACAGGTAGATATACCTCTTGATTAAGATGAAAAGGTGAGACCACTTTAGGCATAAAGTGAGGATTTGTCCTAAGGACTACCTTATCATGATGGAACCTTGTATAAGGTGGATTAGCCACTAAAGCCTGTAGTTCACTGATGCGGCGAGCAGAAGTGATTGCAATAAGGAAAATGACCTTCCAGGAAAGAAATTTCAAGGAGGTAGTGGCTAAGGGTTCAAAGGGTGGCTTCATAAGCTGACTAAGAACCACGTTTAAGTCCCATGCCACCGGAGGAGGCCGAATGGGAGGTTTAGTTAAAGTTAGACCTCTCATAAATCTTGCAATAAGCGGATGAGAGGAAACAGGTTGTCCATTGATAGGCTGAAGAGATGCTGCAATAGCACTCAAATGGACTCTTACAGAATTTGTTTTAAGTCCTGCATTGGAAAGATGCAGGAGATATTCGAGTAAAGAATTCAAAGGCAGTGCTAGAGGGTTAAGACCCTTTCCAGCACACCAAATGGAAAATCTTTTCCATTTAAAAGCATAAGAACGCCTGGTTGAAGGTTTCTTAGAGGAATGGAGGATATCCTTCACCTGTTGAGAAAGATTGAAGTCTTGAAGGTCTAGGCCTTCAGTAACCAAGCTCTGAGGTGAAGGAACTTGGGGTTTGGGTGCCACAAAGTTCCCTCCTCTTGAGACAGAAGGTCTGGAGCAGCTCCCAGATCCAGGGAGGGTGCCTGGGAGAGAGGCAGAAGTAGAGGGTACCACACTTGGCGTGGCCAGCGTGGAGCTATGAGGATCATAGATCCTTGATCCCTCTGAATTTTGAATAGAGTCTTGGGAATCAAAGGAATGGGTGGAAAGGCATACAGGAAGGCCTGACCCCAATGAAGGAGGAAGGCATCCTTGGCCTGAGCTCCCTGACACGGAATTCTGGAACAGAACCGGGGAAGATTGGCATTGCACGGACTTGCAAAGAGGTCTATGTCCGGGGTTCCCCATTTCTGAAAGATTCTGAGTACCTGATCCATGTGCAGGGACCATTCGTGTGGAAGCAGAACTCGACTGAGTCTGTCTGCCCAAGAGTTTTGGATTCCTGGGAGGTATACTGCCAGGAGATGGATCTGATTCTCTCTGGCGAAGGCCCACAATTTTAGAGCTTCGTTGCAAAGCGACAGAGAGCCAGTCCCTCCTTGTTTATGTAGAACATGGCTACTTGATTGTCGGTATGAACAAGGACTGTCATGTTGATGAGGAGGGTATGAAAGACCTTGAGAGCAAGGAAAATTGCTCGTAGCTCCAAAAGGTTGATATGAAGGGTGGTCTCCTGTGGAGACCAAGTGCCCTGAGTGGAGAGGTCTTGGAGATGAGCTCCCCAACCTGTTTGGGAGGCATCTGTAGTGAGAGTTGCTTGGGGTAACAAAGGTTGGAAGGGGGTACCCAACAACAGATTTTGAGTGGATATCCACCATTGGAGAGACCAAAAAAGATGTTTTGAGGTTGCTATTTGGTCTGAGAGAGCTCCTGATGCTTGGGTCCACTGGGTGGACAAAGTCCATTGAGCTGCTCTCATATGTAGGCGAGCATAAGGCACCACATGAACTGTGGATGCCATGTGGCCTAGCAGTTGTAGCATCTCCCTGGCAGTCAAGTGGCTTCTGGACTGAACTTGAGAGGCCAAGTGCACTAGACGGTGACAACGGACCTGGGGGAGATAGGCCCTTGCAGTGGTGGTATCTAGCCATGCCCCTATGAATTCTAGGGACTGAGTAGGGGTGAGTTGAGACTTTGGCAGATTGATGACAAGTCCCAGATACTGCAATATGCGTCTGGTGCGGTCCAGGGAAGTCTGAGCCTCGGACTGAGATGGAGCTCGGATGAGCCAGTCGTCCAGGTATGGGAAGACAAAGATTCCCAGAGTGCGTAGAAATGCAGCTACTATTGCCATGCATTTGGTGAATATCCTTGGAGCAGAGGCTAGACCGAAGGGAAGTACTCTGTATTGGAAATGTTTTCCCTGGAACAGAAACCGTAGGAATTTTCTGTGGGATGGATGGATGAGTACATGGGTGTACGCATCCTTGAGATCTAGAGAACAAAGCCAGTCCTGACTCTGTAGGTAGGGAAGGAGAGTGCCTAGAGAAAGCATTTTGAATTTCTCCTTGTACAGAAATTTGTTCAATTCTCTGAGATCCAGAATGGGTCTGTACCCCCCTGTTTTCTTGGGAATGAGAAAATAAGGGGAGTAAAAACCTGACCCCTGTTGAGGAAGAGGAACCTCTTCTATTGCCTTTTGGGCGAGAAGAGTGGTTACCTCCTGACCCAACAGGTACAGGAGAGATGGTGGAGAATTGAATTGTCTCACCATGGTATGGGGAGGAAGGCTGGAGAAATGTAGCTTGTAGCCCTCTCTGATGATAGAGAGGGTCCACTGCTCTGATGTGATTTGTTCCCATCTGGGAGCAAAATGAGTTAACCTTCCTGGAATGGTGAGAGGCTCTGGTTGTTGCAGAGCCAGAAAGGTTAAGTTCACTAGAATCAAGTCAAAAACTCTGAGGGGGTTGGGACTGCTGGACTGTAGCAGCCCCTGTAGACTTTGTCCTGGCCTGTTTAGATTGCTGACGCTTAGGAGTAAAGCGAACTTGGGAAGATTGCTGGCCAGTATTTGTGGAAAATCTGGTCTTTTTATAGAAAGGCTTCTTAAAAGGTTTTTTCTTGGCAGGGGTAGAGGTAGACTTAGAAAGTCTATCTAAAGCAGCATTCTCTGCATCCATTTATTTATTTATTTATTTATTTATATTTCTTATATACCGCGCTATTATAATCAGTGCAGTTTACATTTTAAACAGAACATACAAGAATGTAAGCAAGTTACATCAAGTTTTTTACATTGAACAGGGAATGTAAACATGGAGTAAAAACGAGGTAGAAACTATGTACATATTATAAAATTATAATGCTCTTACAGATAAATAAATATGACCTTTGTCTAGAGGGTTGGCTAGATGGTCAAGGAGATCAGTGGGAGAGATAGTGGTTAGCCATTATCTATAGGAAGATGATCTGAGGGACGGGTTAGGCAGGGAGGTGAGGTGGGGGCCTTGATTTGAGTGGCTTTGATTTGCCACTCCTTGCCAAACAGATTTTCACCTGTACAGGGCAGATTGCCCAAGCCTTCTTGTACCCAGGGTTCCAAATCAGAGGCCTGGAGCCAAGCAAGTCTGCGAGCAGCTATGGCAATTCCAGAGGCTCTGCTAGCTCCCTCAAAAGAGTCAAAGGCTGCTCTGTTAGAGAACTTTGAAACATCTTGAGTTTGCTTTAGCAAAAGAAGGAACTCCTCCTTTTTATCCTCTGGGATAAAGGGGAGAAAATGACGTATCTTCAGTGCAATCTCTTTCAAAAACATGTCCATATAAAGGCTGTATGAATTGATTCTGGCAATAAGCATGCTAGCTTGGAAGAATTTTCTACCAAAAGCATCCAAAGTCCTACATTCTCGTCCTGGAGGGGTAGAAGAGTGCCTTTTGGTACTCTTTATCCTCTTCATAGCAGACTTCACCACAATAGAATGGTGAGGGAGTTGAGTTTTTTGAAAACCAGGAGAAGGAGGAACCCGATACATGGTGTCCAAACGTCGAGAATGTGGAGATAAAGTGAGAGGAGCCTCCCACAAGTCCATCATGTGTTCTTGAAGAATTTCATGTATGGGTAAGGTGGCTGCCTCTTTGGGAACCTTAGAGTATCCTAAAATATCCAATTTTTTTGCTCTAGGTTCTTTTTCAGAGGTTACAGATATGGAGAGTCCTTTAGCTACTTCAATAATGAAGTCTTGAAAGGACAAATCCTCTGGAGGAGACATTCTCCTTTTTGGGGAAGAGGGCTCCTCAGGAAGAGTAAAAGAGACATCAGCAGAATCATCTGAGGTATCAGAATCTTCAGAAGATTCAAAGTATCTTCTATTAGCCTCCAGAGATCGATACGCCTACCGACCGGTATCGACATTGGGTGTACCGGAAATCGGATCGGTATCGAGAAAATCTCCGGAACCGGAGACCGGAACCGGCATACTACTGGAAGTAGATGCTCTGGGTACCGGTATCAGTTGTGGTACCGGAACCGGCGTCGGAACCGATTGTCGCGGTACCGAGGGCGTTGCAGCATTAATGAAAGCCAGTATGGCTTGCTGCATGGATTGTACCGTAGTACCCATAGACGCCACAGCTGCCTGGATGTCGGTACCGGTGTTAGCCGGTACCCCAGAGCAGTCTAACAGGTGATCGGTCGAGGCCGTGCCATCGATGTCTACCTGTAACCCCATAGGAGGAGCTTTGGAAGCCGGAGCTTCCCGCCGGGGTTGTTTGGCTGGGGCAGGGTCCTCAGGGTCATACCCAAGGGCCTCTCGCTGCTTAGAGGGAGATTTGCCCTTTGAGGACCTTCCTGAAGAATGCTTGGTTACCTGAGATCCATCAGGAGAGGAAGACCTGGAAGATGTTGATGCTGGGGTATCCGCAGAAAACAGCATATGAAATTTGGCTGCTCTGTTCTGTAAACCCCGTTTGGACATCAGAGAGCAGGATGGACAATCCGGAATGGAATGGTCAGGTCCCAAACATTTAAGACACCATTCATGGGTATCTGTGACTGAAATAGTACTGGTACACTTGGTGCATTTTTTTAAAACCAGAGGCTGGTTTCTCCATGAGGGAGAGTCTGAGAAGGCCTAAAGGCCTCACAGAAAAAAACACACCAAGTGAAGAAAAACTAAGTATTTTTTTTTAAGAAATAAAGAAATAAAGACCGGCGGTACCGGTTCGGAATCGGGGAAGGCAGACATGCGGTCAAAGAAACAAATTAAAATAACAATTTCTTCAGCGATGACAGGAACACGACCTGCTGGCTCCGCGGAAAAAGAAGAACTGAGGAGAGTTGGGCAGGAAGGCGGGAGAAGGCAGCGTGCATGCGCTGTGGGAGGCCCCAAAAGCTTCCTTTCTGGGAAGCTGGGAAGCTTTCCCGCGCAGGCTCCGTCGGTTCCGACGTACCCATATGTGAGGACTCATTCCTGCTTGTTCCTAGAGATATACTGCTAGCTATCTGGTCTAGTGTAGGCACGTATGTCAGTATCCAGGCAGGTCTGTTCTGGCAGTAATATAGGCACGCTCTCAGGTCTGGCACAGCATGTAAGTCAAGTACCTATCAGGTCAATGGCATGCAGGTAATACAGGCACGCTCTCAGGTCTAGTACAGCATGTAAGTCAGGTACCTATCAGGTCAATAGCAGCATGTAATACAGGCATGCTCTCAGGTCTAGTATAGCATGTAACAAGTACCTATCAGGTCTAGAGAAGGTAATACAGGCACGTTTTAGGTCTAGTACTGCACGTAAGTCAGGTATCTGGCATGACTAGTATAGTCAGGTGTACGGGGTGTGCTGTTCGGTCCTTCGGAGTTCGGTCTGTGTTATTAGCTCGGGGTTAACACCCTTTGGTCAATATAGCTTAGTAAACCTACTCACATGTAGTCTTGGTGAGTACGTGGCTTCTTGTCCGTTCGCTCGGGGTACTCGGTGACTGTGTATTGCCCTCAGGGATTGGCCACCACCTAAGGGCCACACCAAAGGGCCCTCTGGCGAGTCCCTCAGGCGCGAGTGTGCCCGCTGGCGCTCTTTTTCAAACGGTGGTGCTCGGCCCCGATTGGGTGGCTGGAGGCTTCCGGTCTGGTCGGCGGTGGCGTGATCCGGCTCCAGCGGCTCTATCCTGGCTGGGAGAGCTCCTGCTGGGTCGGCGGCAGTGGGAGGGAGAGTTCCGTGCGCACGCTGGCGCTCCTTTTCAAACGGTGGTGCTCAGCCCTGATTGGGCGGCTGGAGGCTTCCGGTCTGGTCAGCGGCGGCATGATCTGGCTCCAGCGGCTCTATCCCGGCTGGGAGAGCTCTTGCTGGGTCCAAGACAGTAGTCATGTGGGAGGGTACAAAGGGCCCTCTGACCACAAGGAAGGCATCTGCGGCTATCTGGGATGGATGCAGTTGGGGACAGCAGAAGCGAGGCAGTTGAGCATTGGTTGGGCTGGTGAAGGGGTTCCCCAGAGTTGGAATAGCCGCTGCACTACCCTGGGGTCTAGTAACCATTTGTGCGGCTGAAGGACCGCCAGGAAGGTATACCATCCTGAGGAGCATTCCCTGATTGATCGCATATGAATGGAGGGCTACTGCCTCCCAACAGAGGCATTGAGGCCCTGTGCCCCCCTGCTTCTTCAGAAAGATCATCACAACCTGGTTGTCCATTTGGACTAGCACCGACTGGTTCTGCAGGTGGTGTTGGAAGGCTTTGATCACCCGAAAAATGGCCTTGAGCTCCAGCAGGTTGATCTGTGGCTGGCTAACCGCTAGGGACCAGTTGGCCTGCATGCGCAGCTCCTCGCAATGGGCACCCCAGCCCAGTAGGGATACGTCTGTGATGAGGACCCTCTGGGGATTTGGGGGCTGGAAGGGCATGCCCTTCTGCAGGTGCTGTGTGCCCTGCCACCAGTTGAGCGACTCTACTAGTTGACGGGACACTGAGAACCTGTCCCGGAGCCTGCCTGTGGCTTGTGTCCACTGCGAGTGGAGACACCACTGAGCTGCCTACATTTGGAGATGGGCATTGGGAACCACATGGACTGAGGATGCCATGTGGCCTAGTAGGTAGAGCATGGACTGTGCTGACACTGAGTGATGGCACCATATCTCAGTGGCCACGGCACAGAGCCGATCCGCCCTGTCCAGGGGAAGGAAGGCAATGGTCTAGAGAGTGTCCAGACAAGCTCTTATGAACTCCAGATCCTGAGATGGTGAGACTTGGGGTGGTTTATCACAAACCCCAAATGCTGCAGGACCTTGATGGTGCGGGCCATGGTCTGTTGCTCCTCGGTGGCTGTGTCCCCCTTTACGAGCCAGTCATCCAGGTAAGGGAAGATGAAGACCCCTTGGAGACCGAGGCAGGGGACCATCACTGCCAGGCATTTGGTGAAGACTCTTGGTGCGGAGGCTAGGCCGAAGGGTAGTACCCTATACTGGTAGCAGTTGCCTCAGACAGTGAATCTTAAGTACTGCCTCTGACTGGGATGAATAAGGATGTGTGTGTAAGCATTCTTTAAGTTCAAGGAGCATAGCCAATCTCCCTGCTGGAGGTAGGACACCAATGTTCCAAGGGCGAGCATCTTGAACTTCCCCAGCAGCAGGAACTAAGTCCAAAAGGGGCCTTAGGCCCCCTGTTCCTTTTTGGGACCAGAAAGTAATGGGAGTAAAACCCCTTGCCCCTGAGGTGGAGGGGTACTGGTTCCACGACTCTGTCCCTGATGAGGCCTGTGAGTTCCTGCAGTAGCAGGGCCTGGTGCAGGGGAGTCCAAGAGGGCTCTCCTGGAAGAAAGGGAGAGGTGTCCAGTCCAAAGTGAAGGAGGTAGCCTTCCCTGACCATCTGGATGACCCAGGTATCAGTGGTTATGGCTGGCCACTGATGGGCAAAGTGGATCAGATGCCCCCTTGTTGGCAGCTATGTCACCCTGAGAGGAGAGGCTATGCTCAGGGAGTCGAGGCTATGCTCAGGGAATCAAAACCCCGACCCAGTATGAGCAAGAGCCAGTGTTTTGGGCTTAGAGCCCTTAAGCTTACGTTGGCTTTGGCCTGGTTCTTTGCACTGGTAACTCTGTTGCAGGGTCAGGGGGGTCTGGAATTAGGGATAGCCTCGGTAAGGCTGGCCTTTTCTGTGAAAAGGGGGCCTCTTCCCAGAAGGTTTCTTCTTGGGAAGGGTGGAGGTCTTCCTGGAGAGCCAAGTTCATGTGACGTACTCTGTCTCGATCTCGGCAGCCTTGTCGTCCATCGGTTTGTCAAAGGGATTTTCACCAAGATATGGGACATCAAGTAGTTTATCCTGTACCCACTGCTCAAGGTCCGATGCCTGGAGCCAAGCCTGGCATCGGGCACCGATGCTTGCGGTGGCCACCCTCGCATTAGACTCAAAGCTGTTGTAGGCGGCTTGAGACATGTACTTCAAGCACTCCTCGACACACTTCATGAGGGTTTGGAATTGCTGGAAGTGATCTCCACTGAGACCTGCCGAGAAACCTGCGAGTTCTTTTGCGAGGTCTCGGAGATACATGCCAATATACAGCTGAAAGGCTTGGATTCGGCAACCCAGTATCAAGGCCTGGCAGCATTTGCGTCCAAGGGAGATGAGGGCATGGGACTCCCTGCCCAGGTGCACGGAAAAGTGAGTCTTTGGGCTTTATTTTTTTTTTATTGGTGCATGGTCAATTCTACCACCATAGAAGTGTGAGGGAGTTGCGCCTTCCGAAAACCTGGGCCCTGCAGGACCCAGTACATGGTGTCGAGGTGTCGGCTAACTACTGGCATCGATGCCAGTGTCTCCCACATCTGAAGGAGGAGTCACCCGAGAATGGTAGGGACGGGGACCGCCAAGGCCTCCTTAGGTGGAGCTTTGTACTGCAGGATTTCCAGCTCCTCCATGTGAGGCTCCTCCTCCGACTCCATGGTGAGAGACAAGGCTTTCACCATGTCTCAGACAAACTCGTGAAATGATGTGTTCTTGGGTGGGGACTTGTGCCGCATTGCTGGGGGAGACAGATCCAAGGGGAAACATGGTTGCTTACGTGTCTCCGGGGAAGCCTCGTTCTCAGACTCCCAATCCGAGTATTTGGTCGAGGTCTCGTGGCAGGACAGCTCCTGAGGCATCGGGCTCGGTTTGGGTCTTTGCTGACCCACAGCAGCTGCTTGACCGGAACCACAAGCGCTTGTCGGAGAGGATCTCACTCCTGAGGAACGGGAGCGGGATCGAGACCCTCACCAAGGATCGGCTTGAGGATCGTCTCAGTGGCCAAGGGAGTCCTCGATATCGAGGTCCCTACGGTCTCGGTGTGAGCACCGGCGGGGACGGGCATCAACGATTGCTGCGAGGCAAGAAAGGCAGTAACACTGTGTTCCAATGCCATCATCCTGGCTTCCCACTAAGGAGTTGCAGCCTTCGACGCGGATACTGGTGTGACTAGGTCCAGCGTTGGTGAGGAGGGAGTTTGACGGGACAGGTCTCAGGGGTCCGTCACCCATCACCCAAGGCCTCAGCGTCTGTTCTGGGCATCTTCGCCAGCTGCTCCGACTCTGACTCCTCTGATATCCTCCGGGGATTGTAGGACCTGGCACGGGATTTGCTGTGTGTGTCCGATTCCCAGGATGAGGTCCTTGAGTGTTTCTTCTTTTTCTCGCACTCATGCTCCGGAGAACCCTTGTCGGAGTGTCCGCGGGACTGATCAGGTGTTGTGGGGGCTTTACGCAACTCAGAGGATCCATGCGGGCCCTTTGAGCGTAAGGCTACTGGGGACATCGGGGCAGAATCTAACCTGTGGAAGATGTCGTCTTGCTTCTGCCGAAGACTTTGGACGACCTTCACGGACATTTTCTTGCACAGGGCACAAACATCTAGGTCATGGTCGGCACCTAGACACCAGAGGCAGTAATCGTGTGTATCAGTTAAGGACATGTTCTTTGTGCATCGATCACACTTTTTGAACCCACTGCCCATTGGGGCAGAAAGGACCCCTGTGAGGTCGAAGACCTTTGACGCGGCCAATGGTTAGAAAAAGGTATGAAACCGCGCTGGAAGAAAAAAAACGGTTCTGAGACTCAAAGCCGGGCAACAGGGCTCAGATGCGGGAAAGGGACTGGTGCTAACTGGAGAAAGAAGGGCAGTTTGATGCACCAAAAAACATCAACTTTTTTCCAGGGAAAGAAGATGGATGTCTGTTGGGCTCCATGGACAAAGTGAGATCGAGTAAGATGGCATCCTTGGGTGGGAAGAGGACCATGCATGCGTGGTGGCATCTCCCAAAGGCTTTCTTTGAAAGCCAGGGAGATGCTTCTGCGGGGGCTCTGTTGGCGCCGATGTCACCCATATGTGAGGACTGACTTCCTGCTTGTTCCTGGAGAATCAGAATTCACACTCCAGATTTCTTTATTTCCATTTTAGATTACTGTTTGTTAGGAAGGAAGGAGGTTTCTGGGAAGGATGAAAAGAATGACAAAGACTACTATCTAATTAAGTGCTATTTTCATTACTAGTCTCTTAGAGAGGCAGACAGATGCTTGAACATTTTTACACTACTGTCCTCTAAAAACGGCTTAAACAAAATGGTTTTTAAACTGTAGATGAATTCTGGTTTTTATAGTCTTGATGAATGCAAATAAACAGGATAATGCTGGGTAAAGGTCAATATGTCTTTGTACCATAAAATCATGTCTCACTAATCTGAAGAGTCCTTTAATGGGTTTAGCAAACGTATGGATAATGGTGATCCAGTTACTATACAATAATTGGATTTTGGAGTAAAAAATGTTAGGCAAAGTTCCTCATCAGAGGCACTTAATGAAAATAAGTGCATGGGATTAGAGGAAAAATCTTTTCAGGGACTAAATACTGATACAGAGATGAAAGTATTTATTTTATTTTATTTTAATTTATTTAACGTTTCTTCTCTACCACCCTTCACTTCATCAAGGTAGTTTACAATGAACTCTCAATTTTATTGAAACAATAAAACATTAAAATATTAACAGTAGAGTAGTAAAACAGTGAACAGGTTAACATGTAGCAGGGTTTATATCTATATACAATAGATTATCATAAAGTGGGAGGGGGTAGGCTACATTAATGAATGGTCTGTGGTGATCTTATTAAGTGTCATGTGTCAGATATTAATTTTTAATATCTGATATTAATTTCCACAATGGAGAAAGATGAAAAAAGGTGAAGCCTTACAAGGATCTCTGTTATTCAATATGGTTAAAAAAAAAAAAAAATATATATATATATATATATATAAGAACATAAATAGTGAGGAAGAAAAAATCTGCAGATAAATCAAGCATTTTCCAAATATCAAAACCAAAGAAAAATAGTATGTTTACAAAAGTGTGGTAACAGTTAATGTGTGTTTTAGCATACGCTAATTCAGGACCATACCAAGCCCTATGCGACTAATGAATCTGAGTGCCGCCCCCCCCCCCCTTCACCTAGTCACATTCAGTAACTCACTCTTTTTGGGCTTCTTGGAAGCCCAGTGACGATATGAGTGCCCCCTTCTAGGCTTGCGCCCTGTGTGGCTGCACTGCTCGCAGAGTCCTTGGTACAGCTCTGCACTAATTGTCTATGCTAATGGTTACTGCATGCTAAAAGCATCCAGCATTTTAAAAATCCTGTGCTGTTTAGAGAGTAATGGGGGAGGAAACTAGGCGGGTTATGGGTGGAGAATGGATACAGACTACACACTGTTGTTAGCGTGTGGTACTTAACACATGCTGCCAGTTTTGCAGTTAAAGAAGGTGCACTTAATGCCTCCTCAAGAGAAGGTGTTTGATGAACCTGCGCTAATTCCAAATGATATTAATATGTGTTAAGGAACTTCTCAGTGCCTTTACTGTAGGGGACATGCTGGTCATGCCTTCAACAGTTCATGTAACCCCACCCCTCAGAATAGATCCAGAAGATCGGTCGCTGCTAACACACTCGCTGTCCCCAATGCGATAACAAAATGCTCCCTCGCGACAAAGAATAGAGCCTTTGTGTTTTATGCAACTACACTTTGAATGCCCTCCCTACCACTATCCAGTCTATTTCTGACCTCGCACAATTTAGGAAGGCTCTAAAGCACCACCTTTTCCTTCAGCATTACTCTCATACCGGTGACATGACATAACCCAGCATACCCTCCAACCCGTCATGATGATATAACCCAGCACACCCTCCCTATCTGTTATGTTGACAAAACCATATCCGTTGATACAATCACTCAACTTGTATATAGTTATCCCTGTTCAAACCCAAGTTGTATTACCTGTTCTTTGTAAAGTTCAATGTATGTTTCAGCCTGCATTGTACAAATTAATGTTATTTGTATACCACACTGATCCTAAAGAGCGCGGTATAAATAAATAAATAAATGTATGGCCTTTGCACTTAGAGCACGTTGATGTTTACTTTTAACACGCAGTAAGTGCAAAAACTTACCACACTTTATTAAACATACTCCCTGACTTAGCAATTCAGTAACATAGTAAATAACAGCAGATCAAGACCAAAATGATCCATCAACTGCCCAGTAGCGATTTATCAGTTTTGAGTAGAAGCGGACAAATTCACATTTGGACCTCCACACATTTCTCTTTCTCTCACATTTGTCACCAAACCTACAGAGTTGTACAACTGCGTTTTAGGGTTCTATCTGCTTAACTGTATAGGTTAACCCCCAATGTTTTCTTGCTGTTCTGTGTTGTAACAATTTCTCCTCTTCTTCTTAGATTCTTAAATTGGCAATAAGGCTGCAGATGAGTTGCAGCATTAATAAATGCCAACAAATTCACATGGTAAACAATTTACACTTCTTGTAAATTATAATGGGCTCTAATATGACTATTTCTCAGGACAGAAATTTAAGTCATTGTGGATAGTTCATTAAAATATGATTTTGTATCTGCCACCATATTCTAAGGCCTACCTAACCCACCAAAGGATGTATGCCACACAACCCAACCAATCTCTTGCTTTTCTTTCAAATCCTCTCAACTACATATTCTCTGTGCTTTCTTGAATTCTGTTACTGTTTTTGTCGCCACCACATCTGCTAATAGGCCATTCCATGTACCTACTATCCTTTCTGGAAAAATTATTGTATTTTCTAATATAAGACAGAAGCTTAACCCCTTTAATTGAATTTGGTCCACTTAACTATACAGCCTAAGGAGGACCTCAAACAAAAATATATTAAAAAAATTCTACTCAATAATTCCCACCTCATAAATACTTTGGGACCAATATTCAGCGGTGGTGGCAAGAGCGATTAGAGCTCCTAGTAGTGCATGCTGAACACAAAACCCAGATATTCAATGCCGGGGCAATATCCGGCCACCAGCATTGAATATCTGGGTCGGTTGCACAGCCCAGAAGCTAACCAGGCAGCGGCAAAATTGAGCTTATCTTTATCTTCACATCGCTAACCAGGCAGTGATTCGATATCGCTGCTGACTGCTTAGCGAAGGATACTGCCCCTCCAGAACACCCCAATGATAAGCGGTTAGCAATGGGGCATATAGCGATGGCACCAGGGGATATTCAGTGACACTAATCATGTTAGTGCCACTGAATTTTATTTTATTATTTAACAATATTTATATACCACCTTTTTCTTAAATCAAGGTGGTTTACATTAAACTCCATCATTGAACTCAACTATTTACATTGTAACAAGGTGTTTTAAAAACTCTCTAACTTGGAGACATTGCGTCATAATAGTATGTTTGCATAACTTATTTACATAATTAAACTATTTAGTTTGTGGTCATATTGTATGATCGTGTCCATCTTTCAGTAGTCATTGTCCAGGTCTGGTGTGATGTTGCCAAAATGTTCAATGAATAGGAATGTCTTCAGCATTTTTCTGAATTCTTTACCGTCATTTGTACAGCTGCTATTGTTCAGAAGGGAGTTCCATAGATTTGATGCACATAGTGAAAAGGCTCTATTTGAAGTGCACTGCTTAGCTTTGGAGAATTCCCTTGGTGTGGTTAAAGTGTTTTTATTGTTTGTTCTTGATGGGAGGTTTTCAGGATATATTTTTATTAGGTCTTGTATTGATTCAGCTAATTCATTCTGGAGTATTCTGACTATATTAGTGATAGCCTTGAATTCACATATGGGCAAATATCTCACTTAAAGGCATTTATATGGTTTACAGGTCTGTAAACTGAGTAAATGTCTTTGAATTGTTAGCAGTTACCTTCCACTCGGGTTCGGAGGAGACACTCCTTGGACACTCACCTAGTGACTCCAAATTACACGGGATAGCCTTCCCTTGCTATAGCCTCCCCTCCCCCCTCAGGCACACATACACATGCTAATAAGCATACCAAACCAATTATTGCAGTGCTTAAACAAGAAATCTTTATATAGAAACATGAGTATAATATCCAATTGCACCTAGCAAGCAGATAGCATAAACTTACCCAATAAGAAAGAGAGATGTCGGTACAGCCCACCTTCGTGATTTGTTCCTACTACTCTTCCCTATACAGTTCTTCTCCTACTTCCTTTATAGTCCTTGCAGCACGTACTCATGCGAGCACATATATATTCTTATCTCTATTTTCCCTTTCTCTCATCATTTTGTAGTTCATTTCCATTTCATGTCTCAGCACTTCCTTCAATATGTTTCTTTTTAATTAACACATATCCAGCTCTTGGTGTGTTACATTTCAATGATCACCTCCCTCTGCACATTCCTGCCTCCTTTCTTCAGTACACTTTTTTCTTCAGTGTCTGTATATCTGTCCTTCAAGGTCAAAGACAACTGTGCTGAATTTATTCACACAGTTTCTCTATTAACCCTTGTGCTGATGTTATAGCAGACAGATTGGTAGGCCCTTACAGAATGTCAGGTCTTTTACGCTTAACACAGGTACATTTAAACCAACCCCATATTTCCACAAAAGAAAACCTATGCATGGCTTAAAATTTCAGGGAATAAAGCATAGTTACTCAACTGTAACAGTGTTCTCCGGGGAGAGCAGGAATCAGTCCTCACATACGGGTGATGTCGGTGCCGACTGAGTCCTCATAGTAACTTCTCCCCAGCTTACAAAGAAAGCCTTTGGGAGATGTACCACGCATGCGTGGTCCCCTTCCTGGCTAAGGGTACCATCTTGCCTCAATATTATAATATAGCACATGACGGTAAAAAGAAAGCAACTCCACAGGGAGGAAGAAGGATTGCAAGGACTGATTCCTGCTGTCCCTGGAGGACACCTGTATAGGTAACTACACTTTCTCCAGGAACAAGCAGGAAGTCAGTCCTCACATATGGGACTCCCCAGTTACAGCAACCGAGTCAAGAAACACCAGACCCAAGAGCGACCCAAGTGTCATGCGAGAAACCAGTTTTCTGGTAGACTGAACACACTGAAGGTCTGGAGTTGCCTTACACCCTAAACATATGACACAGTGCTACCTAGCCAAAGGCACTGGCACAATGAGACTCCCTCTCCAGGCATTAATGAGTTGTGAAGGTATGAAGAGAGGACCAGATGGTGGCCCAGCAGATCTCCGCCAAGGGGACAGAGCACAGGTTTGCCACAGAGGCCACCATGGTGTGGACTCTGTGCGCTGTGACCAGACGCTCCAGTGAAAGACCAGCCTGCTCATAAGTAAAAGGAATGCAGTCCGTGACCCAAGTGTTCGGGATGCGCTTAGAGACCACTGTCCCCAGCTAATTCGGGTCGTAAGAGACAAAGGAGCAGCAGTGGGCACGGGTACACTCCACATAGAAAGACAGGGCTCACCTACAGTCCAGAGTGTGGAGCGATGCCTCTGCCCTGGTGGCATGGGGCTGCAGGAAGAATGTGGGAAGTACCACCTCCTGGTTGAGGTGGAATGGAGACACCACCTTTGGGAGAAACCTGGGGTGCGTGCAAAGCACAACCCTGTTATTATAGAACCTCATATATAAGGTGGGTGAACTCAACGACCCTATGAGATGAGTGCCACGAGGAAGACCACCTTCCAAGATAAATACTTAAGGTGGCATGGGCTGAGAAACTTGAACGGTGGCCCTGTAAGTTTTGAAAGGACTATGCTGAGGTTCTATTCCAGGGGGCAGATGGGTGGCTTAGAAAGTAGTAAGTCCATCGGGAATTGAGTTATTAGGGGATGAACGGAGAGGGGCTTGCCCTTGACCAGGTAATGATGTGATGAAAGCGCGCAGAGGTGAACTCTGACCACAAAGATGGTACCTCAGAGAGTCATTAGCGGGATGGGAACAGCTGGGGGATGTAGAAAACCAGTGGGCAAAACTGAAAGGGAATATTTTAAAAGCAACAAACCTTTTTTTAAAAATGTTATAATTATTTGCATTTATACAAGAACACTCAAGCATTCACATGAATGAACCAAGAAAAACATGGAATGAATAAAATAAAGTAAAAACTAACAAAAGGAAAAAAAATATAATTCAAATATTAGCCCACAAAAGGAAAAACGGGGAGGCACCAAGAAAAATAATAAAACAAGATCCCCAATTACAATTACAGTTATAATCATAATCAAGCCCTTGCTATCATGGAAAAGGAAATATAAAAAAGGCAGGCAGAGACTTAAGCGTCAGCAGTGTGGGAAATCATAGCAACTTTAGTATCTTCCCTTGCAGTAAGGAACTCAAGGAGCTGCTTGGGCTCAAAGAAAAGAACATTTTTACCTTGATAGGAAATATAACGAGAGGAAAATTTTAACAAAAAAGTAGTCCCCAAGGACAGGGTCCTGGCCTTATAGGCCAGAAACTCCTTCCTCCTTAATTGGGTCAACAAACCTTTTTGTTATAGAAAGGTAAATAAATATAAAAGGAAAAGGAGGCTACAATGGTTCTCAAAATAAGTAACTGAGAAGATGAGGAAAAAGAGGGAGGCCTTCATGAAATACAAGAGATCACAGAGAGGGGAAGACAGCATCTATATTTGGAAAAACAGAGAAGCCAGCAAAGTAGTCAGGAAAGCAAAGATACAAAAAGAAAACGAAATAACCAATGCAATAAAATGAGGAGATAAGACATTTTTCAGATATGTTAGTGAGAAGAGGAAGGGCAAAAGTGGTATTGTTGGATTCAAGGATGCAGGGAAGGAATATGCAGATACTGATGAGAATAAAGCTGAATTACTTAACAAATATTTCTGTTCTGTGTTCACAGATGAAGGGCCAGGAGCAGGACCTCAGAAAACACCCATAAATAGCAACAGAAGCAACAGCAATCTCGAACAATTTTCAGAAGTCTGTGTTCGAGAGGAACTAGCTAAACTAAAAGTAGACAAAGCCATGGATCCGGATGCGATACATCCAAGAATACTGAGGGAACTTGGGGACGTTCTAGTGGTTCCACTGTCTGACCTTTTCAATGCCTCTTTGGAGTCGGGAGTTGTGTCAGAGGACTGGAGAGAGGCACATGTGGTCTCTTTACACAAAAGGAAATGTAAGGATAACCTCGAGAAATACAGGCCAGTTAGTCTAACCTCCATGGTTAGTTAAACATTGGAAAGGCTACTAAAGGAGAGAATAGTGAGGTTTGCAGGATACGAGGCAGCATAGATTCACCAGAGGCAGGTTTGTCAGACAAATCTGATAGATTTCTTTAAATGGATGACCAGGAAGTTGGACCAAGGGAGAGTCCTAGATGTGGTGTATTTAGATTTCAATAAAGACACCGTTCCGCAAAGGCGACTTATAAACAAACTGAGCACCTTAGGGATGGACCCTAAAGTTACTGATTGGGTTTGAAATTGGTTGAGTGGGAGGCAACTAAGGGTACAGATAAATAGAGCTCACTCTGAGGAGGAGGTGGTTACCAGTGGTGTGCCGCAGGGATCTGTCCTTGGTCCGATTCTGTTTAAGATCTTTGTTAGTGATATTATGGAAGGACTGTCAGATAAGGTTTGCTTGTTTGAAGACAATACCAAAATCTGCAACACACAGGAAAATCTGACACACAGGAAGGAGTCAACATGAGCAGGGATCTAACTAAACTTGAAGAATAGTCTAGAATATGGCAGCTGAAATTTAATGCTAAAAAAAGCAGGGCCATGCATTTAGGCTGCAAAAATCCAGAGGAGTGTACAGTGTATGGGGCGAGGTATTTCTGTCCACAAAAGAGGAGCAGGACCTGGGCGTAATTGTGTCTGATGATCTTAAAGTAGCTAAACAGGTAGAAAAGGCAACTGCAAAAGCCAGAAGGATGCTTGGGTGTATAGGGAGAGGAATGGACAACAGAAAAAAGGAGGCGATAATGCCTCTGTATAAATCTCTGGTGTGACCTCATTTGGAGTATTGTGTGCAGTTCTGGAGACTGCACCTTCAGAAGGATATAGGCAGGTTGAAGTTGGTGCAGAGGGTGGCTACTAAAATGGTTAGTGGTCTTTTGTTATGAAGCATATGAGGACAGACTTAAAGATCTTAACATGTATACTTTAGAGGAAAGGCGGGATAAGGGTGATATAGAGATCTATAAATACCTCCGTGGCATAAATGCATATGAGGGTCTCCTTCAATTGAAGGCAAGCTCCGCTACGAGGGGGCATAGGATGAGAGTGAAAGGGGATAGGTTCAAAAGTAATATGCAGAAATATTTCTTTATGGAAAGAGTGGTAGATGTGTGGAATACTCTCCCAGTGGAGGTGGTGGACATAAAGACAGTATCTGAATTCAGAAAAGCATGGGACAAACACAGAGGATCTCTAAAGGTAAAAAGGGGACCGTTGTAGTTGATATGGAAGGGCAGACTAGATAGACCATGTGGTCTTTTTCTGCCGTCATGTTTTTATGACTTGGATTTTAGCCCTGTCTGGGACAGTTGGAGCAGGTACTGGATTACCAGCTGGACCGAACAGCAGAAGGGGTTAATTCACCTCTCCTTGCACCAAACTGAGAACCTTCACCACTTCAAGGCATAGGCTTGGCAGGAAGCCAAAAGGACTGCCTCCACCTCGATGGAGTGATCAAAGTGGGCAAAGGCTACCCTTTCAGCAACCAAACTATCAGGAACAGGGACCCCAGGTTGGGGAGCAGGAGGAAGATGTCTTCCTGTGAAAGCAGGTCCAGGTCACACCCCAGAGAGACCGGGGAGGGGGTCTTGAGACAGGCAGAAGAGCAGCAGGAATCATGGCTGCTGGGCCCACTGAGGAGCCACCAGTATCAATGTGGTTCTGTCAAGCTGGACTTTGAATAGGGTCTTGGCAATTAGCAGTGTAGGAGGGAAGGCCTGGAAGAGGCCCTCCCATCCACGAGATGAGGAATGCATCTGCTGCCACCCGCAAGGCATGTGGCTGCCTGGAGCACAAGCGGGCTAGTTGAGCATTGGCCGGGCTGGCAAAGAGGTCCACCTGCGGTGGCCCCCAGAGATGGAACAGGCGGCTGGCCACACTGGGGTCCAGCTGCCAATCGTGTGGTTGGAAGACTTGGCTGAGCTGATCCACCAGGACATTGTCATGGCCCGGGAGGTAGACTGCTAGTGAAAGAGCAGAGGTGTATTGCCTCCTGGCACAGAAGGTATGAACCTGTTCCTCCCTGCTAGTTGATGTAGAACATTGCCACCTGGTTGTTGGTCTGGATTAGGACCGCTTGGTGCTGAAGGTGTGTTGGAAAGCCTGGAGGGCAAGCGCTATCACCCAGAACTCCAGGAGGTTGATCTTCTGGAGGCTTTCTGCCTGCGGAGGATGTCGCAGTAGGCTCCCCAGCCCAGTTTGGAGGCATCCATGGTAAGGATCCTCTGGGGGATGTGGCCTAGAAAGGCATCCTAGCCTGCAGGTGCTGGAACTGTTGCCACCAGCCGAGGGAGTCGGCCAGAGAGCAGGACATGATCACTCTGTCCCGCAGGCATCCCATTGCCTGTGACCACTGAGAGATAAGAGTCCATTGGGCCGGCTACATGTGCAGGTGGGCGTCCAGGGTGATGTGTACAGTAGATGCCACGTGGCTCAGAGGGCGCAGCACAAGGCAGGCAGAGGACGAGGGTCAACCCTGGCTGTGCCCCGCAAGAAACTGGAGGCGCTGGGTCCTGTCCGGAGGAAGGCAGGCCTTGGCCTGGACAGTGTCCAGCATTGCCCCTATGAACTCCAGGCATTGTGTCAGATGGAAATGGGACTTTGGGTAGTTTATGATGAACCCCAGGTTTTCCAGAATGAGGATTGTGCAGGCCATCGCCTGGTGGGCCTCTGTGGCGATGCCACCATTTATGAGCCAGTCATCTAGGTATGGGAAAACAAACACCCCCTGGAGTCATAGGAAGGCAGCGACCACTGCCAGGCACTTATTTATTTAACATTTCTTATATACCGTCTTTCATGATATCAAGGCGGTTTACATTGAACAAACAAATTACATTGAACAGGGCATTATAACTTGGAGATAACTATTTTACAGGGAACATGGGCAATGGAGGGTTAAGTGGCTTGGTGAAGACCCTTGAGGCAGAGGCCAGACCGAAGGGCAGAACCCTGTACTAATAGTGGCAGCCTCTCACCATGAAGAGGAGGTACTGACTGTGAAGGGGGGGGATGAGGATGTGTGTATATGCATCCTTTAGATCAAAGGAGCACAGCCAGTCTCCCTGCCAGAGAAATGGCAGCAATGTTCCAATGTTCCAGGAACCGGTTGAGTTCTTGCAAGTCTAGGATGGGCCAAAACCCCACGGTCCTTTTGGGCATCGGGAAGTAGTGGGACTAGAACCCTTTGCCCCTGGGTTGGAGGGAGACAGATTCCACAGCCCTGTCTGCCATAAGGTTTGCGAGTTCCTGCTGAAGTAGGTCCCGATAAAGGGGATGCATTGGGGGCTCTCCTGGAAAGAATGGCGGTGGCCTCTGATCAAAGTGGAGGAGGTACCCCTCCTTCACCACCTGCAAGATTCACACATCGGTGGTGATGGCGGACCAGCTATTGGCAAAGAATACCAGACGCCCCACTATATGCTATGGCTCAGACCCTTCCGGGAGAAGAGAGGCTATGCACCGGGAGCACTCACTAGTCACTCCCATCTTGATTGTGCATGGGGCGTGGTCTGGGGCTTGTGGGCTTTGATATTACAAGGGCTGTGCCCTTGTCCATTGGCCTGCTGGACCTGTTGGGGAGCTGGGAAGGCCGAGTGCTGAGGGTAGCTTCCGTAAGCCTTCCTCTTTTTTGGATATAGGGGCTTTTTACCTGAAGTCTTCCTTCAGGAAGAGTCAACGGTCTTCGTAGAGAGCCTGGTCCTGGTCATGAACTCAGACTCCAGCTTGGCGGCCTTGTCCGTCAAGGGCTTGCCAAAGAAGTTCTCTCTCCAGCAAGGATCAACCAACTTGTCCTGTATCCATTGCTTCAAGTTGGATGACTGTACCCAGGCATGGGGGCGGGCACTAATGCCCACCGCTGCTATTCTAGCCACCATCTTGAAGCCATCACAGGCCGCCCGAGTCATGAATATGAAGCACTTCCTGACTGTGGAGATCAGGATCTGGAACCACTGGAGAGGTTTCACTGCTCTTCCCTCACCATTTCCCACAGGTATATGCCCATGTACGCTGTTAGGCCTGAATCCAGCTGATGAGCCCTGGTAGCATTTCCTGCCTAGGGCATCCATGGTTTAGGCCTCCCAACCTGGAAGCACCAAGGAGTGCATTTTCTGACTCTTGAGCCTCGACATGGCCGACTCCACCACCATGGAGTTGTAGGGCAGTTTTTGGAAGCCAGGGCTCCGGCAGACCCTAGAGTCCAGCAGCCTGCTCACAATGGGAACCGAGGCTGTGGTTTCCCACATGTGGAAGAGCAGCTGCTCCAGGATAGGAGGAACAGGCACTGCAAGGGCATCTTTGTGAGGAGCCTCATACTGGAGAATCTTGAGGTCCTCTGCCCAAGGCTGCTCCTCTGACTCAGTTGCGAGGCAAGGGCCTTCGCATATCCCTCACAAAATCCAGGAAGGCCAGGTCCCACGGTGGGGATCAGCACCAGGCCTCTGGAGGGGAAGGGTCCAAGGGCACATTCCTGTGGAGCCGGGTGTCCAGGAACTCATACTCTGTCTCCCAGTCCAACCCAGTCTGAGGAGATCGCAAAGGTGCCCCAGGCCTTGGGCGGAGCCCCGGCCACGATGGCCCAGGGGTCCCGATGCCCCTACGCTCCATTGGGTGCACTGTGGGGCGAAGTCCTCAGCCCCGAACGGGACCGGGAGCAGGCCCAAGGAGCCTCTCAAGGTCAATGGTGCTTGAGAATCGGCTCCACCTCCAGGAAAGCCCTTGCTGTGGAGGGGCCATTGGTTGGGAGTGATGACCCAGAGGAAACGGGCATCAGAACCCACTGTTGGGCCATTAAGGCAGACGAACTGAGTTCTAAGGCCGCCATCCTGGCCTCAATGCCAGACGGCTCTGCAGCTACTGACATGGGCACCGAGAACCTTGGGTCCAATGCTGGTGCCATCAAGGGGGTGTCTTCTATGAGGATGGCCTTGGAAAACCAATCCCTGAATGCTGATGGCATTTTCTTCTGCCGGGGAAGCTTCGAGGGCAGCTTCTGGCCATCTTCCTCGGCCTCGCATCGAGGGTTTCAAGGCCAGGTACTAAGGGACTTTCCCACAGTCCTGGGCTCATCACCCGAGGAGGACACCGACGTTGTCAAGCTCTTCGAGGGGCACTCCTCCTTGAGGGTGTCGGGGCTTGACGATCCATAACCTCAAGGCTCCAAGGTAGTGTGGTCATCAAGTGAAGCCAAAGCCTATGTGGCGACCCTTGAGGACAACTCTGGGGTTATGTTGGCCTTGTGGAAAATAGACTTGTGATGCTTCTTGCAGCCTTGGACGGCCTTGCGGTCATCTACTGGCAGAGACCACATGCCACAGTATAATGATCCAGCCCGAGGCACTGAAGACAATGTGTGCGGGTCCCTGTGCAATATGTTCTGAGTGCAACGATCGCAAGACTTGAAGGCACTGACCTTGGCCATGGCAGGTAAAACCGTAATGGTGACGTCAAACACCCTTGGCATGACCAGAAAGGGCATGAAAACCTGTGTACCAGAGGAAAACCCCCCCGGAGGGAAAAGAAAAAGGAACCAAAAGAAAAATGTGACACCGGAGGCAAGCGGAATCAGGAGACCAGAGGGAACCAGTACGCGACTGGAGAAAAGTAAGAAAAGAGACAAGAAAACCCCCCAACTTTTTCTGGAACAGATACACGTCCATTGGGCTCCATAGAAAAAAAAAAAGAGACTGAAGCAAGACAGCACCCTTAGGCAGAAAGGGGACCATGCTTCCGTGGAACATCTTCCAAAGACTTTCTTTCAAAGCTGGTGAAAGGTTACCGCAAGGGCTCAGTTGGTGCTGTCGTCACCCATATGTGAGGAATGACTTCCAGTTTGTTCTCTGAGAGCTAAGTTTGTAAATTCTTTCAAAAACTGAGATAAACATCCCCCTTTAGAAGTCTAAAGGTGGCTTTCAGTTACGCGAACTCAAAGGAGGACGTGAGGAGAGCAGCTCTGGGAAATCCCACTACTACTAATCATTCGTATAGCGCTACAAGTGTACACAGTGATGTAAGACAGTCCCTGCTCATCAGAGCTTACAATCTAATAAAGATGAAAGAACATCACAAAACTGGGGACTAGAGTATGGTAAGATACTTATAAATAGTGGACAAGAGAATGAGGAGCATCAGGATCCAAAAGCAGCTTCAAAGAAGTGGGAGAGAGATGGAGAAGGTAATACTGGAGCCACCGGGCAGGAAAAAGGATCAGCCCTGGGTTTGGTGCATGAAAAACCGAGAACCTATGTCATTTGAGGGTGTAAGCTTTCCTAGTAGAGGCCTTGCGAGAGGCCAGCAGAATATCCTCCACCTCAACTAGAAGGTTGAAAGGGGCCAGAGTCACTCTCTCAGCAGCCACGCTGTCAGCGACAGGGACCCCAGGTCAGGGTGCAGAAGAGAGGCCACCTCTTGAGACAGGAGTCCAGGGGCAGACCCCAAGGGGATAGGGGCCTCCACCGTCAACAGTAGAAGCATCGGGAACCATGGTTGCCTGGGCCACTGCAGAGCTATCAGGATAAGTCAGGCACTGTCGCGGAGGATCCTGAAAAAGGTCTTGGCGATCAGAGGCATCAGAGAGAAGGTTTACATGAGGCCTCCCGACCATGAGACCAGGAACGTGTCCGCTGCCACCCTGGAGGGGTGGGCCTGCCGGGAGCAGAAGTGGGGCAACTGAAAGTTCTATGGGCTGGCAAACAGATCCATCACAGGTTCCCCCAAGAGCCATAAAAGCAGACTGGCTACCATGGGGTCCAACTGCCAATCGTGCGGCTGGAGGACTCTGCTGAGTCGGACGGCCAGCAGATTGTCCTGGCCTGGCAGGTACACTGCCCACAGGAGGATACTCTGTTGGATTGCATATGAGCAGAGGACCAGTGCCTCCTGACAAAGGGTATGAGACCCATACCCCCGTTTGATCATGTAGAACATCGTCACCTGGTTGTCCATCTGGACCAGCACCGGCTGGTGATGCAGGTGGTGACATAAGACTTTTGGGGCTAGGTGTATGGCTCAGAGCTCCAGGAGGTTGATCTACTAGGTGCTCTCATCCGGTGACCAGTTGCCCTGAGTGTGGAGATCTCCACAGTGGGCTCCCCAGCCAAGCAGGGATGCGTCCATGGTCAGGACCCTCGAGGGGATTGGGGACCGAAAAGGCATGCCTGCCTTGAGATGCTGGGGCGACTGTCACCAGGCTAGGGAATCCGCCAATTGGCGGGTCACAGAAATTCTGTCTCAAAGGCGGCTCGTGGCATGAGACCACTGGTCCCGGAGACACCATTGCACCGCCCTCATGTGGAGGTGAGCATCTGGGGTGACATGGACCATGGAGACCATGTGCCCGAGGAGGCAAAGGAGGAGCCGGGTGGGCAGCGAGGGACAGCACTGTACGCCCCAAGCTAGAGACCTCAGACGATTGGCTCAGTCCCTGGGCAACAAAGCCTTCGACTGAAGAGTATCGATCTTTGCCCCAATGAACTCCAGACACAGTGTCGGGAGGAAGTGAGACTTGGGGTAGTTTATGACAAAGCACAAGTGTTGCAGAACCTGGATGGTGCGTGTGGTGGCTTACTGTGCCTCCCCTTATGAGCCAGTTGTCTAGGTAGGGAAAGATGAAGACCCCCTGGAGCTGGAGGAAGGTAGCCATGACTGCCAGGAATTTTGTGACGATTCTTGGGGCAGAGGCTAGGTCAAAAGGGTGCACCCTGTATTGAAAGTGCCTGCCCCCCACTACGAACCACAGGTAATGCCTGTGGTTGGAGTGGATGAGGATGTGGGTATAAGCATCCTTGAGGTCTAAAGAGCATAGTCAGTCTCCCTGCTGAGGTATGGCAGCAAGGTTCCAAGAGAGCATCCTGAACTTCTTCCACACCAGGAATTTGTTGAGGTTGCGCAGGTCGAGGATGAGCCTTAGGCCCCCTGTCCTCTTTGGCATGAGGAAGTACCTGGAGTAGAACCCCTTGCCCCTGAGGTGATGGGGCACCGGTTCCATCACTTTGTCTTTGAGAAGACCTGCCAACTCCTTCAGAAGAAGGTCCCGGTGGAGGAGAAACCTGAGGGGCTCTCTCGGGAAATAAGGGGGAGTTGTGAGTCAGGTGGAGGAGGTAATCCTTCCTGACTACCCTTAGTGCCCAGAAATCGGTGGTGATGGTCACCCACCTCTGGGCATAGAGAGCCAGACATCCCCACGTGGTCTGCTGATCTCCTTGGCTTAGAGAGGCTATGATCAAAGAGTCAAAAGCTCTCTCCTGGCTGGGTTGGAGCCGCTGCCTAGGACTTTGGAGCCTTCTGCTTACATGGGCCTTGCCCATGTCCCTTGGCCTGGGAGCTGGGGAGGCCTGATAAGGTGGGTAGTTTCTGTAAGCAGCCCCCTTCCTTGGGTAGAAGGGCTTTTAACCTGAGCCCTTCCATTGGGGAGGGGCAGCAATCTTTTTAGAGAGCCTGCTCCTCGTCATGAACTCAGTCTCCAGCTCGGCAGCCTTGTCGGTCATGGGTTTGGCTAAAGAGGTTTTCTCCTTAGCAGGGGACATCAACCAGTGTGTCCTGAACCCACTGCTTGAGGTTGGACGACTGTAGCCAAGCTTGGCGGCATGCACCGATGCCAGCTGCCGCTACTCAAGCTGCCGACTCAAACCTGTCATAGGCCGCCCGAGACATTAATTTGGAGCATTCACAGACTGCTTTGGCCAGGTTCTTGAACTGCTGCAAAGGTTCCTCGGAGAGACCAGCTGAGAACCTGGCGAGATCCTTTGCCAGGTCTCTCAGATACATGCCCGTGTACAGCTGGTAGGCCTGGATGTGGCAGATAAGCATTGAGCCCTGGTAGCACTTTTTGCTGAGGGGGGCAATGAGGAGTGTGTCTTCTGGCTTTTCAGCTGACACATGGCCGATTCCACCACCATGGAGTTATGTGGCAGCTGTGACTTTTGGAAGCACTGGCTCCGGTGGACTCAATACATCGAGTTGAGCTGTTTGCTCACCACCGGCACCGAAGCCGGTGTCTCCCACATTCAGAACATCAGCCGTTCCAGGATGGGAGGGATGGGCACCGTGAGCAATTCCTGTGGAGGGGCCTTGTATTGGAGGATTTCCAGCTCATCCGCCTGAGGGACCTCCTCTGAGTCAGTCAGGAATGCTAGGGCCTTAGACATGTCCTTGACAAATTCCAGGAAGCCCATGTCTTCGGGCGGGGACCGCTGTCGAGGCTTCGAGATGGGAGCGTCAGAAGGGACGTCGCGGTGGCGACGGGTATTGGGGGATTCCTCGTCCTCTGTCTCCCACTTGGAATAGTCCGTCAAGGAATCGTAGGAGGGCTGCTCCGCAGGCCTCAAGGCCCCTGATGCCCTGCAGCTGGTGCCCGGCAAACTTGACGGGGATGATCACAGTCCTGTCGAGAAGGACTCAGAGGGTGACCTTGGCCACGGATCAACTCGAGGTAAAAGGATCTCGAGGACTGGCTCGGCCTTGGGGATGTCTTGGACGTCGAGGGCCTGGTGGTCGGGGCAGATGAACCAGTCGTGCTGGAAAACAGCGCCTGCCGCTGTTCCATGAAGGCAGACAAACTGTGCTCCAAGGCCGCCATTCTGGACTCCAGAACAGAAGGCTCTGCAGCCTTCAGCGCAGGCACAGAGAGACTTGGGCCCAATGCCGGCGCCCCCGAAAGGGAATCCTCGATGAGGATTGTGTCTGGGGACTAAGGCCAGTATGCGATCTGATCTTTCTGGGGGACCTTCGCAGGTCACTCCTTCTCAGATGTCTCGAACTGCGGGACCGGGCCCGGGAAGCACCCGGCTGTTCGAAACCGTCCTGGGACGCCACCTTCGAGGGTTTCTTCTTCTTCCTGGGTTTCCTTTGAGGGAGATCCCCCATTCCGAGGACCCACGATGAGGCTTGGGTTTGAAGGGCTCCGCCCGAGATGTCAGGGCCTCAGACAAGGCCCTAGCCTTCGAAGGCTTTGGGGACTTGGGGAAAAACTTATCATGCTGCTGCTGACAGCTCTTGAGGATCTTGTTGAACATCCTCTTGCAGAGACCGCAGGCTGTCGGGTTGTGGTCTGGCCCAAGGCAGCAAAGACAGCAGTCGTGCGTGTCGGTCAAAGACATAATTTTAGAGCACCGATCACACTTCCCCCCACTGACAGCCATGGGGGAAAAAAGTACCCCTGCGAGGTTGAAGACTCTCTGGGCTGCCAGTTGGAGAAAAATGTGTGAAGACGCCAGAAAAGAAAGATCGAAGCTAAGGAAAAAATAACCGAGGCACTGAGGTCGGTAGGTGGGAAGAGTACCGGTGCGATACTGGAGGAGTGTGTGAAACTTGAAAGAGAAACATCAACTTTTTCCGGGACAAGCCAGACAAAAGTCTGAAGGGCTCCGTGGAAAAAAGGAGACTGAACAAGATGGCACCCTTGGGCAGGAAAGGGACCACACATGCGTGGTGGCATCTCTCAAAGGCTTTCTTTGAAAGCTGGAGGGATGATTCTGCGAAGGCTCCATCGATGCTGACATCACCCATATGTGAGGACTGACTTCCTGCTTGTTCCTGGAGAAAGAGAGTAGAGTCAAAGATGACCCCAAGGTTGTGAGTTGAAGATGCAAGGAGGAATGTAGTGTTATCCACAGAAATAGAGAAGGGAGGAAGGGGAGAGGTGGGTTTAGGGGGAAAGATAAGGAGCTTAGTTTTGGCCATGTTCAGTTTCGGACGCGGTGAGACATCTAGGCAGCAATGTCAGATAAGCAGGCAGAGATCTGGACCTGGATTCCTGGAGAGATATCAGGCACAGAAAGATAGATCTGAGAGTCATCAGCATAAAGATGGTACTGAAAACCATGGAAGGAAATAAGTGCACCAAGGTACTGAATGTGGAGAAAGGAGAGATCCTAAGACACAGCCCTGAGGTACAACTAATGAAAGCAGATGTCAATACAGGAAGATCCCTGACAAAGTTGAGGAATGCCATGTTCTCAGGCGAGAACCACTGCTGGGGCTCGGAAGGAGCGGAGTCCGAAGGGATGTCACTGGGGTGACAAGTGTCCGGCAACTCCTTGCTCTCCATCTCCCACTCAAAATAGTCTGTTGAGGACTCAAGGGAAAGATGGCTCATGGATTCCAGGGCTGCCCGCAGCCCTCAAAGGCCCCGCAGCTGGCACCAAGCGCAGTGGCTGGGGACGATCACAGTCCCGTCAAACGAGAACCGGATCGACTCGAGGCTGAAGTCTTTCGAGGATTGGCTCGGCTTCTGGGGACGTCTTGGACATCATGAGCCTGGGGGTCTGGGCGGAGGAACAGGTAGTACTGGACAACAGTGCCTGCTGCTGGTCAATGAAGGCAGACAAGCTGTGCTCCAGGGCTGCCATTCTGTATTCCAGGCTAGAAGGCTCCACAGCAATCGGCATGGGCACCGAGGGAATCGGGTCCAACGCCGATTCCCTCAAGGGGGAGTGCTCGACGATGATGGTGTCTGACGACCAAGGCCGGTTCAAGGTCGAGTCCTTTCGGGGGACCTTTGCAGGTCGCTCCCTCTCCTATTCCTCAGACGAGCGTCTAGGACTGCGGGACCTGGCTCGGTGCTTACCTGGCCTGTCGGAGCTGTCCAGGAACGCCGCCTTCGAGGTCTTCATCTTGGATTCCCTCAAGGGAGAGCCCCTCTCTGAAGAACCACGACGCCGCTCTGGGTCGTAGGGTCACTCCAAGATGCCGCAGCTTAAGACGAGGCCTGGCTTTCAGAGGTACCCTGGATTGCGGGAAGAACTTGTCATGCTGCTGCTGGCGGCGACTTTTAAGGGCCTTGTTGGACATCTTTTTACAGAGGCTGCAAGCTGTGGGGTCATGATCGGGCTCCAGACAGCGAAGGGAGCAGTCGTGTGTGTCGGTCAGGGACATTATTTTGGCACACCGATCGCACTTTTTAAAACCACTGCTAGCCATGGCGGAAAAAAGTACCCCAGCCAGGTTGAAGACCCACAGTGCTGCCAGTTGGAAAAAAGGTGCAAAGGCGCCAAAGAGGAAAAAAAAACTGCAAAAAAGCCCAAGGCTCGATGCTGAGGCAGCAAGTTCGGGTGGTGGGAAGAGTACTGGTGTATTATCAGAGGGGAGAATGAAACTCAGGTCAAAAAATCATTTTTTTCTGGGGAAAGACCAGATGTATGTCTGAAGGGCTCTGCGGAAAATAGGAGACTGAACAAGATGGCACCCTTGGGAGGGAAGGGGACCACATACCGTTCTCAGATACACGCGGCTAAAAGAGATTACTCCTCCAATGCCATCTCAAATGCTCCCAATCAGACCCGGCATCTTTATAATACACTTCACTCCCTTACCTCCCTTCTCCCCTCTGCTTCTACCCCCTCCCCCCGCCCATCTCCCCCGCCTTCACTTCTTGCCACATTCTTTAATGATAAGATCCTTAACCTTAGGGCTACCCTTCCTTCCTGTCCCTCGCCTATCTCCTCCCCCCCCCCCTATCATGTCTCCTCCTTCGTCCTCTACTCTCTCTCACACCTGGTCTTCTTTTTCCCTAATAACCTCTGCTGAACTCCACCAGCTTGTCTCCTCTTCCAATAAGACTTTTTGCTCCCTTGATCCCATCCCCTCAACCTGGCTACTAGATCCATCCCTGGCACTTCTTCCTTCTCTTCTTTCTATGCTCAACTCCAGCCTTTCCTCGGGTATCTTTCCCCACTCCTGGAAGCACGCACTGATTCGCCCCATTCTAAAAAAGCCCTCCCTTGATCCCATGATCCCCTCCCACTACCGTCCGGTCTCTAATCTTCCGTTCGTCTCTAAACTCTTAGAAAAATTCGTATTTGCCCAACTTTCTCATCACTTAGATGATATCAACTTCCTCCACCCACGTCAATCCGGTTTTCGTCAGGGTCACAGTGTGGAAACTATCCTTCTTGCTTTCACTAACGCCCTTCACGTGGCTCACGATCGTGGTGATATCTCGGTGGCGGTTGCCCTTGATCTGTCCGCTGCCTTTGACCTTGTGGATCACTCTCTCCTCCTCCTCCGTCTCCAAGAGGCGGGTCTTTGTCATACGGTACTTCACTGGTTTCACTCTTTTCTATCTTCACGGTCTTGTTCCGTCCTCTCTTCTTCCCCTTCTATCCCTGCTTCTGACCCCTTTCCACTGTTATGTGGTGTTCCTCAAGGCTCTGTTCTTGCCCCTCTTCTCTTTAACCTCTTTCTAGCCCCCCTCACCCTTCAGATTCAGCAAACTGGGATCAGCGCCTTTTATTATGCTGACGATATTGTTCTCCTTCACCACACCTCTCCTTCTCACCCTGATCTCTCTCTACTTAATTCCTGTCTCTCCACGGTCGCTAACTGGTTGTCACAAAACTGTCTTCATCTTAATCTCACAAAAACCACTGCTATCTGGTTCTCCCATGGTGGTTCCCCTCCCTCCCTGGCTCGCTCTTTCTTAGGTTCTCCTATTTCGTTGGTCTCCTCTTTCCGCTACCTCGGCGTTGTTTTTGACTCACACCTGTCTTTTCATGATCACATCTCTCACGTCACCAAAACCTCCTTTTTCTTGCGCCAAATTCGTGCTATTCACCCTTTTCTTACTCCCTCTGCACTTGCTACACTACTTCTCTCCCTGGTTATGTCCCGTGTTGACTTTGCCAATTCCCTCTTTCTTGGTCTCTCTAAATCACAACTGCGCAGACTTCAACGTATTCAATATACTGCTGCCCACATTGCCACTCACTCCTCTATCCGTGATCACGTTTCACCTCTTCTCTCCCGTCTCCATTGGTTGCCTTTACCCTTCCGCTTCCACTACAAACTGCTTACGCTTGTCCATCGAGCTTTCCACACCAACACCCCGCAATATTTGGCTGACCTCCTCACCTTTCATACTCCTAGGCGCACACCCCGATCGTTTCATCTCAACCGCCTCACTCTCCCTTCCCCTTCGTTGGCCCACCTACAGTCCACCCGCTCCTCTGCTTTCTTTTTCACAGCCCCTGCTCTCTGGAACTCTCTTCCTCCCTCCCTCCGGCTTGAGCCCCATCATCCCACCTTTAAATGTTATCTGAAAACCCATCTCTTCTCCCTTGCCTTGGACCTTCCCTCCCCTTTTATGTGACCTCTCTCTCTTAACTTTTGTGTTGTGCTCTTTACCTCCCCCTCTTTTCTATTTGAGATTGTAACTTCCTTACTTCTCTTCTGGCTATTGTTTTTTATTTGTTTTATACGGCTTTTATATGATTTTATATTGTAAACCGCTCTGGTCTTTATGGATGGGCGGTATATCAAATTTTAATAAACAAACATTTGAAAGCTGGGGTTGCTTCCGCGAGGGCTTCATTGGCGCAAATGTCACCCATATGTGAGGACTGACTTCCTGCTTGATCCCGAAGAACTGCTCGTTCAAGTAGTTTTGAAGCAAA
Organism: Ichthyophis bannanicus; assembly: GCA_033557465.1. NCBI lineage: Eukaryota > Metazoa > Chordata > Amphibia > Gymnophiona > Ichthyophiidae > Ichthyophis > Ichthyophis bannanicus. The sequence continues at coordinate 689,301,931 of CM066034.1, forward strand.
GAGGAAGAGAGAGATAGGTTGATAACTGGAAAGACAGGATTTTGTGAAGGCTTTTTGAGGAGAGGTGTAACCACAGCATGTTTGAAGGCCACAGGAACAGTTGCAGTGGAAAGTGATAGGTTAAGGGGATATGACAGATGGAAGGGATGAGGGCAGAAGAGATAGAGCTTAGTAGAAGGGGGATCAGAGGAGCAGTCAGTCAGTTTGGAAGAGGAGAGAAGATTTGCAGCTTCCTTCTCAGTGATTTCAGAAAAGGAAGAAAGGGTAACCAAAGGTGAGGGAAGGATTTGAGATTGAAGAAAGGGAAGATGAGGTGGAGGTGACCTTGCGGAGAATTCAAGACTAATCTTCTGGACTTTGTCATAGAAACAGTCAGCCAAGGTCTGGGTAGACAGTGTAAGAGGGATTGGGGGAGGAAATATAGAAACAATGGCAGAAAAAGACGACATGGTCTATCTAGTCTGCCCTTCCATATCAACTACAATAGTCCCCTTTTTACCTTTAGAGATCCTTTGTGTTTGTCCCTTTTTGAATTCAGATACTGTCCTCATGTCACTCACTCGATGCAGTCTCACAATGGCTCCTGTCACAGAACCTCCGCATTCAGCATAAGAAAACTGAGGTTCTCTTTATCACAAGAGACCCCAACTTCACCCCACCACCACATATAAGTGTCAAGGGAGCTGACCTAGGCACCAAGGATACAATAAAATACCTCGGAGTCACACTAGACCATAGACTCGACATGAAATCACACATAAACAATATCGTAAAATCTGTATACTTCAAAATACGCACCCTCAGACACCTGCGTCCCCTACTAGACCACGAAGACTTCAGAACCATCTACCAAGCTCTGATACTGCCGCATTTCGACTTCGCCAATTCCATTCTACAAGGACTACCACAATCCACCATAAGCTCCTTGCAGCTCGCAATGAACACCGCTGCCAGGGTTCTTCTAGGAGCGGCCAGAAGTAAACACATCACACCTATCCTCAAACAGCTCCATTGGCTCCCTATACACGGAAGACTTACATTCAAAACCCTCATTCTCACATTTAAGGCCTTAAATGGTTTATCGGCCACATCACTTACCGCACTCATCCAATCCGTTCCATCAAATAGAAATAGGAGACATGCAGCATTAAACTCACTAACAACCCCAAAGGCTATTACAACGTGCAGCCTATCAACATCAAACAGAGCTTTCATGTTTAGCGCACCAAAATACTGGAATTCTCTCCCACCTGATCTCCGTGCCATAACCGAACTAACCCAGTTCAGAAAAGCCCTTAAATTGCACCTTTTCATCAAATACTACCCCACATGAACCGTAACATAACAACCTCACCCTAGCACATTCCACAATATCCCTCTTGTCCCAAGCACCCCTGCTAATTCTATGTAAATAGTTTGAGCATGTTATCTAGCTAATAGATTATATACTCCATGTAAATAGTTATCCCATGTTATCCAAGTTGATACTCCTGTTATATGTAATACCAAACAGCCTGTTGTTCTGGTGTCTTTCTGTTATTTGTAAACCGCGCTGATGTCAAAGAGTGCGGTATATAAGAAGTTGAAATAAAATAAATAAATAAATAAAATGTCCACCTCCTCCACTGGGAGACTATTCCATGCATCTACCACTCTTTCCATAAAGAAATATTTCCACATATTACTCCTGAGTTTATCCCTTTTCACTCTCATCCTATGTCTCCTTGTAGCAGAGCTTGTCTTCAATAAAAGAGACCCTCCTGTGCATTTATGCCACGGAGGTATTTACAGTTCTCTATGACATTGACCCATCCCTCCTTTCCTCTAAAATATACATATTAAGATCTTTAAGTCTGTCCTCATATGCTTCATAACAAAGACCTCTAACCATTTTAGTAGCCACCCTCTACAGCGACTCCAACCTGCTTATATCCTTTTACATAAGAACATAAGATATGCCATTCTGGGTCAGACTAAGGTCCATCAAGCCCAGTATCCTGTTTCTAACAGTGGCCAATCTAGGTCATACGTACCTAGCAGTTTCCCCAAAAGACACAGGTTCCACAATGCTTGTACTGGGTCAAGCATTGATATCCTGGGTCCCTTCTTAATAATGGTTTATGGCCCCTTCCTCCAGGAACTTGTCCAAACCCTCCCCAAACCCAGCTACAGCAACAGCCCTCACTACATCCTCCGGTAACAAATTCCAGAGTTTGATTACACGTTGAGTGAAAAAATATTTTATTTTATTAGTCTTAAATAGTTTACCCTGTAGCTTCATTGCATGTCCCCTAGTCTTTCTATATTCTGATAACGTAAACAATCGATCTACGTTTACCCGTTCCACTCCGTTCATTAATTTATAGACTTCTATCATATCTCCCCTCAGCCGTCTCTTTTCCAGGTTAAAAAGCCCTAACTTTTTTAGCCTTTCTTCATAGGGGTATCCTTCCATCCCCTTTACCATTTTGGTGGCTCTTCTCTGAACCTTTTCTAATAACGCTATATCCTTTTTAAGATACGGTGACCAGAATTGCACATAATATTCAAGGTGCGGTCTAACCATAGAACGATATAGAGGAATTATAATATCCTTTGTTTTATTTTCCATTCTTTTCCTTATGATACCTAGCATTCTATTTGCTCTCTTGGCCGCCGTTGCACACTGGGCCGAGGGTTTTAACATGTTATCCACAATGATGCCTAAACCTTTTTCCTGAGTGGTGGTTCCTAATGTGGAACCTTGCATCGTGTAACCATAGTTTGGCTTGTTCTTCCCTAAGTGCATAACTTTGCACTTGTCCACATTAAATTTCATCTGCCATTTTGATGCCCAGTCTTCCAATTTATCAAGATCCTCTTGCAATTTTCCACAATCCTCTTAGGTTTTAGCAACTTTAAATAGTTTTGTCTCATATGCAGATTTGAAAACCTCACTTGTTATTCCCTTTTTGCTCTCAAGGTAATAAAGACCAATCAATGGAGTCATACCAAGACTCTCATAGACTCCAGTTACCTATACGTTCTACGTGGTGTCCTCCAGAACCCCCACCTGCAGCGTTAACCATATTCAAGGAATTAGTTCTTAAGGATATACAGTGTCTGGAACAACATAGGTCTAAGAAATCTCGACGGCTTACAACATCTGAGTGGAATGCGATGCAAGAATTAAAGGCTCGTACTGATTTAGTCATCAAAAGAGCGGACAAAGGGGGAGCCACGGTTGTTATGGACAGAGATCAATATATACAGGAAGCAGTTCGCCAATTATCTCAATCTGAAGTGTATACAACTTTATCTCAAGATCCCACCAAAGAAGTACAAGAACGAATTAAAAATCTGACACGAAGAGCTTTAGAGCTAACAGTTATAACTAAGAAGGAACATAGATTCTTAAACGAACCTTCTCCAGTCGCAGCACGTTTATATTTAGTTCCGAAGATCCATAAGGATGTGAACAAACCCCCGGGGAGGCCGATTGTCTCCACAAAAGGTTCAGTGTTAGAGCCATTATCGATTTACATTGATTCTTACTTGCGACCTCTAATGCCAACAATACCATCTTACCTCCGAGACACTTCCCATTTTTTGAACGTTTTAGAAGAGTTTTCAGGGTTGGCATCTAATGAATCGGTGTTGCTTGCCACTTTGGACGTCGCTGCGTTGTATACCAGCATTCCTCAACAAGCAGCCCATACAGCGATAATGACATCTTTACGTGAGCAAGCACATTTATCTTCCAACCAGTTGGAATTTATCTCGGATTTGGCAGAACTTACAATTTTTTTCAATTATTTTGAGTTTGAGGGTATGTTCTATCAACAGCGATCAGGAGTGGCCATGGGGGCCACATGCGCCCCTTCGGTGGCCAACTTATATATGTATGGGTTTGAAAGTAAGTGGTTGGACAGTTCTCCATATCAATCGCAACTGCTTTTGTGGAAAAGATTCATAGATGACGTTTTCCTTTTATGGAATGGTTCGGAGATTGAATTCAGTTCATTTGTGGATTGGTTGAATCAGGTGGATTCCAATATAAAATTTACCTCTACAAGCCATTCGCAACGAATTGTGTTTCTAGATGTTACAGTAAAAAAAAGTCCAAATGGTTGGTTGACTTCCATACATAAAAAACCCACGGACAGGAACACAATTCTGCACTATCATAGCAATCACCCGAGACAGTTGCGGGACAGTCTACCCTTCTCCCAATTTATAAGATATAGAAGGAATTGCTCAAGTACGGAAGAGTATAAGCTACAGGCAAAAAAATTGATGAAAGATCTCTATGATAGAGGGTACCCCCGATCAATCGTTAAAACAGCCTACAAACGAGCTCTGTTTAATAATAGAGCCCTATTGTTGCAAACCAAACAGAAGAGTTCCCTGACAGATGAGAGTAATATCAATCTGATCACCAAATTTTCTCCCTTTAGTGGAGATGTGAAATGTATCATAAGAAAACATCAAAATGTATTAAGGACAGTACCAGGACTTGAGGATAAAACAGTGCGTTGTGTGTGGACCAGACATTCTAATTTAAAAGACAGTTTGAGTCCAACACGGTTAAGATCTCTATCAGGAACCGTCGAGTCAGAAACAAGAGGTCATAAACCATGTGGGGCATGCAATATTTGCACGATAACTGAAGAGCTTGCACATTTTGAAATGCTCTACAACATGTACCTCCGATTATGTAGTGTATGCCTTGAGGTGCCCGTGCAAACTTCTCTATATAGGAAAAACTGAAAGATCATTAAGAGTGAGGATCAACGAGCATAGGAGCCAGCTCAAGTGTAAATCATTAGATGCCCCCATAGTGGCACATTGTGTAGAACATCAACATCAGTTCACTGACCTCAGATGTTTCGTGATTGAAAGAGTGTTGACCGGACAAGTAGGGAAAACTCGAGCTCAAACTCTGGTGATTCATGAGCAGCGATGGATTTTCCGTTTAGGCACGGTGGGAGCCACAGGTCTAAATAATTGGATTGAATGGCGTGCCTGCATTTAAGTTTGAAGCGTGATTCTGTTCAAATAAGTTAGTCCCTCAATGGGCAGGTACTATCATTGGATTGGCTGCTCGAATGACGTCAATGCTCTTTAAATTTTGGCGTGTACAGCCATCCGCATGCACGGCGTTTTTGTGGCACTTAGCAAACCAGGTTTGAAGGAAGCCCTGATGACTGCAAGTGTAAAGAGTAACCGCGAGTTTCATAGGTAGGTGATTTTGTAGAAATAGTAACATTCTGTTTAAGTCTGCAATGTAGTTGCATTGGGCAAACTGACACGCAGAAAATTTTGTGTTGTAGATCGTGCTATTAACAGTTCAGCTGTGCAGTAATAAATCGTGCTGTGATCATTTCAATTCCCCCTGAAGAAGACTAACGAAACGCAAAGTGCGGTACCCAGTAGATGGCGTCGGGGAGATGATCAGCAATGACCAGATAAGCAAAAATTAAATGCTACAATTAGTAAATGAATATGCACGCACGAACAAGCAGAAACACATATTGATTTAGCTGTGAAGCACAATCTCAAGTATGGCATTAAAAGATTGAGATGTGATAGTTTAAAAGCTTTAGAGGATTTTAAGATACGGGATAAAATTCACACCATTTAAGCATCGCAAGAGATAAACAGACAACGTTTAAAATGAACTTTTAAGTACAAAAAGAAAAAAGAAAAAAAACCCAGAGACATATTGAGGTCGTTGATGCAATCAGGCATATTGCTCACAAAAATCATTGGAGCATTGCCGCTGGAAGTCTGAGACCTCTTGTCACTGGTTAATTTGCACCCAAGTGATAGAGTTAGGCGATGCTTAATTAACATAGTGTGATAACCACCAATATTCTTCTAAGTATAAGTGGAGGGCTTATTTTTCATTTTGGATTAATTCCCTTTTCCAGGTCATTTATGAATATGTCAAAAATCAGCAGACCTAGCACAGATCCCTGCAGTACACCGCTATTCACCTTTCTCCATTGGGAAAATTGGCCATTTAGCCCTACCCTCTGCTTTCTATCTTTTAACCAGTTCCTGATCCACAATAGTACACTGCCTCCTAATCCCATGACTCTTTAGTTTTGCCAAAAGTATCTGATGAGGGACCTTGTCAAAGGCTTTCTGAAAGTCCACATACATTATATCAACCGACTCACCTTTGTCCGCCTGTTTATTCACACCTTCAAAAAAACATAACAGATTAGTAAGACAAGATCTTCCTTGTCTAAAGCCATGTTGGCTGTCTTCCATTAGGCCATGACTATCTACATGCTGAGTAATTTTGTTCTTTATGATGGTTTCTACCATTTTTCCCGGTACTGACGTCAGGATCACCGGTCTGTAGTTTCCTGGATCACCCCTGGAACCCTTTTTAAAAATTGGTGTTACATTGGCAATCCTCCAATCTTCAGGTATTACAGATGATTTTAATGAAAATTCACAGATTACTAATAGCAGGTCTGCAATCTGTCACGCCTATAGCCCCTTACATGTGTATGGAGGGGTGTGCTTGTTATATAGAGTTCCCCAGTTAAGCAATGTTCCAGACTGACTATCTTGCAAAGGATTATGGTAATGGTAGTCCAGTCATGCGGTGCTTGCCTTTGAGGTAAATGGAAACGACTGTAGTTGGCTTGAGTGTAAGGCGATGACAGAATATTTATTTATGAGGTAAATCCAAATGCACACAGATTCACTTGGTAACACCTTAGGATGTATTCTCCAGGATTTTATATTCAAAATAACAATACAACTGAAAGGTTAAGCAAGTAGCTTGTAAAATCCATTAACAAAGTCTTTCTCTCAGCCACTGCTGACAAACCTGCTCAGCAGTGCTGGCGTAAAGGAAACCAAAAAAATAAAAGCTTCTTCACAAAAACAGCTTTTCTTTTCACATTCAAAGCACTTTTGTATCCAACGTGTGCATTGCCTGAGCTGTGTGCTGCTCTGGTACCAGCTGGCCAACAAGTTTCAATCAACAGCTCTTCTCCTTCTCTGCACAAGTATTTACACAAACTTCTAGTGTGCCAGTTACTAGAACGTTTCCTTTTTATGTTTGATCCCACTTTCAGGATTTCTCTGTGCTAGCAACCTTGCATAAAGAACAGTCCATGAGATTATTGTCTTCCTCTGTAATTATAGCTTGTTCTTCTATTTGCATAGATTCTATATCAGGAGCTGGATCAGAGGGCTTTACTAACTGACCTTCATTAGGACAGGAACTGTGTCTAAACACTTTGCCCTGCTTTAGGTTAGACAAACGTTCATAGTTCATACCTGGGTTAAAGCTGGCATTAGGCTGTCCTCTCAAATATTCTGGCCAGTATGCATTGGAGCTTTTATAACCTGTCCTCCAGTCTATATTCCTGGACCTCAGGGCATCTGCTCTATACCTCTTCTTAGGGTTCCCAGCTGAAGTTCTCCAAGCCTTTGGATTTCCCCAATCCCTTGAAGCTGGCTTCTCCCAGGAATCTCTCCAAGAACATGAATCTCTCAGAGCTCCTCTCTCCTTGCTCTCTCACACTTGCCTTCAAGCATCCTCTCAGGCTTCCTCTCCGGCTTCTTTTCAGGCTCCTCAGGCTTCCCTTGTCAGCTCTCTGCATATTCTGCTCTAGTTTTAAAGTTCCCAGTTTCCAACCCCGCCCTTGCACTCCCTCAGGTGTTGCTGATCAAAGTCTCTCCTGGCAGCTAAGTAATTAGGAGTGATGTAAGGGTTTCTCCATCTGGGCTTATACTCCTGCACCTCATCTCCACTAGAGGCTCTCTGCAGGCCACTGCAGCCTGGAATAACCTGTCTTTTAGGTAAATATGCAGTTTTATTCCTGTGACCTGCCAAAACAGGTCCCTTGATTAGGGTAAATTCCCTTCCTTTGTCACTATTCTCTGGGCTCTGGGCAGCTTCCTCATCACAAATCTCATATTTCAGTTCTTTCAACACCCTTGGATGTATACCATCTGGCCCAGGTGATTTGCTACTCTTCAGTTTATCTAATAATTGTAATATATCTTCCCGATGTATCGATATTTCCTTCAATTCTTCCGCATTGGGAGCTTGCCATGAGTATGGTTTTGCAGCCTTGAATGAGTGTGATCTTGGATGAACTCAAAACCTAAGCAGGATCAGGCTTGGTTAGTACTTGGATGGGAGACCACCTTGGAATACCAGGGGCTGTAAACTTACTGTGCTGAAGAAAGGCCTGACAATCTACTTCTGGTTGCACCTTGTCAAAAACACCCATGGGCTGGGCCTCCAGAAGGACAGCACACATTTTAGATGAGTGAAATATTTCCATCCATTTGCTTTTCTATTTTCTATCAAATTTTTATGGAAGAAAGAAAGTGTGTTTGAATTATTGTATGAATTTTACAAGAACTGGAAAAATGATTTTTTTGAAATATGAGAATAATAAACCATTACAGCATGAAATATAAAATATAACATAAATAATCTTTTTCATGCATAATAAATGTGATGAACTGCAGTAAGGGTGTTTTTTTTGGATCTATGATGGTGGGTGGCAGCCTTACACATAAAATGGTGATTGGCTCATGTACTGAGTCCTTTTACTTCTTTTATTTTTGAATCCAAAGATTTGGTATAAGAATTGATTTGTACTTTTGGGCCTCTTCCATTAAAGCCTCAACATCTAGGATCTTATTTCCCATGCTACGGGCATTTATACACACCACTTTCTAGATGTTGCCCCTACTACCCATTTCTACAGGGGTATTTAATGTTTCACTCACTTTTGAAGATGCTATCTCCAGAATTGCACACAATTCTGCAAATGAGGTTGCACCAGAGATTTATACAGAGGCATTATCACCCCCTTTTTTCTGTTGGCCATTGCTTTCCCTATACACCCAAGCATCCTTCTGGCTTTCGCAGTCGCCTTTTCTACCTGTTTAGCTACTTTAAGAGGAGAGACCTTGAGGAGAAAGTTGAGTACAGTAAAGAGACGGCAAGGGTCAGAGGCAAGAGAGTTAGTCAGATTGATGGAGTACTTTTGCTTGACAAGTGTTATGGCTGATTGGAAAGAAGTTAGCATGAATTTGAAATGTAGGTAGTCAGCAAGGGTACGTGATTTAAGTCAAAGGCACTCAGCTGAGCGGGCACAGGAACATAGGTAGCAGGTTGTCAAGGACAGCCAGGGTTGAGGTACAGTACCGCCTCTCAGGGTGTAGAATGGGAGAAGCAAGTACATCCAGGGCAGAGGAGAGTGTTATAGGATGCTGCTCCATCAACAGACTCAGATGTCACAGTGGAAAGAAAGAGATAAGACATCAGTAGAAAGAGCTGAAGAGTCGATAGTGTGAAGATTCCTAAACATTTTGGTGGAGATTGGTTGAGACCAAGATGGGGTGGGGGGTGGTTAAGGTTGAAGGCTAGCAGGTGATGGTCAGATAAGGACAAAACGGAGGTTGGAGGGTAAGCAGTTGGAGGAGAACACAAGGTCAAGGCAGTGGCCAGCTTGTGAATAGGAGCAGTAGAGCACAACTGGAGTTTGAATGAGGAAATCAGGGAAAGGAGCTTTAAGGCATAAGAGAAGAGTCATCAACGTGAATGTTAAACTCCCCAAGAATAAGGAAGGGGAAAATGCATCCAGAAAGGAGGATAGCCAGGAGTCAAAGTCGGCGAGTTGGACTTGTAGAAGGGGTTGATAAATGACAGCTACCCTGAGAGGTAGTGGAGAAAATAGGCAGAAGGGATGGACTTCAAAGGTATTAGATGGAGGCAGGAGGTGGTGCAGAAACTGGCAGGAATGAATGAGTAGGAACTCAACACTGCCACCATGGCCAATGGAAAATAGAAAAAATACTCCACTCTAACATGCATCAATGTTTAAGGTGGCAAGCAATATATCTTAACCTTTTTAGATGTATTTAAATATTTCTATTCCCAGATGTAGTCTCAGACCTCAGTTGCGCTCTTAACCACTATCTCAGTGGAAAACAAATAGCGCTTTAATTGCATCAATGACTACTGGGAAAATCATTTTTGTATGAATAAATAAATATCACCAGTATTCCACCACCGTTGTGTTTCAAACGCTATTGCTATTAAGCAAGCTTATCTCTATCAGAATTCTCTTAGTTGTTCTCATCTCAATGGGAATTGTCTTAGTTGTTCTCTTGTTCTCTACGCCTCCCACGGCACCTCTTTGAGCGTTTCACTCCACTTTGGAGTTTCTTCAGGAGGATCTAAGGATGAGAATAAAATAAAACAATAGCTCCTACCTTCCAATAAAATCTCATTTGTGCATTGAATGTGACATTAATGTAGATTTTTTATAGAAAATGAAGTTTTCTTATGATTAACGTTCAATAAAGCCCCTCTTATGACCTCCCTGGAAAGTACTACTCACTGCTAACTGCTGCCCACGTCTCTCAGTGTCTTCGTGTGGTTCGAAAAAACGCCGCACATGCGGCCTTTCTCTCCCACCTCATTTTTATACAGGACAGCTGATTCTTATCCGTGCTGCTTATCACACGAAGACACTGAGAGACGTGGGCAGCAGTTAGCAGTGAGTAGTACTTTCCAGGGAGGTCATAAGAGGGGCTTTATTGAACGTTAATCATAAGAAAACTTCATTTTCTATAAAAAATCTACATTAATGCCACATTCAATGAAGGACCTGTTCCATGTGCAGGGTGCCTGCATGCTGAAGCTCTGAGGAAACAAGTGGAGGAACTCAGAGAGGAGGTGGCGAGGCTGAGGAGCATTCAAGACAGAAGTACATTGATGAGATGCTTCTTGCAGCAACCAAGCTCTCCAGCAGAGGAGAAGATGGGTGCCAACAGAATGATGAAGGTTGGACACAAGTCACCAGGGCCTGCAGAATCACCAGTCCAACTTCTCCAGCCCTTGAATTGAAGAACCATTGTACAGCCCTAGAAGCGGAGGAGGTGAAAGCATCCCTGGAAAGGGAAGAACCAGAGCTCAAGTACCCCAAAGTTGCAGAATCAGTGACCACAAGGAAGCGAAGGGTAGTGGTGGTTGGTGACTCTCTTCTGAAGGGTACTGAGGCGTCCATCTGCCGACCAGACTTGATGTCCAGAGAGGTATGCTATCTGACTGGTGCCAAAATCCAAGATGTTACGGAGAGTTTGCCGAGACTCATTAAGCCCACTGACTATTACCCAATGTTGCTAATCCATGTTGGAACAAATGACACTGCCAGGTATACCTTGGAACGTATCAAAAGTGACTTCATGGCTCTGGGACAGAGGGTGAAGCAGTTAGGTGCACAGGTGGTGTTCTCTTCAATCCTCCCTGTTGAGGGTAAAGGCCAAGTCAGAGAGGCTCGCATCCTGGAGATGAATGCATGGCTGCGTGGATGGTGTCATCGAGAGCATTTTGGTTTCCTAGACCATGGGATGCTGTTCCAAGGGTTGCAGAGCAGAGATGGCATCCATCTGTCCAAGAAAGATCAACGCATCTTTGGTAGTAGACTGGCTAATCTACTGAAGAGGGCTTTAAACTAGATTCGTTGGGGATGGGTGAAGAAAGCCCCCAGGTAAGTGAAAGCCCCCAGGTAGGTGATACATTAAATACCTTTATGGAAATGGGTAACAGGGGTAACATATGGAAAGCAGTGTGTATTAATGCCCGTAGCATGGGAAATAAGATCCCTGAAGTTGAAGCTTTGGTGGGAGTGGCTGACTTGGATTTAGTGGCAGGTACAGAAACATGGTTCACAGAAAACCATGACTGGGATGTAACTATACCTGGCTATACTTTATTCAGAAAGGACAGGGTAGGAAGAAGGGGAGGAGGAGTGGCACTATATGTAAAAACTACTATTAAAGCTTTGGAATTACAGAGCTTAAAAGGGAGAGAGGAGGCATTGTGGGTTAAACTAGAAAGAGGGAAAGAGAAATCTATTCGCATTGGTGTGATATACAGACCTCCCTCACAAGAGGAAGAGGTGGACAGAGAGTTAATTGAAGACATACGCAGCATTGCTAGGAAAGGGGAAGTGCTACTGATAGGAGATTTCAATATGCCAGATGTTGATTGGCACATTCCTGCTGCAGTATCATCTAGAAGTAAGGAGATCCTGGATTCTCTACAGGGAGAACTATTCAGGCAATTGGTAACAAACCCAACACGTGAAGGGGCCATACTGGACTTGGTGCTTACCAATGGTGAAAGTGTTTCTGATGTTGTAGTGGGAGATCATTTTTCATCCAGTGATCACCAGTTGGTGTGGTTCAGTATTAGGACTAGGGCTGTTAGAATCCATTCCAAGGTGAGGATCTTAGACTTTAGGAAGACTAACTTTGTGAAGATGGGCCAATACCTCAGGGAGTCGTTAGTGGGATGGGAACAGCTGGGGAATGTAGAAAAACAGTGGGCAAAACTGAAAGGGGGTATTTTTAAGGGCAACCAACCTTTTTGTTAAAATGGTAAATAAAGGCAAAAGGAACAGGAGACCGCTATAGTTTTCGAAGGAAGTAGCTGAAAAAGTGAAGAAAAAGAGGGAGGCCTTCATGAAATACAAGAGATCACAGAGAGAGGAAGACAGGCATCTGTATTTTGAAAAACTTAGAGAAGCTAGCAAAGTAGTCAAGAAGGCAAAGATTCAAAAGGAGGAGGAAATAGCCAATGCAATAAAATGGGGGGATAAGACATTTTTCAGATATATTAGTGAGAAGAGGAAGAGCAAAAGTGGTATTGTCAGACTCAAGGGTGCAGGGGGGGAATATGTAGAAGCTGATAAGGATAAAGCGGAATTGCTTAACAAATATTTTTGTTCTGTGTTCACAGATGAAGAACCAGGAGCAGGACCTCAGAAAACACCCACAAATAAGAACAGAAATGAGGGACATCTTGAATAATTTTCAGAAGACTGTGTTCGTGAGAAACTAGCTCATCTTAAAGTAGACAAAGCGATGGGACCGGATGGGATACACCCTAGAATACTGAGGGAACTTGGGGACGTTCTAGCAACTCCACTGACTGACCTTTTCAATGCCTCGTTGGAGTCGGGAGTGGTGCCAAAGGACTGGAGAGAGGCTCATGTGGTGCCTTTACACAAAAGCGGAAGTAAGGATGTGGTTGAAAACTACAGGCCGGTTAGTTTAACTTCGGTGGTGAGTAAATTATTGGAAACCCTGCTGAAAGAGAAAATAGTGAAGTTTTAATAATGAAGGGATTTAATGTTAAAAAATGTAAGGTCATGCATTTGGGCTGCAGCAATCCAAGGGAGCAATACAGTATAGGAGGTGAAGTACTTTTGTCCACTAAAGAAGAGCGGGACCTAGGCGTGGTTGTGTCTGATGATCTTAAAGTAGCTAAACAGGTAGAAAAGGCGACGGCAAAAGCTAGAAGGATGCTTGGGTGCATACGGAGAGGAATGGCTAGCAGAAAAAAGGAGGTGATGCCTCTGTATAAGTCTTTGGTGCGACCTCATTTGGAGTATGGTGTGCAATTCTGGAGACCGCACCTTCAAAAGGATGTGAACAGGATGGAGTCGGTGCAGAGGGTTGCTACTAAAATGATTAATGGGCTTCATTATAAAGCATATGAGGACAGACTTAAGGATCTTAATATGTACACCTTAGAGGAAAGGCGGGATAGAGGTGATATGATTGAGATGTTTAAATACCTCCGTGGCATAAATGTTCAGGGAGAGAGCCTCTTTCAATTGAAAGCAAGTTCTGCTACGAGGGGACATGGGATGAGGGTGAAGGGAGAGAGATTCAGGAGTGATATGCGGAAATATTTCTTTACAGAAAGAGTAGTGGATTCATGGAATAGTCTCCCAGTGGAGGTGGTAGAGATGAGGACAGTAACTGAATTCAAAAAAGCATGGGACCAACACAGAGGATCTCTAAAGGTAAAAAGTGGACTGTTGTAGTTGTTGTTATGGAAGGACAGATTAGATAGGCCATGTGGTCTTTTTCTGTCATCATGTTTCTATGTTTCTATGAATGCCAAGGAGATCTCCATACCAAAAGCTGCTTTGCTTGAGGGGATAGGGATGATTAGAGTAGTGAGGGGGGAGGGTCTCATACATCGGGTTGTGGGCTCTTGGGAATCTCGCCAATAGGTGCTCTGTAAGGTAGGGAGAAGCCCAGGAGAGGGGTGACAGCTAAGAGTAGAACCTGTTGGGAGGGTTAGCTAACCAGATAAAGGGTGCCCATGAAAAAGGGGCCAGACCCGATTGCCAGAGGAAGTCGGTCTGGCCAGATGGATGGACGTAGAGGGTTGGTACTTAGGGGGGAGACAGGGGATGGGTGGGGGGGAGGGGGAGAGAGGGTTGGGGAGGGAAGGGGGGGTTTGTAGGGGGAGGGGTAGAGTACACTCTGGATTTATTTTGTTGGCAGAGCCTTAGTTCTATGTGTAGTGAGCAGGAGGGTTCTCAGGCTGGGGGGACCCCTTCTGAGCGACTAGAGTGTGTGGCCTGGGGGACTCTTGACACTGCCCCGTGACTCTGAAGATTATAACGTGGAATGTTTGTGGACTGGGGAACCCAATAAAGCGCTATAAAACTTTGGAGGCGTTAGCCAGGCAGAGGTGTGACATAGCCCTGCTGCAGGAAACTCATCAGACAGCCGAAGAGCACAGTAAACTGCGTCAAGATTGGGTGGGACAGGTGTGGGGTTCACCCGCCGTGGGAAAAAAAGGGGGGGTTGCCATCTTGATACATAAACGGGTCCGGTTTGAAGTGGCTAAAGCTGTGGGAGATGCCGAGGGGAGGCTCATGTTATATGGCCGGCTGGAGGGGAAACCAGTGATCTTGGGGAATCTGTATGGGCCCAACATGCTGGATTCCAGCTTTTATAATGGATTAGCCTTCAAGGTGGAACAGCTCCCGGAATGTCCCATTCTCCTGGGGGGAGATTTTAACGGGGTCCTCGATGTGGAGTTAGACACATCAAAGGGAGGGGAGGCGAGAGACCGGGCCTCGTTAGCCCGAATCTTGCAGCGTTTCTGTAAGAGATTGGGTTTGATTGATCCGTGGAGGCTGGTTCACCCCCAGGAGAGAGATTTTACGCATCAGTCCAGAGCGCATGGTACTAGTGCTCGTATTGATTATATTTTGCTCTCTGGGAGTTTGTTTGTCCATACAGGGGATGTACAGATCGGGCCTCTGGAGATTTCGGATCACGCGATGGCCTGGTTGGAGTTGCAGTGGGGAAGGGATCAAGTGCGATCCCAGATTTGGAGATTCCCACTCGAGCTGTATCGGGATAGTAGCTTTCAGTGGTTCCTACAACAGCGCTGACTTGAGCTTGAAAGTGATCTTCAGTGTCATAAGGATGATCCGGAATTAGTGTGGGAGACGGCTAAAGTAGTATTGAGAGGGGATATTATTGTATTCGCTGCGAGGAAGCGTCGGCTGATAGCAGAATGAATCATCCGCCTGGAACGACTGGTCACTGGGCTGAGACGGCTCCATGCGCGGAACCCGACGATCGCCGCTAGAAAACGGCTTTGGGAAACCCAGGTTGACCTCAATTAACTTTTACATCAGAGAGCCAAGAAATCGGCTCTTTATTATTGTTATCAATTACACTGTCATGGGGATAAACCGGGGAAATTGCTAGCCAGATGCTTGAAGGGTCATCGAGGTTCCTCCTTAATAGCAGCGGTCCATGATGCTAGTGGTGTGCTACATAGGGAAAGCAATGGGATTGCATGGGTATTTCATACATTTTTTCAATCCCTATATGCAGCAGAGCCTACATCTCTGACGGAGATGCATGAATATCTGAGAGAGGTGGAGCTGCCCCAGTTGACTGTGGATCAGAGAAGGCATTTGGATCAGCCCATATCGGTACAGGAGGTGTGTACTGTAATATCTGCAGCTAGTTGTTATAAAACACCGGGACCAGATGGTCTAGGCGCAGAATTTTATAAAATCCTTACGGAGTATGTAAGTCCTGTGTTGGTAGAGGTCTTTGGTAGGCGAGCGGAACAAGGGAAGTTCAGGTGGGGGCGTAATCACACCCACATTACATTGATTCCCAAGCCGGGAAAGGACCTGACACTCCCCACTTCTTATCATCCGATCTCACTCTTAAATTTTGATCTTAAACTATATGCGAAAATACTGGCCATGCGACTGGCAGGTGTTTTGGGAGACTTAGTGCATGAATCTCAGGTCGGATTTGTCAAGGGGCAATATGCGGTTCGGAACATGCGTAAGATCTTAGCTTCTTTGGAATGGGTGCCTAATCGGCGACTCCCTTCGCTACTGGTTAGTTTTGATGCCGAGAAGGCTTTTGATAGGGTTGATTGGCAATATCTGAGATGTTTGCTTCCCCGGTATGGGTTGGGTAGCTCCTTCTGTAGGATGGTGGAAAGTCTGTATGCACAACCGTCGGCCGGAGTAGTACTGTGTAATGGGTTGCTCTCGGAGGCTTTTCCTCTGGAACGAGGTACTAGACAGGGCTGCCCACTTTTGCCTCTACTGTTTGTCTTATCCTTAGATCCTTTAATACGGTCTATAGAGGCAGCTCGAGAAATACAAGGGGTTCGGATAGGGACACGGGCGTTTAAGATTGCAGCCTTCGCAGATGATCTTTTGGTGCATTTGCTTTCTCCGGACCGCTCGTTGCCAGGCCTCTTGGCAGAATTCACGAGATTTGGGCGGTTTGCGGGGCTCCGTATTAATACAGACAAATCGGTGGCCTTGGATGTTTCCAGCGGGTTACGAGAGACATGGGTGAGGTTCCCTCTCAAATGGGCAGACAGGGAGTTTATTTATCTAGGTATTGTGTTGACTGGACAACCCTAGGCATTATACTCGTGTAATCTGGAGCGGGTCATGAGAGGATTGCGGATTCAGTTGAAGGCATGGGAATGCCTCCCTCTCTCTTTGGCTGGGAGAGTGGCAGCAGTTACAATGGTAATACTACCGCGAATTTTGTATTGGTTGCAGACACTACCGGTCTGGCTGTTGCGCCGGGATGTGAGACGGTTGGAAGATCTGATTAGGGGGTTCTTGTGGAGGGGGAGTAGGGCACGTATCCCCTGGGCCCGGATGCTGGGGAAATGGCGTGAGGGAGGGATGGGACTTCCTGATATCCGGACTTATGCCCTGGCTTGTCAGGCTAGGCATATTGGGGACTGGATGGGAGGCACGGAATCATTTACGCCGAGGGTACTGGAAGAGGGTCTAGTGGCCCCACATACTTTATTGGGAGTGTTACATGAGGCGGATCGGGATCTTCCCCATACTATAGTGCATAGTGTGTTGATTGGCTCCGCTCGAAAAACGTGGAAGCAACTGAATACGTTTTGGAACATACCGTGGAGTATGTCCAGTTGGTTACCGCTAGAGGGAAATGTACGGTTTCCCCCTGGATCTGAGTCGGCAGTTTTCCGAGATTGGCAAGAGAGGGGTATTCGGAATGTGGGACATTTGGTTGACCCTTTAGGTAAATGCAAATCCTTTCTGGCCCTGTGTCATGAGTACGAGCTGTCTCCTAAACATTGTTTTGCCTACTTGCAGGTTTTTCATTATGTGTCCTCTCTGCCAAGAGATGCGCTGGTAATAGAATGTTCGGCGCAGATCATGGAAGTTTTTGGTATAGGGGGAGAAATTCCACCCTCGATCTCGGAATTGAAGCTTAGATTGAATAGATTCCGGAAAGTCCAGGCTTATCGAGTGGTGGAGGAAGCTTGGGAGGTGGAGCTGGGGAGAGAGGTTGTCTCTGGTACGATAAGGTCGGCTCTGAAGAGGATAGTGCGGATTTCATCAGGGGCACGGTGGAGGGAGATACAGTTTAAATGTATCACTAGGGCCCATTTTTCACCTAGACGGGCATTGCGTAGTCATTTATCGACCGATGGGCACTGTCATCGTTGTGCGGAGGAGTTGGAGTCTTTGTTGCATATGTGGTGGGGCTGTAGAGTCATTCAGCCCTATTGGGCGAGGATTTGTTCCTTCCTGAGTAGATAACTCCATCAACGACTGCGATGGTCTGCTTCTCTGGTGGTACTAGATTTGTTTGATCCCCCCCTGTCCGGCGAAAGTGGGGGAACAGCTGCTGGTGCGTAAGGCCTGCCTGGTGGGGAAGGGGCCGATCCTTCGATGTTGGAGGGAGAGGGATCCACCTACTTTTGGGGAATGGTGCAATTGTTTCCATCAATTTACGCTGATGGATAGATTTATTTATTTATTTATTTAACATTTCTTATATACCGCGCTATTAAGATCAGTGCGGTGTACATTGAACATAGATGGATGGCGCGGGGCAGTGTCAAACGTTGGTCGGCCTTTATGCTGATCTGGGAACCCTATATTCAAAGTTTGGGGGCCCGGTGTCGTAATGAGATCCTACAGGTAGGCTCTTGAGGTAGGGCATCTCAGCGGATAGCACTTAGTGCGGTAGGGCATACGATTGGGAGGGCTCTGTCAGTTTTGCATAGATGCTGGAGTGTGGGAAGGGGGGAGGGCGGGAAAGGAGGGTGGGGGGTGGGGGAGGAAGAGATATCTTGTTATACTCCACCTGTTTTTTGTTTGGATGTGGAAGCTCTCCGGGAGGGGATAAGAGTACACCCCCCTTTGGAGATGATTGTTTCATTATTTCTTGCTGTTTTGTTGGTGGCTGATAAATAAAGTATTTAAAAAAAAACAAAGTGTGCCTAGAAAATGAGGACAATTTGTACTAGAGGTTAAACCGCTGAGTGATGCTGAAAAGTAGTACAAAGGTCTTTAATCATGTATGTAGTTTCTTTCACTATTTTCAGAGACAGTCTTCTGTGCAAGGAGTGTCCATCAGCCTGGAATAAACATCCTCCTGCAATCCTGAAGCTTGCAGCAAGTTAGGTGCCACTCTGTAATAGTAGAAACATATACTCTACACCAGTGGTTCTCAACCCAGTCGTCTGGGACCCCCAGGCCCATCAGGTTTTCAGAGTATCGACAATGAATATGCATGAGTGCGTGGGTGCACCTGTAAGCAGCAGCGATCATCACACGGTGTGGTTTGAGATAAAAGCCATGGTACAGGCCAATCATAGCAAGCTCAAGGTCCTAAACTTCAAAAACACAGACTTCAATAAAATGGCCGAGTACCTAAAGGAGGAGCTGACAGGGTGGAAGGAGATAAGAGAAGTGGAATTGCAATGGGCTAAACTAAAGGTGGCAATAAAAGGGGCAACAGATAAATATGTAAGAAAAGTAAGCAAAAACAAGAGGAGAAGAAAACCTATTTGGTTTTCCAAAGAAGTGACTGCTCAAATAAAGGCAAAAACCACAGCTTTCGCAAAATTCAAAAGCTCGCAAACAGAGCAACACAGAAATTAATACAGGATCAAACTCAAACAGACAAAGAGAGAAATAAGGATAGCAAAATCAAAGGCAGAGGAAAAGATGGCTAAAGATGTGAAGTGTGGCGATAAAACTTTCTTCAGGTATATTGGGGAAAGGAGGAGGATCAGAGGTGGCATTGCAGGACTCAGAAGTGCTGGGAACACACTCGTGGAAAGTGACATTGAAAAAGCGAAGTTGCTAAACGAATACTTTTGTTCTGTTTTTACTAAGGAAAGTCCTGGAGAAGGACCACCTGTGACTCCCAAATATAAAACTGGGAATGAAGTAGATACCACACCATTCACAGAAGATGTGTTAGAACAACTTGCAAAACTGAAGTGGACAAGGCCATGGGACCGCATGAGATACATCCCAGGATACTGAAAGAGCTCAGGGAGGTTCTTGCAGGGCCGTTAAAGGATGTTTTCAACAGATCATTGGAAACAGGAGAGGTTCCTCAGGACTGGAGAATGGCTGATGTCGTACCTCTACACAAAAGTGGTGACAGAGAAGAAGTGTCAAACTACAGGCCTTTGAGCCTTACCTCGGTGGCGGGAAAAGTCATGGAGGCGCTCCTGAAAGAGCGAATTGTGAACTTTCTCAAAGCCAACAGGTTGCAAGATCTGAGGCAACATGGTTTTTCCGAAGGACGATCTTGCCAAACAAATCTGAGTTCTCTGACTGGGTGACCAAGGAACTAGATCAGGGGCATGTGATGGATGTCATCTACCTGGACTTCAGCAAAGCCTTTGATACTGTTCCTCATAGGAGGCTTATCAACAAACTCAGCAGCTTAGGGATAGATCCTAAAATGGTAAATTGGATCAGAAATTGGTTGACTGACAGACAATAGAAGGTGATGGTACAAGGAGCTCACTCGGATGAAAGGAAGGTGATTGGCGAAGTGCCCCAGGGGTCGGTCCTGGGCCCGGCACTGTTCAATGTATTTGTGAGTGATATTGCTGAAGGACTGCATGGAAAAGTCTGTCTTGTTGCAGATGACACGAAAATTTGCAACAGAGTGGACTCCCCCGAGGGAATGGTTAACATTAGGAATGATCAAGCTGGAAGAATGGTCTAATGCTTGGCAATTACGATTTAATGCAAAGAAGTGCAGAGTCATGCACTTGGGAAGCAGAAATCCAAGGGAAATGTACGTGATAGGGGGCGAGAAATTGGTGTGTATGGATCAGGAGAAAGACCTTGGAGTGATTATTTCTGAAGATCTCAAGGTGGCAAAACAGTGCGACAAGGCGGTGGCAAAAGCCAGGAGGATGCTGGGCTGCGTACGAAGAGGAATTACCAGCAGAAAGGAAGAGGTACTTATGCCACTGTACAAGTCACTGGTGAGGCCTCACTTGGAATTCTGTGTTCAGTTTTGGAGATCATATCTTGCAAAGGATGTAAAAAGACTGGAAGCTGTTCAGAGAAAGGAGACCAAAATGATTTGGAGCCTGCGTCAGAAGCCTTATGAGAAGAGACTTAAAGACCTAAACATGTACACTTTGGAGGAGAGATGGGACAGAGGAGATATGATTCAGACCTTTAAATACTTAAAGAGAAATAATGAACAAACAAACCTCTTCCAAAGACGGAGAAGCTGCAAAACTAGAGGGCATAACATGAAGCTACAAGGTGGTAAATTGAAAGGCAATGTCAGGAAATACTTTTTCACGGAAAGGGTGGTGGATGCTTGGAATGCGCTCCCGATGGAAGTGGTGGGGGAAAATACAGTGACGGAGTTCAAAAGGGCATGGGACAGACACAGTGGATCCCTTTACAGCAACAAGAAAATATCAAAATAATCTGAACCATCTAATTCCTTAACATATAGGGGGGGTATCCTAGATGGAGTGGCGGGATCACCCCTGGACAAAGACATGGGGAGGGGGGGCATGCATGGAGCGGCAGGTGTACCTACTCTTGGCATCGTACTGGGCAGACTAGATGGACCATGCTGGTCTTTATCTGCCGTCATTTACTATGTTACTATGAGATAGATCTACATACAATGGAAACAGTGCATGTAGATTTATCTCATGCATTTTCATTGTGGATATCCCCTCAACCCAGAGGACTGGGTTGAGAACCACTGTTCTATGCAAAGCCTTAAAAATGGCATCTTATAAAATACATTCTGCATCAATCTGCTTCTGCTAAAATAGCAGTTCACTGGGACTGTTCCTGTCCAAGTAAAGCTAGAGAAAAAAAAATCTGTATTTTCTGAAAGATGATATGCATATGCAGAACCAAGGAACTCCTTGAAAAACCTTCTTTCCAAGATCATCTAACATATGTCACTCCTTAAACAGGAGGCATGTTAGAGAAGTATCCATATTTTTTCTCATGGTCGCTGCCACAACCATTTAATGAGAAAGCTATATGTGATGAAGGCTATACCTTGTATTTCATGTGAAACGTTTTTGAGATAGGCTGAACAGTAAGTGGGTTTACTACATCGAGTATTATTGATCTTTGAGCAGGCCATGGACTATTTTTGCAATTGCTGTCTTTGTTGTGAAAGGTGAACAACAACATGAAGTGGAGGAGTGGCCTAGTGGTTGGGGCAAGGTACTTCAGGCTGGAAGGTCAGGGGTTCAAATCCCACTAGAGGACAGCAACCTTGGGCCAGAAGGACTGGGGTTTCTAGTCCCACAGGTGCTCCTTGTGGTCTTGAGCAAGCCACTTAACCCTCCATAGCCCATGTTCCCTGTAAAATAGTTATCTCCAAGTTATAATGCCCTGTTCAATGTAATTTCAGTTTGTTCAATGTAAACCGCACTGATGCAGAATAGCACGGTATATAAGAGAATGTAAATAAATAAATAAAACTGCTCTTTATATATCAGCAAGAACTTTTATTAGCAAAACCAGTATGGAGAGAGAGGTTTTTTTTTTTAAACAAATCCAACAATATCTGCCATGAAAGTGTGCAGAGCTCACATAAATACACAAAGATCAAAGAAACAAAGGAATGTAGCAGGAATCAAAGGAAGTGATACTAATGTACTAATGAAGTGTGGCAGGTGCAGGCCTGTGACCCATGGTGTCTGACATAGGCAGGCCAGCAGGGCTAGCTTGACCTGTAAATGAGGCCTGTGGAGAGGCATATAGGATTGCACATCCCCCAATATGCTGCTATTGTAAGATAGAACTCAGTAGAAGTATTGAATTAGCTTAGGTAGGCAGAACTGTAGAACTGAAAGATGGAAAAATACAGAAAAGACATGTTTAAAAGTTACTGATAAGAGAAAGTACATCTGCAAAGAAATAATGAGGACTGCTGACAGATGAGTTACAGAACCTTGCTCTTCTGCATGCACAAATTGGTTCTATGGCCTTGAGAGTGTGAAAGTAACAAGTTGATGAACTGACCATTGTAATTGGGACTAGAAGGGGGGCATGCAGGTGTCATGCCCACAGAAGGGACATAATTGGATAAACTTATCAGTACCGGGACCAATGGAAGAGGTACGGGAGGTACGGGAGGTTACCGGGACCAATGAAATGCTTTTCTATACCTAGAATGGAACAAAAGTCTATAAAAGTTGTTGTAATGCTTGAAAACTTTGCTCAGCCATTTTGAAATTGACTGGTTCGAGACTTGTGCACAAATAAATGATTTGGACCTTCTGAACAGACTCCTGGTATCATTGGTTTGTCTGCGCTTTGCTGCTACATATTCCTTGGTGCGTTGGCCGGGAAGTTGTGGAATCAAAGTGTATATAGGGCAATATACCACGACTTTCCGCCTCTATAGGCTTGGTCCTGCCGGGATCGCGCCCTTCCGACGAGGGCTGCTCCCTGGCGCCACCGGTCCCTTGTATCGGAGGGAGCTGGTCGGACCTCGGCGGGTGCCGGGCCCGGTTGGAGCCAACGCCTCGAACCCGAGTGAGGGGAGTCCGAGGTCCAACTCATGCGCCTGCTTGGGAAGTTTGAGGACCGGATCCGGTGAGTATAGTTTTGATTTTGGGTCTAGACAGAAATAGAAAGAGCAGTACTGCCATTGGAACTTGGAATTTGGAATTTGTAATCTCGAGATATTGGGAATTGGTAAGAGAGAATGATCAACTCTCAAGGAAGAGCCGAGTAACCCCGCATGGGAATTCGCCGGGTGAAACCCTCATCCTTTTTGTAATCGGGAAAAAGACTAGTCAGAACAGATAGAAACGAATGCATTCTGGGATACGTTGCTAGCATGATTGTGTGAACGAAGTGTGAATGAGAGGTCTGGCAGCACGGACCAAGTGAAGGCGGACCCCTGTGTAGCGCATTTCCTGACCGGGCGACCGCGTTCAGGTCGCAAAAAGGGGGAAGCGATTGTCGTCTTGTCTTGTTATTTGTACTCCTTATACGTTTCCAGGACCGTGCGGACCCCTTACCCACGGTCCGCCCTCCTTTTCCCTTCTGTCTGTTGTTGCGTGCACACATCGAAATGGGAGGGGCGGGGTCTACTAGAAACACTCCATTAGAATGTATGATCGCACATTTTAAAGAGGGATATTCAGGAGATTATGGTATTAAAATGACAGCAGCCCGTTTGCAGATTTTGTGTACTAGGGAGTGGCCCGATCTAGACCCCATCTGGCCCCGAGAGGGAACGTTCAATGTAGAGATTATTCAGTCAATACACCGTAGAGTGCGGGTAGCGCACCCCGATCAGTACCCCTATATAGATTCTTGGTTAAGTATTTGTGAAGATCCGCCCCCCTGGGCGCAGCGCTGTTATGAGGAACAGTGCAGAATAATGTTAGCGAGAACAGATTCTAGACAGAAAACGGAACAGCCCAAAATGAAAGAGCAGGATAAGAAAGCCAAGAAAAAGCCCATCTTGGTAGATCCTGATTCCCCAGAAATAGTCCTCAGGCAGCCCCGAACCCCAGGTCCAATAAGAGTAGCCCGGCGTCCTGCCCCGGAACCCCAGAGACGGCCAGAGCCGAGGCGGGACCCAACCCCTGATCCCCCTCCCGGAGGAAAGAAAGAGGAAGAATTAGTGGAAAGAGAAGAGGAGGACATAAAAAGCGAGTCAGAAGTGGAGATAGAAGAAGGAGAAAGAGAGAATTCCCCAGAAGAAGAGGACAGTGTACAAATAATTGAGAAAGCCAGCGCTAGCACTAGCACGCCAGTGAAAGAGAAACCCAAAGCAAAACCTGTAGAGAAAAAGAAAGTGACTCCTGCAAAGGCAACGACAATAACCCTTAGATCCCAAAAGACACCTATGGCGGCCAAACTGTTTCCCTTACGGCAAGTCCCGGGAGTGCCCGTAAAGAATGATAATGATGAAGTGGTAGCGGGACCCCTGACTTATGTATATATCCCTTTCTCTACAACTGATTTATTAAATTGGAGGTCGCATTATGCCTCCTATACTAGTAAGCCCCAGGAGCTGACAGAATTAGTAACCAGTATTATGGAAACTCACCAACCCACTAGGCCAGATTGCCGTCAGCTCCTGACCACCCTATTCACAACAGAAGAACGAGCAAGAATTAGAAAAGCAGCTATTGAATGGATGGCAGAAAACCCCGTAGCTCCGGGACCAGGGCAGAATATAATAGACCGTCAGGAAGCAGCTCAGAGAGAATTCCCGAATGAAGACCCCCAATGGGATCCAAATACAGATGAAGGATCCACAGCCCTGGCCCGCTTTCGCCAAGGCTTTTTACAAGGCCTGAGGAGGGGGGGCCAGAAAGCTATGAACCTTTCCAAAGTTGCAGGAGTTATCCAAGGGATAGATGAGAGCCCAGCAGATTTTTATGAGAGATTAACCGAAGCATACAGAATGTATACTCCCTATGATCCCGAGGCACCAGGAAGTTTATGTATGGTGAATTCTGCTTTTGTAAACCAGTCTCAACCAGACATTAGACGTAAATTACAGAAATTAGAAGGGTTTGCGGGCATGAATGCAACACAGTTAGTGGAAGTCGCTCATAAAGTGTATGTGAATCGTGACACTGAAAGACAGAGAGAATGTGATAGAAAGATGAAGAAGAAAGCTGATTTTTTGGCTGCGGCCATAGTTGAAAAGAAAAGGGGAGGTGTCCCTAGTCGAAGGAGCAGAGGAAGAGGGCGGGGTCAAGGCGGAGGCCGGACCCAGAGACTAGGCGTGAACCAATGCGCCTATTGCAGAGAAGAAGGACATTGGAGAGATACGTGCCGGCAACTCGAAGACGCCCAGCAAGATGACGACAACGATCATCAGTGGCGAGAAGAAAGACGAGGCCGTCCCCGAAATCGCGGAGGAGCCAACCGAGAACAATTCCAGCGAGAGAGAGGAGGAGGAGCCATTCAAGCATTGGCCACACCAGCCCATGATGAGGATGACGTGGATTAGGACAGACCGGGCTCCAAGTTTGCTTTAGGTCTCCAGGAGCCTATGGTCGGAATACAAATAGGAGACCAAATTATGAACTTTATGGTTGATACTGGAGCACAGCATTCAGTAATAGACAAAAAGATAGCCCCATTTACTACAAAAGCAGTCACCATTATAGGAGCAACTGGTGCCAAAGCCACAAAGTCTTTTCTTCAAAACCGAATATGCAGTCTAGGAGGACAGCAAGTAACTCATCAATTCCTTTACATGCCCGAATGTCCAGTGCCACTACTGGGACGAGATATGCTAGCCAAGCTTCAAGCACAGATATCTTTCTCTGAACAAGGAGAAATGCAAATGACAGTAAATTCCCAAGCCAAACCAGCAGGAGTAATGCTGCTGACAGTGCCCCGAGAAGAAGAATGGAGGTATTACGTTGATGACTCCATCCAAGATACCTATTTTGAACAAACTTTAAAGAACATCGATGCACCACCTGGAGTATGGGCAGAAGGCAGTCCCCCAGGCCTAGCCAAGCATATAGCTCCAGTGATTGTAACCCTCAAGCCTAGTGCTACACCAGTGCACGTCAAACAGTACCCTCTCCCAAGAGCCGCAATTGAAGGCATCCATCGCCACCTACAAAGATTGCTCGAGTATGGCCTACTAAAAGTATGTCAATCCCCATGGAACACTCCACTTTTGCCAGTAAAGAAACCTGGGACAGATGATTATCGCCCAGTGCAAGATTTGAGAAGAGTAAATGATGCAGTTGAAACCATACATCCAGTTGTACCCAATCCTTACACTCTTCTGGGACTGATACCTGCTGAAGCTACCCATTTCACTGTACTGGATTTGAAAGATGCATTCTTTTGCATAAGATTAGCCCCTGTAAGCCAAATATTGTTTGCGTTCGAATGGCAGGACCCCATCTCTGGAAGAGGGGGCCAGCTCACCTGGACAAGATTACCCCAAGGATTCAAGAATTCACCTACCATCTTTAGTGCTGCACTGAATCAAGACCTGTCAAGCTATCCAGTAGCCCCGGGGAAGAGAGTGCTTCTCCAATACGTGGATGATCTGTTGATAGCTGCCGTATCAGAAAGTGAATGTATACTAGCCACCAAAGACCTCTTGCAGTTACTAGATGAAGCTGGATACAAAGTTTCCAGAGCCAAAGCACAGCTATGCCAAAAAGAAGTGAAATACTTGGGTTTTCGTATTACCCAAGGAAGCAGAAGATTAGGCAGAGAGAGAAAAGAAGCAGTATGCAGAATTCCAACACCAACAACCAGAAAGCAAGTCAGAGCCTTTCTGGGAGCGGCAGGATATTGCCGAATCTGGATACCCAACTTTGCCCAAATTGCCAAACCACTGTATGAAGCCACAAAAGGAGAAGAAAAGTCACCACTGGAGTGGGGACTTGAGCAGGATACAGCCTTCCAGAAGTTAAAAGAAGAATTGATGTCATCACCAGCACTTGGACTACCAGATGTCCACAAACCTTTCCACTTGTTTGTACATGAGGCACAGGGAAATGCCCTAGGCATGTTGACTCAGAAATTGGGAAATTGGGAGCGACCTGTAGCATACCTATCGAAACAATTGGACCTTGTGGCCAAAGGATGGCCACCTTGCTTGAGAGCAGTTGCAGCTACAGCGCTACTAGTGAGTGAAGCAGACAAACTCACACTAGGACAGAACATACGAGTCACTGTGCCACATGCAGTCCTTGCCCTTATGGAACAAAAAGCAAATTATTGGCTCACCAATTCCCGAATGTTGAAGTACCAGAGCATGTTATGTGAAAACCCACAGATACAACTTGAAGTGAGCCATGCCTTGAATCCAGCCACCTTGATACCCATCAGTGAAGAACTCCCAGAACATGACTGTATCGAAGTCATGGAGACTGTGTTCTCCAGCCGACCTGACTTGACAGATGTGCCCATAGACAATCCTGACCAAATCTATTATGTTGATGGGAGCAGTCTCATCCTTGATGGACGATGCTGTGCCGGATATGCAGTCGTCACTCAACACGAAGTAGTTGAATCATCAGCCCTAGCCTCAGGCACATCAGCCCAGAAAGCCGAATTGATAGCACTCACCAGAGCATTGCTATTAGGAGAAAAACTTGTGCTAAATGTATATACAGATTCCAAATATGCCTTCACCACCTTACATGCCCATGGAGCTCTCTATAAAGAAAGAGGACTCATCACATCCGGAGGAAAATCAGTCAAATATGGTCCCGAGATATTGATGTTACTTGATGCAGTCTGGGCCCCAACACGTGTAGCTGTCATGCATTGTAGAGGACATCAAGCAGGAAAAGGAGAAGTTGCCCGAGGGAATAGATTTGCAGATGCCTCAGCACGACAAGCAGCTATGACAGGACAGATTGCCCCACAAGCTATGCCAATGCAAGCGGCATTGTTTCCAGTACCCTTGAATCTATGGACCCCACGATATACCACCAAAGAATTGGATTACTATTGTGACAGAGAAAATGGAATACTGAAAGATGGATGGATTGAGCTGCCACCAGAAGAGGGCAGTCAACCTCCTGGACGAATAGTAATTCCTGAGTTGTTAGGACCATCCTTTGTCAAAGCTTTCCACGAAGCCACCCACTATGGGAAGAGTGCTATGGAAAAAGCACTCAGACCACATTTCTACATCCCTCTGATGTCAACCATATCAGCCTCAGTAGCACGTCAATGTGTAACTTGTGCCAAAAATAATGCCAAGCAAGGCCTTATAACGGCACCCCGAGTTCAGTCAGGAGGTGTCACCCCCATGCACAACCTCCAAGTTGATTTTACTGAAATGCCAAAAGCCAATGGATACCATTACCTATTAGTATTAGTTTGTACTTTCTCTGGGTGGGTAGAAGCCTTCCCAACCAGAACTGAGAAAGCCCGAGAAGTTACCAAAGTCTTAATGAGAGAGATTGTCCCCAGATTTGGAATCCCAGCAGTAATAGGGTCAGACAATGGACCCTCGTTTGTCTCCCAAGTTACTCAGCAGTTAGCAAAAGCTTTGCAGATACAGTGGAAACTCCACACTGCATACAGACCCCAGAGTTCAGGGAAAGTTGAGCGAATGAATCGTACCTTGAAAGCCCAAATGTCCAAGCTTTGTCAGGAGACACACTTGAAATGGCCCCAAGTGCTCCCCATAGCTTTACTCAGAATACGCTCAGCCCCTGTAAAGTCAACAGGATTTTCCCCTTTTGAAGTTTTGTATGGTAAACCCCCACCTATAGTGCAGGGAGTCAAAGGAAGTTTAGCCCAGATTGGTTCAGAAGTAACCACAAACTCCTAGCTCTTAGTTTTGTTCTGCAGACTCTCCATACGTGGATCCAAGACCAGTTGCCTATCAACTTGACGGAACCCTTGCATCCCTACCAGCCTGGTACTTCGGTGTGGATCAAAGATTGGAAGAAGATACCGTTGGAACCCCATTGGAAGGGACCGTACACCGTCATCCTGTCTACCCCAACTGCAGTAAAGGTAGCCGAGATTGACGCCTGGATCCACCACAGCAGAGTCAAGCCCGCCGCCGATCCTGAAACAGAGCAGTGGACAGCAGAGCAGCATCCTGATGCACCCTTGCGAGTTACTCTGAGACGGCAACCAGCAGCATAGACACTTCATCACAAGTGCTTTGCAGTAGCCAAGTCTTTCGAAGAGGATTGCTGTTTTCCATGCAGCAACAGTTTTGTTTCAACGAACCCAATTTGTGTGTGATTTGACTCACTACTTTGAGACTACATTGACTAAGCCAGACTTCACAAGCCAACTGAAAGTGCTAAAAAGTTGGTTAATGTGTACTGGACAACCTGAGGATCTTCAATCAACACTCAGCACCCGTTAAATTGCTTCATTAGCAAACGGGACGAAGAATAAAAGACCGTCGTGATCAAGATCAGCAAGCTGAGGATTCAGAAGAACTCCAATCAACATCAACATGTATCTTTGTTTTTGCTTTGCCTTGGTTGCCTTCTTTGGAGGTTTTGAACTGACATGCTTTACCTCCATGCACTGCTTGCATTACTTCTACCAGAACTGGACTGAAAGTAACTCAGACTTTGCTTTATCATTCTTACTATACCTGCAAGGGAACAATAACTCGGTGTATCTATAACACCACTGAACTAAATGTTTGCACTCATGGCAAAATCAAAGCATGCTATAATCCGCATCAGAATCCATCCTATTACACGTTGGAAATAAGATGGAAGGATGCAGATGGACCTATATTAGCTGCTACACCACCACTTAAGGACATTACTAAACCTGCTGTTTTGAATTTTGATGCATGTAATGCTATTAATAGAGATAGTCAGTCCACCTGTGGTACATGGGAGAAAGCGTATCGAAATGACCATAAGTATATGTGTCCAGAAGGTGCCACAAATTGGTGGAAGTGTACAGGTAAAACGGGATCAGGCTATAGTACTGCTACAGCGGCAGATTACTATTGCCCGTATTGGGGATGTGTATTTTATGCTACCTGGAACACTGGTATAACTGATGAGAAAATAGATAAACGAATGGCTACTTTAACCAAGCCAACCACAAATGATAAATGTCAGACAGATGCTTGCAACCCCTTACACTTACGTATACACAATCCCCATGCATGGAAACAAGGATACAAGTTTGGTTTACGCATTGCTGGAGGAGCAATAGATCCAGGGACCATTGTGTATATCAGATTGAATACTCAAGCCCACAAGTCATCTAAATATCATATTCATAATACTTTTTATGAAGCTATGCATGTAAATAAGTTTGAGATCCCTCACCCTTCACAGAATTTATTTCTAGAATTAGCCGGAGCAGTAGTATCTAGTCTTAAGATCACAGATTGTTATTTCTGTGGCGGAACCCAAATGGGAGACCAGTGGCCCTGGGAAGCCCAAGAATTGAATTATTCTATGATTTACAATCAGACTGAATTACATAAGACTACCAGTGAATGGGTGTTAGCGCACTCAATCGTTGGACGTCTTTGCTATGCCAGAACTGGACCCCAGTTCACCCAGAAGGTAGGACAGCTGGTCTGTCTTAGCCAGAAGTACTATAATGCCACGACCAAAAAGACAGCATGGTGGTCAGGAATCAGACATCCTGAACCTCCTAACCCATTAGCTAGATTTCCTGAACTTGCTGGTTTATGGACTAACCTTGCCAAAGTCCAAGCCTGGCAAGCCCCACCTGGCCTATATTGGATCTGTGGAAACCGAGCATATGCACAACTCCCGCCACACTGGGGAGGAGCATGTGTCTTAGGAACCATCAGACCTTCTTTCTTCCTTTTAAATACTGAACATGGAGAACAATTAGGATACCCTGTATACACTACCCACAGACACAAGCGAGCATTAAGACAGAAAAGAGAAGCCTTACAGATAGGCAAATGGGAAAAGTGGCAGGGTGATGATTGGCCACCAGAAAGAATTATTGAGTATTATGGGCCTGCCACTTGGAATGATGATGGTATGTATGGTTATCGTACCCCAATTTATATGATTAATCGTATTATTCGCTTACAAGCAGTAGTTGAAATAATAACCAATGAAACTAGTCATGCTCTTACGCTCTTAGCTAGACAAAGTACTCAGATGCGCACTGCTATATACCAGAACCGCTTAGCACTTGATTATTTGCTAGCAGCTGAAGGAGGAGTATGTGGTAAGCTGAACTTAACTAATTGCTGTTTGAAAATAGATGATAAGGGTCAAGTAGTTGAAGAAATTGCTAAAGATATGCAAAGACACGCTTATGTGCCAGTACAGACTTGGCACGCATTGAAATTTCCTAACTGGTTTGCTAACCTTTTCTCTTGGCTGGGAGGATTTAAGACTTTCATTGTTTTAGTACTAATCCTTGTTGCTGTTATCTTCTTATTACCATGTTTAATCCCATGTTGTATGCGTTCCATTCATAGTGCTATTGATAACACAGTAGAGCGGAAGACCGCAACTAAAATAATGGCTTTATACAAAGCTAGTCCTAGTAGAAATCCTTCAATCATGATGTGATTCTTCTAAAAAAGTGATTTAATTCTCACACCTTATTGAATAATAGGGTGAGATTAATCAAAAGGGGGAATGTGGCAGGTGCAGGCCTGTGACCCACGGTGTCTGACATAGGCAGGCCAGCAGGGCTAGCTTGACCTGTAAATGAGGCCTGTGGAGAGGCATATAGGATTGCACATCCCCCAATATGCTGCTATTGTAAGATAGAACTCAGTAGAAGTATTGAATTAGCTTAGGTAGGCAGAACTGTAGAACTGAAATATGGAAAAATACAGAAAAGACATGTTTAAAAGTTACTGATAAGAGAAAGTACATCTGCAAAGAAATAATGAGGAGTGCTGACAGATGAGTTACAGAACCTTGCTCTTCTGCATGCACAAATTGGTTCTATGGCCTTGAGAGTGTGAAAGTAACAAGTTGATGAACTGACCATTGTAATTGGGACTAGAAGGGGGGCATGCAGGTGTCATGCCCACAGAAGGGACATAATTGGATAAACTTATCAGTACCGGGACCAATGGAAGAGGTACGGGAGGTACGGGAGGTTACCGGGACCAATGAAATGCTTTTCTATACCTAGAATGGAACAAAAGTCTATAAAAGTTGTTGTAATGCTTGAAAACTTTGCTCAGCCATTTTGAAATTGACTGGTTCGAGACTTGTGCACAAATAAATGATTTGGACCTTCTGAACAGACTCCTGGTATCATTGGTTTGTCTGCGCTTTGCTGCTACAGAAGCAGTTTCCCATCCTTGAGTACCAGATGGCAAGTCAGTGAATTAGTTACACAGTTGTCGTATCTGCACCTAGCTTCCTGTGTGCTTTAAAAGTGTAACTGTGTGGAAAGGAATAATCATGCACATGCACTATTCCTCTACTTATACAGCACATGTTTGCTTCCTTAGACATTCACAGCTACACATTTACTCAGTAGAACTACTATTAACCTTTTGTATACTTCAGAACAACTTTAATTTATTCAGCAGAGCAGAAGAAACAAAAACTGAGGAGCTGAGCAGACAGTTACATGTGAGAAGAGTTGAACATGCTCAGAACATTTCATTAAGCTGTGGGAGAGAAGTGCTGCCCCAGTACCACTGGATGATGTCACTCATTTGTGTGCCCAACTTAATCCTGCTTTTTGATGGAAAATTTTAATGGCGGCATTTACAGTTAGCCTCTCCTCATACAAGGTCCAAGGCGGATGACAACAAAATATTATTGGGCATACAATAATTAATAAGAATTCCAATATATAAATATCCTTACAAAGTCACTCAGAAAATATGTCTAATACAAAAAAAGCTAGATTCGTTCAAGAACTGAGCAATGAAAATAGCCAGTTTTCAAAAATTTGCAAAATGCATTCTAATTGGTTTCCAGCTATAACCCAAGTGGCAGCTAATTCTATCAGAAAGGAGTCATACCTAAAAAGGTATGTCATACCTAAAAAGGTATGTACCTAAAAAGGTATGTTCTCTTGTTCATTTGGCATATGTTAGAATCACCAAGGAGAGATTACTCTGGCAGCATAAAAAAAACTCTCCTTGTAATATCAAGTCTCACGAAAAGCGTAACTACTCACCTGTAATAGGTGTCTCCAGGGACAGCATGAATCAGTCCTAACATAACTGATTCCTGCTGAAGGAGCCTGCGCAGAGCATTACCCCCACTTTCAAAGAAAGCCTTTGAGACATGCTACCACACATGCGTGGTCCCATTTCCACCCAAGGGTGCCATCTTGCTCAGTAAGATGACATAGCTAGGACGGCAATAAAAACTAAAACAAGGTAGGGTGGCAACTCCCAGAGGAGGAGAGAGGGTTGTCAAGACTGATTTTTGCTGTCCCTGGAAAACATCTTTTACAGGTGAGTAACTACGCTTTCTCCAGGAACAAGCAGAAAGTCAGTCCTCTCATATAGGACACCCTAGCTTCAGGTTGTCGAGGACCAAACCATAACTGCATCAGTGGTGACCAATCGGGTAGCCATGAATTGCAAAAGGTGAGTCGCCACTGAAAGACTCTAAGACCTAACGTCCAGTGACACTATCACTCTGGTAACCTGAACACAGAAGGGTCAGAGGGCAGGAGTTGCCTACACCTCAAGAATATTAGGGAGTACTGCCTGGCCAAATGCACTGTTCCTGCGGGACTCGCTCTCCAGGCAGTAGTGAGCTACGAACATATGAATTGAAGACTATGTGACAGCCTTGCAGATTTCCATCACCGGCACTGAGCGGAGGTTGGCCAACGATGCGGCCATCGCCCTCATGCGGTGTGCTGTGATCCAGTGCTCGAGGGAGAGGCCAGCTCGCTCATAGGCGAGGGCAATACAGTCCACTACCCAAGTGGAAAGTGCATTTGGCCAGACAGTACTCCCTAATATTCTCGGGGTGTACCGCAGGTGGCAAGTGGCCAGGGGCTCGAAGGTGGTTTAGTGAGCAGAGAGAGCACCACATTGAAGTCCCACGCTGCCAGTGGAGGGTGGAGAGGGGGCTTGGATAACAGGAGGCACCGGAGGAACCTGGAGACCAGGGGCTGGCTTGAGAGGGGTTTTCCGTCGACAGGATGGTGGTGAAAGGCTATGGTGCTCACATGTACCCTCACTGAGTTAGATTTCAGCCCGGTGTGTGACAAGTGCAGTAGGTACTGCAGTACTAGTTGCACCTGGCAAAAGGGATTCTCTTCCTTTTCCGCACACCAGGTGGAGAACCTTCTCCACTTAAAGGCATAAGCCCATCTGGTGGAGGGTTTTCGGGAGGCCAGTAGGATCTCCTTGACTTCTCCTGGAAGATTGAAAGCGGCCAACACTATCCTTTCAGCAGCCATGCTATTAGCGTTAGCAACCCCAAACTGGGGTGCAGGAGAGAGCCCTCCTCCTAGGCCAGGAAGTTCGGGCTTGGGCCAGAGGGACTGGAAGCGCCGCCGACATGGAAAGCAGCAGAGGGAACCAAAGTTGCCTGGGCTACCTGGGACAATCAGTATAACTGATACCCTTTCACTCTGAATCTTGAAGAGGGTCCTGGTGACCAGGGGGTTTGGTGGGAATGCATAGAGTAGGGCCTCGGACCACGAGACCAGGAAGGCATCTGCCACCCCTCTCTCCGGGTGCAGTTGACGAGAGCAGAAGCAGGGTAGCTGCATGTTCTCTGGGGAGGCAAATAGGTCCATCACGGGCCTGCCCCAGAGGTGGAAGAGCTGCTTCGTTACTCTGGGGTTTAAGTGTCACTCGTGTGGGTGAAGGACTCTGTTCAGCCTGTCCGCTATGCAGTTGTTCTGGCCCGGGAGGTACACCGCTTGCAGAAGCATGTTGTTGCATGCTGCGAATGAGAGAGGAGGGCCACTGCCTCCTGGCAGAGGGAGTACAAACCCGTGCCCCCCTGCTTGTTGATATAAAACATGACGACTTGGTTGTTTGTCTGGATCAGTACAGGCCGGTGGGTGTCACAGGTAGCGCCAAGAAGATTGCTCTGAGCTCCAGTAGAATGATCTGTAGGAGCGACTCCTCCTGAGACCAGCTGCCTTGTGTGCGTCAGTCTCCACAATGTGCCACCCAACCTAGGAGGGAGGCATCTGCGGTCATGGTGCTCTGCAGTGTGGGTGCCTAGAAGGGCATTCCTGCCTGGAGGTGGCGCAGGTTTTGCCACCAGTTGAGGGACTCTTCCAGTTGGTATGTAACCCTGACCTTGTCCTGTAACCTGCCCTGGCCTGAGCCCACTGCGAGCGTAGGCACCACTGGGCTGTCTGCATGTTTAAATGGGCTGAAGGTGTGACATGGACTGTCTAGGCCATATAGCTAGGTAGGCATAAGAGGAGACGAGCCGGCACTAACAGGTGGCGTTGTACCTCTCCTATCAGTTGACTGAGGCATTCTGCCCTTTCTCTTGGGAGGACGGCCTTGACCTGTAACATGTCCAATTGGGTACCTATGAACTCCAGACTTTGGGCTGGAGAGAGATAGGATTTGGGGTCATGATGATGAACCCCAGGTGCTGAAAAGAAGGGTTGCATGCTTTGTGGCCTGACTGACATCTGAGGCTCTACTGCCCCTGATGAGCGAGTAGGGAAAGACGGAAGCCTCTTGTAGGCACAGGTAAGTGGCTACCACTGCCAGGCATTTGGTAAAGACCCTTAACGAGGAGGCCAGGCCAAAGGGTAACATCTTGTAGTGGTTGTGCCCTCCTCCCCCCCACGAACCGTTGATACTGCTTGTGGGAGGGGTGGATCAGGATGTGCGTGTACGCATCCTTTAGGTCCAAGGAGCACAGCCAATCTCCCTGAGGTAAGGCAGCAGTGTTCCAAGGGAGAGCATCTTGAACTTCTCCCTCACCAGAAACTTGTTGTTTCTCAGATCTAGTATGGGCCTGAAGCACCCAGCTCTCTTTGGGACAAGGAAGTATCTGGAGTAGAAGCCTTTTCCCCATAGATGTTTGGGTACAGGCTCTACTGAGTTGCCCCTGAGCAGACCAGCGAGCTCAGAGTAGAAGGGTCTGATGAAGGAGACGTTGCTCCGGTTCTCCTGGAAATAACTTGTGTGGTACCTGCTGAAAATGGAGGAGGTATCCCTCCCTTACCACCTGCAATACCCACTGGTCCGAGGTGACACCGGCCCACCTGTGAGCGAAGAGTGCCAGGCATATCTCTGTGGGCTGGTGAAGGTCTCCTGAGGGAGGGAAAGCCCTGCCCCAGGATTCAAAAGCTTCCCCGGGCCGGGTGGGAGCTGGGGCCTGGGGCTTCTGTGCCTTTGGATTCTGGACTCCATGACGTTGTCTTTTAGAGTGAGAACCCTGTTGCTGGCCCGAGAAGGGATGGTAGTGGTGACTCATGAAAGGGCCCCTTTTTCCTTGGAATAGGAGTCTTTTCCCCAATGGTCTCTTACAGGGGAAGTATAAGGTCTTTTTGGAGAGCCTCTGTCGAGTCACCACATCAGCCTCAATCTCTGCTGCCTTGTTGGCCATAGGCTTCTGAATAGGTTCTCCCCAGTACAGCGGACATTAAGCAGCTTGTCTTGGACCCATTGCTCGAGGTCCGAAGACTGCAGCCAGGCTTGGCACCGGGCGCCGATACCCACCGCTGCTACCTGAGCCACTGACTCAAAGCCATCATAGGCCGCTGGGGAAAGGAACTTATTGCAGTTCTTGATCCCAGAGGTCAGGGACTGAAACCTTTGAGGGGTTCCCCGGTAAGCCCCGCTGAAAACCCAGACAACTCCTGGGTTAGGGCCTTGAGGTACATGCCTATGTATAATTTATAGGCCTGTATCCGATACCCAAGCATCGAGCCCTGATAGCTCTTGCGCCCAAGGCCATCGAGGGCTCTAGCTTCCTTACCAGGGGGAACAGAAAAATGGGTCTTCTGACTCTTATGTTTTTGCATGGTTGACTCGACCACTATGGAGTTATGTGGGAGCTGGGTTTTGGGAATCCCAGCCCTTTTCTGACACGATACATGGCGTCAAGGCACCGGCTGACCACCGGTACTGACGCCAGGGTCTCTGACATTCTCAACAGGAGCCACTCGAGGATTGGCTGCACCAGCACTGTGAGTGTTTCCTTGGTTGGAGACTCATACTGGATAATCTCCAGTTCTTCGGTTCATGGATCCTCCTCCACCTTGGCTTGCACCGAGAAGGCTCTGGCCATATCCTTGACAAAGTTGTAGAAGGCCACATCCTCCGGAGGAGAATGGCGCCGGGGGAGTCGGGTCCAAGGGGATCTCTCATTGCCGTCTGGTTTCCGGGGATGCCTCATCGTCGGTCTCCCACTCGGAGTCAAGGGGTGACAAAGAATCCGAGGCCCTGCGACTCCTTGCATCAAGATCAGTGAAGAGGGGATAGGGGCCTCCAGAGGACCTGGGTTCCAAGTTGCAGAAACTGGCTGGGGAGGATCTGTTTCCTGTGGAACGGAACCTCGACCAGCGCTGAGGGCTTACCCAAGGCCAGTGGCACTCAGAGCTCAGTTTGATGACAGAGGATTCCTCCACAGTCAGGGGGGCCGGTTGTCGGGACAGATGGTGTGGACGAACCAGCAATCATTGCCTGCTGCAGGGCCATAGCACTTATGTTCTGGCTCCAGGGCTGCCATTCTGGTTTCCAAGCCAGAAGGCTCCACA
This sequence comes from Ichthyophis bannanicus, assembly GCA_033557465.1. Taxonomy (NCBI): domain Eukaryota; kingdom Metazoa; phylum Chordata; class Amphibia; order Gymnophiona; family Ichthyophiidae; genus Ichthyophis; species Ichthyophis bannanicus. The sequence continues at coordinate 689,339,697 of CM066034.1, forward strand.
GCTTTCAGCGCGGGTACAGAGGAACTCGAGCCTGGCATCAGCACTCTGGCAAGTGCATCCTTGACAAATACTATGGTCTCAAGGAACCCTCGCACAGTCTCCACCAGCCAAGGAATCCTTTTTGAATACCTCGGTAGTGCACGTCTCGGAACCGCCCAGGTCCCTCCGAGCGGTTTTACTGGGTTTATCTGGTGGAACCTCGACAGATTTCGAGGATTTTTTCTTCTTTCTCTCGGGGTCTGGGGTCTTCATGGAGGAGCTGCGGGACTCTGAGGACATTCGGGTCTCCTGGGAAGTGCTGGGCTTGGAACTCGACATCGGAGAAGCCGGTGCAGAGCTGGACCTTGGGAACAGTTTCTTCTGCAATCTGACCTCTTTTTATTAGTCTTAGGTGTCATGGCCTGGCACAGGTCACAGGAGGTGCTGCCATGGTCCGGTCCCAGGCAGCAGTCATGGGTGTCAGTTACTGACATGGTTTGACTGCAGTGGTCATACTGCGTGGACCCCTGGGCGAATAAAGGCACAAATGCCAGTCAAGGCAAGCCTCGATCAAAAAAAAGGAAATAAAGCCGAGAACAGCGCTGGGTCTGGCACTAGCTCAAGGTGGGAAGAGGAACCGGTACGCAAACCAGGAAAAGCACATTTTTAAGGATATAGCAAGGATTTTTCCAGGGAAACAGGACAGACGTCCGTTGGGCTCCGCGGAAAAAAGGAGATTGATCAAGATGGGTGGGAAGAGCACCACGCATGCATGGTAGCATGTCCCAAAGGCTTTCTTTAAAAGCTGGGGAAATGCTCCACACAGGCTTCATTGGCGCAGGCATCACCATATAGATACCTGAGACTATACCCAAATAATTTGGAAAACAATGGTCAAAATCTTGAACACTACTCACATTTTAAAAGGAAGTCAATGTAACTGCAAAAGCAATGGCATAGCCCTATCCCAGGGGTGGGCAATTCCGGTCCTGGAGGGCCGCAGAACAGTCAGGTTTTCATGATGTCCCTAATGAATATTCATGAGATCTATTTGCATCCACTGCCTTCCATTGTATGGAAATAGGTCCATTAATATTCATTAGGGACATCATGAAAACCTGACTGGTCTGAGGCCCTCCAGGACCGGAATTGCCCACCCCTGCCCTATCCCATGTAGCTCCACCACTAAACCTTGACGGCAGGTTTGTTTTTTTGTTTTTTTTTGTTTGTTTTTTTAACAACTGCAATCTGGAAAGCTGTTTCTTAGGCCTTTGCAATAATTCAACATAGAAATATTCACTGTTTCCATAATCTTTAAATAAGGCAAAGACAGACAACTTTCAAGTTGTCTAACAAGCCCCAAGCTGCAAAAGATTTTCCTACTAATCACAGCAAAATGATAATTACACTTACCTGGTAATTGTAGTTCCTTGAGTGACGACAGTTCAGTCCTCCACCTCTGGGTTGTGCACCACCTCCTCCTGCAGCTTGGAGACTGGACCTGTCAAATTCATGATCTCACTGGATGTAGTCTGCTACACCTTCCCATCAGCCCCAGTGAACTATTGACAAAGCATACTCAAAGGAGCAATAAATAAGTAGCCACCCAAAAAATGGTAACCTAAACAACTCTAATTATCTGAACAGTTAACGTTCTTTCCCAACAGAAGCAAACTGTGTCCCGTACCGTTCCCTCCTGGCCTCGTCGAAACAGAGGATAGCAAGAAAAAGAACAGAATGGAAACAAGGATAACCTTGAAAAGCACACCTACCTGTACTCGTACTGAAATACGGCACTGACCCTCCAATGAAAACACTACCACCACCCCGGGTGGGATTGAGGACTGAACTATCGTCACTCAAGGAACTACAATTACCAGGTAAGTGTAATTATCATTTCCTTATCGTTCCTACAGTTCAGTCCTCCACCTCTGGGATGTAAAAGAGCAGTGTTCAATGGGAGGGACCCTCCAAACCGGCTCGCAAAACCGCGGAACCGAAAGAGGCATCCTTCGCCGTCAGCACATCCAAACGATAGTGCCTACTGAAGATATGGAGCGATGACCATGTAGCTGCTCTACAGATATCTCCTGGCGGGACCAAACTGTGCTCCGCCCACAAAGCTGCTTGCGCTTTAGTGGAGTGCGCCCGTAAGCCCACTGGTACCGCACGCCCCTGAAACATGTACACTGAGGCGATGGCTTCTCTAATCCATCTAGAAATGGATGCTTTTGCCGCCACTTCACCCTTGCACGGACCTCCGAAAGGCACGAACAGCCGATCCGATCTGCGAAACGACTCGGAGACATGCAAATAACGACGTAATACCCGTTTAAGGTCCAACAGCCAAAAGTCGCGATCCGCCCTGGAAGTAAGGACCGGGAGAGAAACCGACTGATTCAGATGAAACGGAGACACTACCTTCAGCAAAAAAGATGGGACAGGCCGCAAAATTACCCTGTCCTTAGAAAACGACAGGAAGGGTTCCCTGCAAGACAGGGCTTGCAATTCCGAAATGCGCCTTGCCGAGCAAATGGCAAAACACAGTCTTTAAGGTCAAGTCCTTCACGGTCACCTTCAGTAATGGCTCAAAGGGTGTCCTTACCAAGGCTCGCAAGACCAAATTGAGATCCCACGGGGGAACGACGACCCGACGAGAAGGCCTGTGCCTCGACACGGCCTTTAGGAAACGCAAAACATTCACATGCAATCCTAAAGGTACACCATGCACTCTGCCCCTATAGCAGGCTAGCGCTGCCAACTGCACTCTCAACGAACTGGCTGCCAAACCCTTGTCGAAGCCATCTTGCAGGAAGTTCAAAACCACCAGCACGGATGCTGTAGCCGCACGAACTCGCTGTCCTGAGCACCAATCTTCAAATATACGCCATACTCGAACATATGCCAAAGAAGTCGACCGCTTCCTAGCCCGCAATAAGGTTGCCACTACCGAGCTGGAATAACCTTTCTTCTTCAGCCTAGCCCTTTCAATGGCCAAACCGTAAGCAAGAACTGACTCACCTGAGGCATTCGAAGCGGACCTTGGATTAACAAATCCTCCGACACTGGTAGCCTCCACGGCTCCCTGTCTAGTAGGCGAACGAGATCTGTGTACCACGGACATTGTGGCCAGTCTGGAGCCACCAACAGCACTCTTCCATGATGCACTTCGATCCGCTGCACCATGCGGCCTATCAGCGCCCAAGGCGGAAACACATATAGAGTACCGAGCGTCGGCCACGGCTGCATCAGGGCGTCGAGCCCTTCCGACATCCTCTCTCGCCTCCTGCTCAAGAAACAACTCATCTTTGTGGACTGAAAGGTTGCCATGAGATCCATGATCGGCGGCCCCCATCTGCGGACTATCAGTGCAAACACTTGTGGATTCAGCTCCCATTCCCCCGCATCTACTTGCACCCGGCTGAGGAAATCCACCGTCACATTGTCCTTTCCTGCAATGTGTGCCGCTGACAATGCTGACAGGCGCTTCTCCACCCAAACGAAGGGAATCTCCGCCTCCTGCTCCATGGCCACACTGCCGGTGCTGCCTTTCCGGTTGATGTAGGCTACCGTTGCGGAGTTGTCCAACAGCACTCTCACCGCTCGGCCGGTTACTGCTGTCTCGAAGGCTTGAAGTGTCAGATACACCGCCCTCAGCTCTAACCTGTTGATCGACCACCCGTGCTGCTGGGCGGACCACCGGCCCTGCACATAAAGTTCTCTGCAGTGTGCTCCCCATCCTGCGAGACTTGCATCAGTCAACAGCGTAAGCCTAACGGGCTGCTCCAGAGGCATCCCTGCTTGCAGGGTTCCAGGCAAAAGCCACCACCGTAGAGCTCACCTGACTCGCGAGGGACAGGGAAGACGTTTGCTCAATGCATCGTTCTGATGAGACCAGTGACAAAGTAACGCCCGCTGAAGCAGCCACATATGAAACCTGGCCCAGGGAACCCCCTCCAGGGTTGCCGCCATCTTTCCGAGCATACGAAGATATTCCCATGCCAAAGGCGCCGGGGCAGCTCTGAACTTGATGAGCAGACAGCTTAGGCCTAGCGCCCGGCGACGCAGAAGAAACACCGCCCCTAACCGCGTGTCGAACCGAACTCCCAGATATTCTAGCTTCTGGGCACCAGGCGGCTTTTGGCCGGATTGACCACCTAGCCGAGGTGCTGCAAAAACGTCACCACCTTGTCTGTCACTCGAACGTTTTCCGCCGCTGATTTTGCTCGAATCAACCAGTCATCGAGATAGGGATGAACCAGGATTCCTTCCTTCCGCAACGCCGCCGCCACCACCACCACCATAATCTTGGTGAAAGTCTGCAGCGCCGTTGAGAGCCCGAAAGGTAACGATTGAAACTGAAAATACCTCTGATGGGCCTCTCTGATTGGGATGTGAAGATACGCCTCCGCGAGGTCTAAGGATGTCAAATACTCCCCCTTGCGCACTGCCACAATGATGGACCGCAAGGTCTCCATCCTGAAGTACAGCACCCGCAAACATCGATTGACCCCTTTAAGTCCAAAATAGGGCGTAGATATCCATCCTTTTTCGGCACCACAAAATAAATTGAGTATCGACCCAAATCGCAATCTTCTAATGGCACCGGTCTGATTGCCCACAAGAGCAAAAGACGATCGAGGGTTTTGCGAATTGCCATCGCCTTTTGGGGACACCTGCAGGGAGACCTCACAAAGGAATCTCGGACTGAACCTGCAAATTCCAGAGCGTACCCCTCGCAAATGATTTCTAAAACCCACTGATCCGTCGTGATTTGGGTCCAGGCAGAAAGAAACTCCCGCAGCCTTCCTCCCACTGGGAGACTCCCCACTGGGACCCGCAAGCCTTCATTGGGGTTTTCAAGCTGTCGAGGAAGCGGCGCCTGCGAAACCTCTACTGGCCCCTCGAAAGCTCCGAAAGCCCTGGCCCCCTAGACACAAACCTTCCTCTCTGGGGACCACCGAGCCGAGAAGTACAGAACCTTCTAAGATCCCGAAACTGGCCCTGATATGCTGGAGTGGACCTCCCTGGCTTAGGCTTATCTTCCGGGAGCCGACCGCCCTTAGACTCCCCCAAATCCTTAACTAACTTGTCTAGATTCTCACTAAACAGTAACCTACCCTTAAAAGGAAGCTTCGAGAGACGCAATTTAGAGAATCCATCCGCCGCCCAACTTCGTAACCACAAAGAACGGCGAGCTGCTACAAAGGACGCCATGCTATTGGCTAATGCCCTGATCAAATCATAATGCACATCCGCCAGATATGCGGTGCCTGACTCCAACCGATCCAATTCTGCAGTGCCCTCAGGATCCAGCTGTGCAGCCTGGCGTAATTGCAGAGACCATCGAAGACAAGCTCTCGCCACCCAAGCTCCGCAAATCGAAGCTTGCAATTACAAGGCGTCCGCCTCAAAGGACTGCTTCAACAGGCCATCCACCTTTCTATCCTGCGCATCCTTCAATGCCGCACTACCTTCCACTGGGATTGTGGTCTTCTTAGTGACCGCCGACACCACCGCATCAATTCGTGGGGACCGGAACCACTCCTTGTCCTTATCCGCCAAAGGATAGAGCCTCTTCATTGTTCTGATTGCCCTGAGACCAGCCTCTGGCTGGTCCCACACGTCCTATATCATCTTATCTACCACCCGGAGGACGGGAAACACCACTTGCGCTTGCCTCACCGCCTGAATGATAGGGTCCTCTACCCCCTCCTCCTCAGTCGGTGAAGCTGCCGCCAGGTTCAACATCTGAAGGGATTCTGTAATAAGAGCCATCAGCTCCTCCTTGCGGAACACCCGGATGGATCTTTGCCTGATCCTACGGTTCCTGAAGCTCTCCCTCTTCTAAATCTTCCATATCTGCCTCAAATTCCAGGTCGGCCTCATCCGTGTCATTCCCTTCCATGTCCTACGGAGACTGATCGCTGGGCCGCGACCTCTTTGCGGGTCTGGGGAAAACTCCGCCCCTGCTATATGAACTGGACTGCCGCACAGACGCAGGCCGCGACGAGGCTTCTGGTAAAATCCCTTGACGCTGTCTGCAAAACGCCTGATGCATAAGTCGGGACAAAAAGCTCCAAACTGGGTACTGGCCTCCAGGACTGGCGATGCCCGAGTCAGACCACCCTTGGACTCCTGGGATCCCCCCCAAAGTAGACGCCAAAACTACCTGCTCTTCTGATCCCGCCGTCGCCAGCTGTGGCTCCTGGCCAGATTTGGTATCCATCTGCCGCTCCACGCTCGCGGACCCCGCCGCGCAACTTCTGCAGACTCCCGAATCTGCGGCAGTGCCCCTGCGGGTGCCGCAGAGAACGCACTGAGGCTGGGCTGCCATCCTTTAGACCCCCACACCCTAGAGGGATCCCTGGATCTCATTCCTGCTTCCTTTTTATTTTACTTTCCTATTTTGTTTTAGCAAAGAAAAAACCAAGACCGTCTAATACAAAAACCCCCCAAAAGCCCAGACAAATTGGGCCTCAGGGCTGAGGTATACTTCCTTGAAAACCTTGGACTTATCAACCAGCAACGGATTAGGCCCCCTCAGAAGCCGCGGCGGTTTAAAATAAAAACCACGGCTTTAAACCCTTTCTTCGCGCCTAACACACACACAGAGACCCACAGCAAATAATGCCGCCTGAAAAGTTCTGCCCGGAGCTTTGCTACAAACTGCTCCTGCAGCTCAAAATGGCCACCGCTACCGGAGCGCGCCAGAAAAAAAAAGGGCACCAAAAACAGCACGGGATGCGAGACTCGGGGAATGGCTTCCACCCCTCCGGACGCCAAAGAAATTTGCAGCCACAAACAAAAAATCCGAAGTAAAAAGCCCTTGTCAAACTTACGGGTCTTCAACAGGCTCCAGCCCGCGGTACAGCTTAAAGCAGAGCAGCACCGTCAGCGAGCCTCTCGTCCTTGTGCCCCCAACGCCTGAAACAGCCGCGGCTCCTTTCCTAGACAGCAAATGCTGCTGTGATCCTGTTCAGGGCTCTCCCCCGTGCTGTCTAGGGGGAGAGATCTGATATATGAGCCTGCAGCTCCCCCCGACACAAGGCAGGCAGGGACCGCACCAGCACAAAGTTGTGCTCTTTCCTCGAAGGTCTCTTCACTCATTAATGTTTTTTTTTTTTTTTTAAAGGGGCAGCCCCAAATAAATTTAAAGGAACTCCAAATGAAATTTAAAAAAGGCCAAATTGACAGTACCCCTATACTAACTATGCTAATGCTCCTTGCGTGTTCCTCAAGTGAGCCCAGCACCTAGGCTCACTACGTCCTCCTGCTGCATGGAGACTGGACACACTGGGGCTGATGGGAAGGTGCAGTAGACTACATCCAGTGAGATCATGAATTTGACGGGTCCAGTCTCCAAGCTGCAGGAGGAGGTGCACAACCCAAAGGTGGAGGACTGAACTGTAGGAACGATAAGGAACTGTTCAATGCTCTTAGATAAACTAATAGTAATATCATCAAAGGGTCCTTGGATGGCTTTTGGTTATTTAGGTCTCTTACTATAAATGGTTGGTTTTTTTTCCAGATTTCATCTTCAATAAATTCACCTGCACCCAAAGTTGTTTTTATAATTAGAATTTAACATTTTGTTTCCTTATTATTATATTAAATGTAAAAACAATTCAAAGAAAAAAAAGAAAACAGTGTCCATAGAATCAATATACCTAGCCCTCATAGAGAAGAAAGCAAAGTCATTAACAAAAACTACTCCTCAAGTAAGAAGGAACCCTTTTTGTTAATTATATCCAACAAAGTTGCTTTCCCTCATATCGCCCCACCTTATATTTTAAAGAAAAAAAAAGAAGAAAGTAAAAACATGGGATAAGCAATTTTACCCTACAGAAACTTTTCTAATGCAATGGATCTAAAAACATGGGGGGAGGGGGGATATTCAGCAGCAGCGACTGGTGCTTGTAAAGTGCCCAGCCATTGCTGCTGAATACTAACCCCGGATGTTCAGTGCTGGGGTCATATCTGGCCACAGACATTAAATATCCAGGTCACCCCAGAAACAGGAAGCTAACCAGGCAATGGTGATATTGAGCCACTGTCCTGTTAGCTTCCACAGGAAAGTTAGGCCAGTCTTTGCCGCACCTTACTTTACCCATGTGTCACTAACCAGGCAGCGGCTCAATATCGCTGCTGCCTGATTAAGCAATGGGCGCTGCCTCCGTTCACAACATGCCCCGATGCTAACCACATAGAATCAGGCCATGTAGGGGTGGCACCAGTGGTGGGATTTGGTTGGTTGGCCCAGTTCGAGCAAAGTGGTTCCTGCTATGGGTCACGTTCGCCAAACCGGGCCTTAAACAGCATCCCGTTGCTGCACTGGCAGGAATCCCCCCACCTGCCAGTGGTTCATGGCATCGGGAAGCGCAGCATCTGGAAAGCTCCCGATGCTGTCAAACCATTGGTAGGTGGGAGGATCGGGCTACCAGGGAGTTAACTGCCCTGTGGTGGCCACCACAGCCCAAGCGTGCAGCACTGCCAACCACTCAGCTCCTCCAGTGACAGGATTGATCTGAACCAGTTCCTGATTGGATTGAATCCCGTCACTGGGCGGCACCCACAGATATCCAGCGGCACAAACCGTATTAGCGCCACTGCAAACCATGTAAATGTCTGAATATTTTCCCCATACTGATTATTTTGAAAGCCTAATCAAACACTTGCAAGAGAATCTTTAGTAAAATGAAGCACCAAGCTTTCCTACATAACTGTGCAACACAAGTTACATTTGAAAATATTTGAATTTTCTGTCCAGAAAACAAAGCCGCCTTCTGCTCAAAGTAAGTTCAAAGCCTTATCTTACTTTGAAGAAATGAAACTAAAAGCAAGGCCCTTTCAGCAATTTCATCCTACGTTCCAAAAAACCCAGGAGATTAAAACTTACAGCAAATTTCACTGTATTGAGCCCATAGTCAATCCTTCTAGAAAGTCAAACATTTTTAGAAACTTAATACTTGGTGATCTTCATCCCATCTATATTAGATGGGCATAGGATCTAAGTGCTTAAAACCCAGTTTGTACAATAATTGTTAACTGGCTGCAGAAAGATTAAACATAGAAAACAAAGACGATCTCTGTGGAACTCTAAAAGTAATAGATCACAATTCAGCCTTTTCTTGGGCAATCTTTGCACAACAAAATTATGAACCAAGCAAGGACATTCCCTAAAATGCCCAAATCACTTAAAGACACATTTTGCATAGATCATCGAGGAAGGAATTGGAACGTCCAGTTCTCGATGTTCACAATTCCACTGGTATTTTACAGAAGGCTCTGCCAAATGTGGAACCTTTTGTATAATATGTACAAGAGAAGCAGCAATTTTGAAAGGCTGTATGTGGGTAAAAAAAGCATCATCATAAGGCAGCTTCAATGTATAATTGCCGGTACTTATGCAAGGAAATGACCATTTTGAAACCTCCATATTCAGGTGCTGGCAAGTATATGTATAATCCTAATCTCAGAAAACTGCATGTATAAATGGCAGCAATTAAAGTTGGAAGAAGCCAGAGATTTATTTTTAATTGTTTAAGGCATAAATAAAAAATCTCCCATGTTAAGCCCTGGCTGAAACAAGCACATTTTTAATTTCTATATGTGCCTCTCAGGTGGTGTAGAACCAGAGGGGTAAATTTGTTTACATATACACGCATTCCTATTGAACAACTGGAAACATGCAGAAATTTTTGGTCTACCTAAACCATGCCCCCTAGCTTTTTCTGTATCCCAACCATCTCCACACGCAAATAGCAGCTTTCTGAAATGACCATCTACACATGTAACCTATCTACATATATGAATGCCACTACCAATACATGAAGATGCTTTTAAAATTACCTCCTGAGCCTTTCTAATAAAAAGTAATGGTTGAACAGACTGTATGTTACTGAAAGATTCAAATGCATAAGTATCCCTTCTCTCCTTTCTCTAATAGAAGGCAAAACTATTTTAAAAGTGAATCACCATCATTTTGTGCTAAATTGCTGTCTATATCTTGAAAGGAAAGAATCCAAAAGATCATGGAAATCCAAAGAGAATAGCAAGTCACCTGCTGCTAGGGCTTCCAACAGACTAGTCATAAAAGAAATCTTGACAATTAGCTGATTATTACTACCCTGCAATGGATCAGCATTGGCAGCTTTTAAATGAAAAAATACCACAATACCTCATAATTTAAAAGGATAAACACCCGTGGCTAATGCTGAATCTGCTTGGCTAATGCTGAATCTGCATGTCCAAAAAAAAAGAAGTTTTGTTTGTATTATTTTAAAGCAAATTCTTCTAATTTCTCATACACTTTTTCATGTTTGTTTAACCTATATGTTTTTTTTTCAGACATGCATGTATGTGAGCAAGAACTTTAAGCACGCAATCAACTGTACACAAATTAATTCATAGGTCTATATGCATACACACGATTTGTATGCAAGTTAATTTTTTTTTTTTATGATGTCAAGTCAATGCTGATTCCTGGTGACCCAGCAGCCCTGGGTTTTCTGGGCAAGGGATGACCAGAAGTAGATTGCGAGACCTTTTCTTCAGAGGCAAGAGAGGGTAAAGTGACTTGTCCCAAAGTTACAAGGTGTGCCAGTGGGAATCTATCCCAAATCTCCTGGGTGTTAGGCTGTTGCTCTAACCACTAGACTACTCCTCCACTCCTAAAATTTTAGGTGCCCAAAATAATTGAATGTGTGCTCATGAATGCACACCTCTAAAGTAAGTTAACCATACCATCTCAAACAATTTGGGGGGATTTCTAAAAATTCAGCTAAGAACAAATCTCAAAGGTAATTTTATAAAGTCATTAATACATGTATGTAGCAGTTTATGCGTTTTAAAGTCTCTTATAAAATACTGACAGGATGCATACTTTGTTGGTAGGTATAGTTGGCTGAGCAGTCTGGGAAGAGCATGAGAAGAGTTCGCAAGTATGCACACAGAGTAAACAATTTTCTAATTGTATCAGTCCAATATTAAAAAAAAACTCAATTCCTAAAATTTATGGTCCTAAGATTCAGCCCTTATAATGCGCCACGCACGCAGCGCTGCACAGGTAACCTACAAGAGGTAGCCAACATATAAGAGACAGTCCCTGCCTGTCAGAGTCATGCTCATCGGAGCTTACAATCTAGTTAGAACAGTGCAGAGCATTAGTCAGTTCTGTGCAAGGTACGGTGTGGTACAGTTTGGTCGAAAGTTTGGTCATAAACGTTGACGGGGGTTAGGGTAAGATGAGGATGGAAGTCAGGATCTGAATGCAACGGTGAAGAGGTGGGTCTTCAACCTGGATTTGAAGAGGGCCAGGGAGGGTGCCTGGTGCACAGACACAGGTAGGCTGGTTCCAGGCGTACGGTGCAGCAAGGTGAAAGAAGCGCAGATGTTAAGATAGGCTCCTAAATGTGTTTCATATTTTCAGCTATACTAAGAAGCCTAAATTTTCAACTGAAAATTCATCCTAATTTAGGAGCTTAAAATTTATGCTCCTATATTTAGGCGACATTCATTTGCCTAGATTTATGAGCCTAATGCTGAAAATCAGTGTTAAGCTACTAACTAATTTTCCTCACCCTAAATCTACCCCTACTGTCACCTACTTTGTATGCTCCTAAATTTAGGAGTTTAGTGAAATGTTAAGAAAATATTTAGGCACTTAGCTCAAGTAAATTTTCAACAAGGCCAATTTAGGAGCATAAAGCCTTTGAATGTTGGGCCTTGTGTGTTCTTGCATACTTTGGGGCAGGCATGTTTACTAACATGTGCTACTGTAAACCAGTAAACTGTAATGTGCATTCAGCTCCAAAGGTTAATGTAGAAGGTGAAGCAAATCCACACTGTTGGGGCTGTGCATTGCATATCCCCCTGCGGTTACTGTGAAGAGAGACACTTCAATGAACTACAATGCACACACTTCATGAGGGTGCACTTACCACCACACACTGAGAAGGCGGTAAGTACACCCGCACTAATAGCAACATTCACAGTTAGTGCATACCAATGATGCCTGCATTAACCACATTATATGTTCAACAACTGCTCGTTTGATTCAGTTTTCTTTTTATTTGGCAACTTTCATTTTTATTAAATTGAAGAGTCAAAAAGAGTATACAATGCTAGCAGTCAACGTCACAGTTATTACAAAGCCATATTACACAAAATAGTACATTCAGAACAGGTTAACAATCATAAACTAAACACAATAGTGTCAATTACATCTCCCATCTTAACTTATCCATATGAAGCCCACTATTCACAGTGTAGCTAAGGGAGAATTAATAAAGCTAAGGGAGAATAACTAAAGAGGAAAAAAGGGAAAAAAGAAAAGAGGTGACAAACCCTTCCTTTCCAATATAACTCAATACCCTACCTGGAACCGAACACAAATCAATGTACATAAATCATATTCACCGTGACAATACTCCCCCTCATGAACAAGGAGCTACACTAACCAGAAATTAAATAAACTCTACAATAAAGGAACAGAAAGCGTAGTTACTCATCTGTAACAGATGATCTCCGGGAACAGCAGGAATTTAGTCTTCCCATATGGGTATCGTTGGTAACGATGGAGCCCACGCGGGAACGCTCCCCAACATCAAATAAGAATGCTTTTGGGAGCATCCCACAGCGCATGTGTGCTGCCTTCCCGCCTATGTACCTCTCTCACTTCAGTTAAGTTTATAGCTGAGACCAAAGGAGAGAAGCAGAGAAGAGATAGAGACAACTCCTAGGGGAGGTGGGTGGGTTGTGAAGACTAAATTCCTGCTGTTCCAAGAGATCATCTGTTACAGGTGAGTAACTACGCTATCTCCAAGAACAAGCAGGAATGTAGTCTTCACATATGGGGACTCCCCACCTGAAAGATGCCATGGGGTGACCCCAGCAAGCTGTGAACCCAGATGAGATGGGTCATGCTTCTTCCCATGGACCTCTGGCATCCAAACCGTGGATGGTGGGTAGGAGTTGTACTAAGTATGGAAGAGATGCTGAAGAACAGCCTGGCCAAACGAGGCATCCCGACGGGAGTCCTTGTCTAAGCAGTAGTGGACTGTGAAGGGGTGTACCGAAGCCCAAGTGGCTGCTCTACAGATGTCATCAATGGACACAGAACGAAGGGTAGCCGTTGAGGCTGCCATTGCTCTCACATTGTGAGCTGTGACATAGACCTCGAGAGAGAGTCCTTTACTCTGATAAGTATAGTATATTCAATCTGCAATCCAATTTGACAGAGTTCTTTTGGAAACTGGAAGTCCCAAATGACTAGAGTAAAAAGCCACAAAAAGCTGAGAAGATTTTCTATGTGGCTTAGTTCTTTGGAGATAAAAGGCTAAGGCTCTTTTACAATCCAATGTGTGAAGATTCCTTTCCGCACTAGAGGCATGAGGCCTAGGGAAGACTATAGGAAGATAAACAGACTGGTTTAAGTGGAAAGGCGAAACCACCTTTGGCATAAAGTGAGGATGAGTCCTGAGGACTACTTTATCATGGTGGAACCTTGTCTAAGGAGGGTCAGCTACTAATGCCTGTAGTTCACTAATGCGTCTTACAGAAGTGATGGTAATTAGGAAAATAACTTTCCATGAAAGAAATTTGAGGTCTGAAGTGGCTAAACGTTCAAAGGGAGGTTTCATAAGCTGACCAAGAACAAGATTCAGATCCCATGCCACTGGTGGTGGTTTAATGGGAGGTTTTGTTAAAAGTAGGCCTCTCATAAATCTTGATACAAGTGGATGAGAGGAAATAGGTTGTCCATCGAAAGGTTTATGAAAAGCAGCAATAGCACTAAGATGGACTCTCACTGAATTGGTCTTTAGACCAGAAGTTGATAATTGGAGGAGATACTCTAGTAGCGACTCTACAGGTACCAAAAGGGGGTTAAGTCCTTTTTGTGAACACCAGAGAATATTTTCCACTTAAAAGCGTAGGAACGTCTTGTGGAAGGTTTTCTGGAAGCCAGAAGGATATTCTTTTACTTGTTGAGAAAGGTTAATATCCTGGAATTCTAGGCTTTCAGTAACCAGGCCCTGAGATGTAGGGACTGGGAACTGGGATGCAGTAAGCATCCGTCCTCCTGAGACAGAGGTTCTGGAGCATTCCCCAACTCCAAAGGAGTGGTTTGAGAGAGACGCAGAAGAGGATACCACGTTTGTCGTGGCCAACATGGAGCTATGAGTATCATACGACCTCTGCCTCTCTGAAGTTTGAATAAAGTTTTGGGAATGAGGGGAATGGGTGGGAAGGCATAGAGGAAGTCCTGACCCCAGTGGAGTAGGAAAGTATCTCTTGCCTGACAGCTGTGAGCAGGGATTCTGGAACAGAATTGGGGAAGTTTGACATTCTGTGGACTTGCAAAGAGGTCTATATCTGGTGTTCCCCAGATTTGAAATACTCGAGCAAGTTGGTATGAGTGGAGGGACCACTCGTGTGGCAGCAGTATTCGATTGAGTCTGTCTACCCATGCGTTTTGAATGCCTGGAAGGTATACCGCAAACAGGTGAATTTGCAACTCTCTGGCGAGAGCCCATAGTCACAAAGCTTCGTTGTATAGCGACAGAGAGCCTGTTCCGCCTTGCTTGTTCACATAGAACATAGCTACCTGATTGTCGGTTTGGACCAGAACTGTTTTGTTTAAGCGTGGGGATATTCAGCCTACTGGGACCTGAGTATCCAGATAACAAAGGTTTAAATCTATGGAGAAAGCTTGCTTCTTCAAGGAGGGGGGAGGAGAAAGTTCTTTGTTCTCATCTCACACCTGGCCTGTGACAACACCTACGGGTCAGAGACCGGCTGCAGGAGCTGTGGATATTTCACAAAGCTAAGACTCTAATTTTCTTTCTCATCTCTGCTGGTTTCAGAGTTTAACTGTTTGTTTTGTGGGAATTGCTGATATTAAGATTAACTGTGCTTATAAATTAAGCTTGGGGATAATCTGACTTACTGCTTTTCTGGGTAGCCTTGGAGCAGATATCTGTGGGTGCCCCCAGTTCAGGAACAGCCTACTGGCCAGAGACACTTAGGTTCCCGCCCACCCTACCCCTCGCCCCACCCACCCCAGGGGCTCCATTGCCTATATAGTACTTGCACAGGTTGCCATCTATCCCTTTAACTTGGGTTAGAGCCCACATCTTCTTTCTCCTTTTTTCTTCTTCCTCTTCTCCTCCTAGGACTGCTTATTCAGCATGTCATCTATTCAGTGCAATAACTGCAGTACTTTCATTCCAAGATGAATCATTTGGAACCTCAGAGCTTGTCCCATGTGTCTCAGGTCAGCTGCCATGCATAAAGAACTGACTCTACTAAGGGAAGACCCAGCTGCCATGCATAAGGAGGTGACCCTACTGAGGGAGGAACTGGCTGCAATAAAGCACACCTCTTCTAGGATACAAACTGAATATCCACCACCGCTCCCACAAAGCATCAAACACCCCAGGAACAAGTGGATCACAGTGGGTTCTGGTAGATTGAGACCTGTCACGCACAGACATCCTTAATGCCTTCTCTGCCTTGGCTAATGAGGATGAGGAACTGAGGGAGGAACTGGCTGCAATGAAGCGCACATCTTCTAAGATACAAACTGAACAAAGTGCACCACCGCTCCCAGGAACAAATGGATAACAGTGGGTTCTGGTAGATTGCAGTCTATGACAGAGGCATCCTATGCATCTTGAGATATCCCTGCATAATGCCTTCTCTGCCTTGGCGAATGAGGATGCCCAATCCAAAGAAACTGAAGGGCCCTTAAATGAGACAGACAATGCCCAATCTCCTGCTAAAGGACCAAATATGAAGAAAACCTCACCAAACAGCAAACTACTACTACTTGGAGATTCCATCATCAGTGGCATCAACTTGGGAACACAGTTCAAAGGAGAGAAGATAGTCAGGTCCCTCCCAAGCTCTTCTGCCAGCAAGAACACAAACCACATTGTTGAAGTACTTAGCACAGAATGTGAACACGCCAAACTTGATGTTGTTATCCACTTGGGCACAAATGACCTGGCTAGAAACAGTGCCTCTATAGTCCAAAAGGACTTCCAATCTCTGGGAGAGAAACTCAAGCCCATTGTTAACACTGTTGCATTCTCAGAGGTTCTACCTGTGCTTGGTAAGGGGGCAAAAAGGCTGCATCACATTAACAGCTTTAATACATGGCTCCAGACCTGGTGCAAACAAGAAGGATTCAGATTTATTGGCGACTGGGGTAACAGATGGAACAAGAGACTATACTGTGCTGATGGACTACATCTCTCTGTCGCAGGGAAAAGAATCCTAAGTGAAAAATTCAAGCAATATGTGGATATTTTATTTATTTATTTTATTTATACATACATTTATATACCGCATCTTCCAAGGTTCAGTTGCGGTTTACAGTTGAACAACACTTAACAAAACAAGTTTGTTTTACAGGGAACGTCATATTATAACAGAACATATCTACAAGGAACATCAAATTTATATATAGTATATATGGTCTAAACATTGTAAGATAAAATAGAACAGGTTAACTATATACAGTTTTATGTATATATATACAAGGAGGTGAACGGATATAAGTTGTGAGATATGCATTTAAACTAGAAAAAGGGGGTGACAGATGTAGAAGGTCAAGCTCTGGACATCACCCCCTGCAAAAGCAGATTAAAATCAGAAACAGCCACACTTTTAAACCACACATCAAAAACAAGTGGGAAGATGTAGGCAGAACAAAATCAATGCTAAATACACACAAGCCAGGTAAATGCTGGAAAGCAATGAGCACAAATGCTCGAAGCTTAGCCAACAAAGTTCCAGACCTAGAAGCCCTAATAGTGGAAATGGATTTGGACATTGTAGCCATTACAAAAACATGGCTAAACGAATCGCATGATTGGGATATAGTCATACCTGGCTATAATCTATTCAGAAGAGACAGAGAAAATGAAAGAGGAGGAGGAGTAGCCTTGTATGTCAAAAGCAATATTAAAGCTACTGAAATGCAGGGGGCATGGGGAAAAGAAGAAGCAATCTGGATTGTGTTGGAAAGAGGAGATGGAACTGTCATCCATACTGCTGTAGTCTACAGACCTCCAGCAGAAATTGAAGAGATAGATAACAAATTGATTATAGATATTGCCAAGATAGCCACAAAAGGGGAAGCAATCATATTGGGAGACTTTAATCTACCTGATGTGGATTGGATTACTCCTTCTGCAAATCTGGAAAGCAGCAAAAAATTTGTGGATGCTCTCCAAGATGCGTTACTTAGACAAATGGTGATGGAACCAACCAGGGAAAGCTCAACGCTGGATTTAGTGCTCACCAACAGTGATAGCATGTTGAATGTCTGCGTGAGTGCCCCGTGAGCAGCAGCGATCATCAAACGGTGTGGTTTGAGATATATGCCAAGGTACAAGCTAATCATAGCAAGCTCAAAGTCCTAAACTTTAAAAACATCGACTTCAATAAAATGGCCGAGTACCTAAAGGAGGAGCTGACAGGGTGGAAGGAGATAAGGGAAGTGGAACTGCTATGGGCTAAACTAAAGGTGGCAATAAAAGGGGCAACAAATAAATATGTAACAAAAGTAAACAAGAATAAGTGGAGAAGAAAACCCATTTGGTTTTCCAAAGAAGTGGCTGCTCAAATAAAGGCAAAAAACACAGCTTTCGCAAGATTCAAAAGCTCGCAAACAGAGGAACACAGAAATGAATACAGGATCAAAATCAAAGAGACAAAGAGAGAAAAAAGGATTGCAAAATCAAAGGCAGAGGAAAAGATGGCTAATGATGTTAAGTGTTGCGACAAAACCTTCTTCAGATATATTCGGGAAAGGAAGAAGATCAGAGGTGGAATTGCAGGACTCAGAAGTGCTGCGAAAGGACTGGTGGAAAGTGACACTGAAAAAGCGAAATTGCTAAACGAATACTTCTGCTCTGTTTTTACTAAAGAAAGTCCTGGAGAAGGACCACCTGTGACTCCCAAATATTATAAAAACGGGAATGAAGTAGATACCACACCATTCACAGAAGATGATGTGTTAGAACAACTTGCAAAACTGAAAGTGGACAAGGCCATAGGACGGGATAGGATACATCCCAGGATTCTGAAAGAGCTCAGAGAAGTTCTTGCAGGGCCGTTAAAGGATGTTTTTAACAGATCCTTGGAAACAGGAGAGGTTCCTCAGGACTGGAGAACGGCTGATGTCATACCTCTACACCAAAGTGGTGAAAGGGAAGAAGTGTCAAATTACAGGCCCGTGAGCCTTACCTCGGTGGTGGGAAAAGTAATGGAGGCGCTCCTAAAAGAGCGAATAGTGAACTGTCTCAAAACCAACAGGTTGCAAGACCCAAGGCAACATGGTTTTACCGAAGGACAAACAAACAAATCTGATTGAGTTCTTTGACCGGGTGACCAGGGAGCTAGATCAGGGACATGTGATGGATGTCATCTACCTGGATTTCAGCAAAGCCTTTGATACTGTTCCTCATAGGAGGTTTATCAATAGCTTGGGGATGGATCCTAAGATGGTAAATTGGATCAGAAATTGGTTGACTGACAGATGACAGACGGTGATGGTAAACGGAGCTCACTCGGATGAAGGGAAGGCGATTAGCGGGGTGCCCCAGGGGTCGGTCCTGGGCCTGGCACTGTTCAAAATATTTGTGAGTGATATTGCTGAAGGACTGAATGGAAAAGTATGTCTTTTTGCAGATGACACGAAAATTTGCAATTGAGTTGACTCCCCCGAGGGAGTGGTTAACATGAGGAAAGATCTACAAAAGCTGGAAGAATGGTTTAATGCTTGGCAATTAAGATTTAATGCAAAGAAGTGCAGAGTCATGCACTTGGGTAGCAGAAATCCAAGGGAAATGTACGTGATGGGGGCGAGAGGTTAGTATGCACGGATCAGGAGAAAGACCTTGGTGTGATTATTTCTGAAGATCTCAAGGTGGCAAAACAGTGCAACAAGGCAGTGGCAAAAGCCAGGAGGATGTTGGGCTGCATGCAAAGAGGAATCACCAGCAGAAAGGAAGAGGTACTTATGCCACTGTACAAGTCACTGGTGAGGCCTCACTTGGAATACTGTGTTCAGTTTTGGAGACCGTATCTTGCAAAGGATCTAAAAAGACTGGAAACTGTTCAGTGGAAGGCGACCAAAATGATTTGGAGCCTGCGTCAGAAGCCTTATGAGAAGAGACTTGAAGACCTAAACATGTACACTTTGGAGGAGAGGAAGGACAGGGGAGATATGATTCAGACCTTTGAATACTTAAAGGAAAATAATGAACAAACAAACCTCTTCCAAAGACGGGGAAGCTGTACAACTAGAGGGCACAACATGAAGCTGCGAGGTGGTAAATTGAAAGGCAATGTCAGGAAATACTTTTTCACAGAAAGGGTGGTGGATGCTTGGAATGCCCTCCCGATGGAATTGGTGGGGGCAAACACGGTGACGGAATTCAAAATGGCATGGGACAGACACAGTGGGTCCCTTTACAGCAACAGGATAAAATCAAAATAAACTGAACCATCTAATTTCTCAACAAATAGGGGTGTCCTACATAGAGTGGTGGGTTCACCCCTAAACAGGGACGTGGGAAGGGGTGGCGGAGCGGCAGGTGCACCTACTCTTGCCATCATGCTGGGCAGACTAGATGGACGATGCTGGTCTTTATCTGCCGTCATTTACTACGTTACTATGTTACTATGAGATGGGTTTGAAAGACTTGAATAGCATTGAAAATGGCTCTCAGCTCTAGGAGGTTTATGTGAAGGGAAACCTCCTGTGAGGTCCAAAAACTCTGAGTAGAGAGATCGTGCAAGTGGGACCCCCAACCCATCTTGGACGCATCTGTTGTTAGGGTGCTGGAAAGGAGAGCCTATGAGGAGGTTTTCTAGAGATTGCCACCATTGCAGGGATGAAATCAGACATGTGGTGTTTCTGATCTTGTCCATTAACTGACCTGAGGCCTGTGACCATTGAGAGGAAAGGGTCCACTGGACTGCTCGCATGTGGAGGCGAGCATAGGGAACCACATGGACAGCGGATGCCATGTATCCCAAAAGATGAAGCATCTCTTGAGCAGTAAGAAATACGTTTATAGATGCTTGAGATGCAGTTGTATTATTCGTAGATAGCATGGCTGTGGCAGGAAAGCCCTTGACTGCCGTGTGTCTAGACGAGCCCCTATGAATTCGAGAGATTGAGAGGCGGTGAGGTGAGATTTTGGGAGGTTTATGAGCAGTCCTAAGTATTGAAGAATTCCCATTGCTTGAGAAAGAGCGAAGCTGGCCTCTGGAGCTGGCGATGCTCGAATGAGCCAATCGTCTAAGTAAGGGAAGACGAATATTCCCAGAGTCCTCATAAATGCTGCTACCACTGCCATGCATTTTGTGAAGACCCTTGGAGCAGAGGCCGTTCCGAAAGGAAGAACTCTGTATTGGAAGTGTCTTCCTTGGACCAGAAATCGAAGGAACTTCCTGTGATCTGAGTGGATGAGAATATGCGTGTACTGTCATGCAGCGAGGGCTGATGAGAGCCCAGTTGATAGAAAAGGTGTTTTTCACAGAGAAAAAGACTTGCAATATTCCCAGGAACCAGCTAGAGGGAGCAAGAGTGTCTTCAGGGAGACTGAAGAGCCACGCCCAGCTGGTCATGAGGAAATGCTAACCAGCTTCCAATCCTCACAGGCAGGAGGGCTTCGTAAGGGAAGTGTGGAAGACTGGAGAGGAAGGAGAAGAGGCAGCAGAGGCAACAGACGAAGCAGCAGCAGAGGCAACAGACAAAGCAGCAGCAGAAGTAGCAGCCCTAGCAGAAGCAAGGGGAGAATCACTGGCAGCACCAAGAGAGAGAGGTGGAAGTGGAAACCTGACTACTCTAGTGCTAGAGGATTCCCAGGAGGGAGAGGTAATTCCCCAGGAGCTGAGGAAGGACCTAAGGAGGTGTCAGCTCAAGCCAAACTGAGAGCTGTTTGCCCTCAGAGGCAAAAGCACTGCTGTAACTGCAACCCTAAGCCAAACAAGAATCAGCTGGAGAAGCCAAGCCACATTGGGTCAGAAAGCCAGAAGCTGGGCTTGTACAGGGGCAGGCCTTCACCAGAAGAAGGAAGTCAAAGGCTACAGGGTAAGCCTAACCTGCATAGAAAAGGAATTCACCAAGCTGCTGCCTGGGAAAAGCAGGCAGTGGAAGAAAGCCGGTTACTTGAGGATTGCGGCCATACAAGGTATGAGAAATGTATGCCTGATAAGAAAGCTGTGAATGTTAAAAGCTATGATAAAGCGGCTAGAAAACCTCTAAAGAAAGAGGATACTTTAAAGACTAATACAGCACGTGGCCGACGCCCTAGGCTAGGCCAAGGACACTGGGGAACTGCTACAGAAAATATACAAAACCCCTGAATGTGTTTTACAAGAAACCAGGGATATAGAATCAGAGCTTCCTGATATCGAGCCAATGCAAGTGGAACTGGCAGGAGATTTGTCTGACCATGAGATGGACTGTATACTTTGCATTTCTGAAAGTTTAGAGTCACTGCCAGACTTGTGATTGGGTGAATTGCCAGCAGAGCATTCTGTATTTTGTTTGAACACCTCCATTCCTGTGACGTATAACAGTTTTGCTTTGAACCCTGAGTTTGTTTTCTACCTGAGTTAAGGACATTTGCTTTAAAGTTGTAACCCACTATTTTGAACCACTGTGAAAAGGGAAATAAAAGCCTTATTAATTCCCACCACTCAGCTTGATCATTTCATTGAAGATTGGAGCTAAAGCAACTACAAGGACCAAGAGCCATTTGGGCCTTTAGAAGACTCTCCAATCTTAACCTTATATTTTTGTGTCGCACCTGCCCTGGCGTCCACTGGCCATCAGGGAAGTGTTGCTGACAGTACGCATCTCTTAGATCTAGAGAACAAAGCCAGTCCTGACTTTGAAGGTATGGTAGGAGTGTCCCGAGGGAGATCATTTTGAACTTTTCTCTGAACAAATATCTGTTTAATTCTCTGAGGTCTAGTATAGGCCTGTGTCCCCCTGTCTTCTTTGGAATAAGAAAATAGGGGGAGTAAAACTCCATCCCCTGTTGGGGTATGGGTACTTCTTCGATTGCTCCTTGAGCGAGGACTTCCTGCCACAAGAGGTTGGTGGCAGGGGCCTGAGAATTGAACTGTTTTATTATTGTAGGTGGGGGCAAGTTGAGAAAATGAAGCTTGTACCCCAGTCATACAATGAACAGAGTCCAGTTTTCTGATGTTATTTGTTGCCATCTTTTGGCAAAATAGCATAGTCTTCCTGGAATGGTTAAGGGTTCTGGACCTTTCAGGGGCAGAATGACTAAGTTCTCTAGGTGGAAGTCAAAGACCCTGAGGGGGCTGGGTCTGTTGAGCTCTTTGAGCTTGTGGCTTTCTTTGCTGTCTGTTCTGTTGTTGCCCCTTCTGGAGAACATGAAGCGGACAGTGGCTTTGATGGGTGTAAGATGGGTAAAGCTTCTTTTTCTTACTGAAAAAGGTCTTTTTTGAATGTATTCTTCTTTGCTAGGTTGGCTGTAGACTTTGATAGTCTGTTCAAGGTAGTATTTTCAGATTCAAGCTGATTAGCCTTGTCCTGCCAGTCCTTGACAAAGAGATTTTCTCCTGTACAAAGAATGTTTCCCAGCTTTTCTTGTACCCACTGTTCTAAGTCTGATGCCTGAAGCCAAGCAATACGACGTGCTTCTATGGATATAGCAGAGGTTCTGCTAATACATTCAAAGCAATCAAAGGTAGCACGATTCATGAATTTAGAGACATTCTGGGCATGCTTGACCAGAATAAGGTAGTCTGCTCTTTTTTCCTCCGAGACACAAGGGCTAACGAGTTCTAAGTCTTTTGTGACTTCTTCCAGGAACATTCCCATATAAAGAATATAGGAAATGATCCTGGTTGATAGCATGGAGGATTGAAAGCATCGACGCCTAAAGGCATCAAGTATCCTGGATTCCCGGCCTGGAGGATTAGAAGAATGTGTTTTAGCACTCTTGATTCTTCGCATGGCCGATTCTACTACCATTGAATGGTGTGGTAATTGAGTTTTTTGAAAACCAGGACAACTTGGCACTCAGTACATAGTGTCAAGGCATCAGGAATGTGAAGATATCGTTAAAGGAATTTCCCACATTCTCAACATCATATCATGTAAGATCTTGTGAATGGGAAGCATAGCTGCCTCCTTGGGAGCCATAGGGTATTGTATAATTCTTATTTCTTCTGCCCTAGGTTCCTTTTCTGGAATCACAGTGATTGCAAGGCCCTTTGCTAAATCACGTATGAAATCCTGGAAGGACATATCTTCTGGAGGAAACATCCTGCGTTGAGGAGGAGGAGTTGAATCCTCTAGTAGGTTCGCTCTGGTACCGGTAGAATTGTCAGAGTTATCGGAATCGGAAGACTCAAAGGCACTCTGTACTGGGTGCTCCTGTAACGCATGGTATCGGTACCGCTCAAAGTCGGTACCAAAATGTCTCGGTTCCTGATCCCCGATACCCGAGATAGACTCAAGGCTCGGCATGGGGGGAAGCAGTCCTGTCGAAGCAGGTACTGTCGGTACCGATACCTGTTGAACCGTCTGTAGTGGTCTTAGCAGTACCGAAGCTGCTAAGAGGGACACTAGACTGTGTTCAATAGCGAGGATTCTTTTATCCATCGCTCCTGCCGATGCCTGGGTGTCTGTACCGGTGGAAGCGGCTACGACACCAGAAAATGGCACCAGTAGTTCTGCAGAGGTGGAAGCCTCTGGGACATCCTGGAGCCCCGTTAATGCTTTGGAACCCGAAGACTCCCGCCAGGGCTGTTTTGCCGGTGAACTATCCTCGAGGGCAACGCCAGTGGCATCTCAATACCTTGAAGGAGATTTACCCTTTGAGGACCGGCCAGTCTTAGAAGACTTAAGTTTAGTTACCTGAGATCCATGGCAGGAAGATGAAGCCCTGGAGGACGTTGATGCAAGTGACATCGTATCCGCGGCAAAAAGGGTACCGAGTTTTGCAGCTCTATTCTGCAGGCCCCTTTTAGTCATCCTCGTGCAGGAGAGACACTCCGTTGGACAATGTTCAGGACCTAAACATTTTAGACACCAATCATGGGTGTCGGTGACAGAAATTGTTCCGCCATACTTTGAGCATTTTTTTAAACCACTAGCTGGTTTCTCCATGCCTGAAGAAAAGTGGGCCTAGTGCCCAAAATGGCGCCTAGCACCAGAAACAGGGGAAAGACCCCTGAAGAAAATACAAGTTGTTTTTTTTTGTTTTTTGTTTTATAAAGAAAGAAGAAGAACTGGCGGTATCGGTAGGCATCGAATGAAGGCAGACGTGACCACAAAAAAACAAAGAATAAAAGGAAATTTTCTGCAATGACAGGGTACACGTCCTGTTGGCTCCGTGAAAAACGAAGAACTGAAGTGAGAGAGGTACAGAGGCGGGAAGACAGCATGCATGTGCTGTGGGATGCTCCCAAAAGCGATCCAATTGGACGCTGGGGAGCATTCCCGCGCGGGCTCCATTGGTACCGATACCCATATGTGAAGACTACATGTCTGCTTGTTCCTGGAGATAAGCCAAGTGGTCAGCGGGCTTTGCCATAAGGCATATGAGGGACAGACTTAAAGATCTTAATATGTATACTTTGGAAGAAAGACTGGAGAAGGGACATATGATAGAGACATTTAAATACCTCCATGGCATATATGCACAGGAGGAGAGCCTCTTTCAATTGAATATAAGCTTTGCAACGAGGGGGCATAGGATGAAGATGAAAGGAGATAGACTCAGGAGTAATTTGAGGAAATATTTCTTTATGGAAAGAGCAGTAGATGTATGTAATAGTCTCCCAATGGAGGTAGTTAAGACAAAAACTGTATCTGAATTCAAAAAAGCATGGAACAAACACAAAAGATCTCTAAAGAAAAAGGGACTGTAGAGCTTAGTTGTTTGTATGGAAGGGCAGACTGGAGAGGCCATATGGTCTTTATCTGCCGTCATGTTTCTATGTTACATAAGAACTTAAGATATGCCTATGGCCGGCCCAAAGGTTTCTGTCGCCCTAGGCAGAAACCCGGGTCTCGCTGCACCCCCCCCCCCCCAGTTGATGCTGCCCCTCCCAGCTGACATTGCCACTGCTGCCCCCCAGCTGACACTGACACCCCCCCAGCTGACACTGCCACTGCCACCCCTCCTCCCAGCTGCCACCGATTGTGTCTCGGGAGGAGGCGGCAGACAGCAGCAGTATTTCCAAAAGTAGCGGCTTTTTGCCACCGTTTTTGGAAATACTGCTGCTGCCCACCTCTACCCCCCCAAAAGGAATCGGCAGCAGCTAGGGGGCGGTGCAGCCACCCATGTATGCTGTTGCCACCGCCACCTGGGCCGGCTGCCCTAAGTGGCCACCTAGCTCACGGGCCGATCCTGGATATGCCATATTGGGTCAGATCAAGGGTCTATCAAGCCCAGTATCCTAGGAATGTACAGAATAAATGCCTTGCAACATGCAAGTAAACTGAGAAGTTCAGAAACGTGAGCATGGAAAACATGGTTTTGGGAGGATCCGGCAACATAGATTTGTCAGCACTAATATTCTGGAACTGAACATGGATGTGTTGTCACATCCACGTATGGGCCAGTCATTTTGCAAAAGGAGATATGCAGCAGTGTGGCAGCAAACAAAGAAGCCTCAATATGTGCTTAGCAGCCTTCTTTGAGGTACAGAATTTTATTAAGTAATTGAGAGGGCATGAATCGGTTATCCCTACTGGTGACAGCTGGCAGAAACAAATACTTTTAAAATGCCTACTCATGTCGGTGGCAGGTTTAAATATAGATGTTTCTAATGGCAGGTTTAAACATACCTCACCGTTATGAAATCCTAGATGCATATGCATCTTTCTTAGCCTGCCTTAACATGCCTCCACCACTCTCCTGTGTAACAATGACTTTAACAGGGGGACATGTGTAAAACCCGGCCTTTTTAAAATAGCTGCTTGTATGTGGAGGTGATTTGAACATGCGGATGGGCATTTTGACACATACAAATCATGAATAGGGCTGTTAAAATAACCCTCTTTATTTATAAAAAGGAGATCTACACATTCTTAAACATATATAAGCTGAAAAAACTTTACAGTTAAACTTTTACATTTTTTGAATGTAAGATTTAATATAGCTTTGCATTCTTAGCTATAGAATTCTTTTGTGAAATTGTTAAGCTAAACATGTAGTTCTTGTCAATATGCGAAAGTTTAATATAAGTAACCATTTTGCAAATAGGCATATTATTCTGTGCTGTATGAAAGTAGAATTTCCTTATATAAAGTTTTGCTGTTCTCTCTCTCTTTGACTACTGAACATTTTATTTTTCAGCCTTGCTTTTTGTTTCATTGTTGAGCCCAGCATACAGGTTTTAGCCAATGAGCCTGTCTGGTATAATTGTCTAATTATCCTCAGCAGATGGGGCACTACATTAAATAGGACACGGTGTTCTACTTTTCAGACATGACAAAAGGCAACACAGTATAGCAGGTCTGCAATCTGTTTTTTTTTCTTTTGGATTGTGAAAAGAAAGGTGGGAATGGATGCAATAGAATTGTCTATTTCCTTTCTCCTCTCTGCTGAGTACAGAAGTGTTAAGAAGCATTCAGATTTTTCTCTTAACTTAGGTTTTATGTATGTTACAGACAACCCTGTCTCTGTCTGAGACAGTAACTTAAGAAGTGGGGTTCGTTGAAACAGTAGATAACACTAGATATCTGAGATCATCCTTTGTGTAGTGCATCTTGCTATAAAGCAAGGGAGTGATTTTATGGTGGCAGCCATAAAGAATGGCAAGACAACTGAGACTGATTTTACAAAGCTGGTTAACAGGGTCATTTTGCTAACAGCAAAATCAATTTACTGGTTATATGAGATGTATATGAGTGAATAATATAGACATAAAATTAAATGGTGCCATAAACCTCATTTTAAGTAAATCATCCACCACTATGGACTAAAACGCTGGCAGTCATAAAAGATACCAACAGCTGATTTTTCAGTTTCTTGGTATCTTTTGCTTGGTCTAAAAGTACAATCTGTCACTCTGTGACTCTGAATTTCTCTTCTATGATCTTCCTCTCTTTAGTCCTTCAGTAGTACCTAGTATCAAAAATCTTTTTTATGTGCTTTATTTACTGCTGTTGAATAGATGCTAACTCCTGGTGACCCTCTGGATAATTCCTCTGTCCACTGGGTTTCTTGACAATGTACAACCACAAATAGATTGACAGACCTTGCTTCCTTGCAATAAATCTACAGCACCTGTTACTCCAATGTGGTCTCCCATCCACGTACTAGCCATGCTCTACCCTGCATAGCTTCCAAGAATCCTGTCTGAACCCTGAGACTACTGGCTCTTCAGTGCTACCTTCTGTCTTAGCCAGCCAAGAACATGGATATTGTGACTCCGCACACTGCCGGTCCCTAGGAGTGACATTATCGCCAGCTTTTTATTTATATATTTTTACATTTTGAGAAACAAAGCATAAATTAGAGACTTACCTGCTAATTGTTGTTCCTTAAGGAACTCCAGTCTAGTCCCGAACTATAGAGTTGTCTTCCTCTCACAGCAGCTTGGAGACTGAGAAACTTCATCTCTTTTCTGATGTCACCAGTATAACTTGCCCGGATCCGCCTCCTCTGGCCAGTAACCTATTGACAAAGCAGACTCACCGGAGCAACAAGTAAGCATCAATAATGTACAAAACAAACTGTACTGAAACTGGACCCACTAACAATGAACTACCCGAAGGGAACCCCATTGTCCCTGCTAGGCCCCCCCCAGTAGCAATAAGCTCACTGAACCGCTGGTACTGAGGCATCTTCTCAACTCTGCAGAAACAACAGATGAAGGAGAAAAGGTACCCCAAGAGCCAATGCCTACCACCTCACCTGTCATCAGCGCTATTTTCTTTCTTCAGGCACTGGAAAACAAACAGGTAATCAGGGAGGGTTACGGGACTAGACTGGAGTTCCTTAAGGAACAACAATTAGCAGGTAAGTCTAATTTACCCTTCCTTAACGTCCCTCCAGTCTAGTCCCGAACTATAGAGTATGTACCAGAGCAGTACAGGAATTTACCGGGAGGGATCAGAAACCCCAGCCTGAAGAACCGCTGAACCAACACAGGCATCTGTCCGTGCCTGAACATCCAGACGATAATGACGGACAAAAGAGTTTAACGAGGACCAGGTCGCGGCCTTACAGATGTCCAAAGCCGGGACAAACAGAAATTCCGCCCAAGAGGCTGCGTGCGCCCTAGTGGAATGAGCCCGCAGCCCCTCCGGGACTGCCTTTCCGCTGAGGATATACGCGGACGCTATGGCCTCCTTAATCCACCTGGCAATGGAGGCTTTCGACGCCGCCTCCCCCTTCCGAGGACCCCCAAACAGAACAAAAAGCCTATCGGACCTGCAGAAACTCTCCGTCCGACGGAGATACTTTTTCAAGGCCCGACGAACATCCAAGAAATGTAAGCTGCCCGCCTGAGCACCGTCCCTCTCACCGGAAAAAACCGGCAGAGAAATCACCTGATTCACATGGAACGTCGAGACTACCTTGGGCAAAAAGGACGGCACCGGTCTCAACACCACCCCGGAATCCGAGAAACACAGGAAGGGCTTCCGACATGATAAGGCCTGCAATTCCGAAATCCTGCGAACGGAACAAATAGCTACCAGGAACACCACCTTAAGTGTGAGATCCTTCAAGGAGGCCCTAGACAAAGGCTCAAAAGGTTCCTTTACCAACGCCTTCAAGACCAAGGGGAGATGCCAGGAGGGCATGACAGGCCGACGTGCTGGCCGTAGCAGGGAAACCGCCCTCAAGAAGCGTTTATAATCGGGATGCCCACCAATTTGCTGCCCCCCAATCTTTCCTCTGTAACAAGACAACGCCGCCACCTACACCCGCAAGGTGGCCGCCGCCAAACCTTTCTCTAGGCCATCCTGCAGGAAAGCTAACACCTGCGGCAACGTCGCTTTTAGCGCCTCGCCCTGCCTCTCCAAACACCAGGCCTCAAACACCCGCCAGATGCGGACATAAGCTAGAGAGGTAGAACGCTTCCTCGCCCTCAACAGAGTGGATATCACCGAAGCCGAATAGCCTCTCCTCCGTAGCTGCGCCCCTTCAAGAGCCATGCCGTAAGCGAGAACCGATCCACCTGAGGCATGAACAGCGGACCCTGAGTCAACAGATCTGGGCGACAAGGCAACTTCCACGGGCTGTCCACCACTAGGCGCTGAAGATCCGCATACCACGGCCTCCGAGGCCAATCCGGGGCGATGAGAATCACGGACCCCCGGTGCCGCTCGATATGTTGAACCACCCGACCGATTAACACCCAGGGGGGAAACACGTACAGGAGGCACTCCGTCGGCCACGTCTGAATGAGAGCATCCAGCCCTTCCGACATTCTCTCCTTTCGTCTGCTGAAAAACCGATTCGCCTTGGCCGAGCGAAAGGTCGCCATGAGATCCATTACCGGCGCTCCCCACCGGCGCACCACCATGTCGAACACTTTGGGATGGAGAACCCATTCTCCTGGATCCACCTTTACCCGACTCAGAAAATCGGCCTGCACATTGTCGACCCCGGCCACGTGCGCGGCAGACAACGCTAGCAGATGAACTTCGGCCCACGCGAACAGCTGCTCGACTTCCGCTTCCAGAGGAACGCTGCTTGTCCCCCCTTGCCGGTTGATGTACGCCACTGCCGTTGTGTTGTCAGAGAACACTCTCACCGCCAACCCCCAAAGAAGCGGCTGAAACTGAGCCAGTGCCAACCAAACCGCCCTCAACTCCAGCCGATTGATCGACCAAGATCGCTACTCTTCGGACCATCGACCCTGAGCGAGTGAGCCCTGAAAATGAGCTCCCCAGCCGGAGAGACTGGCATCTGTCATTAAGGGCTGCCACTCCGGAGCCTCCAGCGGCATCCCCTGCTCCAGACAGCCGGGACGCAGCCACCATTGTAAGGCTCTCCTCGTCTCCGGTAGACAGGGCAGCCTTCGAAAAAAGCGGATCTGTCTGGTGAGACCATCGTCGAAGCAAAGCCCTCTGCAGCAGTCTCATGTGAGCCCTCGCCCACAGAACCAGCTCTAGTGTAGCCGCCATAGTTCCGAGCAACTGCAAGTACTGCCACGCGGTGGGGGCCCGCCTGAGCAGGAAGGCCCGCACAAGGCCGCACAACCCGACCGCTCGCGGCCGCGGCAGGAACACCTTTCCACCCCTTGTATCGAACCGCGCCCCCAAGTACTCCAGGACCTGTGATGAGGTCAACTTGCTCTTTGCCACGTTGACCACCCATCCGAGACTCTGCAAGAAGGACACCACTTTGTCCGTAGCCTCCTTGCTTTCGGAATCTGACTTTGCCCGGATTAACCAATCGTCCAAGTAGGGATGTACCAGAACACCCTCCTTCCGTAATGCAGCCGCTACCACCACCATGATCTTCGTGAAAGTGCGCGGCGCCGTAGCGAGACCGAAAGGTAAAGCCCGGAACTGAAAATGCCCTAGGGGCACCGCAAACCTGAGATACTTCTGATGCTCTTCTCTGATCGGAACATGAAGGTAGGCCTCGGACAGATCTAAGGACGTCAGCCACTCCTCTTTCCTTACTGCCACAATGACCGACCGCAGAGTCTCCATGCGAAAATGCGATACGCGAAGGCAACGATTTACGCCTTTGAGATCGAGAATTGGACGAAAGGAGCCTTCTTTCTTTGGGACCACGAAGTAAATGGAGTAACGACCTAAACCGCATTGGTGCGGGGAACGCGCACAACCGCTCCTAGCTCCAAGAGCCTCTCCACCGTCGCTTTGACCGCGGTGGCCTTGGCCGGAGCCTTGCACGGAGAGCGCGCGAACAGGTCCCTTACGGGGCGTGAGAACTCCAAGGCATAACCCTCCCGAATAATCTCCAACACCCACTGATCGGACGTAACCCTGGCCCAGGCGTCGTAGAAATCCCGCAGCCGACCCCCGACGGGTACCGACACCTGAGCCCGCAAACCTTCATTGTGATTTATGCGGATTGGAGGAGGAGGAAGAGGCCCCGAAGCCCCTCCTTGCCCCTCGAAAGCCACGAAATCCTGGGCTCCGGAAGGGAAAACGGCCTCTCTGTGCCTGACCAAAGCGAGACCCCTTGAACCTACGAAAATCCCTCTGCTGACCCTTGGGCAGGGGAACTGACCGGCCAGGCTTCTGCCTATCTTCCGGAAGCCTACCGCCTTTCGACTCGCCGAGATCTTTCACCAATTTATCTAGATCCTCTCCAAAAAGCAGCTTCCCCCGAAAGGGCAACTTACTAAGCCGTGCTTTAGAAGAAGCATCCGCAGCCCAATTGCGGAGCCAAAGATACCTGCGGGCCGCCACCGAGGAAGCCATGCTCTTAGAAAGAGCCCGGATGAGATCATAATGTATATCGGCGAGGTAAGCCGAGCCAGACTCCAGTCTGGCCGCCTCCTTCGCACCGTCCTCCTCACCATTGTGCGACACTTGTTGGGACCAGCGGAGACAGGCTCTCGCCACCCACGCTCCACAGATCGCTGCATGCACCGCCAGGGCACTGACATCAAAAACCTGTCGTAATAAGGAGTCCAGCTTCCGGTCCTGCACATCCTTGAGCGCCGCACCCCCTTCCACGGGGATCGTGGTCTTTTTTCTCACTGCCGATACAGTGGCATCCACTCTGGGAGGCTTAAAGATCTCCCTCTCCTGTTCCACAATGGGGTATAAGCGGCCCATCACCCTGGAACCTTTAAGAGACGCCTCCGGCGCGTCCCACTCTTCCTGGATCATCTCCCGGACCACTCTGTGTACTGGGAACGCTCGCTGCGTCCTCCGGAAGACTTGCAATAACGGATCTTCCAGGGTAGCATCCTCAGGAGGAGCCGGCGCAGGCATGTTCAAGGCCTGCAACGTTTCGGCAATGAGGGCTGGGAGCTCCTCCCACCGAAAAACTCGGACGACCCTAGCCTGATCTTCTCTATCCGCTATCTCTCCTTCTTCCAACTCCTCGTCCAAGTCGAAGTCGCGGTCACCTTCATCCGAGTGCAGATCCTCGGACGCAACTCCCAGATCCGCCAGCCCCAGCTCCGCACGGGCAGTCTTCGCCGGACCCTTAGACCCCCCTGAACTCAGGGGAGAGCCAGCCCGCTTCCTGCTCTGGTCCCATGCAGCCGAACGGACCCCCAGGCCTTCCCGTGACCCACCGAAGGCCTGCTGTATGAGGGCTACAAACTGCGGAGAAAAAATTGCAGAAAGGCCTCCCGGCAGCTGCTCCTGCTGCGCAGGGATATCCGGGGCTGACGACGGCCCCGCTACTGGGTCCCGTGCCAACTCAAGCACTGGCAGCCCCTCCGAGACTGCCAGGTGCTCTTGATCAGCAGCCCCTGCCTCTAAAGTGTGCTCCATAGCCTCAGCTTCACGCACACACCGCTTACAAATGCCTGCCTCCCAGAGAGACCCTCTCCTAGACCCACAGAGCAGACAATGAGGCATAGATGGCATCCCAAGGCCAAGAGCCCTCTAAACCAACTGTTGTCTTAATTAAGACTTTTTTTTTAAATTTTACTCACACCGAGCCAGGAACCGGCGGGCAGGCCACCTCTGCAAGTAATTTAGTAAAACGAAGCTCCCCCGAGCGTCTGCAGCGTGACCCGGGGATAAAGTGACTGGAAAAGCAGAAACCGCGGTTTCCCGCGCAGCGCGCCATGGCCTGCTTCTCTAACTTGGCGCCGCCCCTCACACGAGCCTCCCCTAGAACCCGCGGTCCCCAAAGAGAACCGGAGAGAGCTCCCCTCACCTGAAGGCTCTGCTACAGCCTGTCGGAAGATGCTGTTCCAGGCTCCGTTGCTGACTCACCAACCGCAGCACGGAGCAAACTCCCCCAGGCGCTGATCCGAGCCCAGAGCAGGCGTCCCCGACGGTGGTCTCAAAGCGCTGGCAGGCAACCCTTCTGCATGCGCTAAAGCACCGCGTCTCCCGACTGACTTCACTCTCTCAGGCTCTACCAAGAGGAAGTTCAGCCGCCCGACAGCACCAAAGGGCCCGCAGAAGTGGAAAACAGAGAACCCAGAAATGCAGTGCGGGGGAGGAGGGGAGGAGGATGAACACACCTCAGCACCGGTTCCACTAGCGGACCAAAAAGCCCCTCAAAATAAATACAAGGGATCTACTACTCTAGGGAAATAAACTTATTTGTTCCTCCAAGTGAGCCAGGACCTCCCCGGCTCACCAAACCTCCAGCTGCTTGGAGACTGAGAGAACTGGCCAGAGGCGGCGGATCCGGGCAAGTTATACTGGTGACATCAGAAAAGAGATGAAGTTTCTCAGTCTCCAAGCTGCTGTGAAAGGAAGACAACTCTATAGTTCGGGACTAGACTGGAGGGACGTTAAGGAACATTCAATATAAGTTTCTTTGCAGCTTCTTTGTGGTGCAGTAACAAACAGGTTTACGTAATGGCCTACTCAACTTTGAACACACTGGTGCTGGAGTAAGGAAAAGTGTAATTACTCATCTGTAACAGGTGATCTCCAGGAACAGAAGGAATTTAGTCTTCACATATGGGTGACATTGATACCGACGGAGCCCATGAGGGAACACTCCCCAGCATCAAATTGGAAAACCTTTGGGAGCACTCCACTGCGCCTGCGCGACTGCCTTCCCGCCTTCCCAACTCCCTCTCTTCAGTTGAGTTTGTAGCTGAGAAAAGCGAGTAAATGAAATCCTAGGGGACAAGGCCGGGTTGTGAAGACTAAATTCCTACCGTTTCCGGAGATCACCTGCTACAGGTGAGCAAAGCACTCAGTGTAATTACAGGTGAGTAAAGCACAGAGATCACCTGCTACAGGTGAGTAAAGCACTCAGTGTAATTACTCATCTGTAACAGGTGATCTCTGGGAACAGCAAGAATAAGTCTTCACATATGGGTATCGTCGGTAGCGACGGAGCCTGCACGGGAACGCTCCCCAGCGTCCAAAAGGAAAGCTTTTGGGAGCATCCCACAGCGCCTGCGCGCTGCCTTCCCACCTTTCCTAACCGCCACTCTCCAGTTCGAGTTTTAAAGCTGAGACAAAGAGAGAGTGAGGAAAGGAAAGAAAGAAAGAGAGATACAACTCCTAGGGGAGGTGGGTGGGTTGTGAAGACTTATTCCTGCTGTTCCCAGAGATCACCTGTTACAGGTAAGTAACTGTGCTATCTCCAGGAACACGCAGGAATGAGTCTTCACATATGGGGACTCCCCAGCTAGAGATGCCTGGGAGATCACCCAGGTTGTGAGTCCCTGGGAAGGGCTCTACCTCCACCCATGAATCTCAGGCATCCAGCCAGGGATGGAGGGTAGGAGTTGGTTAGGTATGGAACAGGTGTTTGAGAACAGCCTGACCAAACAAGGCATCCCGGCGGGAGTCCTTGTCCAAGAAGTAATGGGCTGTGAAGGTATGAACCGAGGCCCAGGTGGCCGCTCGACAGATCTGGTCGATGGACACAGAATTTAGATGAGCCATAGAGGTTGCCATGGCCCTCACATTGTGAGCTGTGACATGGCCCTCCAGAGAAAGGTTCTTACTCTGGTAGGCGAAAGAAATACACTGAGCAATCCAATTGGACAGAGTTCTCTTAGAGACTGGAAGTCCCAAATGAGAGGGATCAAAAGCAACAAAGAGTTGAGAGGACTTTCTATGTTGCTGTGTCCCCTTTGTAAGTAAAAAGCAAGAGCTCTTTTACAATCCAGGGTATGAAGATTCCTCTCTGCACTTGAAGCATGAGGTCCTGGAAAAAAGACAGGTAAATAAACCTCCTGCTTCAGATGAAAAGGTGAGACCACTTTAGGCATAAAGTGTGGATTAGTCCTGAGGACTACCTTGTCATGATGGAACCTTGTATAAGGAGGATTAGCCACCAAGGCTTGCAGATCACTGATGCGGCGAGCTGAAGTGACTGCAATGAGAAAAATAACCTTCCAGGAAAGGAATTTCAAGGAGGTAGTGGCTAAGGGTTCAAAGGGCGGCTGCATAAGCTGGCCAAGAACCAAATTCAAGTCCCATGCCACTGGAGGTGGTCTGATGGGAGGTTTAGTCAAAAGAAGGCCTCTCATGAATCTTGCTATAAGAGGATGAGAAGAAATAGGCTGTCCATTGAGAGGTTTAAGGGATGCTGCAATAGCACTCAAATGGACTCTTACAAAATTCGTTTTAAGGCCTGCATGGGATAAATGCAGCAAATACTCTAGCAAAGAATTCAAAGAATTCAGAGGTATTGCAAGAGGGTTAAGACCCTTCTCTGCACACCAAATGGTAAATCTTTTCCATTTAAAAGCATAGGAACATCTAGTGAAAGGCTTTCTGGAAGCATGAAGGATATCCTTCACTTGCTGAGAAAGATGCAAATCTTGAAGGTCTAGGCCTTCAGCAACCAGGCTCTGAGGTGAAGAGACTGGGGAATTGGGTGCCACAACGTTCCCTCCTCCTGGGACAGGAGGTCTGGAGCAGATCCCAAGTCCAGGGAGGGAGCTTGAGAGAGATGCAGAAGTAGTGGGTACCACACTTGGCGTGGCCAATGTGGTGCTATGAGGATCATAGACCCCTTGTCTCTCTGAAGTTTGAAGAATGTCTTGGGAATTAGGGGAATGGGTGGAAAGGCATAGAGGAAGTCTTGCCCCCAATGGAGGAGGAAGGCATCCCTGGCCTGAACTCCCTGACACGGAATTCTGGAACAGAACCGGGGAAGTTTGGCATTCCACGGACTTGCAAACAAGTCTATGTCCGGGGTTCCCCAAATTCGAAAGATCCTGGCTATCTGGTCCCCATGGAGGGACCATTCGTGTGGAAGCAGAACTCGACTGAGTCTGTCTGCCCAAGAGTTTTGAACCCCTGGAAGATACACTGCCATGAGATGAATTTGATGCTCTCTGGCGAAGGCCCACAATCTCAGAGCTTCGTTGCAAAGCGACAGAGAGCCAGTCCCGCCCTGCTTGTTCACGTAGAACATGGCTACTTGGTTGTCCGTGTGGATGAGGACTGTCTTGTAACTGAGAGCTAGAAAAATTGCTCTGAGCTCTAAGAGGTTGATATGTAGAGATGTCTCCTGTAAAGACCAGATGCCTTGAGTGGAGAGATCTTGAAGATGAGCTCCCCAACCTCTTGGAGAGGCATCTGTTGTAAGGGTTGCTTGGGGTAACACCTGTTGAAAGGGGGACCCCAGCAACAGATTTTGAGTGGACTTCCACCAGTGGAGGGACCAAAAGAGGTGACTGGAGGTTGCTATTTTGTCTGACAGGCAACCTGATGCCTGGGTCCATTGGGTGGACAGAGTCCACTGAGCTGCCCTCATGTGAAGGCGAGCGTAAGGAACCACATGCACAGTGGATGCCATGTGGCCTAACAGTTGTAACATCTCTCGAGCAGTTAAATGGGATTTTAACTGAATTTGTGAGGCTAAGTGCACCAAACGTAGGCAACGGGCCTGGGGAAGATAGGCCCTTGCAGTTGTGGTATCCAGCAAGGCCCCTATGAACTCTAGAGACTGAGTAGGGGTGAAATGGGATTTTGGAATGTTTATTACAAGTCCCAGATACTGAAGGATACGCCTGGTGCAGGTTAGAGAAGTCTGGGCCTCTGACAGGGATGGAGCTCGGATGAGCCAATCGTCCAGATATGGGAATACAAATATCCCTAGAGTGCGTAGAAATGCTGCTACTACTGCCATGCATTTTGTGAACACCCTTGGTGCAGAGGCCAGACCAAAAAGAAGCACTCTGTATTGGTAGTGCTTTCCTTGATAAAGGAACTGAAGGAACCTTCTGTGTGTTGGATGGATGAGGACATGGGTGTACGCATCCTTGAGGTCTAGAGAGCAAAGCCAATCCTGACTCTGAAGGTATGGAAGGAGAGTACCTAGAGAAATCATCTTGAATTTCTACTTGTATAGAAACTTGTTCAATTCTCTGAGATCTAATATGGGTCTGTAGCCCCCTGTTTTCTTTGGAATAAGAAAGTAGGGGGAGTAGAACCCTGAGCCCTGTTGAAGGAGGGGTACCTCTTCTATTGCCCCTTGGGCAAGAAGGGTAGTAATCTCCTGACCCAGAAGGTCGAGGAGAGATGTCTGAGAATTGAACTGTCTCACCATGGTCTGAGGAGGAAGGTTTAAGAAATGAAGCTTGTACCCCTCCCTTATGATGGAGAGGGTCCACTGCTTTGCTGTGATTTGTTCCCATCTGGGAGCAAAGTAAACCAACCTTCCTGGAATGGTGAGAGGCTCTGGATGTTCAAGAGCCAGAAAGGCTAAGCTCTCTAGTGGTAAGTCAAAGGCCCTGAGGAGGCTGAGGCTGTTGGGCCGTAGCAGTCCTAGCAGCCTTAGGCTTGGCCTGTTTTGGTTGTTGCTGTCTCTTTGTAGCAAAACGACCTGCAGTACATGACTGCTGACCATAAGCAGAATAATATTTCCCTTTTTTGGGAAAAAATCCTTTTTTGAACAACCTTTTCTTAAAAGGAGCAGAAGTAGACTTTGAAAGTCTATCTAAAGCAGAATTTTCAGCATCCATTTGAGTGGCCTTTGCTTGCCAATCTTTGCCAAAAAGATTTTCACCTGTACAAGAAGGTTTCCTAGTCCATCTTGAACCCAAGGTTCCAAATCAGAAGCTTGTAACCAAGCAACTCTGCGTGCACCTATGGCAATGGCCGAGGCTCTGCTGGCACCTTCAAAAGAGTCAAAGGCTGTACGGTTGGAAAACTTGGAAATATCCTGGGCAGGTTTGAGCCAGGTGAGGAACTCTTCCCTTTTATCTTCTGCAATAAAAGGAGATAAAGTTTGCAGGTGATCTGTAACTTCTTTTAGAAACATCCCCATATAGAGACTATAGGAGTTGATTCTGGCAACAAGCATACTGGCCTGGAAAATTCTCCTGCCAAAGGCATCTAAGGTTCTGCATTCTCTATCTGGAGGAGCAGAAGAGTGCCTTTTTGTACTCTTTATCTTCTTCATAGCAGACTCCACCACAATGGAGTGGTGGGAGAGCTGAGTCTTATGAAAGCCAGGACAAGGAGGAACACGATACATGGTGTCCAACCTGCGAGAATGAGGGGAAGTGGTGAGAGGAGTCTCCCATATGCCCAACATGTGATCATAAAGAATCTTATGTATTGGTAAAGTGGCTGCCTCTTTAGGAGCCTTAGGATATTGTAAAATATCTAATTTTTTTGCTCTAGGCTCTGTTTCAGAGGTCACTGAGATGAAAAGACCCCTGGACACTTCCCTAATGAAGTCTTCAAAAGACAAGTCCTCTGGAGGAGACATTCTCCTTTTTGGAGAAGAGGGCTCCTGAGGATGAATCACCAATGCTTCGACAGAGACTTCTGATTCATCAGAGTCTTCAGAGGAATCAAAGTATCGCCTGTCTGGATGTTCCTGCAGAGCCCGATACGCATACCGGGTGGTATCGACATCGGGAGTGATCGGTACCGATGGGCATCATCGAACAGTGTACCACTGCAGTCGACCCCGAAGCGGATGTTGATGCAATCGGTACCGGTGCCGGGGTTGGTACCGGCAACGGAGTTTGTTGTGGTACCCAAGGCGTCGCAGCTTGTATGAATGCTGTTATGGCACGCTGTATGGTCAGGATATTCTGATCCATTGACGCAACCAATGTCTGGATGTCAGTACCAGTGGGAACCACCGGTACCCCAGAACATGGCAACGGGTGATCGGTCGAGGCCGAGCCATCGATGTCAACCTGTGACCCCATAGATAAAGCTTTGGAAGCCGGAGCCTCCCGCCGGGGTAATTTTGCCGGTGTGGATTCCTCGAGGGCAAGCCCGGAGGCATCTCGATACTTAGAGGGAGATCTACCCTTCGAGGACTGGCTGGATTTAAGTTTGGTTACCTGAGATACATGTGAGGAAGAAGCAGCCCTGGAAGACGTCGATGCAACCGAAGCCGCATCCGAGGGAAACAGGGTACTGAGCTTAGCTGCTCGATTCTGTAGACCTCTTTTAGACATCATGGAGCAGGACTCACAATCCGCAATGGAGTGGTCAGGACCTAAACATTTTAGACACCATTCATGGGTGGTCAGTGACAGAAATAGTGCCGCTGCACTTCGTGCATTTTTTAAACCCTGAAGCGGGCTTTTCCATGAGGAAAAAGTTCTAGGCCTAAGGCCAAGAAGAAAAAGCACTGAAGTGAGGAAAAACAGTAGTTTTTTTTTTATTTTTTAGAACAAAGAGAGAAAAAAATGGCGGTACCGGTCCAGCGCTGAGAAGGCAGACGCGCGACCAAAGAAATAAAATAAAATAAAGAAATTCTTCAGCGGTGACAGGAACACGAACTGCTGGCTCCGCGGAAAAGAAGAACAGGAGAGAGGCGGTTAGGAAAGGCGGGAAGGCAGCGCGCAGGTGCTGTGGGATGCTCCCAAAAGCTTTCCTTTTGGACGCTGGGGAGTGTTCCCGCGCAGGCTCCGTTGGTACCGACGATACCCATATGTGAAGACTCATTCCTGCTTGTTCCTGGAGATCACTGCTATCTCCAGGAACAAGCAGGAATATAGTCTTCACATTTGAGACTCCCTAGCTCCCAGATGCCAGATGAAGTGACCTGAGAACCACTGGAGGTTCGCTTCAGAGTAGGCATGATGAGGTCATGGATTTCTGGTATCTTCAAATTCCAGGATGGATGGTAGGGTTGCATCTAAGTCTGAAAGAGGTGCTGGAGTACAGCCTGACCAAATATGGCATCCCGATGGGAGTCCTTGTCCAGAAAATGATGGGCAGCAAAGGTATGGACAGAAGACCAAGTTGCTGCTTTGCAAATTTCATTGATGACTACTGAGCATAGGTTTGCCATCGAGGTGGCCATAGCGTGAACGTTGTGAGCAGTGACATGCCCTTCCGGGGAGAGTCCTGCTTTGTCCTAGGCAAATGCAATGCAGTCCGATATCCATCTGGAGAGAGTACACTTAGAGACAGGCAATCCCAGATGACTGGGGTCAAATGAGATGAACAATTGTGAGGCTTTACAATGAGCCTGAGTTCTTTGTAGGTAAAAAGTCAACACACACTTGCAGTCGAGTGTGCAGAGATGCTTCCACTCTAGACGCATGTGGCCTAGGAAAGAAAACTGGAAGGTAAATTGATTGGTTTAGAAGGAAGGGAGATACCACCTTTGGCATAAAGTGTGGGTGAGTCCAAAGGACTACTTTGTCATGGTGGAAGCGGGTGTAGAGAGGATCCGCCACCAAAGCCAAAAAAAAAAAAAAAATCCTTTAATCCTGGAACCATTAATGAAACCTTTACAAGCTTATAAAACTTGTTGTAATCTCGTAATCTTTGAAATTTCCGATGTATATTTGAATACTTAATCCTGTAATCTTTGAAATTTTTCCTTTGTATACTGTAATTGAAGCTCACTTGATTTGTTGAAAATTATCACATAACTTTGTTAATCACACTATAATGCTTAGAAATTTCTGTCATTGATCTGACTTTTCTGTTTACTTAATCAAACCGCTGCTGATCGCTGGAAGTGGCGGTATACAAAAATGTGCTAAATAAATAAATAAATAAATAAATAAAGCCTGAAGCTTACTAATGTGTCTATCTGAAGTGAGGGAAATTAGGGAGATCACCTTCCACGAGAGGAACTTAAGTGAGGTCGTGGAAATGGTTTGAAGGGCGGTTTGGGGAGCTGTGCTAGAATGACATTGAGGTCCCAAGCTACTGGAGGTGGCTTAATGGGAGGTTTGGACAGGAGACAATGCATGAAATGCGCTACTAGCAGTTGTGAGAAGATGGACTGTCCATCATGCAGATGAGAGGCCACAATGGCACTAAGGTGGACTCTCACCGAATTTGTCTTTAGACCCATCAAGGACAGGTGGAGGAGATACTGGAGGAGTGACTCCACTGGAGCATAAAAAGGGTTGAGATCTCTCTGGGAACACCAGAGAATCTATACCATTTAAAAGAATATTAATGTTTGGTGGAGGGCTTTCTTGAAGCCAAAAGGATCTCCTTAACCTCTTGAGTAAGGTCCAAGCTCTATAAAGCTATGCTTTCATCAGCCAAGCTGCGACGCAGAGAGATTGTGGATTGGGATGGAGTAGTGAGCCGTTGTCCTGGGAGAGGATCCGGCGCACAGCCCAATCATAAAGAACGAATCTGAGTCAGGCATAGTAGCAGCGGAAACAACGGTTGCCGCTGCCAGTGAGTGGCTATGAGAATCATGGAGCCCCTGTCAGACTGAAGCTTGAAAAGCATCTTGGTAATAAGGGGTATGGGAGGGAATGCATACAGCAGACCCTGACCCCAGTGCAGGCGGAAGGCATCCACCTGTTCGTTGGTAGATGTCAGAGTCCTTATGCAGAAATGAGGAAGCTTGGCATTTTGCGGAGTCATGAACAGATCTATGACTGGAGTTCCCCAGGTCTGGAAGATGTAGGACATTGTGTCTGGATGCAGAGACCATTTTTGTGGGGAAGAAGAACGTGACTCAGTCTGTCTGCCAAGACACTGGATTCCCCAAGGAGGTACATCATTTGAGGTGTATTCAATAAGAAATGGCAAAGGACCAGAGGTGTATTGCCTCTTTGCAGAGGGCCCAAGAGCCTGTTCCCCCTGTTTGTTCACATAGAACATGGCAACTTGATTGTCTGTCCTGACTAGGACCTGTTGCTCTGTGAGGTGGTGTTGGAACACCCGGAGGGCATTGGAGATGGCCCGAAGGTCCAGAAGATTGATCTGGAGTTGTGACTCTTGCACCTTCCAGAGTCCCTGTGTAGTCGGTCTGCCCAGATGGGCTCCCCAACCCAGTTTGGAGGCATCTGTCATCACAGTGCAATGACGTGGAGGCACCTGAAAAGGTGACCCTATGAGCAGGTTTTCTGGAGAACACCACTACTGAAGGGATGTGATCAGATGGGAAGTGACTTGGATCCTGTCCCTGAGGCTGCCCGAGACCTGCTTTCACTGGGCAGCCAGAGTCCACTGGGCTATCCACATTTGTAGGCAGGCATGTGGAACATATATTATAGAGGCCATGTGCCCAGGGAGCTGCAGAATTTCTCGGGCTGTCAGATGGTCTCTTAGGAGCATCTGGAATGCTAGTTCTACTAGATGGACACAACGAAGCTGGGGCAGTAATGCCCTAGACTGTTGGGTGTCTAGCAGGACTCTGATAAACTCTAGTCTGAGTTGGAATGAGATGGGGTTTTGGGAGGTTTATTACAAATCCAAAGTGCTTTAGTATTGTTATGGTATGATGCAAACACAGCAGAACCTCTTGGGAGTTGTCTGACTTTATTAGCCAGTCATCTAAGTAGGGGAAGACAAATATCCCCAGAGTTCTTAGATATGTGGCCATGACCGCCAGGCACCTTTGTGAAAATTCTTGGGGCAGAAGTGAGTCTGAAAGGAAGGATTCTATATTGATAATGTTTTACCTGAAAGGTGAAGTGTAGATACTTCCTGTGTCCTGGAAGGATGAGGATATGTGTGTATGCTTCTTTTAGATCTAGAGAATAGAGCCAGTCCTGACTCTGGAGGTAGGGAAGACAAGTCCCGAGAGAGATCATCTTGAACTTTTCACGGACTAGAAACTTGAGGTTTCCGAGGTCCAGAATGGGCCTGTACCCTCCTGTTTTCTTTGGAATGAGAAAGTAGGGAGAATGGAAGCCCACTCCCTGCTGGGATGTTGGAACCTCTTCTATGGCACCCCGAGATAGAAGAGAGGACACCTTGTCTTGTAGGAGAGCAGTGAGAGGGGGTTGTGTTTGATACTTCCCTTTGAATGTGGAAAGGGGCAGAGATTTAAGGTGAAATCTGTATCCCTTCTGAACTATGGTGAGTGTCCACTGCTCTGAAGTGATGAGGTGCCACTTGTGAGCATAAGTGACACAGTCTGCCTATGTGGAGGGGGTGGGGGTCCTCCAGAGGCAGGGTGGCAATGTTCTCTAGGAAAAAGTCAAAAACCAAAAACCAGGCACAGACTGTCGCTGCAGGGTTGATTAACATTTAGCCACCTGTGGCTTCTTCTGTTGCTTAGGAGGCTGTTGCCTCTTCTGTGGGGCCTGACCCCGATACTGAGAAGCAGGAGGATAAGAAGAGAAGAATTTCTTCTTCATATTGTAGAAAGACTTCTTTGCAGGAGTCTTTTTCCTAGTAGGGGGTCAGCTGTTACTCTGGACAGTCTCTTTAGAGTAGTATTTTCTGACTCTAATTGAGAGGCCTTATCTGCTAGTCTTTGCCAAAGAGATTTTCCCCTATGTAAGTTATGTTGCCCAGCCTATCTTGAACCCACTGTTCAAGATCTGAAGCATGAAGCCATGCACTGTGACATGCACCGATGAAAATTGCTGAGGCCCTGCTTGTGCACTCAAAAGCATCCAAGGTAACTCTATTAACAAACTGATACATTTTGCTATGTTTTTATTTTATTTATTTTATTTATTTAACTATTTCTTTTATACCGCCCCTTCCAGAGATCAAGGGCGGTTTACATATAACAGGTTAACAGTCTTGTACACAGTTTGTATACATTTTACATAGAACAATAGAAATCAACTATTTACATTGAACATTGTACATAGAACAATAGAAATCAACTATTTACATTGAACAGTAAATATATTAAAGAAAAACAATAAGCAGAGAAAAACAATAAGCATGTTTAACTAGGGTGAGATAATCTGCCCATTTGTCATCCAGGAGGAGAGGGGCAAATGCCTCAAGATCCCTGGAGACCACGTTTAGGAACATTCCGTTATAGAATATATAGGAATCTATCCTAGCTGAAAGCATGGAGGCTTAGAAGCATCGATGCCTAAAGGCATCAAGGGTTCTCGATTCTCTACCAGGAGGGTTAGAGGAGTGAGTCTTTGTGCTTTTGATTTGGGCGCATAGTCGATTCAACCACCATGGAGTGGTGGGGAAGCTTTGACTTTTGGAAGCTGGGACATTCCGGTACCCGATACATGGTATTAAGATGTCTACTTTGGGGTGAGACCATGAAAGCCATTTCCCACATAAGAAGCATAAGGTCACGAACAATGCGGTGCACTGGTAAGGTGGCTGCTTCCTTAGGTGCCGTTGGGTATTGGAGGATTTTCAATTCCTCCACCCTTGGTTCCTTCTCTGATGTCACAGTGATGGAGAGACCATGGCTAAGTCTTGAATGAATTCCTGGAAGGACATGTCCTCTGGCAGCAACATGCGCCGATCTTGAGGTGGGGAAGGGTCCAAAGGAAGGTCCTGGGGTCCCTGTGAATCAAGTGAATCCGCAGGGGAATCTGAGGACTCTAAATATTGACAGGTACTGTGCTCACTGGCAGCTAGATGCCGGTACCGAAGTTCTGATGTATCGGCTTCGATGAGCCATTTGGGCCTTGCACCAGTATCGGTAAGAGTTCCAGGGAGGGTATGGGTGGGAGCAATGTCGCACCTGGAACCAGTGTCGATGTCGGTACCTGAACTGGTACCTGT
Organism: Ichthyophis bannanicus; assembly: GCA_033557465.1. NCBI lineage: Eukaryota > Metazoa > Chordata > Amphibia > Gymnophiona > Ichthyophiidae > Ichthyophis > Ichthyophis bannanicus. The sequence continues at coordinate 689,384,194 of CM066034.1, forward strand.
AGCCAAGGGTTGTATGGGTACAGAGGATGCAAGTAGAGCTGCCAAACTATGCTTGATGGGAACAGAAAGGAGCAGACAAATACCTCAAAGTCCAACACAGCTTTACTGACTCCTACACTTGCAGCGTTTCGGCACGTATGCCTTTTCAGGGGGTAGGATAACCTCCAACAAAAAATGATAAAACAATAAATTAAGAACTAAAAACATAAAATAATTATAAATCAATACCAAAGATAACATAAGAACAAAATCATATAATTAATAATTCAGAATCCACAATAAAACTTATATATTATAAAATAAATAATTTAAAAAGCAATACCTCCTTGGGTCAATTAGAACATGTTAAGTACAATAAATAAACACATGAAAAAAAATAAATGAGAGTGAAATAAAAACATCATACAGTATCAATAGAGATTGTGGATACATTGGAAGTAACAAAGTGCTGTAGTTAGGTAGTACCCTAAAGAAGCCCTTAGAGACGAGGAGGAAAATGAATCACCATAGGAATATAGCATAGTTACTCACCTGTAACAGGTGATCTCCAGGGACAGCAGGAATCAGTCCTCACTTATGGGTGACGTTGGCACCGACAGAGCCCATGCAGAGCAATTCCCCAGATTTCAAAGAAAACCTTTGGGATTGCTACCATGCATGCATGGTCCTCTTCCCACCCAAGGGTGCCATCTTGCTCAGTCAGGTCCCTTAGCTCGAGCCCTAACAAGCAGATGGCAAGGAAAGGACAAAAATACAGAAACTCATCAGGGGAGGCGGGAGGGTAGTGAGGACTGATTCCTGCTCTCACTGGAGAACACCTGTTACAGGTGAGTAGCTACACTTTCTCCAGGAACAAGCAGGAAGTCAGTCCTCACTTATGGGACTCCCTAGCTACAGGCTACTGAACCTGTAACCAAAAAATGCCTCGTAAGGCCATAAGCAGAAGCCGAAGCTCAAAGGAACCCGGGTCCTCGGGGCAAAACCCTCAGTAGCTGTGAAGAAGGGTCAGAGGGCAGGAGTTGCTTATACCCCGAACAGATTACGGAGTACCGCCTGGCCGAAGGCGCTGTCCTGGCGGGATTCCCTCTCCAGGCAGTAGTGAGCGGTGAAGGTATTCGTAGAAGATCACGTTGCTGCCCGGCAGATGTCCATCATGGGCACGGAGGGCAGCGAGGCCGAGGTCACCTTGGCTCAGACCCCATTAGCAGTGGCTCGAAGATCCAGAGGAACTCCTGCATTCGCATGAGTGAATGCGATGCAGTCCGCCACCCAAATAGAGAGGGTGCGCTTGGTAACTGCCTGCCTATTGGTATCGTAGGTCAAGAAAAACCTGTCAGACTTGTGGTGAGTCTGGGTGCGATACAAGTAGAAGGCAAGGGCCCGCTTGTAGTCGAGGGTGGGGAGAGCCACCGACTCCTGGTCGGCATGGGGCCTCAGGAAGGAGGTCGGGAGCACTATCTCTTGGTTGAGATGAAAAACCGACACGACCTTGGACCACCCTGTTCCGATAAAACCTGGTGTAAGGGGCCTGCAGCTCACTGACTCGGCGAGCCAAGGTCAGAGCCACCAGGAAGGCCATCTTCCAGGACAAATGCTGGAGCGAACACATCGTCATCGGTTCGAAAGGCGGGTGAGTGAGTTGTGTGAGCACCATGTTCAAGTCCCATTCCGCCGGGGGAGGGCATATGGGCAGCTTGGATAGCAAAAGGCCCCGCATGAAGCGGGAGACTAGAGGCTGCCCTGAGAGAGGTTTTCCCTCGACAGGAAGATGATTAGCCGATATGGCGCTCAAATGAACTCTGACAGAGTTTGACTTCAGCCCTTCTCTCGAGAGGTGAAAGAGGTACTGGAGAACCACCAAACCGGGCACGAGAAGGGGGTTGAGCTGGTGTTCCAAGCACCAGACGGAGAAACGCTTCCACTTAAAAGCATAAGCCTGCCTAGTGGAGTCCTTCCTTGAAGCAAGGAGGATTTCTTCGACCTCCTCCAGAAGGGCCAGAAATGCTAGAGAGGCCCGTTCAGCCGCCAGCCCGTGAGGGATAGAGAGTTAGTACCCGACCCTCCTCCTGCGTCAGCAAGTTCCTGGCAGAGCCGAGGGGAATCGGAGGCTCCGATGACAGCCGGAGCAGGAGCGGGAACCAAGGCTGCCGAGGCCACGAGGGGGCCACGAGAATCAGCGATGTCCCTTCCCGCTGGGCCTTGAACATAGTCCTCATAATGAGAGGGAAAGGAGGGAATGCATATAGGAGACTGGAGGACCAGTCCAGGAGAAATGCATCAGGGCCCTCCCTGCTCAGGTGCAACACCAGGCCGCAGAAGCGAGGGAGCCGAGTGTTCAGGGGGCTGGCAAAGATGGCCATCGTTGGAGTGCCCCAGCACAGAAACAGCCAGCTTGCCACCCTGGGATCTAGGAGCCACTTGTGGGGGTGAAGGATTCTGCTGAGCCTGTCCGCTAGGCCATTCTCCTGACCAGGAAGGTACGTCACCCTGAGGGACATACTCCGACGGGTGGCAAAGGAGCAAATGAGGACTGCTTCCCTGCAGAGGGAGCACGACCCTGTGCCCCCTTCCTTGTTGATGTAGAACATCACTACCCAGTTGTCGGTCTGTACCAGAACCGACTTCCCGCTGAGGAGGTCCTCGAAGGCCTCCCGCTGAGGAGGTCCAGATGGCCCGGAGCTCGAGCAGGTTTATCTGCTTCCAAGACTCCTTGGACAACCACTGCCCTTGCGTGCAGAGAGACCCGCAAAGGGCTCCCCACCCTAAGAGGGAAGCGTCTGTGGTCAGCACCACCTCGTGCTGCGGGGTCTGAAAGGGCGATCCCCGCAAGAGGTTTCAGGGGTTTTGCCACCAGTTCAGGGACAAGTGAAGGCCAGGGAGAACCCTGACGGGGTCCCTGAGGTGCCTGAGGGACTGAGCCCACTGGGTGTGGAAGCACCATTGAGCCGTCCGCATGTGCAGGTGGGAGTGAGGAACCACATGCACGGCTGAGGCTATGTGGCCCAGTAGATGTAGCTTGGACCGAGCGGTAACCTGGCGGGCGCTCTGAATGCGAGCCACCAGGGTTTGGAGGCGGGTTTGGAAGCAAAAAGACGATGGCCTGCTGAGTATCGAGGCATGACCCGATGAACTCGAGAACTTGTGTCAGCTCGAGGTGAGACTTTGGGTAGTTGAGCAAGAAGCCCAAGCTCTCCAAGAGGAGGAAAGTGTGCGACATCGCTTGCCGGGCCTCCTCAACAAAGGGGACCGTAACGAGCCAGTCATCGAGGTCGGGAAAAACAGGCATGCCCTGGTGCCGAAGATGAGCAGTGACCACAACGAGGCACTCCGTGAAGACCCGAGGGGTGGATGCAAGGCCAAAAGGGAGCACCCTGTACTGGAAGTGCTCTCTCTGTACCCTGAAGCTAGGTACTGCCTGTGTTGGGGGTGTATCAAGATATGGGCATAGGCGTCCTTTAGATCCAAGGAGCACAGCCAGTCGCCCTGCCAGAGGAAGGGCAGCAGCACACCAAGAGATAGCATCTTGAATTTCTCCCACACCAGAAACTTGCTTAGTTTGCGGAGGTCGAGGATGGGCCGAAGAACCCCCCCCCCCCGTCTTCTTTGGGATGAGGAAGTATCGGGAATAAAAGCCCCAACCTCGACGGTGGGTAGGGACCTCCTCGACTGCCCACTGGGCAAGGAGGGAGTGCAGTTCCCAGTGCAACAAAAGCTGGTGCTGGGGGAGTCGAGGGGGCTCCGCCGGGGAGAAAGGGGGTAAAAGCCTGACGAAGTGAAGGCGATAGCCCTCCTGGATGACCTGGAGGACCCAGGTGTCCGAGGTGATAAGTGCCCAAGGCGGGGTGAAACAGGACAGGCATCCCCCCACTGGCTGCTGCGCTGCCGGAGGGCGAGGGGCCATGCCGCTGGCATCAAAACCCCTGAGAGGGTTGAGGGGGAGTGGGAGCGGGAGCCTGGGCCTTCAGGCCCTTTGGTTTTCGGTGGCCCTGGTTGGGCTTCCCCTGCACCAGAGTGGTCAGCGCAGGGGTAGCCGCGTATGGCGGGTAGCCGCGTTACTGGAGGCCTTTCCTGGGGAAGAAAGGCTTCTTGGCTGGCTGCTTCTTCCGAGGCAGTGAAGAGGTCTTGCGGGAGAGACGGGTCCTAGTCACGTACTCCGTCTCGATCTCACCAGACTTCTCCACTATGGGCTTACCGAAGAGCTGCTCACTGAGGCAGGGCACCTCCAGGAACTTCTCCTGCACCCACTGCTCCAAATCCGAAGACTGGAGCCAAGCCTGGCGGTGGGCCCCGATGCTCGCAGCCACCACCCGCGCCGAGGTCTCAAAGACATCATAGGAGGCTCGAGAGAGATACTTGGAGCAGTTGGCCACTGACTTCAGAAGGGTGCAGAATCTGTCGAGGGGCTCGCCCTTGAGGCCCGCAGAGAAACCTCCTAGCTCCTTCGCCAATTCGTGGAGGAACATACCTATGTATGCTTGGATGCGGCAAGAGAGCATGGATCCTTGATAGGCCTTGCGACCCAGGGCAAAGGGCTCTCGATTCTCTGCCCGGTGGTACCGATGAGTGGGACTTTGGGCTTTTCTGCTTCCTCATGACCGATTCCACCACCATAAAGGTGTGTGGGAGCTGAGTCTTCCGGAAGCCTGGACTGTGCTGTACCTTGTACATGGTGTCAAGGCACTTGCTGACAATAGGGACTGAGGTCGGGTCCTCCCACATGTGGAGCAATAGCCGAGATTGAATCGGCAGTACCGGCACTGTGAAGGATTCTCTGGGCGGAGCCTTGTACTGAAGAATATCCAGTTCTTCAGCACGTGGGTCTTCCTTGGCCTGAGTGACCAGGTTAAGGGCCCGAGCCATATCCTGGAAAAAACACCAGAAAGGAGGTGTCTTCAGGCGGTGAATGCTGCTGGAGACCAGGCGACGAAGGGTCCTACAGAAGATCCCGGTGAGCACGGGACTCCGGGGAGGTGTCCCCATTGGATTCCCAGTCCGAGAAGTGAGTAGAGGAATCCGAGCCGGGTGGTTCACTCTGTCTGATGGGTGGTGGTCTGGAGCCAGAGGCCCTGGACGATCTCGCCTCCGAGGAATGGGAGGGCACACGAGACCGACGTCGAGGACCTGCACAAGGCCCATGACTCTCGGGGGTTTCCTGGACGGATTTTGGTGTCCCATGCGAGGGACCCGCGATCTCTGGGCGCAAGTCAGCAAAGCTGGCTGTGAGCGCCTGCTGGGAAGCAATAAACACAAACGCTGCATTCTAACGCCAGCATAGGGACTCCCACGCGAGCGTGGGGCCCTGGGATGCCGATACCGGGGTCACCGGATCGGGCATTGAGGAGGAGAGGGGGTCCTCACCGGGACGACCCTTGGAAGACTGGGCGCCTTCGCCGGAGGCCTCCATTTCTATGTGGGGTACCTTGCGGTGCCGCTCCTTGTCCGACTCTCGGGAATGCGGAGGAGGGCTAACGGACCGGGCGCAAGAGCGCTCGTGCTTGTCGGGAGCCCCAGACAGCGACTTCGAGGCCTTCTTCATTTTACGCTGTTCCACCTCGGGGGACCCCTGGTCTGAATGTCGCCTGGCACGTGGTGCTGCGGGGGGAGAACCCACCAAAGAGGAGATGACCGAGGACGCCACTGGGTACTCCGAGGCGGCCTTTCGAAAAATGTCTTCGGACTTCTGCTTACGGCTGAGCAGGGCCTTGGAGGACATTTTCTTACAGAGTGAGCAGAGCTCTGGGTCATGGTCGGCTCCCAGACACCGTAGACCGCAGTCATGAGTGTCCGTAAGCGACACGTTCCTAAAGCATCTGTCGCATTTCTTGAACCCGGTGGCTATGGGGGCAAAAACAGCCCCTGCGAGGTCAAAGACCAACACGGCCAGCGGTTAGTGACTGAAAAAAGGGTGGGAAGCCCGAAAAGAAAAAGTTCAGAAAATGTATCCCTGTAAACTCCACAGAGCGTAAGGGGAAGACGAATAGAGGACCAGTGCAACTGGAAAAAAGGAAAAGCCTGAAAAGGCAAGGAATGAAAAAACTTTTTCTGAGGGACGAGGATGTGCATCCAAAGGGCTCCGTGGAAAAAAGGAGATTGAACAAGATGGCACCCTTAGGCGGGAAGAGGACCACGCATGCGCGGTAGCAATCCCAAAGGCTTTCTTTGAAAGCTGGGGAATGGCTCCGCCGGTGCCGACGTCACCCATAAATGAGGACTGACTTCTTGCTTGTTCCTGGAGAACTCATATTTTTAGTGAGTCACCTTATATATCATTTTAAAAACCATGTTATTGGTGGGGAGAATATTCTCAGGGAAATAAAAACATACTTAGCTGCTAATGAGGACAACAAACATTTGATTAATCTAAGTAAAAAGAAAGAAGAAAGGGGGAGAAAAACTTGACTGGCTGAACATTTTAACATCCACTGTAGTAATCACCACCAACTCAAATTGAAATTGTTTTGAGCCCTTATTACTATAAAAGAACAAATGTTCTTTTAAAGTCATCATTGGAATCTTAATTCAATACAGTCACCAAACTGGGCTTTGTAAATTCTATAGAGGGTATGGTGCATATCGGTCTTCATTTGTTCACAAGTAAATTATGTTGAAAAACATCCGAGTTTATTAAAAAAAAACAACAGAGTATGGCATCAGTAGTTCTCCAGAGGTCAAGGCCTTGGGAGCATCCTGGAACCCCTCGATGGCTTTGGAGGACAGGGCCTCCTGCCGGGGCTGTTTGGCAGGCCGATCTGTATCTGAGGAAACTCCGAGGGATCTTGATGCTTTGAGTGACATCTGCCCTGGAGGTGCCCGCAGTCTTCGATGCAGCCTTGTGCTTGAACTTCAAGGATACCTGAGATCCAGGAGAGGATGATGAGGCCCTCAACAAAGTGGATACTGCATTCGAGGAAGTGTGTTCCTAATTTAGAAGCCCAGTTCTGTAGGTCTCTCTGTGTCATTTGTTGGCAAAGTGATATGGGCCAAGGCATTTTAGACACCATTCATGTGTATCAGTCACCGAAATGGTGCTGACACACTTAGTGCATTTCTTGAAACCAGCAGCTGTTTTCTCCATACCCTCAAAGGGTGAAGAGTATGGTAGGCTTAAGGCCTAAAAGGACGTTGATACCCAAAATAGGGGGGGGGGGGGGGGTTTGTTTGTTTTTTAAGGAAAATAAAGAAAGAAAGAATAAGGGAACCAGCAATGTCTTAGACGGTGCCAATGTCGACAGGAAGGCAGAGACACTATCCCCACAAAAAGATATTTTTTCTGCGGTGACAGGATTTACTTCCTGCTGGCTCTGCTGAAAACGAAGACCTGAAGAGAGGGAGTTGGGATGGCGACAAGGCAGTCGTGCAGGTGCAGTGGAGTGCTCCCAAAAGCTTTCCAATTGGACGCTGGGGAGCATTCCTGTGCGGGCTCCATCAGTAGCGACATCACCCATATGTGAAGACTACATTCCTGTTTGTTCCTAGAGATTGATAGCTTACTGCTGGGGAAGAGAGTTGAGGAGGGGGTATCAAGCTAGGAATGGAGAATAATCAGGCTTTTAGGATGAGGGAATTATGCACAGAGATTTTGAAAATATTTTCCATGAATGGCAAAAATCCGTCCCCTTTTATTTATAATTATTTTTTGTAGAAACATTTCCCATCCTAAAAGCATGGCTGTTCCACACCCCAAGCCTGACACTTCCTCTTCAGGCTTGGCCCTCCCCAGCAAAAAGTACAACTTAACATGATCCTCTCCCTAGGCTTGAGATTCCCCCATCCTCACCAGGGAGGACAAACCCCTACTTTCTCTCTTTAACTCTGCTCCTCATTTTCCCCCACCCCCCACCCCCCCCAGCTCTACCCCCAACAAGATCCACAGTTCTATTCATCTCTGTGGGGTTTTGTTCCCTTTACTCGCCAGTAACCTCCTCAGCTCTCTTTTCCCACCAGGTCTCTCTTCCCATGCCCCAGTAAGATCTTCAGCTCTCTCTTTGTCCCCCAGCTTACTCTCTCTACCTCTTTCCCCACCCATCAGGCATACCTCCCAGCTCTCTTTATATTGCCCACCCACAATAAGCACACACTTTCTTTTCCTTCTATCTTCCCACATACTCCTTAGCTATCTTTGTTAGCCCCTTCTCTCAGCAACATCCCTTAACTGCCTTTCTCAACCCACTCCCCCATGACATCCATGCCCAGCTTAATGAGGAAGAGGAGTAATTGAATTGCTGTACATCAGGCTGCATAGTCCTCCTCTGCCGCCTGAGCCCAACTGCTGAATTTGAACTGCACGTCTGTACAATATGCTGCGCGATTTAAACTAATCAGTGGTGTAGACAGGACTTCTTTTTTGTGGGGCCAGAGGTTGACATGAATCAGCAGTAAACAGTGCAGATGTTGACAGTGATTCAATTTCTCCTCTCATTTGCTTATGCTGCTGCTGCTGTCTGGGTGTGCCCAACATTAAAGTGGAGGGGCCATGGCCCTCCCATGGCTAGATCCCTGAAACCAATTGTCAGAACTAGGACAGCAGAGGACAAGGATGAGCCCAGCATGTAGCTGTTCTTCTGTGGACTGGTATGGAAGGGAGAGGGGAGGCCTAGGACTGCATGCTGTGTTCCTCCCCAGGATTGCAGAGTATATAAGCCGCAATCCCCACAAACCATACCTCCAATTTCACCAGGTAAGAGGCTATCCTGCTGTGCTGGGTGTCACTGACTGCACACATGTGGCCTTGCACCCCCGAGGGCATGAAAAAGTCACATATAGGAATAAAAAAGCCTATCATTTATTGAATATGCAGGTGGTCTGCAATACTGAAGGAGAAATTACAGATGTCTTCCTCATTTTCCAGGGTTATGCCATGATGCCTATATCCTGGCGCACTCAGACATTCACAAGTGCTTCAGCAACGGGGAGATCACAGAAGACTGACTCCTCAGTAAGTGCTCAATACCTCCAAGTCCCTAAGTGCGCTACCAAATCTAATGTAACAGTGGACAATAAGTGGTGACTGCAGGGAGCATCATATGCTGGCTGCAAACCAGATGGTATAGCTTGAAATACCAGGGTGGGATTGTGTGCCCACTCAAGGAATCAGAGTGCAAATCCCACTCCAGGCAACAGCCAGAAAGTACTGCAGATCTCAGCAGCAGCAGCTAGAAGCATGCAGCCTGACAGGAATGGTGGTCAAGAATGGAGGGTGCTACACGAAAAGCATGCCACTGAGGTAGGCAAGGGGCTGGGGTGCACTCACTGGAAGCCACAGCTGAACAGTGCTCAGCCCTGAGGGTCGCAGAGATAATTGTAGGCCTCATGATCATGGGGCAGAAGAAAGGGGGCTGTGGGAAATAGCAGGACAGACTTCAGGGAGGCTCTGGGCAAATCTGGGTATAGGGCAAGCCACCAGCTGCAGCACCCTAAGGTTGTTAGGCACTGTGGTAGCATATGGCAGGCACCAACTGTCCATCATCTGGCTAAAGCCCATGGTGAGAAAGACAGAAATGAATGACAGCTGTAGCAGTGACAAAGACAGCAAAGTCTGTGACATGGCCTACTCAATAAAGTCTCCCTCACTTCCCACCCTTCTTGTCCTGCAGGAGACAGAGGATATCCGCTGAAGAGCTGGCTTATGAGGACCACTGTTTCACCCCTCAATGAGGCAAAAGAATGCTACAAGTGGGCTCACCGCATCACACGTTCCATAACAGAGAGAACATCTGACCAATTGAAAACCCAGTTCTGGTATCTGCACAGGTCAAGAAGCGAACTATTCTACAGCCCACCGAAAGTGGGCGAGATATTCATGTCATGATGCATGCTACATAACTATGGAAATAAGGCGGCGCCTGAACCTGCCCATGCCCCCACCCCTAGAGAATGCACTAGAGGAGGCTAACACAAAGGAGGGCACAGACATTGCAGCTGATGTGAACAAGCAGCCCTAAATACATGGAGAGGGAACAAGGAAGATTCATTCAGAATCACTTCACATGAGGTAAGTCTTTATTATGAGGCAGCCAACATACAGTGATGCCATTTCGCATTCCCCCTGCCCACCCTCCCCCACACCCAGAAAGCCTGCACCCTAGTGCCACAAACCACCAACCACTACCCTGTGACCCTGGGGAAGCCACTGCACTCTCTCAACTACCTCAATAACACACTGCTGCAGCAGCACATAGCCCCTGAGGGATCCTAACATGCAACATCCCTTCTCCCCCACACTCACTAACGCTGTCTCCCCCTCCGCTTACAAACACAAACACCTCAGAGCACGCACTACACAGCCTCCTCCCTAACAAGTAGCTCCAGCTGTCACCACACCTCCTTGCTGCGTCACCCCCTATCTTTGCCCCACATCTGCTACCACTCTGGCCCTGAGGGCTCTACATGGAGAGAGGTGATTGCCGAGCCCTCATTGCTACCCCTGATGATCTGTCTCCATCTAGCCCTATGCCCTCATCCTCCTGATGCTTGGCAGCTAGAAAGTCAGGTAAGCTCTCCTGAGCTTTGATATGCTCTTTTTCTCTGGCTGGTCCCTGTGTCTGCCATCAATGTGCCAGGAAGTGGCTCTGAGTTTTCCCTCTCTATACATTACTGACTTCCATCCATGGAAGCCTGCAGACAATCGCCAGCACTAGCAAGTGAGGGAAGAACCTCTAGCTTGTAGTCCATATGCTGCTGACACAGGTGTCATTGGGTTAAGTAACCTGATGCCCCATGCACGTTCCACTTTTGTATATGGGTAAGGCAGCGTATGCAGTGGACAATGACACAAAGCATACGAAGTGAACACCTAACGCAATGGTTTCAGGGCCTGGTGAGCACAGAAGGGAGAGAAATGTGGGGTGCATGGTGAAACAGTTTGGTGGTGGGAAAGGGGAATGAGTGGAATGCACCTGTGTAGCATCCCACCCACCCTCTACATGCCCCTCCTACACCTGTATGGAGCTAGTGTACCCATGATATTGATGATTATGCTTACCACTCCACAGCCATGCCATAGCTGTGTAAAGGCTGCAGAAACGCCTGCGCTGCCAGAGAAACTAGACACTCAAACCTTGGGGCACAAGCACAGTACCATGCAGTTGGGGGGGGGGGCTTAGGGGAAAGGGGCGACTATCTGATGTAGCAGCTGGGATATGCAGTGTGTGCAAAGCCACATCCTCAGGGAGGTAAGGGTGGGTCGGGCATGCATGCACTACGGTGGGGTGCATGGTATGGTGTATCAGTATAGTGAACGCAGCCACCAGTGCAGATGATCCAGGTGGCATTATGACTCACAGCACATTCTCTATATTCCAGGATAGCACTACTGACCTGTTTGCTACGTTGATCGTGAATTATCAAGATTGCCGATGCCTGTCTACGTATCCTCATCCATAATGCCTAGTACGTGTTCCTCCAGCTCGCTCAGGGCAGGTGCCCCCCCATCTTGACCTCATTCAACTGCCTTTGTCTTTAGCTTTATTGTCCTCCAATTCCTTTTAAAGTCCTCCAAGTTGGGGTCACGGTAGTAGATGGCATTCAACTTGGTACATATAGCACATCAGAGGCACTCTTTCTGATATGCGTTGTAGTCGATGCCAGCACTGCCAAAGAGGATGTGGTCTTTCTCGAAGAACCCTCTGAGCAGCAGCTCCACTTCTCTGTGAGAGAAGATTGGCAGTATCTGCATACGTTCTAAGGATGTACATCCCCATGTCCAAAATGGACCATTTCCATAGACATGCCGAGAAGACGGATGTTCCCAGGCCCACTTCCAGAATAGACTGTCCGATGCCTGCTGATACAGATGCAGTTTCACAGCAGATATAGTGCTATGGTGCTGGACTGGACGAATGGCTCGGATGACTATATCCCTTTGTGGAGGACAAGCTGTATCCATTTGTGCTTTTGGGCAAAAAGCTCTGTCACAGAGTTCATTGTTTTTTGTTCCATTCACAGCAAGCTCTTTGAAGCCGCTAACCTCATGTGTTAGTGGCCCTTAATTAGCTTGTAAAGCAACAGGTTAGCCGAGTGCTGTATAAAGGTTTATAGGGCCTTGCAAGCACTGACATTCCAAGCAGGAGCTCTGTTGCAAGTAAGGTAATTCTGTGTGGCTTTTAACTTCAATCTCTCTGCCTAAAAGCTCTTAAAGGGGTTTTGGTTATCATTTGTAAAAGCCAATTGTTTTTGTTTGGTTTTCTATCCTACAAAGGGGGAATATTTTGTGAGTGTTGGACAAAAAGCTTTGTTAGTTAGAGCTCATTGTTTTTTGTTCCATTCACAGCAAGCTCTTTGAAGCTGCAGATCTCATTAGGTGTTAGCTCCCTCCCTATCCACCCTCAGTTCCCACCAACCCCATGTGAGCAGTCTTGCTTTATAGGGCAGCTCCCCAATTAGCTACACATTTATAGGGTAACTCCACAATTAGCTACACACAGGGACTCCAAACAGCACTGTTAGAACACACGTAAAAGAGGTTAACTGCTTTTTCTCTGAAAGGACAGCTGAGGAACAGGCAGGTACTTTGGTAGGTGTTTCTCTTCTATTTCAATAGATACCAAAGCTCAACCAACTGGCACATGGCAGGGAAGAATCATATTTCCAGAGCTGTTGCCCCCATTACAGCCTCTGTCCAGACAGAGATCCCTATGCCAGTTGAAGGACAGGTTACATGTGCAGGATGCCTGCATGCTGAAGCTCTCAGAAAAAAAGTGGAGGAGCTGCGAGAAGAGATGGTGAGGCTGAACAGCATTCAAGACAGTAAGAAATACATTGATGAGATGCTTCTTGAAAAAAACAAGCTCCCCAACAGAGGTGAAGATGGGAGCCTGTAGAATGATGAAAGCTGGGCACGAGCCAAAGGGCCTGCAGAATCAAAGCCAACTCCTCCAGCCCTTGAAATGAACAACCATTATGCAGCCCTAGAAGTGGAGGAGCTGAAAGAGTCACAGGAAAGGGAAGAACCAAAGCTTGAGCAACCCAAAGTTGCACAATCAGTGACCACAAGGAAGCGAAGGGTAGTGGAGGTTGGTGACTTTCTTCTGAGAGGTACTGAAACGTCCATCTGCCGACCAGATTGATGTCCAGAGAGGTGTGCCATATGCAAGGTGCCAAAATCCGAGATGCTACGGAAAGCTTCCTGAGATTCATCAAATCTATTGACTATTACCCGATGTTGCTCATCCACGTCGGCACTAATGATACTGTCAGATATCACTCTGAGCGTATCAAAAGTGACTTCATGGCTCTGGGACAGAGGGTTAAGCAGATAGGTGTGAAGGTGGTGTTCTCTTCAAGCCTCCCTGTTTAGGGTAAAGGCCAAGGCAGAGAAGCTTGCATCCTAGAAATAAATGCATGGTTGCGTGAATGGTCGTATGCTTTGTGTCATTGTCCACTGCATACGCTGCCTTATCCATATACAAAAGTGGAATGTGCATGGGGCATCAGGATACTTAACCCAATGACACCTGTGTCAGCAGCATATGGACTACAAGCTAGAGGTTCTTCCCTCACTTGCTAGTGCTGGCGATTGTCTGCAGGCTTCCATGGATGGAAGTCAGTAATGTATAGAGAGGGAAAACTCAGAGCCACTTCCTGGCACATTGATGGCAGACACAGGGACCAGCCAGAGGAAAGAAGAGCATATCAAAGCTCAGGAGAGCTTACCTGACATATGGGTATCATCGGTACCGACGGAGCCTGCGCGGGAACGCTCCCCAGCGTCCAGAAAGAAAGCTTTTGGGAGCATTCCACAGCGCCTTCCCACCTTTCCCAACCGCCTCTCTCCAGTTCGAGTTTTAAGCTGAGACAAAGAGAGAGAGAGAGGAAAGGAAAGATAGATAGAGAGATACAACTCCTAGGGGAGGTGGGTGCGTTGTGAAGACTTATTCCTGCTGTTCCCAGAGATCACCTGTTACAGGTAAGTAACTGTGCTATCTCCAGGAACAAGCAGGAATGAGTCTTCACATATAGGGACTCCCCAGCTAGAGATGCCTGGGAGATCTCCAAGGTTGTGAGTCCCTGAGAAGGGCTCTACCTGCCCCCATGGATCTTGGGCATCCAACCAGGGATGGGGGGTAGGAGTTGATTAGGTATGGAACAGGTGTTTGAGAACAGCCTGACCAAACAAGGCATCCCGTTGGGAGTACTTGTCCAAGCAGTAATGGGCTGTAAAGGTATGAACCGAGGTCCAGGTGGCCACTCGACAGATTTGGTCGATGGACACAGAGTTTAGATGAGCCATAGAGGCTGCCATGGCCCTCACATTGTGAGCTGTGACATGGCCCTCCAGAGAAAGCACAGTTACTTACCTGTAACAGGTAATCTCTGGGAACAGCAGGAATAAGTCTTCACATATGGGTACGTCGGTACCGACGGAGCCTGCGCGGGAACGCTCCCCAGCTTCCCAAAAAGGAAAGCTTTTGGGAGCATCCCACTGCGCCTGCGTGCTGCCTTCCCGCCTTTCCTGACCAGCTCTCCTCAGTTCGAGTTTAAAGCTGAGACAATAGAGAGAGAGAGGAAAGGAAAGACAGAAAAAAGAGGTACAACTCCTAGGGGAGGTGGGAGGGTTGAGAAGACGTATTCCTGCTGTTCCCAGAGATCACCTGTTACAGGTAAGTAACTGTGCTATCTCCAGGAACAAGCAGGAATGAGTCTTCACATATGGGTCTCCCTAGCTAAGATGCCTGGGAGATCCCCAAGGATATGAGACCCTGGGAAGGGGTCTACTTCCTCCTATGGATCTCAGGCATCCATCCAGGGAAGGAGGGTAGGAGTTGCTTAAGAGTGGAACAGGTGTTTGAGAACAGCCTGACCAAACAAGGCATCCCGGCGGGAGTCCTTGTCCAAGCAGTAATGGGCTGTGAAGGTATGAACCGAGGCCCAGGTGGCTGCTCGACAGATCTGGTCGATGGACACAGAATTTAGATGAGCCATAGAGGTGGCCATGGCCCTCACATTATGAGCTGTGACATGGCTCTCCAGAGAAAGGTTCTTACTCTGATAGGCGAAAGAAATACACTGAGCAATCCAATTGGACAATGTTCTCTTAGAGACTGGAAGTCCCAAATGAGTAGGATCAAAAGCAACAAAAAGCTGGGAAGACTTTCTATGTTGCTGTGTCCTTTGTAAGTAAAAAGCAAGAGTTCTTTTACAATCCAGAGTATGAAGACTCTTCTCTGCACTGGATGCATTAGGAGCTGGAAAAAAGACAGGTAAATATACCTCCTGATTAAGATGGAAAGGTGAGACCACTTTAGGCATAAAGTGTGGATTTGTCCTAAGGACCACCTTGTCATGATGGAACCTTGTATAAGGTGGATTAGCCACTAAGGCCTGCAGTTCACTGATGCAGCGAGCTGAAGTGACTGCAATGAGGAAAATAACCTTCCAGGAAAGGAACTTCAAGGAGGTAGTGGCTAAGGGTTCAAAAGGTGGCTTCATAAGCTGACCAAGAACCAAACCTAAGTCCCATGCCACCGGAGGAGGCCTAATGGGAGGTTTAGTTAAAGTTAGGCCTCTCATGAATCTTGCAATGAGAGGATGAGAGGAAATAGGTTGTCCAGTGATGGGCTTAAGGGATGCTGCAATAACACTCAAATGGACTCTTACTGAATTTGTCTTAAGTCCTGCATCAGAAAGATGCAGGAGATAGTCTAACAGAGAATTTAAAGGTAGTGCTAGAGGGTCAAGACCCTTTTCAGCACACCAAATGGAAAATCTTTTCCATTTAAAAGCATAGGAACGCCTGGTGGAAGGTTTTCTGGAAGCATGGAGAATATCCTTCACTTGCTGAGACAGATTCAAGCCCTGAAGGTCTAGGCCTTCAGTAACCAAGCTCTGAGGTGAAGGGACTTGGGGTTTGGGTGGCACAAAGTCCCTTCCTCCTGGGACAGAAGGTCTGGAGCAGCTCCCAAATCCAGGGAGGGGGCTTGGGAGAGATGCAGAAGTAGAGGGTACCATACTTGGCGTGGCCAGCGTGGAGCTATGAGGAACATAGATCCTTGATCCCTCTGGAGTTTGAACAGAGTCCTGGGAATCAAGGGAATGGGTGGAAAAGCATACAGGAAGCCCTGACCCCAATGAAGGAGGAAGGCATCCTTGGCCTGAACTCCCTGACACGGAATTCTGGAACAGAACCGGGGAAGTTTGGCATTCCACGGACTTGCAAAGAGGACTATGTCCGGGGTTCCCCATTCTTGGAAGATTCTGACTACCTGATCCATGTGCAGGGACCATTCGTGTGGAAGCAGAACTCGACTGAGTTTGTCTGCCCAAGAGTTTTGGACTCCTGGGAGGTATACTGCCAGGAGATGGATTTGATGCTCTCTGGCAAAGGTCCACAATCTTAGAGCTTCGTTGCAAAGCGACAGAGAGCCAGTTCCTCCTTGCTTGTTTATGTAAAACATGGCTACTTGATTGTCCGTATGAATGAGGACTGTCTTGTAGCTGAGGAGGATATGAAAGACCTTGAGAGCTAGAAAAACTGCTCGAAGCTCCAAGTGGTTGATATGAAGGGAGGTCTCCTGTGGGGACCAAGTGCCTTGAGTGGAGAGGTCCTGTAGATGGGCTCCCCAACCTGTTTGGGAGGCATCTGTTGTGAGGGTTGCTTGGGGTAACAAATGTTGGAAGGGGGACCCCAGCAACAAATTTTGAGTGGACATCCACCATTGGAGAGACCAAAAGAGACGTTTGGTGGTTGCTATTTGGTCTGAGAGAGCTCCTGAAGCCTGAGTCCACTGGGTGGACAAAGTCCATTGAGCTGCTCTCATGTGTAGGCGAGCATAGGGAACCACATGCACTGTGGAAGCCATGTGGCCTAGCAGTTGTAGCATCTCCGGGCAGTTAAGTGGCTTTTTGACTGAATCTGGGAGGCTAACTGCACTAGACGATGGCAACGGGCCTGAGGAAGGTAAGCCCTTGCAGTAGTGGTATCCAACCAGGCCCCTATGAATTCTAGGGACTGAGTAGGGGTAAGCTGAGACTTTGGGAGGTTTACCACAAGTCCCAGGTACTGCAGAATGCGCCTTGTGCGGTCCAGAGAGGTCTGGGCCTCTGACTGAGATGGGGCTCGGATGAGCCAGTCGTCCAGGTATGGGAAGACAAATATTCCCAGAGTGCGTAGAAATGCAGCAACTACTGCCATGCATTTGGTGAACACTCTTGGGACAGAGGCCAGACCAAAAGGAAGCACTCTGTATTGGTAATGTTTTCCTTGGAAAAGAAAACGTAGGAATCTTCTGTGAGATGGATGGATGAAGACATGTGTGTACGCATCCTTGAGATCTAGAGAACAAAGCCAATCCTGACTTTGAAGGTATGGAAGGAGAGTGCCCAGAGAAAGCATCTTGAACTTCTCCTTGCATAGAAATTTGTTCAATTCCCTGAGATCTAAGATGGGTCTGTATCCCCCTGTTTTCTTGGGAATGAGAAAATAGGGGGAGTAGAACCCTGACCCTCGTTGAAGACGAGGGACGTCTTCTATTGCCCCTTGGGCAAGAAGGGTAGTCACTTCCTGACCTAAAAGGTCGAGAAGGGATGTGGGGGAATTGAAATGTCTCACCATGGTGTGGGGGAGGAAGGTCTGAGAAATGAAGCTTGTAGCCCTCTCTTATGATGGAGAGGGTCCACTGCTCTGATGTGATTTGCTCCCATCTGGGAGCAAAATGAGCTAACCTTCCTGGAACGGTGAGAGGTTCTGGCTGTTTTAAAGCCAGAAAGGCTAAGTTCTCTAGCATCAAGTCAAAAACCCTGAGGAGGTTGGGACTGCTGAGTTGCAGCAGCCCCTGTAGACTTAGGCCTGGCCTGCTTAGGTTGCTGACGCTTAGCGGTAAAGCGACCTGTAGAAGATTGTTGGCCAGAAGTGGAAAGAAACCTGCCCTTTTTGAAAAAAGACTTTTTGAAAGTCTTTTTCTTGGCAGGAATGGAGGTAGACTTTGAAAGTCTATCCAGAGCAGAATTCTCTGCATCTATTTGAGTGGCTTTTATTTGCCACTCTTTGCCAAATAGATTTTCACCTGTACAGGGCAGATTTCCTAAGCCATCTTGAACCCAGGGTTCTAGATCAGAAGCCTGGAGCCAAGCAATTCTGCGAGCAGCTATAGTAATGCCTGAGGCTCTACTAACACCTTCAAAGGAGTCAAAGGCTGCCCTGTTTGAAAACTTGGAGATGTCTTGAGTATGCTTAAGCCACATGCGGAATTCTTCCCCTTTATCCATCAT
This sequence comes from Ichthyophis bannanicus, assembly GCA_033557465.1. NCBI lineage: Eukaryota > Metazoa > Chordata > Amphibia > Gymnophiona > Ichthyophiidae > Ichthyophis > Ichthyophis bannanicus. The sequence goes on from CM066034.1 coordinate 689,402,398, forward strand.
AGAACAGGACTCACAATCGGTGATGGAGTGGTCAGGACCCAAACATTTTAGACACCACTCATGGGTGTCAGTGATAGAAATAGTACCGCTGCACTTCGTGCACTTTTTAAACCCGGACGCGGGCTTTTCCATGAGGAAATTTTTTCTAGGCCTAAGGCCCAAAAGGAAAAAATGCACAGAAGTGGGAAACGGTAGTTTTTTTGTTTTGTTTTTTTAAAGAAGAAAAGACCGGCGGTACTGGTCCGACGTCGAAGAAGGCAGACGCGTGACCAAAGAAATAAAAGAAAATAAAGAACTTCTTCAGCGGTGACAGGGACACGACCTGCTGGCTCCGCAGAAAAGAAGAACTGGAGAGAGGCGGTTGGGAAAGGTGGGAAGGCAGCGCGCAGATGCTGTGGGATGCTCCCAAAAGCTTTCTTTCTGGACGCTGGGGAGCGTTCCCGCGCAGGCTCCGTCGGTACCAACGATACCCATATGTGAAGACTCATTCCTGCTTGTTCCTGGAGATAAAAGAAATGTGTCTATCAGGCCACATGCTAACATTTGATTTGGCAAGTAGACAGAATAAGTTTAGGAATGTGGATGAAAATAATAAGTATGTTACAGGCTAGCTATGTAATAATTTAGTGCTAGCTATAGATGTATTGTAATTAACAATAGATAATATAATTCTGTTCAACAATTTAAGACTGTCATTAGGGATGAATAATTGTGCTTGTTTGCAATTGTATGGCATCAAGAGAGATGCTGTAGTGGAGAGTTGGGTTTTTACAAATTATATATTGTATGCACTGAATCCTATGGGCCGAAGAAGAAAACTACTCTGAATGATATGTTACTGAATATGGAGACTCCTGATAAAGATCAGCGATTCCAGCCGAATTACTCATGTATGCGCAGCAGTGAAGCCTGGGTAGACAGTCACTGAAAAAGCTCTATCTAAGATGTGCATAGCACAGCCCATGGTGAGAAAGGACGCTGCTGAAGAATCTGGAGTGATGTCTGGTGTCATGATATGAGGGACTAATCTCTGAATTATTGCTAGATCTATGAGAAGCAGTTGGCCACTGCTAGAAGAGGTAGTGCTTACAAGAATAAAGTCTTGCTCTCTGTACACATTTTTATTGAGGCTCAGCAAAGGTAAACAATGTCAAATGATTTGTATAATGATTTCTTCCAACGAACAAGATGGAGCTCACCTATGGACCAGATGTGCCTAGGACATTGAAGGAACATCTCCAAAATAAAGCGTACTGTAGAAGATTTATTCTGGATTTGGACATGTTTCAGCTACCGCTCTTTTGTAATGATTCTTTATAGAATCACAGGGAGGACTGTAGAAATGGACAAATAAAGGGGATACCAGAATCCCCAATATGTAATTGAAGATGGATGAATTTCTTGATACAGAATGTGTTTAGAAGTTTGGCTTTTCACCTACTTCCTCTTAAATAGAATAGGATGTCATGATCATGAGTTCTGTGTAAACGTCTTTAAAATAGTATGGAACATTGTTAACGCAAGCATAAAGAGTAAACATAGGCTATGAACTGCGCATAGTTTATTGTACAGTCAATGCTGACATAACATAATTTTTGCAACTTTGCAGTTATAAATAATTTTGTTATAATCAAGTAAATTTCATCTAATACACTGTAATCAGATCTTACTCTGTAAAAAGAACTTTGGCGACACCTTGTGTTATTTCATGTTTATAATAAATGACTGTTACTTCCCCTTTTTCTTTAATAAAAAGAGCTTTTCAGGAGGAAGAATTTGAATCCGTCAGGCGCGGAACTGTGTGTGTCCACAGACCGTCTGTTTTCCCTCTGAGCTCAAAGAAAGTAGAACTTTGTGTGTGATTGTATTCTGTGTTACTCTCTGCCTGTTTCTCACTGCTTGAGGGACCAGAGACCGAAAGAGCCGTGGTATTGTGGCCAGATCACGGGGTTTTCTTTAGTGCTGAAGAGTATATGCATTTCAGATGATGTTTCCATTACCTAAGGACTCCTCTGGTTGCTCTACATGGGTTTTGTCACAGTGCGGGTGTATGTGCATCAGCAGAGCACAGCGGAGGCCCTTTGGTGAAAGGAGGGTTCACAGATAAAGGAGAACATTGTCTACACAAGCAGCCTCATCTTCTTCTTGCAAAGGGGGTGGGTTAAGCGTTTCTGGTGATGTACACATCACCAGAATGGATCCCACAGATGGCAATATGGTATTCTGCACAGCAGCACCCTACCCCCCAGCTCCTGAAAAGGACTCAACATAATGTTTATAGAATGTTATTCTGGCCAATGCATGTGTGAGAAATGTAGGCTTATCACACTGCTGCAATGGTGCAAAGGGTACTCTTGTGACTAGTCCCATGCAGCAGGCAGCAATCAGACTTGCAGCTTGGGCTATGTCGGTCTGCTGCTTGGCAATTGGGTCTTTGTGAATGTGTGTTGCATGGGTAACCAGGCACAGCTGGCACCTCGATGGCAACATCCCTGGAGTCACTGGCTAAAGGGAAACATGACATCAGCTTCAAGAGGGGATGATGGAAGACACAAACATAGTGGTTCTCTGAATCGTAAGCCCAAAAGAGAGTCCCACAACTACAGTCCCTTCCCCTCTGTCTAGGACCTTCCTCCATAGGTGTGAGTGGTCACAGGACAGAGATGTAGCACAAGAGGTCCAACATGGCCTGTGTCAAGTTATGCATCTCTGTCCTGAGGCTTTCCAGATGGCCCCACATGAGGTCCTGGGCCCAGGCGATGGCCGTAAAGTCCTGATGCACCTCATGCCAGAGGGCCTGCAAGTACAGTAGGACATCTGGCTCACCGGACCCAGGACGGCCTTGGTGATGGGACATCTAGGGCCGGCCACAGAGAGCTGCTGCTATGCCACAGTACCGGGCAGCTGTGTCACAGCAGTGCTGCCCAATCATCCTACATCTAATCCCTCCCCCTGCCTCTTACTGCCCCTCCCCCCAACAATCCACCTCCCCCTTGAACCAGCATGCATCCTCGTGGAGCCCACAATCCCTTGATGAGGGCTACCAGTCCATATTATTCTGATGTCCTATCCCTAACATACAGAGACAGAGCATTGCTTGTGTGGCGCTGGCCTCTGGTGTTTCATCATCCTCCTCCTGTTGGGACACATCAATTTTGAGGTTCCAGGTGCTACTGCTTGCCATAATGCTGTATTCTGGAATAGGGAGTGCAGAGAAAGGATGGGTCGTGGTGGGCTCCAGCTGCTGCTCCGCCGCCTTGGGCTCCAGGGACTCTTCTGCTGTCAAGTCTTGGTTGTTGTCTGGAACATCGCCCTGTGATGCCAGCGTGACATCTGTGGCTGAAATACAGAAGGGTTGCGCATATTACATGCATTCCTCCAAATGGCATCTGGCCATCCTGTCGCTTCAGTCATCACCATTTTCAGCACCCCTGGCATCACCATGTGTCACTGCCATAACATGCCACAGACCAACACATGCTAAAGTATAGAGTAGCTGCACGCACACTTCTTGTCCTTATCTTGCCATTTGGTGAGCTTCTGCCACAGTCTGGCTAGGAGCTGTGGCCTCTTCCTCCTGGTGACCCTGAAATATGTTTTCAGGGCATCTTTCTCCCAGTATATCCTGAAGTGCCTGTGGATGGCAGTGGTGCAATTAGTGCTTCCAAAGCCTTTTCCCTTGGCATCTGGCCCTCTCATACACTAGCACAGGACATCTGTCCCACCGTCATCTTTTCACTATTGGGACAGCTCCGTGCAACATTCCGTTCTGCCCAGCCATCTCTTGTCTTGCCTTGGGGTCGGACTCCCATTCTGGCCTAGCCACTCATTCCACCCGTGCATCAGACGGACATGCTGGGTCCCTCCACTGTCTAAACCCTGCCTGACACTGCACTATTTTTTTTACATGCATTGCTGTCCTAGCCTTCTCTCTGTTCTGCACAGACATGCTACTTTTAACATGTGAGCATGTGGACCTCTTGTGTCTCAGCCTTTTTTCTCCCTTCCTATATCATTGCTGGGACGCTCATAGTAGCTGGATGCATGAGTTTTGTGTCTCCATTCCTTGCCAGCTGCAAGCACCACCTCTACCCCCCCCCCCCCCCCGCCCCATCTCTGGGTCCACTTCATTATCTGTGCTCTCTGCTCGTTTGCCATCCCATTTCCTTGGCTGTCTTGGCCCTCCAGCATCTGCTACTGCCCACATTCTGTGCCCATTGCTGTATTTATTGATGAAGCATTTAGCAGCTCATTCACCAGATTGCTTGGACATCCTACAACCTGGCTCTTTGCCAACAGGGTGGAAATAGTCGTTCCTTATGTGCAAGGATGAGGTGGCAGAGGAACCTGGACCCTACTCGGGAGAAGCTGGGCATCTTTGTCGCCATTATCCAAACTTCTCACCAATTCCTCATGCTTGGCTCCTACGTGCCAATATGTGTTTGCGCATCATCATTGGCGCCCGACGTTCATGAGCTCATGTTGGTGAACAGTACCTTGACTATCTCCCTCAATGTATTCCATATGGGATGGACCTGTGGCAGATTTGTTCGGACTCTGCATCCATTCTCTCGCACATCCAACTTGCTATTTTTGCATCCGCACTGTCCATCTACGGGCCTGGTTCCAAAATTAGTTACATTTGCCTGCATGCCCCCCTTTTGGATATTTTTCCCACGCCCAGTGCGTCATTTGTAAAACGCCCTTCTATATCTTCTGCACAGCAGGGATTTTCCATTGGTATAATCCTCATTTGTTACTTCATAACATTTAGCAGCAAGCTTTCTTGAAATGAAGCAAACTTGGTAAACTAAATTTTTTTTCTGTAATACATTCCAGAGGATTACTGAATTTAAGAGTTAAAGATATCTGATATCTGACAGTCATGATACAACCAATTAACTACAAGTTCTGGCTGTACATAAGAACATAACTTATGCCATACTGGGTCAGACCAACCCAGTATCCTGTTTCCAACAGTGGCCAATCTAGGTCATAAGTGCCTAGCAGTTTCCCTAAAAGACACAGGTTCCACAATGCTTGTATTAGGGCAAGCAGTGGATATCCCGGGTCCCTTTAAAGGTCCCCTTCCCTCCAGGAATTTGTCCAAACCTTTTTTAAACCCGGCTACACTAACAGCTTTTACTACACCGTCCGGTAATGAATTCCCAGAATTTGATTATATGTTAAGTGAAAAATATTTTCTCCTATTAGTCTTAGTCTTAAATAGGTTACCCTGTAGCTTCATTCTAGATTTTGATGGCATAAACAATCGATCTACATTTACCCGTTCCACTCCATTCATTAATTTATAGCCCTCTATCATATCTCCCCTCATCTGTCTTTTTTTCAGTTTGAAGAGCCCTAACCTTTTTAACCTCTTTTCATAGGGGTATCCTTTCATCCCCTTTACAATTTTGGTGGCTCTTCTCTGTACCTTTACTAATAACACTATATCTTTTTTAAGATATGGCAACCAGAATTGGACACAATATTCAAGGTGCGGTCACACCATGGAACAATACAGAGGCATTATAATATCCTTGGTTTTATTCTCCAATCCTTTCCTTATGATTCCTAGCATTCTATTTGCTTTCTTGGCCACTACTATACACTGGGCAGAGGGTTTTAACGCATTACCCACGATGACACCTAAATCTTTTTCCTGGGTAGTGGTTCTAATGTGGAACCTTGCATCGTGTAACCATATTTTGGATTGCTCTTTCTTAGGTGCATAACTTTGCACTTGTCCACATTAAATTTCATTTGCCATTTGTATGACCAGTCTTCCAATTTATCAAGATCTTCTTGCAATTTTTCACAATCCTCATGTGTTTCAACAACTTTGAATAATTTTGTGTCATTTGCAAATTTGATTACCTCATTTGTTATTCCCATTTCCAGGTCATTTATGTGTGGTGCACATCATACTCCATAATGAAATATGTTTTATATAGAAAACGTTCTGTTGGGACGGCGGCTTAGCTAATATTCCTCTTCATTTTGTTCCTTTAGATGAATTCACAAACAATACATTATTCACATCATATTTCTTTAAGCCGTTTTAGTCACTACAATCCAGCACAAGTTACTAGTGTTCGTTTCATTAGCGATATAGGCCTTATTATATATTTTTATTTTTTTAAAGCGCTTCAGCCTATTTTTTTTTTTTTAGTGCCATCAAGTCAGTGTTGACTCCTAGCGACCCAGCTACCTCTGGGTTTTCTTGGCAATGTATCACCGGAAGTAGTTGCCAGCCTTTTCTTCCGAGGCAATGGATGGTAAAGTGACTTGCCCAAGGTCACAAGGAGTGCCAGTGGGACTTGAACCCTTGATCTTCTGAGTTCTAGGCAGTTGCTCTAACCATTAGGCTACTCCTCCACTCCTCTGCCTATTAATGGGATTTAATTTTCAACAATGTTCCTTTGTGGACATCTTTTATTTTATTTTATTTTATTTAACACTCATTTCTATACCGCATCTTCCAGAGATCAGTTGCGGTGTACAAACAATAATTAACAAAGCGAAGTTTGTTTTACATAGAACATCTTAATTTTACATAGAACATCTTAAAATAACATAGAACATGGAACATCTTAAAATATGATAAATTAATCAAAGTTAAGTCAAGGAAACTAAACAGTGAATTTAAACTGGAACTGTGTTAAAACAATTAAAACAATCTCCTTTGTGACGTGCTCCTCCCCTTTTTGTTCTGATGCATCCACATTTGCTATTTGATCATTTTAAAGTATTATTTATTTATTTATTTATACATCTTTTCTATACCGCCACTTCCAGAGATCAGTGGCGGTTTACAGGTAACAAACTTTAATAGTAGAATACTATTATTTTACAGAGAACAGATTTAGAACAAAGAACATTCAACTATTAAATGTAACTCTAATACAATAAGATAACAGGAGAAGTAGGAACGTTTGAAAATGGGTATGCATTAGTTAATATTTCAAAACATAATATGTCAACATTAAAGGGATTATTTACATTAGTTACAATTATTTACATTAGCGATAAGCAAATTGCATTCAAGAGTAAGATTAATCTAGGTGAGCAATGTGGATGTGAGGGAAAGATTTTATGCCTTGTCTAGGTAGGGTCAGTGAGTGACTGATGTTCGGTGCTTTTCTCTGAGTTTGGATTATCTTCAATTTGGAGGTTATTGTAGTACAGAGTAAATAGATGGGTTTTTAGATTTTTTCTAAATAATTGAAGGTCCTTGATTTCTCTGATTTCAATTGGGAGGTTGTTCCATAACGTAGGGGCGAAGAATGAGAAAGCTGTGTTACTTGCCTTCTGACTTGTCTTTCTAATAGAATCAGGGACTTGTATCGTCTGAAGGTTTATTCTTCTTCTTGATCTATTTTCATGTGGGATGTTGATGAGCGTAGATAAGAAAGATGGTGCTATATTATTAAAGATCTTAAACGTAGTAACTAAGGACTTGTAGATGATTCTGCATGAGACAGGTAGCCAATGGAGAGCGTAGAGAATCGGAGATAGGAGTGGAGGAGTAGCCTAGTGGTTGGGGCAAGGTACTTCAGGCCGGAAGGTCGGTGGTTCAAATCCCACTAGAGGACAGCAACCTTGGGCCGGAAGGACTGGGGTTTCTAGTCCCACAGGTGCTCCTTGTGGTCTTGGGCAAGCCACTTAACCCTCCATAGCCCATGTTCCCTGTAAAATAGTTATCTCCAAGTTATAATACCCTGTTCAATGTAATTTCAGTTTGTTCAATGTAAACCGCACTGATGCAGAATAGCGCGGTATATAAGAGAATGTAAATAAATAAATAAATAAATAAATATATGATCTGATAGTTTCGCTTTATAGATGATCCTTGCAGTGACATTTTGGGCTAATTGAAGTGTGTGTATATTTTTCTTAGAGGTCCCTTGAAGAATACCATTACAGTAGTCTAAATGTGGTGTTATAAGTGTTTGAGCCACGGATCTGAAGTCAGTGTTATCTATCAATGGTCTAAGTTGTTGGATTGTCCTTAATTTGAAATATATTGATTTTACAGTTTGTTTTATATGTTTGGTGAGGCTGAGGGTCTTATCTAGTGTGACTCCCAAGTATTTGATCTCATCTCTAACTGGGAGAGTAGTTTTTCCAATGTTGATTTCAGGTGGTGGAGTGAAGCTTGTGTTTCTTGTTATAAATAGAACTTCTGTTTTTTTTAAATTAATATTCATATTCATTGATTTCAGCCACAGCTCAGCTTCAGTGAGGCAACGACATATGTTGCTATAATCCGGGTTGGACACATCAAATGGCGAGTATAACATGATGTCGTCCGCGTAGATGTGGTAGTTGATTTTGAAGCGTTTAAATATGGAACAGATGGGTTGAAGATAGAGATTAAACAATAGTGCCGATAGGGCAGAGCCTTGAGGGATGCCCTGCTCTTGTGGAAATGGGGATGAGACATTTCGATCTATTTGCACATATTGGGTCTGGTTAGTAAAATAGGATATGAACCATTCAAGGGTTTTATCCTTGATGCCTATTTGAGAGAGTCTAGAGATGAGTGTGGTATGGTTTACAGTGTCAAAGGCCGAGGAAATATCAAGGAATATAAGAATGAAGGCTCGCTTGGATTTATCGATACCTCTGATGATTGTGTCAAATAGTGCTGTTAGGAGCGTTTCTACACCATGATATGGGCGAAATCCATATTGATGTTCATCTAATGGAGCTGATGAGTCTATATAATCTTGCAGTTGGATTTGCACAATCTTTTCAATAATCTTGGCAAGGAAAGGAATACTTGCAATGGGGCGATATGAAGTTGGGTCATTGCCGTCTAGGGTTTTGTTTTTTAGCAGCGGTCGAATTGCTGACCTTTTGAGGACATCTGCTATACGTCCTTGTTGAAGAGATTGGTTTACTATGTTCAGCAAGTCTGAGGCAAGTTCTGTTTTTGTTGATTTTATCCAAGTCACTGGGCAAGGATCGAGTAAAGAGGTTGTTGTATTTAGGTTGGAGATTGTCTGGAGTAGGAGTTTGTTGATAATAGGGTGGAAGGCTTTCCATTCAAGGTGGTTGTTAACTGGAAGAGATGGGCTAGGTGGGGTGAATTGGCTGTTAAGTTTGAGTTTATTTGCAAAGTGATCAGCAATCGTTTGAGGGCTAATAAAAATTTTGTGGGAATTGTTGGATGGGGATTTGGTTAACGATTTGACAATCTCAAATAGTTCTCTAGGACGATTAATGGCTTTTGATAAAGTTTTAGAGTGATATTGTTTTTTAGTGTTATTAATCGCATCCTTGTAACCTTTGAGTAGTGAGAAGTATTGTATTCTGAGTTCATGAGTTTTTTTCCTTCTCCAAGTAGATTCCATTTTTCTAAGACCTTTCTTCAGAATTGCGAGTTCAGTAGAATACCATTTTTCATTTTTTCTCATTTTATGGCGTATACTTGTTGAATATGGTTCTGATGCGGATCCAATAATGGAATTCCAGCTGGATATTGCATCATCAAGGTTAGAGATATAAGGATCCAATCTAGGGAGTACTGATTCGAGAAACTCTTCCTTGTTGAATGGACGAAATCTCTGACCATCTCTGACTTATTACATAAGTTACCTTGTTTTTATCTTTATTTTTATCTTTGGTTTTGAATTTTTAATGGCATTGACTTTTTTATACATGGCAATACATTTATTTACAAAATATTTATTTATTTATTTATTTATTATCAGCTTTTAGTGTACCAAGTGACAGACTTAAGGTATTTATTCATTTTATATTTGGTTCTATGTCCTCCTCATCTCTCCCTTCTTGTGCTTTTACTTGATTTAGTGTTCACATGTTATTGTCCTCTTTGCTTTTATTCATGTTTATTGTTACATTCTTAGTTTAACACTATTATTTATGAATTTATAATCTTTTAATGATATTATATTTGTATATTCATATTTTTAATTAGGTGGCTACATCTTCTATATGTTTTTTAGGACTGTAGGTATTTGTTTGATTGATTAATATGCCTAATGCACTAATTAAAGTTCATGGTTTTATTGTATTTATGTATATAGATGTTTATAATTGTTTAATATCTTTTTGAGGTGTGTTCTTTTTAAGACCCCCTGAAGAAGGCTTTCTAGTCGAAATGCGTCGGGGCGCAATAAACAAGGTTTTCACCTACAACTGTCATCAGTCCTTGTGTATCTGCTTTGTTGGTGACTCTTATTGGTGTGCAGATACTTTTTGCTCCCCTTTGGTACTCTTTGCTGACACTACAGACCTGCGACTCACTTGTCCTGCCAGAGCCATAAACCTGCTTGCCCTGTCTGCAGGCAGATAGGCCTTCGCCTGAAGGTTGTTGATTCTGGCCCCAATGAACTCCAGCTGTTGAGTCGGCGTGAGGCTGGACTTGGGGTAGTTGATTACAAATCCTAGGTTCTGCAGCAGTTGGATGGTGCGAGTTGTGGCCTGGAGGACCTCGATGGCTGAGGTACCTCTGATGAGGCAGTCGTCGAGGTAGGGGAAGACAAAACCCCTTGGAGCCTGAGAAAGGTGGAAACCACAGCCAGGCACTTTGTAAACACCCTGGGGGCCGAGGCAAGGCCGAAGGGGAGTACCCTGTACTGAAGGTGATTGCCCCCCACCACAAAGCGCAGATATTGCCTGTGGCTTGGGTGTATTAGGATGTGTGTATACACATTTTATGAAAGTTTATGCAAATTTTGCATTAATGAAGTGTTGCAATGCAAAATTATGCAAAGCAGTTAATTTCAAAAAATGCAAAAATAACTATTTAAAAACAGCTTTGTAGACTTGTTTTCATTGAAAAAAATATCTACGACTTAAGAACTGTAGTTGTTTTCCCAATTTGTCAGCAAAATTGTGCCCCCTTCATGCACTTAAAAAAATTAAAGGTCCTTCGGCCTGTATCAGAGGTCCCCTTGAACCTCCTTCTCTGAGGAGAGAACTTGAACTCACATGGCCCAGCAGGTCTGACCTCCCCAAGTCCTAATACAGGGCTAAAATATCTAAAAGTTCCTGTTGCTAAAGCCCATCCAGCTCCTGAAACCCTGCCCCTTCCCAAAGTTAAGGGCCAAACCACTTTTCTCCTCCCACCTGCAATCCCAAGGAAACTTGGGGGAGGGGAGACAAAAATATATGGGTGGTTTCAATCACTCTGTGTGACCCAGGTTCGTCTCCTTTCTCCACCCATTTGGTCTGGTTCTGATCCCCTAACTTCCCTCTCCCCAAGTATAGTCTCTCAAACTAAACAAATTACTCCTAGTGAGACTCATGGATGACTTGTACAGGGGCATTATTCACATCCTCCTTTTTGCTGACTATGCCTCTCTGTATGCAGTCCTTCTAGTTTTAGCCACTGCCCTGTCACATTGTTTCTCACAATCACCCCAAAATCCCTTTCCTGCTCTGTGCACATCAGCATCTTGCCTCGTATCACAATACACATCCTTTGGATTTCTGTTCCCAAAATGCATCACTCTCCACACATTAAAGCTTAACTATCACATATAAGCTCATACTTCTAATGCTGTAGATCATTTCTCATCTTGTCTATACCCTCCAATGTGTCCACTCTGTTGCAAATGCTCATCATCTAATTGTGTAACTCTTTGTTTATTGTGAACCGCGCTGATGCTGAATAGCGCGGTATATAAGAGACTATAAATAAAATAATAAAATAAAAAGACAAACCTTTCTTTTTACTCTTCATCTATATCACTCACATTGAACAGAATTGATCCCGGGATCAATCCCTGAGGCATTCTACTACTCACCTTCCTTTCTTCAGAGTGAATGCCATTTACTACCGCCCTCTGCCATCTGCTAATCAACTAATTTTGATCCAGTTCACCACCTTGTGACCTATCCCCCAGGTTGCTCAGTTCATAAGCCTCCTTTGTGGAACAGTATTAAAGGCTTTCCTAAAATCTCATTCATAAATGTCCTTTTTTCCTGTTCACTTACTACAAATATATATGAAATACTGTGCAATTATGCTCTCTCAGAACTACATATTAATTTTTAGTCAGTCATTAATATTTCATTTCATTTATTAGATTTTTGTTAGCCCATCATTACACTTCTGGACAACTTACAAGAATATATTTACAGTAATATACATAACACCAGCAAAATAATACAATACTTTATCTACAGTAACAACAATACTTTCATAGAATAAACACTAAAAAGCTGACAAACAGCTGAATCTTCAATTCCTTCAAAACTTCAAAATGTAAATCCAACTCCTCATGCAGATTAATTGGCAAACTATTTCACAGTTTAGGTCGTCGCACTGAGGACACCCATGAGCATGTAAACTCCTTTCAAACAGCTACTGTTGTCAAAACAGTTAATAAGCCTTGGAGTGATGAATAGAACAGCCTCAGGGGACAATAGTCATATAAAAGAAAATTCAAATCCATAAAGATCAACTTATGGACAACAAAGTCACTTTGCAAAAGTACATTTTACAATAGTAAAACCTTTGCAAAGCACCCTTTGTACAAGTTTATGCACATTTTGCTTTAATGAGGTGCTGCAATGCAAGATCATGCAAAGCAGTGAATTTTTAAAAAATGCAAGAATGAGTATGTAAAAACAGCTTTGTAGACTCATTTTCACTGAACAATAACTGACAAGAACTGTAGTTATTGTCCCAAGTTGTCAGAAAAATTGTGCCGATTTGGTGGTATATTACATTTTAATAAACTAAATAAAACCTTGATCATCATACATGAACACTTAAAAATTATACGGTATTTAATGGGATGCCAATGCAGCCTCCCACACTTTAGACTTGACTTTTTGGTTATTCTAGTAAACTTTACATAAGCATCCTTTTTAACATCAGTATGAGAAAAGACTATAAAAAATAAGGTAATCTGAATGTATGAAATAACAGTTCTATATGAAACAAGCATTTTGGAACTTATGATAGGTTTAGGGAAAAATGCCATGCACTTTAATCAATATTCAGACTTCTCACATGAATTTCAAAGAAAAAAATTGATTTTACTTCATTATTATGCACAAACTGTACTAGCTCTTTGAAGGAAGTAATCATTTTGTTACAACATATGGAACGCCAGCAGGTTAATTATGCTGTTCTTTTGGGATCTGTTATATTGCTAAGTACTGCAAGAGATGTTCTGCATTGAAGCTTATCAGAAACATTTTACATGCCATTTGAGTAAAGACTGAGAAATGGAGTGAAACTGAACAAAATGAGACTAATATCAAAACAAACATCACAAGACATTTGTTTCTATGCATTATTACAAATTTACCTTCACATCTACAGAAAATGAAATGTTTAATGTGTTTTCTAATCCAAACTGAAGACTATTTAACAGACATTTCTACCAGCTATATATAATCTTAGATGCATTTTTATATATTCAAAAGAGACATATTTTCTGCCACACATATTAGGAAATAAAAAAACATGCAATTTTATCAATTATTGAATTATACAAAATAGGATCCTAATTGCAGTGGCAACTGCACACAAACATCTGTGGATGGAATAAAACAAGAGTGATGGTGTGGACACTCATTCAAAGGGCAGGAAATGCTTTAAGGTTTTATTCTTAAAAAAAAAAAATGGAAACCACAAAACTTGACAAGCAAGGCGATGTAACCAAATCTGAAAAGTGGGTTTTATGGGAAGAGAGGGCTCCAAACAAAAGCTGCCAGTGAGAAAGAACTGAATTCAAAGGGAAAGATATTCAAAGGGCCATCCTTAGAAGTGGGAGAGGGAATTGTTAGTCCTGCTCCCAGTATCACGTTCTGTGCATTGGTAAGTCAGGAGTTTTGGAGGTGATACAAATCTCAGATACTAAGTACACATCAACTCATGTGTTCATCAAAGACCTTGTTCAGAAAACTACAATACCTCTGGAAATACAATTAAAAGGAGAAAAGGAATCTCAGCATCTCCCAGCCAATCACAAATGTATTTCATATGCTAGGCCTCGAACAGGGGCCAGAAACACAGAAGAGCCAATCTGATGACTCTCACCTCAAGGCTGTTGATGGACCACACCAACTTCCCTGCGGTTCCAATGGCCCTGGGCCATAGTGTCTCAGCAATAGACTCCCCAGAAAGCATAGTTACTCACCTCTAACAGGTGTTCTCCAGGAGCAGCAGGAATCAGTCCTCACATATGGGTGACGTCGGCGCCGACGGAGCCCTCGCGGAGCAATTTTCCCCAGCTTTCAAAGAAAGCCTTTGGGAATTGCAGCGCACATGCGCGGTCCTCTTCCTGCCCAAGGGTGCCATCTTGCTCAGTCTGATGACATAGCTAAAAGACAGCAAAAAATTAGCAAAAACGAAAGCATAGAACTGCAACTCCAAGGGGAGGAGGGAGGGTTGTGAGGACTGATTCCAGCTTCTCCTGGAGAACACCTGTTACAGGTGAGTAACTACTCTTTCTCCAGGACCAAGCAGGAAGTCAGTCCTCACATATGGGACTCCCAAGCTTAAGGCTACCGGAGAGCCGAAGCACAAAATTGAGCTCCCTCAAGTTCAGTAGCACAGAAGGAAGGAATCTTCTCTGAATATGTTTCCAACCGGTAGCCCAACATCCGGGATGGAGGGTAGGAGTTGCCTATACCTCAAAGAGGTTACGGAGGACTGCCTGTCCGAAAGCACTGTCCCTGTGGGACTCCCTCTCCAGGCAGTAATGGGCTGCAAAAGTCTGGCTTGAAGACCAAGTAGCGGCCCGGCAGATGTCTGCCAATGGAACAGAGCGGAGGTAAGCCACCGACGTAGCCTTCGCCCGAACACGATGAGCTGTGACTCTACCTTCCAACACGAGGCCGGCTGCCTCGTAAGCCCAAGCGATACAGTCAGCAATCCAGATGGACAGAGTACGCTTGGAGACAGGGAGCCCCAACTTGCTGGGGTCATAAGACACGAAGAGCTGAACAGTCCTTCGGTGCTCCCACGTACGGTCAAGGTAGAAGGTCAATGCCCTTCTACAGTCCAGGGTATGCAGGACCATTTCAGCTCGGCTGGAGTGTGGCCTGGGAAAGTAGGTCGAAAGTACCACCTCCTGGTTGATGTGAAAAGGGGATACCACTTTGGGAAGAAACTTAGGGTGAGTCCGTAGGACTACCCGGTTTTTGTAGAACCTAGTGTAAGGAGGATCAGACACTAGGGCCTGCAACTCACTAACGCGTCTAGCAGAAGTGAGGGCTACCAAGAACAAGGTTTTCCACGAAAGAAAACGAAGTGGACAGGTAGCCATAGGCTCAAAAGGCGGACAGGTAATCCGCTGCAAAACCACATTGAGATCCCAGTCCGGGGCTGGCAGGCGCAAAGGTGGCTTAAGGAGAAGGAGGCCTCTGAGAAAACGAGCCACCAGAGGGTGGCTGGAAAGAGGTCTACCATCCACCGGCATGTGATGCGCAGAAAGAGCACTGAGGTGGACCTTGACCGAGTTGGACTTAAGTCCAAGTTTAGAGAGAGAGAGCAAGTACTGCAAGACTACTGATGCTGAACAGGAGAAGGGATCTTGAGACTGCTGAGTACACCAGACGGAGAACCGACGCCACTTTAGAGCGTAGGACTTCCGGGTGGAGGGCCTCCTGGAGGCCAAGACGACCTCCTCCACATCTGGAGGTAGATGCAGAGGAGCAAGGACTACCCTTTCAGCAGCCAGGCCATCAGATGAAGGGACCGGAGGTTGGGGTGTAGGAGAGTCCCCTGATCCTGCGACAGGAGGTCGGGCTGAAACCCCAGTGGAAGAGGAGTGTCCACCGCCAGCTGCATCAGAAGCGGGAACCAAGGTTGTCTCGGCCACCGGGGAGCCACTAGGATCATCGATGCTTTGTCTCTGAGAACCTTGAAGAGCGTCCAAGACACCAGTGGCATGGGAGGAAAGGCATACAAGAGGCCGGTGGACCATGGAATCAGAAAAGCATCCGCTGCTACTCTGAGAGGATGCGGCTGTCGAGAGCAGAATCTGGGCAGCTGCCGGTTCAGAGGACTGGCAAACAGATCCATGGTGGGGAGATCCCACTTGAGAAAGATTTGCTGAACCACCATCGGATCCAGCCTCCACTCGTGTGGCTGGAGGATCCTGCTGAGCTTGTCGGCCAGGTAATTTTCTTGACCTGGGAGATAGACAGCCCTGAGGAGGATGCCGTGGCGGACCGCCCAAGAGCATAGCTGTTGCGCCTCCTGACAGAGGAGGAAGGAGCCTGTTCCGCCCTGTTTGTTTACGTAGAACATGGCAACCTGGTTGTCCGTCTGTATCAGCAGCGACTGGTGGGACACCAGGTGAGAGAAGGCTCTGAGCGCTAGGCGGATGGCTCTGAGCTCCAGGAAGTTTATCTGTTGAGCAGACTCCCAAGGAGTCCAGAGGCCTTGAGTACATGACCCTTGGCAATGTGCTCCCCAACCCAGGAGGGAAGCATCGGTCGTCAGGACCTGAGAATGCGTAGGGGGCTGAAAAGCCACCCCTAGCACTAGGTTTGGTAGATGAAGCCACCATCGCAGAGATGAGACCAGCTGGTCGGAGATCTGTACAGAGTCCACTAGGCTCCCCGTGGCCTGATGCCATTGATTGCGAAGGCACCACTGAGCAGGACGCATGTTCAGTCGGGCATTGGGGGTCACATGGAACGTGGAAGCCATATGGCCGAGCAGTCGCAGAAAGTGCCTGGCTGAGACCAGCGCATTGCTGTGAAAGTGGCTGGCGAGATCCATGAGCCGCCTGGCCCTGTCCAGAGGGAGGAAGGCCCGCGCCTGAAGTGTGTCCAACCTGGCGCCGATGAACTCGAGATTTTGAGAGGGGAGCAAAGTGGACTTTGCGAAGTTTATGACAAAACCCAAGTGCTGGAGCAGAGCCACAGTGCGATGAGTGGCCTGAGCGGCCTCTGTTGAAGATGGGGCTCTGATGAGCCAGTCGTCCAGGTATGGGAACACAAACAGGCCTTGAAGTCTTAGATAGGCCGCCACCACTACGAGGCATTTGGTGAACACCCTGGGGGCGGAGGATAGGCCAAAGGGCAGCACTCTGTACTGGTAATGATTTCCTCCCACAACAAATCTGAGATATTGTCTGTGGTCTGGATGAATGAGGATATGAGTATACGCATCCTTCAGATCCAAGGAGCATAGCCAGTCTCCCTGCTGGAGGTAGGGCAGCAGGATTCCAAGGGTAAGCATCTTGAACTTTTCCTTTGCAAGGAACTTGTTGAGGTTTCGCAAGTCCAGGATGGGTCTGAGGCCTCCTGTTCTTTTTGGAATCAGGAAGTACCTGGAGTAAAATCCTTGGCCCTTCAGGTGGTGGGGCACCGGTTCCACGGCTTGTTCCTGAACGAGACTTGCTAACTCCTGAAGGAGTAAGTCCCTGTGCAAAGGGATTCTGGGAGGCTCCCCTGGAAAGTAGGAGGGAGGTACCTGGTGAAAGTGAAGAAGATAGCCCTTTTGAACTATGTGAAGTACCCAGGTATCTGTGGTGATGTTGGACCACCTGTGGGCAAAGTGGACCAGCCGGCCTCCTGTGCTGAGAGAAACCAGCTGAGGGGGAGAGGCTATGCTGAGGAAGTCAAAAGCCCCCACCCTGCTGAGCAGGGGCTGGTGGTGCAGGCTTGGGGGCTGGCTGCCTACGGGACCCATTACCCCTTCCCTTGGCCTGCTTTCCCTGTGGGGGAGCTGCTGAGGCCTGATACTGAGGGTAGTATTTATAGGCAGCACCTTTCCTCGGGTAAAAGGGCTTTTTCCCCGAGCCCTTCTTCTTTTGAGAAGGGGCAGAGGTCTTCCTTGAGAGACGAGTCCTGGTGAGAGTCTCCGTCTCGATTTGTGCAGCCTTCTCATCCATGGGCTTGCCAAAGAGGTTATCACCTCGGCAGGGGACATCGACCAACTTGTCCTGCACCCAGGGCTCGAGGTCGGACGTCTGAAGCCAAGCCTGGCGGCGTCCACCGATGTCGGCCGCAGCTACTCGAGCCGAAGCCTCAAAACCATCATAGGCTGCTCGAGATATAAACTTGGAGCACTCTCGAATACCAGTAGACAAGGTTTGGAACCTCTGCAAAGGTTCGTCGGAGAGACCAGCAGAGAACCCGGCTATTTCTTTAGCCAGGTCTCGGAGATACATGCCCATGTAGAGCTGGTAAGTCTGGACTCGACAAGCAAGCATAGAGCCCTGGAATCACTTCCTACCGAGGGCATCCAGGCTTCGGGCTTTCCTACCAGGGGGCACCGAGGAGTGCATTTTTTGACTCTTAAGTCTATGCATGGCCGATTCCACCACCATGGAATGGTGCGGTAGTTGTGCCTTTTGGAAGCCGGGGCTCTTGCGGACTCGATAAATGGAATCGACCCGCTTGCTTAACACCGGCGACGACGCCGGGCTCTCCCACATGCGGAAGAGAAGTCGTTCCAGCATCGGAGGAACCGGTACAATAAAGGCCTCCTTCGGGGGAGAGTCATATTGGAGGGCATCGAGTTCTTCGACTCGAGGTTCCTCCTCGGGATCCGCGGGGAAGGCCAAAGCCTTGGCCATATCCCTCACGAAGTCCGAGAACCGGGTATCCTCTGGGGGGGGACCGTCTCCGAGGTTCGGACTCGGGGGAGTCCGAAGGGACACACTGAGTCCGAAAGGAACCAGGTGACTCTTCGTCCTCGGATTCCCAGGCCGACTCCTCAGAGGAGTCGAGCGGCTCCGGTCGGGCGGGCACCGATGCTATCCGCTCCGACGCCGAGGGAGTCGGCGTCGACGACCTCGGTCCCGAACGGGAGGCCAAAGGAGACCTCGACCGAGGATTGACTCGAGCCCTCATGGACTCGAGGATTGGCTCGGTCTCCGGGGTCGACTTGGAGGTCGACGTCCCGGCGGTCAGGGCAGAAACACCGGCGAGGCCAGCGATCAATACCTGCTGCTGGTCCATGAAGGCAGGATATAACCTCACGAGCGCTGGAGGATAAACTAATATCGAAGAAGGAATGGAAGTTTTTAAACCGGGAAGATTCTACACTAGCAAAATTATACTTGGTTCCAAAGATTCATAAGGATCTTGTGAATCCCCCAGGGAGGCCTATTGTCTCAACAAGAGGCAGTTTACTTGAACCTCTATCTATGTATATCGACTCTTACCTTCGACCACTTATGTCCAATATTCCTGCTTATATAAGTGACACTACACACTTTTTACAACTGTTACAAGAATATGAGCAATGGGCAGTACAAGATGACATAGTACTAGTGACTTTCGACGTCACAGCGTTGTATACCAATATCCCCCAGGATGCTGCCAAGGAAGTGATTCTTCGATCCCTCAGAGGAAGAGGGGATTTGTCAGAAGCAAAATTGGATTTTATAAGTAGGGTGTTGGATATCATGCTTTTTCAGAACTATTTCCTTTTTGAAAATACCTTGTATCAACAGCTGAAAGGGGTGGCCATGGGCGCTACATGCGCTCCATCTGTGGCGAACTTTTTTATGGCAAGATATGAAGAAACCTGGATTTCTACTTCTCCCTATAAGCCACACATTGTTCTGTGGCGACGTTATATAGATGACATTTTTGTATTGTGGCGTGGCACGGAGGATTCCCTGACACATTTTTACCACTGGCTCAATAATTTAGATTCAAACATCCAGTTTACTTACTCCTCCCATTTGGAGAGCATTGTATTTTTGGATGTGGTAGTGAAGAAAGTGTAGGGGGCTGGCTGACATCAGTGCATAGAAAAACTACCGACAGAAATACCTTTCTACATTATACCAGCAGTCACCCGAAGCAATTGAGAGACAGTCTTCCACTTTCTCAGTTTATCCACTTTCGAAGAAATTGCTCTGATCAGAAAGATTTTCGGCATTGCTCCAAACAACTACAGAAAGATTTTGAAGATAGAGGATACCCGAGACGTGTCATTAAGAATTCTTATAAGAGAGCCCTGTACATGAATAGGGCACTGTTATTACAACCAAGAAGGGATAGAGGAGAGGATAATTTGAGTATTAATTTCATCACTAATTTTTCACCTTTTAGTGGTAACATTAAACGAATTTTGAAGCGACACAGTAATGTTTTAGCTGTCATCCCGGGACTTCACCAGTCTACCATCCGCTGTGTCTGGACGCGACAACGTAACTTAAAAGAATATTTAAGCCCGGCACAATTGCGCCCTAATATAAGTGAAGACATAGTGAAAGAGCCTGGACATCGGAAATGCGGTAACTGTTCTATTTGTGCAGTAACTGAAGAATGCACTACGTTTGAACACGGGGGGGTCTTATATAGACTACGAGACTCCACTTCATGCACATCTTGTTCAGTGGTGTACACAATAGTTTGCCCGTGTGGCTTGAGATATATAGGTAAAACCACTCGAATGTTTCGCACCCGGATTATAGAACATCGCAGCAGACTACACTGTGGAGTAGTAGAAGCTCCCCTGGTTGCACATTGTTTGCAGTTTCATCACAAATTTCAGGAATTAAAATGCTTTTGCATTGAATTGGTAACATCAGGACAACGGGGAAAATCACAATCTCAAACCTTACTTCTCCATGAACAGCGGTGGATATATAGACTCAATACCGTCTCCCCCATGGGGTTAAATAATATGATTGAATGGAACAGTTGCGTATGAATACATTTGGATTACAACTTTAAAACTATGGGATTACAATCTTCAAGGATTTGAACCTCGCGATTAATACCTTGAGAGGAAACCCCTTAGGGGAAACTGTCTGACGTCGATGTACACGTCATCAGCTCTATTCTTTATCTGGCCTTCGAAGAGGATAACTCGCATGCGCGGCGTTTAGCTGAACCGGCAGCCATCCTAAATTTTGAATGAATGTCGATATTTTTGAGGTACCTTTGGTGTTGTATGAGCTAGTAAGAACGGTGGTTTTCTATTTACATTTTACAAATTATTATTGTGAATTCAACATGTTGTGATTTCTCTTAGATGATATGAAGCTGTAGGTTCACTAATGCCTACCATTGAAACACTCAATGCCATTTTTAAAGCTTGGATGATCTACAGCAACACCCCCTGAGGAAACGTCTCTGTGAAACGCACCAGCGGACCGAGAATTTGCGTTGGGGTCGTCAACATTTCATTGAGATAAGCTTTGGCATTATCATTTACTATATCTGAAGTTATTATAAATTGTCGTATATCTCACCACAGTTTCCAGTTTACTACTGAAGGGTATTCATACAAGTGAGTCGCTGATGCAATCTGGCAGTTTGGCTAAGGACCTTGGTCTGTTCAGCCATTGCTACAAGAAGTCTGAGACTCATATACCCTTTAGTTTCTTTACAATAAATATAGAAAAATAAAAATAATAAAAAAATACAAAGAGTACACTACACGTGGTGATGTATACAGATTAAGGCACGATTGAAATGCACAACTATACTAACGTGGAGGGAATTCTTAATGTGTACAGCTTATTAACCCTCTGAGAACTGACGACGTACTCTAAGGTCCATGAAGGCAGTCAGACTGCTCTCCAAGGCCGTCAACCTGAGTCCGAGCTCAGGAGACCCAGCAGCCCCCGACTCGGGCCCCGACGGCGTCGGGCCTGACGTCGGGTCCTTTGGAGGCGAGTCAACGAGGACAACAGTACTCACGTGAGCGGGCAAGTCCACCTCGAGTTGAGGATGTTTTGATGGCCTCTCCACCTCCGAGGACCCGGGACGGGAATCGGGGCTATGCGACCTGGCCCTCGAGGGACCAGGAGCGTCCACCGATCCCGCCCTTGCGGGTTTCTTCTTCCGATGAGGTTCCCGGGTAGGAGACCCCCTTTCAGAGGAACTTCGACGATGCTCAGGACCAGTCCCGAGACGTTGAAGCCTCTGACGAGGTCCGAGCCCGGCCGGAGTCAGAGAAGATACGCGCCCGCTGATGCTGCCGACTCCTCAATGCTTTTGAGGACATTTTGCCACACGGACCACAGATCATGGAGTCATGATCGGGTCCGAGGCAGCGGAGGCAGAAGTCATGAGTGTCTGTAAGAGACATGAGTTTCTTACAGAGGTCACACTTTTTAAAGCCGCTGGCAGCCATCGGAGGAAAAAGGGCCCCTGCGAGGTCTAAAGACTGGGCTGCCAGGGAAAAAGGAAAAGGGCGCGAAATCTGTCACGAAGGACAAAAAACCGAAAAATAAGGAACGGACTCGCAACCGGCGTCGCGAGTCCGGGCGGGAAAAGAACCGGCGTCGAACCGAAGAAAAAAGAGAAAAATAGAGAAAAAAATCAACTTTTCGGCGGGGATTCACAGACAACGTCTGTAGGGCTCCGCGGAAAAAAGAAGACTGAGCAAGATGGCACCCTTGGGCAGGAAGAGGACCGCGCATGCGCGCTGCAATTCCCAAAGGCTTTCTTTGAAAGCTGGGGAAAATTGCTCCGCGAGGGCTCCATCGGCGCCGACGTCACCCATATGTGAGGACTGACTTCCTGCTTGGTCCTGGAGAACGATACTGGCATCTGTTGTCAGCAGTACACTTTTCCTCAGATGACAGGGCTGCCGCCACCACTGCAGGCTGGCCTCACCCTGGAAGCTTGCACATAAATTCCTGAGAACTCAGGGATTATCGAGTCAACAAGGACTGCTAGAGCAGCTGCATGTGAGTACCCACCCATGGGACTATTTCCATGGTTGCCGCCATCCATTTGAGGAGCTGAAGACAATCCCAGACTCTTGGGGCCTGCTGCGGCACAGAACATCGCCAGGCAATTCAACAGTCTCCTGACATTCTCCTCTGGCAGGAAAACTGCCCACTCGAGTACTGAAACATGCTCTGAGAAACTCCAGGGACTGAGAGGGCAACAGCTGAATTTTTCCCCGATTGGGCACACAGCTGAGGCTTTCTAAAAAGAATGCCACTCAGGACACCACCTGAGACGCTTCTGAAAGGAAACAGGACCGGATGAGCTAGTCATCCAGATACAGATGGACACCGATCCCTAGGCGCTGCAGCTGCTACCGCCATTTATTATTTTATTTATTTATTTATTTAACAATTCTTTTATACCGCGCTATTACAATCAGTGCGGTGTACAATGAACAAGAACATACTACAATGCATACAAGTAACATTGAGTTTTACATTAAACAGGGAACTTCAACAATAGGACAACCGGGGGAACTATGCACAGCAATTAACTTAATGTACTATGTACAGATTAACTTAATGTTATATACAGTAATATGAAACTCGTTTGGATGTTGTAATGTGGTTCACTAATAGGACTAGAGAGAAGGTTGACCAGCTAGCCCTTTTCAGGTTGTATTGCGGAGCTAGTTTTGATAATGTCTAGGTTGACTTCTGGGTAGCATTTTGTAAACAAGTGGTATTTCAATGCCTTTCTAAATAGGATTAGGTTTTTGATAGCACGGATTTCGTGAGGTAGCGCATTCCAGTTTAGAGGTGCAAATAAGGAGAAGGCCCTGTTGGAGGTGGCCTTAGTGCACTTCGTTATTATTTTTGGGACTATTAAGGTGTTCATTGATGTGGTTCTCCTTTTTCTGTTTTCCAGGGTGACATGGATGAGCTTGCTGATTGGCGTAGGGGGGCAGTTATTTAGTGCCTTGAAAGTAAGGACTAAAGACCTCGGAGAATGTCCTGAGGGCAATGGATAGTGTCTTTAGGCCCAGCAACCTGTCCAAGATGGTGCACTTTTGATCGCAGACCCACAAGGGGAGATGACAAAGACATCTAGAATCGGCTCTTTGCATTCCAGGACACAGCCAAACTGAACGGTGTCTATTATTATTATTAATAAACATTTATAAAATGCTACTAGACATATGCAGTGCCATACAAACAAAGAAAAAGACAATCCCTACTCATTACAGCTTACAATCTAATCAAGACAAGCAAGACAAAAGTTAGAAAGATGATAGAATAGGGAAGGATAAGAATATACAAGGAACAAGGGATCAGAATCCAAAGGCAGCCTCGAAGAGGTGAGCCTTTAGCATAGATTTGAAAAGGGACAGAGATGGAAGCCTAACATACAGACTCAGGAAGTTTGTTCACGGCATAAGGAGCAGAGAGGTGAAAGTCTAGAGTTAGCAGAAGTAGAAAAGAGCAAGGAAAGGAATAAGCCAGTAGAAGAGCGAAGTTCACAAGGAGGGGTGTGAAGGGAAAGGAGAGAGGAGAGATGGAAAGGTGGAAAGGTGCAGCAGAATGAATGCACTTAAAGGTCAGAAGGGGGAGTCTGAATTGGATACAGAAGCCAATGAAGTGATTTGAGAAGAGGGTTATATGACCAAATCGAGGCGAGCGAAAGATTAGTCGCGCAACAGAGTTATGAATAGATTGAAGGGGAGAGAGATGACACAGAGGAAGACCAGCAAGTAAGAGATTGCAATAGTCAAGATGGGAAGTAATTAAAGAGCGGACAAGTGTTCTAACAGTGTTATCAGAGAGGAAGGGGCAAATTTTGTAAATGTTACAGATAAAAAAACGATAGGTTTTGGCAATTTGTTGTACGAGGTGTGACAAAAAAGAAATGAGACTGTCCCATAAATGTTTTATTACAAAATCTACAAAGAAATTACGCATTGTCCCCTTCAAAGTAATTCCCCTCCCCCCCCCCCCCCCGAGTTAATACACTTCTGCATTCGCTTCTGCCACGTACGGAAGCACTCGGTAAAGTCCTCCTCCTTGAGGTCCCTCAGCTCCCTCATCACACTTTGAGCACGGTCTTCAGCCTGGGGAAGAGCAGAAGTCGCGTGATGCGAGATCTGGGGAATAAGGAGGGTGGTCGAGAGCTGTGATTTATTTGTTGGCCAAAAACTGCCTCACACTGAACGCGGTGTGTGTGGGCGCGATGTCGTGGTGGAGAAACCACGACTTGTCCACAGAGCCCACCTGCTGCGCCAAACCCAATCATGGAGGCAATTGAGGCTGGTTGACTATCTGACATTCAGGCACAAATTCATGATGGACCACTCCCTTCTGGCCAAAGAATGCAATCAGCATGACCTTGATCCTTGATTTGGACATGCGCGCCTTCTTGGGTCTGGGTGACAGTTGAGTCTTCCACTGCAGGCTCTGTCTCTTGCTTTAAGGGTCGTACTGGAAGACTCATCTCCTGTGATTACTCGGCCAACGAACTCTGGATCTTCTCCGATCTTCTCTAGCAATTCTCGACAAACATTGGACCTGGTGCTCCTTCTGGTCATCCAATAAAAGCTTGGGCACCATCTTGGCACACACCTTCTGCATCCCCAGCTCCTGCACCAAGATGGTCTGCACTGATTCCCTGTTCAGGCTGAGCTCCTCAGCTATCATCTGCACCATCAATCTGCGATCACTCTGCACTAGCTGGTTCATTCTGTCAATGTTCTCAGCCGTCTTTGTTGTGGAAGGCCATCCTGACTTGGAGTCATACTTCACCTCCTTGCGGCCAGTCTTGAAGCGTTTGTGCCACTCGAGGACTCGTGGCCTTGACATTGCATCTTCTCCATAAGCCTTTTGGAGAAGTTGGAGACACTCGGCCCTTCTCCAACTTAACCAGACATTTCAAGTTGATTCTTTGCTCCATATTTCTGCCACCTCTGGTTGCATGACAAAGCGATGGAGCAGTGTGCTACAAAAAAAACCTGAAAAAGAAAAACAGAGTGAGAGAGATGAAAAATATTATAGCAGAATAGTGGCGAGATGTTGCACAACACAGTGACATAAGCGGTTAGCCAACTGGCATTGAGTCATGGGCATGGCTGACACACAGTTTCGTTTCTTTTTTGTCACACCTCATATATGTGAGAAGGAAAAGGAGGAATTAAAAATAATGCTAAGGTTAAGGGCTGAGGAAACAGGAAATAGAAGAGTATTGTCAACAGCAGGGGTCTCAAACTCAAATTGCTTTGAGGGCCAAATGAGGACTTGTAGAGTAACCCGGGGGCCGCACAAGACGCAGGCCTCATTTGCATAATGGCATCATTTGCATAAGGGCATCATTTGCATAAATATTTGCATATACACTAACTTTTAGTAAACATGCAGAACATACACCATCACCAAACAAGGAATCACAATTTAGAAACAGGAAGACAATTAAACTGGGAACCCCAAAAGCCAAACTTAGAATGTACAACACTGTAGAAATAAAACTATAAATTGATTTCCTCTTGTATGTAAGGGAACAATCATGGAGAATGGGCCCCTGGGCCTGTGTCCACTCCCATATCTTTTCTGGTCACATGGAGGGGATGCTCTCACCTTTGTGGCTCGAATCTCTGGCCCTGTGTTCATTCTCTGCTTGAAAACCCTAAGGAGGGGATTTCCTAGCTCTCTGTTCTCTCTGTTCCTGATGTCTGGAGAGAGAAATCTTTTGGTTCTGTGCAGTTTCTCTCCTTCAAGGTCCTGGGGGGAGGATTCTTCTGCCCCATGTTCCTTCTCTGCTTATGTTGATCCTATACTCACGATCTTCCTTTTATGCTGTTCAAAGGGTGGCATCCAGCTTTATGCTCGCTTTATTCTTCTGTGAGGAGAGGATCTCTGGTTCCTTCATTCATCCTGTCTCTTTTTGGGTCCCAGGGAAGGGATCCCTGGCCCTGTGTTACTACATTCTCTGTTTCTGGGATTTGGGAATGACATCTCTGGCTAGTTGCTTGCTTTTTCTCTACTTCAGGAGCAATGGGAGAGGATCCCCAAGTCTTGCACTGATGATATGACCAAAGAGCTCATGTGCACTCTGGCCATTTTTACACCAGCTGTTGCACAAGCCTTTTATTTTGATGTTTATAGACTCTCCTACCTTTTTTCTTAAAACTGTGTTTTTCTTTTATTTTCCAAAATGATGAGCTCACTATTAGTTGCATGAACAGACAGATGGGTCTATGAACCAATGGCAAACTCACACAGACAACATAGTCAGCCACAGAGAAATTTGAGTAGTGTCAGTTTTTCACCCGGGACTATTATTTTTTTAAAACATAGCCACTATTGGCAGCAGTCAGTCCCTGATCCCAATGCCAACAGTATTAAGCGTCCCGCGGCCCCTCTGCCTGCTCTGAGTCCTCTCCTCCCTGCAGCATCAGCTCAAAAAGTGGCGGCTTTCAGAGCCGCGAAGAGAGAGAGTTTCTCTCGCGCGGTTCTGAAGAGCAGCGAGTCTTCAGAACCGCGCGAGAGAAACTCTCTCTCTTCGCGGCTCTGAAAGCCGCCACTTTTTGAGCTGATGCTGCAGGGAGGAGAGGACTCAGAGCAGGCAGAGGGGCCGCGGGACGCCTAATACTGCGGCGGCAAGTTTGGATTTTTTTTTTTTTTTTAGACACCGGTAAGTGCTTCGCGGGCCGCACAAGATGCTCTCGCGGGCCGCATGCGGCCCGCGGGCCGCGTGTTTGAGACCCCTGGTCAACAGAGATAGAAAAGGGAGGTTTAGGGGAAAAGATAAGTAGTTCAGTTTTGTTCATGTTAAGTTTCAACTGGCGGTGAGAAATCCAGGTGGCATATCAGAGAGAACAGCAGAGATACAGACCTGCAGTGCTGGAGAAATATCAGTAGTAGAAAGATAGATATGAGAAACATCAGCATAAATATGGTACTGAAATCCATGGAAGGAAATGAGAAAACCAAGGGACTGGGTGTAGAGAGAGAAAAGTAGAGGGCTCAGAACAGACCCTTGGGGAACACCAACTGAGAATGGTATAGGGGAAGAGGAGAAACCATTAGAACAAACATTGAAAAAGTGATGGGAGAGATAAAAAGAAAACCAAGACAGGACAGAGCCTCTAAAACCAAGTGATGACAATGTGTCAAGGAGAAGGTGGTGGTCAACAGTATCAAAAGCAGCTGAAAGGTCAAGAAGGATAAGGATTGAATAGAGGTCCTTAAGATTTGACCAGGAGCAAATCACTGGAGACCTTGGCAAGTGCAATCCTTGGTAACCCTGGCCCATTCCTGAAGGAAAAGGTGAAGCCTGCCTTCGACCAGAGGAACCAGAGAATAGGCGCCCAAATCTTCAATGCGCAGCCTGGAGGGTCGTCCTCTGGAGAGGACCGATTCCCTGGGCTCATGCAGTCCATGAGAGGACTGAAAACAAGCCCAAAGTCCAGAAGCAGAGGGGAAAAAAGGTTTTACAGGTCAGTAACAAAGAAAGTCTTGAGAACCCTGGTGATTCAGCCAGCACGTCCTCGGTAGATGGGCAGAGGCTGACAAGAAAGGGGTCCCAGCCAGCTTTACAGGCCCCCTAGACCTGTCTTCCGGAGGATGGTAAGATTTTGTCTCACCCAGGTTCTTCACCAGCTTCTTCAAATCTGTTCCAAAGAGATGTTTTGCCTTAAAAGCCAGTTGAGCCAACTGGGCTTTGGAAGATGAGCCCACTGCCCAGTACCAGAGCCAAATCCAATGCCATGATACCGTCATCAGGGCACCATCCCTGGCCGCCAAACGTACCAGGTCATACATGGCATCAGAAAAGAAGGTCATAGCTGACTCCAATAGAGGAGAAGTATCATCTGGTAGAAGAGACAGAGTTCACTGGAGCAGGGCTCGAGACGTCAGGCTGGCACAGACCACCAGCTGCAGTGTAGCAGCTGCCATGCAAAATGGTTCTTCAACAACGAATCCACCTTATGGTCCAGAAAATCCTTTAAGGCTGATCTGCCTTCCACAGGAATGGTGGTCTGCCTGGTAACCGCCATGACCTGCATATCCATCTTGGGAATACCAACCCATTCAATGCACTCCTTCTCGGGGAGAGTGAAGATCTTCTTATACCCCTTAGCCCCTTAGGCAAGGATTTGGGAGAGTCCCACTCCAACCAGATCATATTCTTGATCACATCTGGGAACGGGAAGACAATAGTGGATTTCTGCATCCATTGAAGGAGCAGGTGTACCTTCGGCTCCTGCTTCGTGCCAGAAGCATCTGTCAAGTTCAAGATGGAGGAGACCCTAGCAATCAATGCTGCTAGTTCACACTGGCTTCTGGAACAGGCAGATCACACCAGCTTCTTCACAGTCTTCTGAAGGCGATAATACATCATCTATGTCAGAGCCCAGGACCAAGCCATCTGAATCCAAGTCATGGTCAAAATTTCAGACACTCCCCAGCTGTTCCCCATCTCCAGCGGAAGCCCCTCATCAAGGATGCTTAGCCAAAGACAAACAGGACTGCCACTCTCTGCCTGCCCTGCATGAGACTGCATGCACCTGGGGGCACCCAGAAGCCACAGGATCCAAATTTCCAGACCAGAAAGGCCAGGCTTGCTGTAAAAAAAGAAAGAATGCCACGAAGGACAATCCAGAGTCTGGATGCTCTCCTCTCGCAAATGACCCTCCAACTCCAGAGGGTACAATCGCAGAAGACCCCCATCACTCCTCTCCTCTTCTCGCTTCATTGGCTTCCCATCCATCTCCGCATCCAATTTAAACTTCTCCTCCTTACCTATAAAGGTATTCACTCTTCTGCCCCCCAGTACCTTTTGTCTCTTATCTCTCCTTACACCCCTTCTCGGTTACTTTGCTCTTCTATTAGTCTTTGTTTATCTGTGCCCTTTACTCATACTGCCAATTCCAGACTTTGCTCCTTCCAACTAGCAGCACCCTTTGCTTGGAATAGTCTTCCTATCTCTGTACGCCAGGCGTCTCCCTGCCCATTTTGAAGTCCAGACTCAAATCCCACCTCTTCACTACTGCTTTTCGTTCCTGTCTTGCCCTATCTTGATCTCTCCATAAACGTTTGTTTACTTTGTCCTGTAAATTTTTTTATTTGTATTTTGTAACTTATTTTGTATTCTGTCTTATTAGATTGTGAGCTCTGATGAGCAGGGACTATCTCTCTTGTATGTTTGTACAGCGCTTCGTATATTGCAGCGCTATATAAGTGTTTAATAATAATAATAAGAGAAATGGCTCACCAGATGGTCGCCAGACCCTTTGGCCGGCTGGATATCCTTACTATAGCACAACCCAGTCTGTGTGTGGTAACTGGAATACTCTATAATTATCTTTCACCAGGGGTACAACTAGGGTTTTGCCTAAGAGGAAACTTGGCTAGCAGGCAGATCCCTCTAAGAGCCTTCTGCGATCTTTGGGAGAGAAAGGGGGGAGGACAGAGGAGGAGGGAGGGGGCGCTGAGGTTGTGTGAGGCTTCTGTACTCTTCCAGATCCTTCCAAGATTTGGCTGCTCAACAGGCTCTTAACATGAATAAGTGCATGGAGCTTGTGATAAGGAAGCTTATCATAGCTCAGGAAGGAGCTATAGTAAAGGTGAAGTGACTCTGAACAAGCAACCTGTCAGTTCTGGTAGAAATAAGAAAACAGAATTTTTCCATAAAAGACTACCAGTCCCAGAATGCACCAGGTTTCCAACAGCCATTAGAGGGGCTGAAGTGGGGAAACGTGTGTTCAATCAGGAGGGCTATGAAGTAATCCCCAAGCACTCATCTCAAAGAGCAGGGCCTGATTCAGCACAGCTGCGCTGTGCTAAGGTGGAGCACTCATCTAAGCAGAATAAAGGTAGAGTTTATTCTACAGATCCTCATCCTCAGTTTCTTGGAGATTCTCATCTTGGACAGCTTCATCATCTGGAGGATCATCAGAAGCAGAAGTTAGAGCGGCCGGACAGAGAGGGCAAGAAACCCTTTGGAAGAAAGAAGAGAAAAGCATTTGGGAGGTCTAAAGGAGTCCAGAGCAGTACGTATACTGGGAGACATTCAAAAGGCCAGCATACACCATTGGACTGGGGAAAACCAGAGGAGTGGTGCTGCAGAGCTAGGAATCTCCAGACGGTACCTGTGAGGGAGACGGCTGCACTTGGGAAGGGACCCTAGGACCCGTGCCAGAAGGTATGTGAAGAGAGATCCAGTGTCCAGGGATCTGGATTGGAAGGCTGGACATAAGAACTGGACTACATACTGGCCAGGCTATTTAGAGAGAAACTCTAACAGCAATGGAAGCTCAGGTATGAACACTGATCTATGCCC
Source organism: Ichthyophis bannanicus (assembly GCA_033557465.1). Lineage (NCBI taxonomy): Eukaryota > Metazoa > Chordata > Amphibia > Gymnophiona > Ichthyophiidae > Ichthyophis > Ichthyophis bannanicus. The sequence goes on from CM066034.1 coordinate 689,433,325, forward strand.
TAGCTATACCCTTGAAAGACAGCAGGGAAACAAGTATTCTCCTGAGAATGCTCCATTGAGAAATTCCTCTGTGCCAATCCATGATATTGAACCCATGATTGTTGAAGAAGGGGGAGAGGTCTTAGATACAGGCTGTGAATACATGGATTGCTCTGTCTAAACTCCTTTGGTAATTTGCGGTTATAAAGTACAACAACCATCACAAAGAAATACAAACTTGTTCCTTAATCTACTCAGAAAAGCTCCTGAGTAGGATTTGAGCCACGCAGTAGAAAGCAAGCCAGCTAAGGGGTTTCAGCTGGGTAACTGCTAGCAATTGAGCCTTACCTAATTGCTTGTGAGCTCTGAGGAAATCACTTCTGAGTCTATGTGTGAAGATATAAGAAGTTAACCTGAAAAGAACAGTTTTTCCCTTCTTTGTGGGTTTTGCTTGTTGTTTGATGCACTGCTAAGAAAATATTAGCTAGAGCCTACAGAAAAGACCAGTTTGTTACCAACCAGGTCTTTATTCTTTTGATTTGATTGCCTGACAAGTTCAGCTGTTTTCCTGATTTTGTTTTTCTAAGTTTAACACTGAAAGCAAGTATCCTGTTTTATGTGCTACCAAGCATATCTGTGTTGGGAGAAATAACCCCATAAATAAATATCTTATTGGCTTTACACTCAAGCACAACTAATTATTGTGAACGGCTGTGTCTGGTGTGAATGGACTACATTTCCCACAATCCCTTGCAAATCATATTAATATATGCCTTTGCCAAGACTGTGAACATTCTCACCCAGGCACCCGTCTGACAAGCTGAACTAATTTTCCCTCCTCTACTACTACTACTGAGCATTTGTATAGGACTACAAGACATAAGCAGCGCTGCACAGACATGTAAGAGACAGTCCCTACTCATCAGAGCTTACAATCTAGTCAAGACAGACAACACAAGGGAAACACAAGGAGATCAGGTGAGTCAAGGTACGAAAACGGCAGCGAAGAGGTGAGTTTTCAGCATGGATTTGAAAAGGGTCAGAGAAGGCGCCTGGCGTACAGACTCAGGCAGTTTGTTTCAGGCGTAAGGTGCACAGCAAGGTGAAAGGAGTGAAGTCTGGAGTCAGCAATAGAAGAGCATGGATAGAAGCGATTTGCTAGCAGAGCGGAGTTCCCGAGGGGGAGTGTAGGGAGAGATAAGAGAGGAAAGGTAGTGAGGAGCTGCAGAGTGAATGCACTTATAGGTCAGTAGGAGAAGTTTGAACTGGATGCGAAAACGGATAGGAAGCCAATGAAATGACTTAAGAGGAGTAATATTAGCATGATGAGGCTGGCGGAAGATTAGCCGTGCAGCAGCGTGTTGAACAGATTGAAGGGGAGAGAGATGATGCAAAGGGAGACCAGCAAGGAGTAGGTTACAATAATCAAGACGGGAGGTGGATAAGTGTCTTAGTAGTGTGTTCAGAAAGGAATGGGCGGATTTTGTTGACGTTATAGAGAAAGAAACACATGTCTTAGCTATCAGATGGATGTGTGTGGAGGAGAGAGAGGTTGTGAGCTGAGGAAACAGGGAGGAGTAAGAGTTATCCAGAGACTGAGAAAGGAGGAAGAGGTGGTTTTAGGAGGAAAAATAAGAAGTTCTGTTTTGGCCATGTTCAATTTCAAGTGGCGGCGAGACATCAAGCATAAATGTCAGAAAGGCAGGCAGAGATCCAGGTCTGGATTGCCGGAGAGATTTCAGATGTAGAGAGGTAGATCTGGGAGTCATCAGCATAAATATGGTACTGAAAGCCATGGGAAGAGATGAGCATGCCAAGGGACTGGGTATAGAGAGAAAAGGAGTGGACCCAAGACAGATCCTTGGGGTACACCAACTGAGAACAGGATAGCAGCAGAGGAGGATCCACCAGAACAAACACCGAAAGAACGATGGGAGAAATAAGAGGAGAACCAGGATAGTACAGAGTTCTTAAAACCAAGCGAGGGACAAGGCATCAAGGAGAAGGTTGTGGTCAACAGAGTCAAAAGCCGCAGAGAGGTCAAGAAGGATGAGGACTGAGCAAAGGCCCTTGGATTTTGGCAGGAACAAGTCACTGGAGAATTGGCAAGAGCCATTTCAGTAGAATGTAAAGGATCAAAGCCAGATTGTAAAGGATCCGGGAGGGCTTGAGAGGAGAGAAAGTCAAGGAACGGTGGTGAACCGCACGTTCAAGTAGTTTAGAAATGAAGGGGAGGAGGGAGATGGGTCGATAATTCTAAGGACAGGTAGGATCATGTGAGGGTTTTTGAAGGGAGGTGTAACTACAGCATGCTTGAAGGCTGCAGGTACAGCCTGTGGCTACCGAAAAGACCACAGTCTAGTGGAGGTTCCTACATCACACTCAAGTGAGAGAATCACCATCAAGGTGGTCGTTCACGAGCTTTTAGTCAATCTTTTTCCTCTTAATCTTCAGATTTTCTTTAGAGAGAAAATCCATCCACCATGTGCTGGAGACAAAAGTACTGAAGAGACCTCTGGTAGTTAATAGAGACATAGAAGTAATGCCATTGAAACCCAGGCTTTTAATTAGTTCTTTGCCTCCACTAATCTGCTTGTAAGGGAACACAACCCACTTGTTTGGACTGGTCTAGCAGGACAATATGGAAAATAGGTTCTTTATTCTTTATTTCACAGTTTTTATACTGCAGCCTTCATTCCGTCAGGGCAGTTTACAATGACCAAAAAATAAAAGAAAGAGGCCGGAGACAGGGAAAAGAAAGAGAACTACATAATGTCAGATGGCTGCCTGGGTGAGAATGTTCACAGTCTTGGCAAGTGCATATGTCAATATGATTTGCAAGGGATTGTGGGCAATGCAGTCCATTCACACCCGACACAGCTGCTCACAATAATTTAGTTGTACTCAAGTGTAAAGCCAATAAGATATTTATTTATGGGGTTATTTCTCCCAACACAGATATGCTTGGTAGCACATCAATCAGGTTACTTGCTTTCAGTGTTAAACTTGGAAAAACAAAATCAGGAAAACAACATTTTAACTTATCAGGCAATCAAAGCAAAAGAAATAAGACCTGGTTGATAACAAACTGGTCTTTTCTGTAGGCTTAGCTAATATTTTCTTAGCATGTATCAAACAACAAACCAAAAGCCACAAAGAAGGAAAAAAACTGTTCTTTTCAGGTAAACTTCTTATATCTTCCCACATAGATTCAGAAGTGATTCTCTTAGAGCTCACAAGCAATTAGGTAAGGCTCAATTGCTAGGAGTTATCCAGCTGAAACCCCTTAGCTGGCTTGCTTTCTACTGCGTGGATAAAAATCCTACTCATGAGCTTTCCTGAGTAGATTAAAGAACAAGTTTGTATTTCTTTGTGATGGTTGCTGTACTTTATAACAAAAAATCACCAAAGGAGTTTAGACAGAGAGCAGTCCATGTAAACAGATTCTTCATCTGCTATCACCCCCTCTTCTTCAACAAGCATGGGTTCAATATCATGGATTGGCACAGATGAATCTCCCAATGGAGCACTTTCAGGAGAATACTTGTTTCCCTGCTGTCTTTTCAAGGTTATAGCTAGGGCATAGATCAGTGTTCATACCTGAGCTTCCATTGCTGTTAGAGTTCCTCTCTATATAGCCTGGCCAGTATGTAGTCCAGTTCTTATGTCCAGCCTTCCAATCCAGATCCCTGGACACTGGATCTCTCTTCACATACCTTCTGGCATGGGTCTTAGGGTCCCTTCCACGGGCAGCCGTCTCCCTCACAGGTACCGTCTGGAGATTCCTAGCTCTGCAGCACCATTCCTCTGGCTTTCCCCAGTCCAATGGTGTATGCTGGCCCTTGGAATGCCTCCCAGTATACGTACTGCTCTGGACTCTTCTAGACCTCTCAAAGGCTTTTCTCCTCTTTCTTCCAAAGGGTTTCTTTCCCTCTCTGTCCGTCCGGTTTGGCTTCTGCTTCTGATGATCCTCCTGATGATGAAGATGATCAAGCTCAAGCCGATTCTCTGTAGAATAAACTCTACCTTTATTCTGCTTAGATGAGTGCTCCTCCCTAACACAGCGCAGCTGTGCTGAATCAGGCCCTGCCCTTTGAGATGAGTGCTTGGGGATTACCTCATAGCCCTCCTGATTGAACACACGTTTCCCCACTTCAGCTCCTCTAATGGCTGCTGGAAACCTGGTGCATTCTGGGACTGGTAGTCTTTTATGGGAAAATTCTGTTTTCTTATTTCTACCAGAACTGACAGGTTGCTTGTTCAGAGTCACTTCACCTTTCCTATAGCTCCTTCCTGAGCTATGATAAGCTTCCTTATCACAATAATTAGATAGGACAGAGGCATACAGTCGTACAGCAAGGAGAGTAGAAGGAAAGAGGAGAGAAGAGAACAGGGGTCAAGGAGGGAGATCCAAGACAATGAGAAAGAGATGAGTCTTGAGAAGGGACTTAAACCTGGGGCAATATGGTTCCAGGAGGAGGGCAGTAAGGAGGAAATTCCACAGGGAAAGACCTAAGAAGAAGAAAGTGGAATGCTGAGTGGACTCGAGGTGGGCACGGGATGGGGAGGGAAGGTGCAGGCGGTTGATGTGTGCTGAACAGAGCTGCGGGATGGGTTGTGGAATTGGAGGAGATTGGAGATGTACAAGGGAGTGTGTGTGTAAATGACTTTGTAAAACTATAGTGAGAATCTTGTATTGAACACGGTGTGTGATGGGGAGCCAATGAAGATTGATGGGCAGTGGTGTCATGTGGATGTAATGGGAGGCGTGAGAAATAATCCAAGGTTGAACCAATTGTTTTAACCCTTTCCAGGCTGAGCCCAAAACTCTTGGGATCCAAAATTCTGACTAAATATTCCTATCAAATGGTATATAATACATGACCATAGCAGAAGGAAAATCGCTATTAGAACATATTGAATAAGACGGGTACAATTTTCCTGAAATATGCAAAAATTAACCCACCTGCGGAATGTGGATTAAAAATTTAAAGTAGGCCTTCAAAGGGTTAAACACCAATCCATATCCAATATAAAAGACAAGCAGCACGGACCTCCGGTGACATCACGGAGCATATGGCTGTGGTGTAGCCGAGCTCCATCTGATTTCCGATAAAAGGTGATAAATGAGCGATATCCCGCGTGCACAGGTGGCGGATAAAGTGACCTGGGGCGTGTCATGGCTGCCCGGAAAAAATTGGAGGAGTTTAAGTCCGCGTATACGCGGCGAGAGGAGAACTGCGTGCGGAGCCTCAGCGAGGCCGAGGAGGGAAGTGGAGACGAGGGCCCAGGGGAAGACACTGGAGAGACTGAACAGTTGCTGGGGGAAATGGAGCTTAAGGACTGGTTGAAGGAGTTTAAACGAGAGCTCCAGGGCGATATCAAGGCGATGAGAAGAGATCTGAAAGAGACGCTGCACTCAATACAACAAGAAATGAACAACCTGGGGCAGCGCGTGGAGGAGGTGGCGGAACAAGTGGACTCACAGGAAGGAGCCCTGAGGGATGTGGAGGTGGAGCAGCGCCGACTGCGTGATAAGCAGGAGGAAATGCAGGAAAAGATGGAGGAGATGGAGGATCAGGCTCGGAGGAATAATTTACGTTTTAAAGGGCTTCCCGAAATGGAGAATTTCAAGAACTGTGTACAAACGGTGCAGCGCCTATGTCGGCACATTTTGAGAATGGAGGAGAGCGGGGAAGACCACGTGGTGGTCAATGGAGTGGAGCGAGCACACCGCAGCCTGGGCCCTCGGCGGGAAAAACAAGTAAGGGATGTGATTGCGTGCCTCAGCAGCTTCCCCCTTAAAGAACGTATCCTGAGTGTGGCAAGGAAGTATGGCCGTATCGCCTGGGAATCGTGTGAGGTGGAGATTTATAATGACCTATCAAAGGGAACCTTGGAGCGGAGGAGAGGTATGAAGGTGGTGACGGCGTTCCTCCGGGGGAAAGGACTGAGATACCGCTGGTTGTTCCCCTTCGGACTTTTGCTGACAGTAAATGGAATATCTCGGAGAGTGAAAGGGGCGAAAGAGGCCTGGAATGTGCTGTTGGAGTTGGGGTGTGAACATCTCCCACAGACCAAGGAAGGAGCGCATGGAGGGAGAGCCAGAGAGGAGCGGGGCAAGGAACAGCGACTGTCGCAGTGGCAGAGAGTGTCGGAGAAAGGGAAGAGGCTCAAAAGGCTCTCGCAGGACCTGAAGGGAGCGGATCAAGCAGTGACTACCTGAACATTGGGGGATGGGCATGGGTAATAATTTGGTACCGGGTTTAATATGGGGAGGAGGTGGAAGGGGAGATCTGTGGGTATGGGGTAATGGCTTTTTGTATAGGGGGGATGGTTGAAGCGGGGGGGGGGGTTGGGGGGCTAGGAATAGAATTGCAAAGGAAGGCGGGCCAGCGGAGGTGGTGTGGGGAAAATTCGGGATGTGTTCAAGGGCTGGAATCGGGATAGGACTTGACTCACACGGAAGGGATAGCGGGGAGGAGGGGAGGAGAGGGGGCAGGGGGGAATAAGGAGGGGGGGCATTGAAGGGGAAGGAGCAGGCACAACTCAGAAGAGGGCATAGGGCGGGGAAGGGGGTGGCCTAGAGTGATGTTGAGGATTGGTTCTATAAATGTGAAAGGCTTGAATTCCCCACACAAAAGGAGGCACTTTTTTAGAGAAATAAAGAGAAATAAGTGGGAGGTGATCTTGGTGCAAGAAACACATCTGAGGGGAGGGGAGGTTGGCAGGTTAAAACATCCAGGATTTCTGGAGCAATTTTTCTCATGCAGGAGGGGGGGGGGGGGGGAGAACGGAAACAGGGGGTAGCTATATTGGTGAAAGGGGGGATAGGGATTCAGGTGAGGGAGTGGTTTCGGGACGAGGAGGGGAGAGTGGTAGGCATAAAAGGGAGGTGGGGGAATGAGGAGATAAATATTGTCTCAGTTTATGCACCGAACGGGATACAGGGGACCTTTTGGAAAACTACGATTCAATTGCTGGAGAGAGAAGTGCAGGGGAAGCTACTGGTAGGGGGGATTTTAACGTTACCTTACAAAATAGCTTAGATAGAAATCCTAGAGGGTGGGAGGGGAGGGGGTCGAGTAGGAAGGAGCTTAAAAAATTGATGGAGCGGCATGATCTAGTGGATGTCTGGAGGAAGCGGAATCCTGCTGATAGAGCATATACTTTCTACTCAGCACCACATAAGTGTTGGAGTAGGATTTTCCCAATGGAGAAAGGTGAATAGTGGTGTACTCCAGGGATCTGTGCTGGGTCCGCTGCTTTTTGACATATTCATAAATGACCTGGAAAGTGGAATAATGAGTGAGGTTATCAAATTTGCAGATGACACAAAACTATTTAAAGTTGTTAAAACCCAAGAGGATTGTGAAAAATTGCAAGAGGATCTTGATAAATTGGAAGACTGGGCATCAAAATGGCAGATGAAATTTAATGTGGACAAGTGCAAGGTTATGCACCTAGGGAAGAACAACCCAAACTATGGTTACACGATGCAAGGTTCCACATTAGGAACCACCACCCAGGAAAAAGATTTAGGCGTCATTGTGGATACCATGTTAAAACCCTCGGCCCAGTGTGCAGCGGCGGCCAAGACAGCAAATAGAATGCTAGGTATGATAAGGAAAGGAATGGAAAATAAAACAAAAGATATTATAATGCCTCTATATCGTTCCATGGTGAGACCGCACCTTGAATATTGTGTGCAATTCTGGTCACCGTATCTTAAAAAGGATATAGCGATTTTAGAAAAGGTACAGAGAAGAGCCACCAAAATGGTAAAGGGGATGGAAGGATACTCCTATGAAGAGAGGCTAAAAAGGTTAGGGCTCTTTAACCTGGAAAAGAGACGGCTGAGGGGAGATATGATAAAAGTCTATAAATTAATGAACGGAGTGGAACGGGTAAACGTAGATCGATTGTTTACCTTATCAGAATATAGAAAGACTAGGGGACATGCAATGAAGCTACAGGGTAAACTATTTAAGACTAATAAAAGAAAATATTTTTTCACTCAACGTGTAATCAAACTCTGGAATTTGTTACCGGAGGATGTAGTAAAGGCTGTTAGTGTAGCTGGGTTTAAAAAAGGTTTGGACAAGTTCCTGGAGGAAAGGTCCATAAACCATTATTAAGAAGTGACCGAAGATATCAATGCTTGATCCAGTACAAGCATTGTGGAACTTGTGTCTCTTGGGGAAACTGCTAGGTACATATGACCTAGATTGGCCACTGTTGGAAACAGAATACTGGGCTTGATGGACCTTGGTCTGACCCAGTATGGCATATCTTATGATCTTATGTTCTTATTGATATGATTATGATGAATGTGGAATGGATGGTGGAGGTGACAGAGGGAGAGATTCTCCCGATTGTATGGTCAGATCATAGCGCAGTAATGGTGGGGATTCGAAGTAAGAGACAGGTGGGGACTAAATTTTGGCGGTTGAACGAGAGTCTGTTGAAAAATAAGGAGGTGAGGGAGGATATTAGAGGGGCGATAAGGGAATATTTAGAATTTAATGATAATGGGCAGGTCCGAGAGGTTATGGTGTGGGGGGGGCTGAAGGCGTATATCCGAGGTCGGTTTATCAAATGGGGAACGCGGTTGAAGAGGGAGAGAGGGAAGAAGGAGGAAAGGTTAAAAGAGAAGCTGGTGGTAGCGGAAAGGGAGCTACGGGAAGAAGGAACGGAGAGGGCCCGGAAAAATCTGGAGCGCATCAGAGGGGAATTAAGGACCTTGCAGGTGGATCAAATAGCTATGGATATGAAACGAGTGCAACAGATATATTATGAATTTGGAAATAAGGCAGGGCGGCTGTTGGCCCGTAAACTCCGGAAGCAGAAGGGGGCTGCTATTATTAATCAAATTAAGAGCCAAGATGGGATAATGACAGGGGAAGAGCAGGAGGTCCGGGGGAGATTTGAACATTATAGAGAGTTATATCGGAGACAGACTGGGGTGAGGTTAGAACAAATTAGCGGGTATCTGGAGGGTTTGGAGCTACCTAAGTTGGGTGAGAAAGCGAGGGGAGGGATGGAGGGGGAGGTGACGGGGGAAGAAGTGGGGAAGGTGGTTAAGGGATTGAAGGGGGGAAAAATTGCCGGGCTTAGATGGACTACCAGGGATCTTTTATAAATGGTTTTGGAGGGAATTAGGAGATCTCATGATCAGAGTATTCAATGGCATGTTAAAGGAGGGGGGAGAGTTGCTCCCCGAGATTTTAACGGCGGGGATTACGATCTTGCCAAAGCCAGGGAAAGATCCTCTAGAATGTGGATCGTATAGGCCGATATCCATGCTTAATGTAGATGTAAAAATTCTGACCAAGGTATTGGCGGATCGCTTGGCACCCTGGATGCCTGGGCTGATTAGGGAAAATGAGACAGGATTTATTATGGGGAGGCAGACGGCTGATAACATAAAAAGGGCGATAGAGGTGATTGGGGTAGCGAAGGCGGGAAGGGAGGAATGCCTTTTGATGTCTATCGATGCCGAGAAGGCGTTCGATAAGGTGCACTGGGATTTTGTGTGGCAGGTATTAGGGAAGATAGGTTGCGGGCCAAATTTTGTAAAGTGGGTGAAAGGTCTTTACAAGGGGCCTAGGGCGCGGGTGAAGGTAAATGGGAGCTATACCAGGGACTTTGAATTGGAAAGGGGGACTAGACAGGGGTGCCCTTTATCGCCGTTGATATTTGCCTTGGTGGTGGAACCACTGGCGCAGCGGATAAGGGGCAATGGGGCGATTCAAGAAGTCCAGGCGGGGGGAGTGGAACATAAAATCTCCTTATATGCCGATGATATACTGTTATACATCTGGAACCCGGAGGAGGGATTGCCCGTCATAATGGAGGAAGTGGAGGGGTTTCGGGTTTAAAATGAATGTAGGGAAAATGGAAGTATTAAATATCTCCATATCAAGAGAAGCGGAAAGCCGATTAAGGAAGGAATACCCGTTCAGGTGGGTCACAAAATCGCTGGGGTATCTGGGGGTGCAGCTCCCAGGGGGTTATGAAGACCTCTATCAGGTGAATTATCCTCGGGTCTTAGGGGAACTGTATAAGGATCTGGATTGTTGGATGAACTCAGAGGTTTCATGGCTAGGGCGGATCGCGGGGGTTAAAATTAACATCTTGCCCCAGATATTATCTCTCTTTCAGGTGTTGCCAGTGAGGGTACCCGACAAGGTGTTGCGGGTCCTTCAGCAGAAAGTGTTTCAATACATCTGGAAAAGAAAGCCCCCGCCGATTCCGAGGGAAACTATGTATGCGGCTAAAGAGGATGGGGGTTTAGGGGTGCCAAATGTTAGGGATTACTATAGGGCAGCGCAGCTCTGTCATGTGATGGATTGGAGGGGGAGGGGTCAGGTAAAAATGAGCGTTAGGGTGGAACAAACGTTTGTTAAGGGGGGAAGTTGGCTGCTTGGTTGTGGGCACAGGGGAAGGATAGGAAGGAGTTGGGGATTGGTTCACCCGCTATGAGACAGGTTGCAGCGGTTTGGGATGAGGTACGGGCTCAGGGATCTCCAGGGAGGAGGAGGGGGGGGGGGTTTCCTTAGCAGCACCGTGGAGGGGGTATAAAGATTTTAAGCCGGGGTGGGATGGAGGGGTGTTTGATGGTTGGACGACTAGAGGGTTGCACTGCTTTTTTCAGCTAATGGATGGGGATGAGCTTATGAGTTTTGAGGAGGTGAAGGAAAGCTATGGGCTCCCGGAGAAGGATAGGTATGCCTTTGTGCAGGTGAGTTCTTACCTCAAGGGGGTCAGTGGTAATGGGGGGCTAGTGGGGGTCCTGACCGAAGTCGAAGCTGTATGGGTTGGGAAAGAGGGGTCTAGGAGAATGATTTCGGCTCTATAAGGGGGTTAGGAGGTGGGGAGGGACAAAATTTAAGTATATGCGGGAGTGGGAGACTGACCTAGGGGTGCAGTTGGATCACAAAGATTGGAAGGGGATCTGGGACCAGATTAAAAAGACTCCTATATCTAGTAGCATACGGGAAAACAGTTATAAAATACTGTTTAGATTTATTTATTTATTTATTTATTTACATTCTCTTATATACCGCGCTATTCTGCATCAGTGCGGTTTACATTGAACAAACTGAAATTACATTGAACAGGGCATTATAACTTGGAGATAACTATTTTACAGGGAACATGGGCTATGGTATTATACTCCGGAGAGATTACATAGGATGTATCCCGGAACGTCCGCCGCCTGCTGGCGGGACTGTGGGGAGGTGGGCTCGTTTTGGCATATTTGGTGGGGGTGTGTAAAAATTCAGGCCTTCTGGAGTAGGATTCGGGAGTGGATAAGGGCTAAACTGGGGGAGGAAGTGGAGTTATCCCTGGGTCTTTTCTTGCTGTCAAGAGGGGGTGAGAACCAGCGGGGATGGGGGTGGGTTGTAGTGGCATGCCTGAGTGCGGCACGGTGTGCAGTGGCAGCCGCCTGGAAACGCAAAGAGGCTCCGAGTCTGGGGGAATTTGAAGGGCGAGTTCAACATATAATCCTCATGGAGAGGTTAACGGCAGCGAGGAAAGAGAGAGGGGGTCATTTTGAAGTACGATGGGGAGAGTTGTGGCGGGTGTTACATCAAGAGGGGAGGGGTGAGGAGGGGAGGTAGGGTGGGAGGGAGGGAAGGGTTGGGGCGTGGAGTTCGGGGAGGGGGTGTATGTTGGGGACAGGGGCTAGCAGTGTGGTGTAAGAGGATTTCTGGAGAGCCAAAGCATGTGTCCTTTGGGGGGGGGGGTGTTGATGTTTAATGCTGTTTTTTTTGTTTCTTTAGCTATGTTTTAAGGGGGGAGGGGGGGTTGGACTGGGGGGGATTGTTGAGAAGCGGGTGCGGGGGGCTGGAATTGTTGTATTGTTGTATTATGGGACTGGTATCAGTGATACGGTCATTTGGTTGTACTTGTCTTTGAAAAGTTAATAAAAGATATAAATTAAAAAAAAACAAAAACACAAGCAGCACAGATGATGCCTCTTACATTCTAACAGAATCCAAGCCAGATGATTACCCTTCTTCCATAAGCCATCTACCAATGTGGCGCAAAATAAAAACAAAATGATAGTTTCTAAGACAGGAGAAACTGACCACCCCCATTCTCCCCCCTCACCCCATTCCTAAGCATTTTGAGTTCACTCAAAGCTATCTGTACATCTTCCCTTGCCATAAAAACTGGGATAAGAACTGCACCAATTTTTTATAAATAGCAGCAGGGATCAACAATGCAACATAATGAACACATACTATATTTTTGGCGCCAAGGTCCTCACCACATAAGATAGAGGGGAGATCACTCCAATACAGCGCCGTACTTAGCCCTGTGTGAGCAGTGCAGCCGCACAGGACGCAAAAAAAAAAATAGGGATGCATTTGGAGATGCCGACCTCAGCTCACCCCTTATGCTGCCTGCCCTTGCCCCGCCGCTGCTCACGTCAGAGGAGGAAGGGATCAGACCAGCCATTCAAATGCAGGTCTTTGCAAAGCGGGTCCCTCTTAGGTATTTTTCCAGTGGGGAGGCGGGACACTTTAAAAAGGACTGCTCCTTTTTGGGGATGGAGATGGGGATATGTCTTCCCACTACAGAGGGGAGATGGATCAGGCATTGAGAAGAGGAGTATGGGTGGAGGGAGTAGACCTTATTGCCCACTAGACACTGGGAGCAAATAGTCCCTGGTATCTGGACCCGTTGCTGAGAGGCTGGGCACTGGGAGCTCAAGAGAAATTTTTAGTGGCATAGTGAATGTTCAGTGTGTGCATGGTAATATAGTGAGAGCCCACAAGTTGGGATAATGTGGGAGGGAAGGATCCAAACCCTAAAGGTAGCAACAGTCCAGCAGTTGATACTGGGGAGAGACTGGGAGGGGATGGAGGCAGTGTTGGCTCCCAAGGAGGGGTGGGTGTCCACCAGGGTGAAAGATTATCCTGTTAAGGAGGAAGACAGAGTCTGGCTAGGGGATATATTTCCCTTTTCAGATCAAGAGATAATTGTAGAACCAGCGAAGAGTAGGAAAGCCAAAAATGCCAAAAGGCTAGAAAAATGGAAAGGGTTGATTCCCCCTGGGCAGGTGGAAGCAGTAGGAGAGGAGGGTAAGCAGAAGTTATATCAGTTTGCAAAAGAGCAGAAAAATGACCCCTCCCTAAAAGTGTACTGGGAAAAATCCGAAGCCACCCAGGAGGGGAGGGAAATGACCAAAGGCCCTCTAGTATCAAAAGCTAAATAATATCTTATATCGGGTTACGGAGGGGAACCCTCAGGGAGAACAAACAAGTGATGGCTACCAAAGTTTTCAGAAGGACCCTATTAACCCTGGCCTATGCGCATTCCTTGGCAAGTCATTCTGCCTGATTCTTCTGGCCAGGTCTTTACCAGAATGTAGCCTATTACTGGTCATGTCTAAAGTGTCAAAAAGTGTCACAGAAGGTCCCTGAAAGGTCTCCACTCATCCCCTTGCCCGTAATGGAGCAGCCATTAGATCAGGTAGCAGTGGATATTATTGGGCTCTTGGAGAAGTGTGCCAGGGGATACCAATATATCCTAGTACTAGTGGACTATGCCACTAGGTACCCCTGGGCCATTCCCCTGAGAAAGACAAATGTGCGGGGAATAGCTCAAGAATTGTTGATTTTCTGTCAGGTAGAGTTCCCTCAAGAAGTGTTAACTGTTTCGGGAACCAATTTTTGTCCCATAATTTAGGAGGGGTATTCAAATTCTTTGGGATTAGACATTTAAAGAAAACCAGACGGATGATCTGGTAGAGAGGTTCAATCAGATCTTGATCCATATGATAAAGAAATGCCTATGGAAGAACATCCAGGAAGGGGATATGCTCATCCCCTATGTCCTATTTGCTTATAGGGAAGTGTCTCAGGCCTCCTTAGGATTTTCTCCATTCGAGCTGATGTTTGGCCATCAGCCCCGAGGTCTGTTAGAGGTAATAAAGGAGACCTAGGTGGACAAGGAATGAGTAATCACCTCAGTTACTGAATACCTGTAGGACCTAAGGAAGAAACTGACGGGACCTTGGAGGCTGCACAAGAAAACCTAAAGAGGGCCCAGGCCCACCAAAAGGTGTATTATGACCAAGGTGCTAGGGAGAGGGCATTTCAACCCCGGGACTGGGTACTAGTATTGGTACCCACCTCGGCCAACAGGTTTTTGGCCCAATAGAGGGGTCCATTTCTGGTAAGGAGGCAGCTAGAGCTGGTCACTTATGAAGTAGACCAAGGCCACGGTAATAACCATGTCTACCATGTTAATCTGCTAAAGCCTTGGGAAGGCCAGGATGTGCTAATCAGTAAGGCGGTTGCTGACCAAGGAGAAGGTTTAGGTCCTGATGAGGGGTCAGAACACGACACCCACCCCCTGAAAATAGGTGAGCTCTTGACTCCCCAGCAGAAAGTACAGTTAAACCATATAACAATGCAATTTCAAAGATGCATTATTTCCTCTTCTGGGATGCACTCATCTAGGCGTCCATGAAATTGATACCATCCCCGGGAAAATAGTTCGGCAAAAGCCCTATCGACTCCCGGAGGCAAAATAGAAGGCGGTAGAGGGGAAGAGCAGAAATGCTGCGATTAAAGATATTTGAGAAATCCTCTAGTGAGTGGGCTAGTCCTATAGTCCTTGTCCCAAAACTAGATGTGTCCACATGATTTTGTGTGGATTTTCAGGGGGATAATGCCATTTCCCAGTTTGATGCCTATCCCATGCTGAGAGTGGATGAAATAGTGGACTAGCTGGGACGGGCCCAGTTCCTATCTATTCTCGACTTAACTAAGGGATATTGGCAAATTCCAATAGAAAAGAAGTCTAAAGAAAAGACCACCTTTGTGACCCACCAGGATCTATACCAGTTCAGGGTGCTCCCCTTTGGGCTTCATGGGGCACCCGCAACATCAATCAAGTACTACGACCACATCTGAGTTATGCCCGAGCATATTTAGATGATGTAGTCATCTTTTCCCCTACCTGGGAGGTTCACTTAAAACACTTTGTGACAGTCTGTCAGGCTCTCCATCAGGCAGGACTGATAGAAAACCTGAAAAGTGTGCCCTAGGACTAAAGGAGGTACAGTACCTCAGCCATTGTGTAGCAGGAGGATGGGCGAGACCAATGCCTTCAAAGATCACAGTGATCCAAGAGGTGAGAACCCCACAAACGAAAAAACATCGGCGTGCTTTTCTAGGCCTGATGGGGTACTACCGTAAGTTTGTGCCATACTTTGCAGATTTATCCGCTGACCTCACCTCGCTATTGAAAATCTCCCAACCCAATCGGTTACTTTGGGATAGAGCAGCAGATCAGGCCTTTAGACAGTTTAAGGAAGTCCGGTGTAAAGAACCACTCTTAAAGAATACAGACTTTCAACAAGAATTCATTTTGCAGACGCTTCGGGTGTAGGACTCGGGGCGGTGCTGAGCCAGGTAACAATGGGAAGGAACGCTCCATAATGTATCTTAGCCGGAAGCTTACTGATGCAGAAATAAAGTATTCCACCATAGAGAAAGAATGCTTGGAAGTCAAATGGGCCATTGATTCCTTGCAATACTACTTATTGGATAGGCCCTTTACCCTGTTAACTGACCATGCACCATTGAAATGGCTAGGGTTAACGAAAAATTCTAACCCTCAGCAGATGTAGTGGCATATCTTTTTTTCGAATGTATAGGTTCCAGGTGGTCTTATAGGAGGAGGAAAAATCACCTCAATGCTGATTTTCTGTCCCAGGAGGGTGGGGATAGGGAGAATCAGGGCAAGAGATCCCAGGTGGGATCTCTTGGAAAGGGGAGGTATGTGACAAAGTGTAAGCTTCACCACAGAAGACCTGCCAGGACCCTCAGTATAAGGTAACCACCTGGTATAAGAGGTGCCCTCATTCTGATCAGAGGGTTAAAGGGGATAGATTCAGGAGTGATATGCGGAAATATTTCTTTATGGAAAGAGTGGTGGATCTGTGGAATAGTCTCCCAGTGGAGGTGGTAGAGATGAGGACAGTATCTGAATTCAAAGAAGCATGGGACAAACACAGAGGATCTCTAAAGGAAAAAAAGGTGACTGTTGTAGTGCTTAATATGGAAGGATAGACTAGATAGGCCATGTGGTCTTTTTTCTGTCATGTTTCTGTTTCTATTTTATACCTGCTAGTGAGCGATTGTAGCTGACCAGCAGCTACGTGGGTGGTGGCAGGTACTGTCAGACCATAGCCTGATCTGACCCGTCTGAGTAACTGCAACAATAAAATCGCTGAATGTTTGAGAACCAGAGACCAGAAAACCTGGGAGGGTTAGATCCTGGTTCGAGACAAATTTGCATGCAATTTGCATAGAATGAAGGATCTTGGAATATTCCTGGAGTTTCCTCCCAGACAGAGGGAGAGATTTCCCCCAAGAACCCTTGGAAGGGGGGAATTAGAAAGGGTCAGGACCATGTTAGAAAGCAAAGGGGCTGTCCTTGGAAACCACAGAATTCATCCTAAATATCAGGGTTATCTCAAATAAGGACTTCCTAGCCAGGGAGACTAGTGTTTGGAGAGGATCTTTGATTACATTTTTGTGGGGATTGCTCGATGCCGATTGCTGGATGCTAGACAACCGGAGAACCTAACCAAGTGAGGAATGGACTGGAGGACTCCGGGAGCCAAACACTCAACATCCACTCATCTCTCATTGGGAGATTAGCAAGATGGGCTGAATGGCAAGATCTATTCAAAGGCATAACATCTGATTTGTTTTAGTTAAATTTATATCCAGAGAATACTAAAAACCTTTCAATAATATGAAGAATATCAGGGCAAGGAGTCTATATGTACATACAACAAGATATCCTCCGCGTAGAGGGAGATTCTATTGTCCAACAATCCATATTTAAATCCAACAACAGATTCTGCAGCAAGGCCAGCAACAAGGGTTCAAGCGCAATGTCAAAATAATGGCGAAGGGGGGGGGGGGGCAATCTTGTCTGGTACCTCTGTTCAACTTAAAAAATTAATAAAGAACTCCATTAATATAAAGTAGTCACTCACCTTTAGTAGTTGTTTTCCGTGGACAGCAGGAATATGTCGGAAGCTTTTGGAAGGCTCCACCACGACTGCAGGCCTCTTTCCACCTGCCACTGTGGTGCCATCTTCCTCGGTCTGATAATATAGCTGTAGCAGTATATAACGTCTCGGGGAGAAGGGAGAGTTGTGAGGACTTATTCTTGCTGTTCACGGAAAACACCTCTACAGGTGAGTAAAGTATAGCTACTCACCTGTAACAGGTGATCTCCGGGAACATCAGGAATTTAGTCTTGACATATGGTTTGGGTATCGTTGGTACCAACGGAGCCTGCGCGGGAGCGCTCCCCAGCATCCAATAGAAAAGCTTTTGGGAGCATCCCACAGTGCCTGCGTGCTGCCTTCCCGCATTTCCCAACTGTTCCTCTCCAGTTGAGTTTAAAGCTGAGACAAAAGAGAGAGGGAAAGAGAAAAAGAGAGTGAGAGAGTGAGAGCTAGAAAGATACAACTCCTAGGGGAGGTGGGTGGGTTGTGAAGACAAAATTCCTGCTGTTCCCGGAGATCACCTGTTACAGGTGAGTAACTATGCTATCTCCAGGAACAAGCAGGAATGTAGTTTTCACATATGGGGACTCCCTAGCTGCAGATGCCAGGGAGAAGGCCCCAGAAAGCTGTGTGCCCTTGTGAAAGGGCTCCACTTCCCCCCATTGATCTCTGGCATCCTACCATTGATGGTGGGTAGGAGTTGATTAAGTCTGGAACAGGTGTTGAAGAACAGCCTGACCAAACAAGGTATCGCGGCGGAAGTCCTTGTCTAAGCAGTAATGGGCTGTGAAGGTATGTACCGAAGCCCAAGTAGCTGCTCAACAGATGTTGTCGATAGACACAGAGTGAAGATGAGCCATTGAGGCTGCCATGGCTCTCACATTGTGAGCTGTAACATGGCCTTCAAGAGGAAGGTTCCTACTCTCATAGGCAAAAGATATACACTGTGCAATCCAGCTGGACAGTGTCCTTTTGGAGACTGGACGTCCCAAATGACTAGGATCAAAAGCAACAAAGACTTGAGAGGATTTTCTATGTTGCTGTGTCCTTTGCAAGTAAAAGACCAAAGCTCTTTTACAGTCCAAAGTATGAAGGTTCCTTTCTGCATTAGAGGCGTGAGGCCTTGGAAAGAATACAGGAAGGTAAACCGCTTGGTTTAAATGAAAGGGCAAAACCACCTTTGGGATAAAGTGTGGATGAGTCCTAAGGACTACCTTATCATGATAGAACCTTGTATAAGGAGGATCAGCCACCAACGCTTGCAATTCACTGACGCGACGTGCTGATATGATTGCAATGAGAAAGATAACCTTCCAGGAAATAAATTTCAAAGAGGTAGTAGCTAATGGCCCAAGAACCAGATTCAAGTCCCATGCCACTGGTGGTGGCTTAATGGGAGGCTTTGTTAAAAGAAGGCCTCTCATAAATCTCTATGAGAGGATGAGAGGAAATAGGTTGTCCATTTAGAGGCTTGAAAGACGCTGCAATAGCACTCAAATGGACTCTCATTGAATTGGTCTAAAGCCCTGCATTTGATAAATGAAGGAGGTACTCCAGTAATGATTCCAGAGGTATCGCAAGAGGGTTAAGACCCTTCTGCAAGCACCATATGGTAAATCTTTTCCACTTGAATGCATAGTAGCGTCTTGTGGAAGCTTTCCTGGAAGCAAGAAGGATAACCTTTACCTGCTGGGAAAGGTTAAGACCGTGAAGTTCTAGGCTTTCAGCAACCAGGTCCTGAGATGCAGAGACTGGGGACTGGGATGCCACAGCATCCCGTCCTCTTGAGAAAGAAGATCTGGAGCAGACCCTAACTTCAGAGGTGGAGCTTGAGAGAGATGTAGGAGTAGAGGGTATCACGGTTGCCGTGGCCAACATGGAGCTATGAGGATCATATGACCTCTGTCTCTCTGAAGCTTGAACAGGGTTTTGGGAATTAGGGGAATGGGTGGAAAGGCATACAGGAAGTCCTGACCCCAATGAAGGAGGAAAGTATCCCTGGCCTGACAACCTCGAGCTGGAATTCTGGAACAGAACCAGGGAAGTTTGGCATTCAGCGGACTTGCAAAGAGGTCTATGTCTGGGGTTCCCCAAATTTGAAAAATTTGGGCCACCTGGTCTGCATGGAGAGACCATTCGTGTGGAAGCAGAACTCGACTGAGTCTGTCTGCCCAAGAGTTTTGAATACCTGGAAGATACACCGCAAGGAGATGAATCTGATGCTCTCTGGTGAGGGCCCATAGTTGCAAAGCTTCGTTGCACAGCGACAGAGAGCCTGTTCCGCCCTGCTTGTTCACATAGAACATGGCTACCTGATTGTCTGTTTGAACTAGGATTGTCTTGTAGCTGAGCTGGGTGTGAAATACTCGAAGAGCAAGGAAGATTGCTCTGAGCTCCAGGAGGTTGATATGGAGATAGGCCTCCTGTGGAGTCCAGGTACCCTGGGTAGAGAGGCCGTGCAGGTGGGCTCCCCAACCCACCTGTGAAGCATCTGTTGTTAGAGTGGCTTGGGGTGGGGGTTGCTGAAAAGGAGACCCCACCAGAAGTTTTTTGTGTGACTGCCAACATTGGAGGGACAAAATAAAGCGATTTGAGTTTGCTATTTTGTCTGACAGGCAACCTGACGCCTGAGTCCACTGAATGGATAAGGTCCACTGGGCTGCCCTCATATGGAGGCGAGCATAAGGAACCACATGCACGGTGGATGCCATGTGGCCTAGCAACTATAACATTTCCCGAGCAGTGAGGTGAGGTTTTAGCACTGCTTGGGAAGCTAACTGCACAATGCAAAGGCAGCGGGGTTGTGGAAGGAAGGCCCTTGTCTGTCTGGTATCCAGAAGAGCTCCTATAAACTCTAGGGATTGAGTGGGAGCAAGGTTGGACTTTGGGAAGTTTATGACAAGTCCCAAATACTGAAGGATGTGCATTGTGCAAGACAGAGCCATCCTGGCCTCTGGCTATGAAGGGGCTCGAATGAGCTAGTCGTCTAAGTAAGGGAAGAAGAATATTCCCAGGGTGCGGAGAAATGCTGCTACCACAGCCATGCATTTTGTGAACACCCTTGGTGCAGAAGCAAGGCAAAAAGGAAGAACCCTGTATTGGTAGTGCTTCCCTTGAAACAGGAATCGAAGGAAATTTCTGTGAGTTGGATGGATGAGAACATGAGTGTACGCATCCTTGAGATCTAGAGAACAAAGCCAATCCTGACTTTGAAGGTATGGCAGCAGAGTTCCTAGAGAAATCATTTTGAAATTCTCTCTGAACAGGAATTTGTTCAATTCTCTGAGGTCTAGAATGGGTCTGTGTCCTCCTGTTTTCTTTGGAATAAGGAAATAGGGGGAGTAAAACCCTGTACCCCTTTGGGGAATGGGCACCTCTTCTATTGCCCCTTGAGCGAGGAGCATAGTGACTTCTTGACGTAACCGGTCATTGAGAGAGGTCTGAGAATTGAACTGTCTTACTATTGTAGGAGGGGGCATGTTGAGGAAATGAAGCTTGTACCCCTCTCTTACAATAGACAGAGTCCAATTTTCTGCTGTTATCTGACCCCATCTGGGGGCAAAATGACACAACCTTCCTGGGATGGTGGAGGGTTCTGGGCCGTTTAGGGCCAGAAAGGCAAAGTTCTCTAGACAGGAGTCAAAGCCCCTGTGGAGACTGAGTCTGCTGAGCCAGTTGAGGCTTAGTTGCTTTTGGCTTCCTTTGTTGCCTAGGTTGTTGCTGCTGTCCCTTTTGGGCAGACTGACCTGAACAATGTCCCTGCTGGGTATAGGAGGGATAAAACGTTTTCTTCTTGCTGAAGAATGGTTTCTTAGAGGATCTTTTCCTCACAGGATCAGCTGTAGATTTGAACAATCTATCCAAAGTGATACTGTCAGCATCAATCTCATTAGCTTTTTCCTGCCAATTCTTGCCAAAGAGATTCTCTCCTGTGCAAGGTATATTCCCCAGTTTGTCCTGTACCCAGATTTCCAAGTCAGATGCCTGGAGCCAGGAAATTCTACGTGCACCAATGGCAATAGCAGAGGTTCTGCTTATGCATTCAAAGCAGTCAAAGGCTGCACGATTCACAAACTTGGAAACATCCTGAACATGTTTAACAAGAGCAAGATAATCTTGCCTTTTATCATCAGGAAGGAGAGGGCTCATAAGCTCTAAGTCTCCTGTGACTTCCTTAAGGAACATTCCCATATACATGATATAGGAACTGATCCTAGCAGAGAGCATGGAAGCCTGGAAGAATCAATGTCCAAAGGCGTCAAGAGTCCTGCACTCACGTCCTGGAGGATTAGATGCATGCCTTCTTGCACTCTTTATCCGTCTCATGGCTGATTCCACCACCATGGAATGGTGTGGTAATTGAGTCTTCTGAAACCCAGGACAAGGAGGAACTCGATACATGGTGTCGAGTCTTCGAGATTGAGGAGATGTGGTCAGAGGTGTTTCCCACATCCTTAACATAAGATCATGCAAGATCTCATGAATAGGTAAGGTAGCTGCCTCCTTGGGAGCTTCAGGGTATTGTAGGATTTCTAATTCCTTTGCCCTAGGCTCTTTTTCAGGAGCCACTGTGATGGAAAGACCTCGGGCCACATCTCGGATAAAATCCTGAAAGGACATATCCTCTGGTGGAGACATCCTAAGCTGAGGAGAAGAGGAATCCTCGGGGAGAAGTACTCTGGTATCGGCAGAGCTTTCAGAGTCTTCAGACTCATCCAAAGATTCAAAGTATCTACTATCCGGGTGATCATGCAGGGCACGGTACCGGTACCGATCGAAGTCGGCATCGGAGTGGTCCGGTACCAACTTGTCGATGCCGGATAGACGCATGACTCGGTCCCGGTAGAATACCTGCTGATGTCGATGCAGTCATGCCGGTGCCAGTACCGGAGTCGGTGCCTGTACCGGTTGAATTGTCTGAAGCGGTTTCAGGGGCATGGAGGCCGTGAGAAGAGCCGCCAGAGTGTGTTCAATAGCCAAGAATCTCTGGTCTATCGACGCTGTCGATGCTTGGGTATCGGTGTCGGATAAAGTGGCGGGAACCCCAGAGCATGGCACCAGTAGTTCTGCCGAGGTTGAAGCCTCGAGAACATCCTGGAGCCCCTTTAGTGCTTTGGAAGCCGAAGCCTCCCGCCGGGGCAATTTTGCCATTGAAAGTCCCTCAAGGGCAATGCCAGAGGCATCTTGATGTTTAGAAGGAGATCTACCCTTTAAGACCGGCTAGATTTATGTTTAGTTACCTGAGATCCATGGGAGGAAGATAAAGCCCTGGAGGACGTCGATGCCACAGAGGCTGCATCGGAGGGAAAAGGGTGCTAAGCTTAGTAGCTCGGTTTTGCCGGCCCCTTTTTGACATCATCCCATAGGCAACACACTCTGAAATAGAGTGGTCAGGACCTAAACATTTGAGGCTCCCTTCATGGGTGTCAGTGACGGAGATGGTACCGCCACATTTAGAACACTTTTCAAAACCCGAAGCGGGTTTTTCCATCTTGAGGAAAAAACTGGGCCTAGTGCCCAAAATGGCGCGTGGCACCCGAGAAGAAAATTACTGGAGAAAGACTACAGAAACAAAGTGTTTGGTTGTTTTTTGGGGTTTTTTAGAAAAATTAAAGAACCACCGGCGGTACCGGTATAGCGTCGAGGGAAGGCAGACGCGACCACAAAAAAGAAGTATAAGAAGGGAATTTTCTGCGGTGACAGGATGTGCGACCTGTCGGCTCCACGGAAAATGAAGAACTGGAGAGGGACAGTTGGGAAAGGCGGGAAGGCAACACGCAGGCACTGTGGGATGCTCCCAAAAGCTTTCCTATTGGACGATGGAGAGTGTTCCCACGCAGGCTCCGTCGGTACCGACGATGCCCAAACCATATGTGAAGACTACATTCCTGCTTGTTCCTGGAGATCTACCTTTTCTCCATGGATAAGCAGTAAATCCTCACACTTGGAACTCCCAAGTTACAGGTTACCAAAAACTGAGGAGGCTGCTGAGAAGCCCAACAGGGGTAACATGAACTGCGGAACAAGCAAAACCAACTATATACAGTAAAGGCAAATCTCATCACATCTATTCTGCACTCTGCAACATTTCTTTCTCTCATTAACTGTTTTTTTGTTTCTTTGATAGCTTGGACAGACAGAAAAGCTATGGGGGGATGGAATTGGATTCTAATCCCTAAACAGTTGCCGGAGTAGAGACTGGCCCAAGTACTGTTGCGTCGGGAATCTCCATCCAGGCAGTAGTGAGACGTGAATGTGTGTACAGAAGCCCATGTTGCAGCTCTGCATATTTCCTCCATGGCGACCAAGCACAAGTTGGCCACCGACGCAGTCATAACTTGGACATTGTGAGTGCAGGAGGAAAGCGTCAGATGCCAGTCCTGCTCTGGAGCATTTCGTGGAGTGGCAAACGGGACAGAGTATCCCACTTCTAAAAGATGCGGGTAACTACATCTCTGTTCTATTTTATTTATTTATTTAACATTTCTTATATACTGCCTTTCATGATATGAAGGCTGTTTACATTGAACAAACTGAAAATACATTGAACAGGGCAATATAACTTGGCAATAACTATTTTACAGGGAACATGGGCAATAGAGGGTTAAGTGGCTTGCCCAAAACCACAAGGAGCACCTGTGGGACTAGAAACCCCAGTCCTTCCGGCCCAAAGTTGCTGTCCTCTAGCGGGATTTGAACCCCTGACCTTCTGGCCTGAGGTAACTTGCCCCAACCACTAGGCCACTCCTCCCTCCCATTGGTCCTTCAGCCACCCAATGTCCATTCAGGTGGCTGAAGGACCTGGCTCAGTCTGTCCACAGGAGAGTTTTGGTTTCCCGGCAGATATGTGATCCTCAGCTCCATGTTGTGAGTGATGGCGAACCTCCACAATCTGACCATCTCCCAGCACAGGAGACAGGGTGCCTCCCTACTTATTGATATAGAACAGTGGTTCCCAACCCAGACCTCGGGTACCCTCAAGGCCAGTCAGGTTTTCAGGGTATCCGCAATGAATATGCATGAGATAGATCTGCATACAATGGAACCCCTGAGGACTGGGTTGGGAACCACTGATATAGAACATAGTGACTTGATTGTTGGTCTGAACGAGGACAATGTGGTTGGCCAGCCAATCCTGAAAAGCCTTTAGATCATTTGCTATGGCTCTCAATTCCAGGAAGTTGATTTGGTGAAGATTTTCTTGGACAGACCAGTCGCACTGAGTATGGAACCTTTGAGATGAGTTCCCCATCCCAACTTGGATGCGTCCATTGTCAAGATCTTGTGGGCTGAGGCATTTTCAAAGAGGAGACCTTTGAGCAAATTCTGAGGGACCAACCATCAATGTAGTGATTGGACCAGGGGACTGTTCTGAACAAAGGCTGTCAGTCTTTGAAGCCAGTCCTGCGGGAGGAAAGCTCTCTCCCGAGTCGAGTCAAGCAAGGCTCCTATGAATTCCAGCTGCTGGGTGAGCTGAAGGTGGGACTTGGTGTAGTTTATCACAAACCCCAACAGCTCCAACACCTGAATGGTCAGTTGTGTGGCGTCCCAAACTCCCTCCCGAGTGGTGCTTTTCATTAGACAATCATCCAAGTAAAGGAAGACAAACACCCCTAGCGTTCGGAGGTAGGCTGCCATTACTGCAAGACATATTGTGAAGACTCGGGGGGCCAAGGCTAGGTCGAAAGGCAGTACTCAATACTGCAAATGTTTCCCTCCTGGGATGAATCTGAGATACTTCTTGAGAGCAAGATGAATCGGTATGTGGGTGCACGCATCTTTTAGATCCAGGGAGCATAGGCAATTTCCTCTTTGAAGGGACGGTAGCAGGATGCACAGAGAAATCAATCTTGAACCTTTCTGTCACCAAGTAAGTATTTAGGTCCCTGAGGTCCAAGATGGGATAGAAAGCCCCCGTCTTCTTGGGAACCAGAAAGTGCTTGGAGTAGGAGCCCCACCCCACTTGCTCCTGCGAATGAGCTCGTTAGCTAGGTTGGCCAGAAGGGTGGAGATTTCCTTCTAAAGCAGTTCCTGATTGGGGGGAGGGGGGCGTCTAAGCAATATGCCCTTGGGGCCAGTTTGGAGGTAGTTCAGAGAGGTGCAACCTGTATCTGCTCCAGATTATTTGTAGCAACTAGGAGTCCAAGGTTTTGAGGGGCCATCTATAGGCAGAGAGTGAGCCTTCCCCCAGTGGAGGGTTTAGCATGGCAATCCCTGGTAGGTTGGCTATGCTCCAGAGGAATCAGTCAAAACCCTGCCCTGGGCTTTGGCTGTAGGGCTGGTTGAGCCTTCTGGGGCTTTTCTCTGCACTGCTGCTGGTGAGGGGCCTGCTGTTTCTGCTGGAAAGTTTCAGGTCCAGGCAAGTACAGGCGTCAACAGGAGTAGTAGTTCTTCTGTCTGCCTTTTTGATACCTCATACAGTAACGTAGTTCAGATGTACACCTGGAGAGTCTGGCAAGCTTGACATGCTGCTTCTTTATAAAGCGTAGTTACTCACCTATAACAGGTGTTCTCCAGGAGCAGCAGGAATCAGTCCTCACTTATGGGTGACGTCGGCGCCGACGGAGCCCTCGCGGAGCAATTTTCCCCAGCTTTCAAAGAAAGCCTTTGGGAATTGCAGCGCGCATGCGCGGTCGTCTTCCCGCCCGAGGGTGCCATCTTAGCCAGTCAGATGACATAGCTAAAAAAGACAGCATAAAAATTTGCAAAAAAAGAACATAAGCAGACGATTGCAACTCCAAGGGGAGGAGGGAGGGTAGTGAGGACTGATTCCTGCTGCTCCTGGAGAACACCTGTTACAGGTGAGTAACTACGCTTTCTCCAGGACCAAGCAGGAAGTCAGTCCTCACTTATGGGACTCCCAAGCTCAAGGCTACCGGAGACCCTAAGCACAAAAATGAGCTCCCTCTAGCTCAGCAGCACAGAAGGATAGAATCTTCGCTGAATTATCACCCACCGGTAGCCCACATCCGGGATGGAGGGTAGGAGTTGCTCAGACCTCAAAGAGATTACGGAGGACTGCCTGTCCGAAAGCACTGTCCCTACGGGACTCCCTCTCGAGACAGTAATGGACCGCAAAAGTCTGGCTCGAAGACCAAGTAGCGGCCCGGCAGATGTCTGCCAGCGGAACAGAGCGGAGGTAAGCCACTGATGTGGCCTTTGCCCGAACGCAATGAGCCGTGACTCGACTTTCTAAGGAGAGTCCGGCTGCCCCATAAGCCCAAGAGATACAGTCCGCAACCCAGATGGACAGAGTACGCTTGGAGACAGGGAGCCCCAATTTATTGGGGTCAAAAGACACAAAAAGCTGAGCAGCTTTACGGTGCTCCCGCGTACGGTCAAGGTAGAAGTTCAGTGCCCTTCTACAGTCCAGGGTATGGAGGACCGTCTCAGCTCGGCTGGAGTGTGGTCTGGGAAAGAAGGTTGGAAGTACCACCTCCTGATTGATGTGAAAAGGGGAGACCACTTTAGGCAGAAATTTTGGGTGAGTCCGTAGGACTACCCTATTCTTGTAGAACCTAGTGTAAGGGGGATCAGACACGAGGGCCTGCAATTCACTTACGCGTCTAGCGGAAGTGAGGGCTATCAAGAACAGTGTTTTCCAAGACAGAAAACGGAGTGAACAGGTAGCCATAGGTTCAAAAGGCGGACAGGTGATCCGCTGCAAAACCACATTCAGGTCCCAGTCAGGCGCTGGCGGGCGCAGAGGTGGTTTAAGTAGAAGGAGACCTCGGAGAAACCTCGCTACGAGAGGGTCGCTTGAGAGAGGTCTACCGTCCACCGGAACATGATGTGCCGAAAGAGCACTGAGGTGAACTTTGACGGAGTTGGACTTAAGTCCCAGATTAGAGAGGTGTAGCAAGTACTGCAAGATCACCGACACCGGGCAGGAGAAGGGATCCTGAGACTGTTGGGTACACCAGACTGCAAAGCGACGCCATTTAAGGGCGTAGCATTTGCGGGTAGAAGGCCGTCGCGAAGCCAAGACGACCTCCTCCACCTCCGCCGGCAGGAGAAGGGGAGCAAGGACTACCCTCTCAGCAGCCAGGCCATGAGGTTGAGAGACCTGAGGTTGGGGTGCAGGAGGGACCCCTGATCCTGAGTGAGGAGATCCGGTTGTACCCCCAGAGGGATTGGATCCTCCACCGTCAGTTGCAGCAGGAGCGGAAACCACGGCTGCCTGGGCCAGCGAGGGGCCACCAGGATCATGAAGGCTTTGTCTCGGAGAACCTTGAAAAGAGTCCGAGAGACTAGCGGGATGGGAGGGAAAGCGTACAGAAGGCTCCCCGACCATGAGATCAGAAAAGCGTCCGCCGCAACCCGAAGGGGGTGTGGCTGACGAGAGCAGAAGCGAGGAAGCTGCCGGTTGTGAGGACTGGCAAAGAGATCCACCGTGGGGAGGCCCCACTTGAGGAAGAGCTTCTGAACTACCAAGGGATCCAGACGCCACTCGTGCGGCTGGAGGACCCTGCTGAGTTTGTCCGCCAGGCAATTTTCTTGGCCCGGGAGATAAACTGCCTTGAGGAGAATGCCGTGACTGACGGCCCAAGAGCAGAGCTTCTGCGCCTCCCGGCAGAGGAGGAAGGAGCCCGTGCCCCCCTGCTTGTTCACGTAGAACATGGCAACTTGATTGTCCGTCTGGACAAGGACGGACTGGTGGGAAGTCAGGTGGGAGAAGGCCTTGAGAGCTAGGCGGATCGCCCTGAGCTCCAGGAAGTTGATCTGCTGAGCAGACTCCCACGTGGTCCAGAGGCCCTGAGTACGTGCCTCTTGGCAATGTGCTCCCCAGCCCAGGAGGGATGCATCGGTGGTCAGCACCCGGGTCGGCTGAGGTGACTGGAAAGGCATTCCGAACATGAGGTTCGGCTGCCGGAGCCACCACCGGAGAGACGAGATCAGCGGCTCAGAGACGCGCACTAGGTCTGCTAGGCCGCCTGTGGCTTGACGCCACTGCTGGCGGAGACACCATTGAGCAGACCGCATATTCAGGCGGGCATTGGGGGTCACATGGACGGTGGAAGCCATATGGCCGAGTAGTCTCAGGAAGCGCCTGGCGGAGACCAGGGGCTGGCTGCGAAAACGGTCGGCTAGGTCCATGAGCCGTTGAGCCCTGTCGAGCGGTAGGTACGCTCGTGCCTGAGGAGTGTGCAGCCTTGCGCCAATGAACTCGAGATCCTGTGAGGGGAGCAAAGTGGACTTTGCGAAGTTTATAACAAAGCCCAAGTGCTGCAGAAGAGTCACCGTGCGGCGCGTGGCGTTGGTGACCTCCCGAGCGGACGCTGCCCTGATGAGCCAGTCATCGAGGTACGGAAAGACATAGAGGCCGTGAAGCCGGAGATGGGCCGCCACCACCGCGAGACATTTTGTGAAGACTCGCGGTGCGGAGGACAGGCCAAAGGGCAGTACCCTGTACTGGTAATGATTTCCTGCCACCACAAACCTTAGGTATTGGCGGTGGCTTGGGTGGATGAGGATGTGCGTATAGGCATCCTTTAGATCCAAGGAGCATAGCCAATCTCCCTGCTGGAGGTAGGGCAGAAGGATTCCAAGGGTAAGCATTTTGAACTTCTCCCGCACAAGGAACTTGTTGAGGTTGCGCAAGTCCAGGATGGGTCTGAGGCCCCCTGTTCTCTTTGGTATCAGAAAATACCTTGAATAAAAGCCTTGACCTCTCAGGTGGTGTGGCACCGGTTCCACCGCCTGTTCCTGCAGAAGACCTGCTAACTCCTGAAGGAGCAACTCCCTGTGCAGAGGGGGTCGCGGGGGTTCTCCCGGAAAATAGGAGGGAGGGACCTGATGGAAGTGGAGAAGATAGCCTTCTCGCACGACTTGAAGCACCCAGGCATCTGCGGTGATGCTGGACCACCTGTGGGCGAAGTGAACCAGCCGGCCTCCGGTGCTGGGAGGAACTAGCGGGGGGGGGAGGCTATGCTTTGTGAGTCAAAAACCCCCACCCTGCTGAGCAGGGGCTGGTGGTGCAGGCTTGGGGGCTTGCTGCCTACGGGACCCGTTACCCCGTCCCTTGGCCTGCTGGCCCTGTTGGGGAGCTGCAGGGGCCTGATAATGGGGGTATTGTTTGTAGGCAGCCGCCTTCCTCGGGTAAAAGGACTTTTTCCCCGAGCCCTTCTTTTTCTGGGAAGGGGCGGAGGTCTTCCTAGAAAGCCTGGTCCTGGTGAGAGTCTCAGTCTCAATTTGTGCAGCCTTTTCCGCCATGGGCTTGCCAAAGAGGTTTTCGCCTCGGCAGGGGACATCGACCAACTTGTCCTGCACCCAGGGCTCAAGGTCTGACGACTGAAGCCAAGCCTGTCGGCGGGCACCGATGCCGGCTGCGGCCACTCGAGCCGATGCTTCAAAGCCATCATAGGCTGCTCGGGACATGAACTTTGAGCATTCCCGAATGCCAGTGGACAAGGCCAGGAACCTCCGCAAGGGTTCCTCGGACAAACCAGCGGAGAATCCGGCTAGCTCTTTAGCCAGATCCCGGAGATACATGCCCATGTATAGCTGGTAAGTCTGGACACGACAAGCGAGCATAGAGCCCTGGAAACACTTCTTACCAAGGCCATCCAGGTTACGGGCCTCCCTGCCAGGAGGCACCGAGGAGTGCATCTTCTGGCTCTTAAGACGATGCATGGCCGATTCCACTACCATGGAATGGTGTGGTAGCTGTGCCTTCTGAAAGCCAGGGCTCTTGCGGACTCGATAGATAGAATCGACCCGCTTGCTCAGGACCGGCGAGGAGGCCGGACTCTCCCACATGCGGAAGAGTAGTCATTCCAGCATAGGAGGAACCGGTACAGTAAAGTGTTCCCTCGCGGGAGAGTCATACTGGAGGGCGTCGAGCTCTTCGGCTCGAGGCTCCTCCTCGGGATCCGCAGGGAAGGCCAAAGCCTTGGCCATATCCCTAACGAAGTCCGAGAACCGGGCATCCTCCGGGGGGGACTGCTTCCGAGGCTCGGAAAGAATCAGGTGACTCTTCCTCTTCAGACTCCCAGACCGACTCCGACGAGGACTCGGTGGGGTCGGCCCGGGCAGGGCGCGGCGCCTGCCGCCCCGACGCCGAGGGAGTCGGCGTCGGCGACCTCGGTCCCGAACGGGAGGCCGAGGGTGACCTCGACCGAGGATCGACTCGAGTTCTCATCGACTCGAGGATCGGCTCGGTCTCCGGGGTCGACTTGGACGTCGACGTCCCGGCGGTCGGGGCAGCGGCGCCAGCGAGGCCAGCGAGCAGTGCCCGCTGCTGGTCCATGAAGGCAGACAGTCTGCTCTCCAAGGCCGCAACCTGAGTCCGAGCTCAGGTGACCCAGCAGCCCCCGACTCGGGCCCCGACGGCGTCGGGCCCGACGTCGGCTGTCGCGGAGGCGAGTCCAGAAGGACTACAGGACTTACCCGAGCAGGCATCTCCGACTCCAGGCGAGGTCGCTTCGGGAGGTGTTCCTTCTCCAAGGACCCGGGGCGGCTATCGGGGCTATGCGACCTGGCCCTCGCGGAACCAGGAGCGTCCACCGACGCCGCCCTCGCGGGTTTCACCGTCCGACGATGGTCCCCGGAGGGAGAACCCCGGTCGGAGGAACTCCGGCGACGGTCCGAGCTGGAACCTTTTGACGCGGAGGCCTCCGACGAGGTCCGGGTACGGCTGGGGTCAGCGAAGATTCGATCACGCTGATGCCGCCGACTTCTCAACGCTTTTGAGGACATTTTGCCACAGGGCCCACAGATCAGTTCCTCATGATCCGGGCCCAGGCAGCGGAGGCAAAAGTCGTGTGTGTCAGTTAGTGACATATTTCGGTCACACTGACCACACCGCTTAAAGCCACTGGCAGCCATCGGGGGAAAAAGGGCCCCTGCGAGGTCAAAGGACCGGGCTGCCAGGGAAAAACTCGAAAACGAAAGCTGACAAAGTCAGAAAAACCGAAAAAAGTACGAGGACTCGTGACCGGCGTCGCGAGTCCGGGCGGGAAAACGATCGGCGTCGAACCGAAGGAAAAAGGATAAAATAATGAATAAAATCGACTTTTTCGCGGGGACAAGACGGGGACGTCTGTAGGGCTCCGCGGAAAAAAGAAGACTTGCTAAGATGGCACCCTCGGGCGGGAAGACGACCGCGCATGCGCGCTGCAATTCCCAAAGGCTTTCTTTGAAAGCTGGGAAAAATTGCTCCGCGAGGGCTCCGTCGGCGCCGACGTCACCCATAAGTGAGGACTGACTTCCTGCTTGGTCCTGGAGAATGCCAGCTTTCTTCTCCACCTATTCACCAAACAAATTCACACCGCAGCATAGTAATCTACCAGTTTATTCTGAACAGTCTGTTCCAAGTCAGAGAAGTGGAGCCAGATGAGTCTCTGGGCACCAATGTCTACTACAGACACTCTCAACGCCATTTCGAAGGTGTCATAGGTCGCCTGGACCAGGAACCTTAAGCAGTCCTTGCCCACTAGGGTGCAAAACTACTTCAATTTCTCAGGAGGAAGGAACTGAGACAGGTCAGCTAGGTCCCCCATAATGTCTTTGAAAAACATGATCATGTAGAACTGGTATGAAGCCACAGGCAATGAGCACTGAACCCTGGAAATACCTGCTCCCAAAAGAGTCCAAAGTCAGAGTCTCCTTTCCCAGGGGTGCTGAAGAATGAGTCTTGGTACTCTTAATCCTCTTCAGGGAGGACGTGACCATCAAGGAGTACTGCGGGAGCTGAGGTTTCTCTAAACCAGGAGCTTTCTGCACTCTGTACATCGAGTCAAGTCATCTACTCACTGGAAGTACAATGAGGAGCCTCTCCCACATCCTCATCTGAACCCTCTGCAGGATGCAATGTATGGGCACAGTGACCACCTCCTTAGGAGCCCAGGAGTACTGCAATATTTCCAACCCCTCTGCCCTGGGTTCATCCACAGTCTCCAGAGAGAATAGTATGGCCTTGGCAGTATTCCTCACAAAATTCTGGAAGGTCATGTTTTCGTGGGGGGAGGGGGCGACTTCCAATGCTCATGAGGCAGGGAAAGGTCCAACAGGAGCTCTGGAGACTTGCACTCTGAGAAATACTCCAATTCCACATCTGTTACCCAGCTATCAGAATCAGACTCTGAGAGGAAAGCATAGTTACTCACCTGTAACAGGTGATCTCCGGGAACAGCAGGAATTTAGTCCTCACATATGGGTATCGTCGGTACCGACAGAGCCTGCGCGGGAATGCTCCCCAGCGTCCAATTAGGAAGCTTTTGGGAGCATCCCTGCGTGCTGCCTTCCCGCCTTTCCCAACTGCCTCTCTCCAGTTGAGTTTAAAGCTGAGACAAAGAGAGAGAGAGGGAAAGGGAAAGAGACAGATAGAGAGATACAACTCCTAGGGGAGGTAGGTGGGTTGTGAGGACTAAATTCCTGCTGCTCCCGGAGATCACCAGTTACAGGTGAGCAACTATGCTATCTCCAGGAACAAGCAGGAATGTAGTCATCACATATAGAGACTCCCTAGCTTTATGTTTATGTTTATTACATTTCATATACCACTCAAGCCAAAGCATCAGATCAGTTTACAATATTACATAAAAGTTACAAAAAATATGAAAAGAACGCCATTAATTAGATAGGACAGAATAAGAGATACAGTGATAGTTAAAGGAATAGAGGAGACAAGAAGAAATGCTCCACATAGCATCTGAAGAGGTAGATATCATACCACCAGGTGTTTAAGCTCCCACTCACAACCTCCGTTGTTGACATCACCCTTCCACCGCTCCGATATCCACAGCAAGCAGAACCAATGTAGCAGCCTTTTAAACGGCCCCGCACGGTCCTACGCCTAAGGGCCACGCCAAAGGGCCCTCTGGTGAGGCCCTCAGGCGCGGGCCCGCAAGGCGCGGTCGCACCAGTGGAAGTGACGGTTTTAAAGCCGTTAAAGGCAGCTGGTATGGGCAGGCTGAAAGGAAAGAGGTGGAGCTCCCGCTCACACACCTCCGATGCTGGCTGGCTGCTGCTCTCTCCATCTCTGATGCCAGGGAGAGACCCCAGAAGTTGTGTGCCCCTGAGAAGGGCTCCACTTCCCCCCATGGATCTCTGGCATCCTACCAGGGATGGTGGGTAGGAGTTGATTAGGTATGGAACAGGTGTTGGAGAACAGCCTGACCAAACAAGGCATCCCAGCAGGAGTCCTTGTCCAAGCAGTAATGGGCTGTGAAGGTATGAACCGAGGCCCAGGTGGCTGCTCGACAGATGTCGTCGATAGACACAGAGTGCAGATGAGCCACTGAAGCTGCCATGGCTCTCACATTGTGAGCTGTGACATGGCCCTCCAGAGGAAGATTATTACTCTGATAAGCAAAGGATATACACTGAGCAATCCAGTTGGATAGTGTTCTCTTGGAGACTGGAAGTCCCAAATGAGAAGGATCAAAAGCAACAAAGAGTTGAGAGGACTTTCTATGTTGCTGTGTTCTTTGTAAGTAAAAGGCTAAAGCTCTTTTACAGTCCAAGGTATGAAGATTCCTCTCTGCATTAGATGCATGAGGCCTTGGAAAAAACACAGGTAGGTAGACCGCTTGGTTTAGATGAAAAGGCGAGACCACCTTTGGCATAAAGTGTGGATGAGTCCTAAGGACTACCTTGTCATGATAGAACCTTGTATAAGGTGGATCAGCTACTAGCGCTTGCAACTCACTAATGCGACGTGCTGATGTGATTGCAATGAGAAAGATAACCTTCCAAGAAAGGAATTTTAAGGAGGTAGTAGCTAAGGGTTCAAATGGTGGCTTCATGAGCTGCCCAAGAACCAGGTTTAAGTCCCATGCCACCGGTGGTGGCCTAATGAGAGGCTTAGTTAGAAGAAGGCCTCTCATAAATCTTGCTATAAGAGGATGAGAGGAAATAGGCTGTCCATTTAGAGGCTTAAAGGAAGCTGCAATAGCACTCAAATGGACTCTTATTGAGTTAGTCTTAAGACCTGAATTGGATAAATGAAGGAGATACTCCAGCAATGATTCCAGAGGTAACTCAAGGGGGTTAAGACCCTTCTGCAAACACCATATTGTAAACCTTTTCCACTTGAAAGCATAAGAGCATCTCGTGGAAGGTTTTCTGGAAGCAAAAAGAATATCTTTTACTTGCTGAGGGAGATTAAGATCATGGAGATCTAGGCCTTCAGCAACCAAGCCCTGAGATACAGAGACTGGTGATTGGGATGCCATAACATTCCGTCCTTCTGGGATAGGAGATCTGGAGCAGACCCTAACTCCAGGGAGGGAGCTTGAGAGAGATGTAGAAGCAGATGGTATCACACTTGCCTTGGCCAATGTGGAGCTATGAGAATCATATGGCCTCTGTCTCTCTGAAGCTTGAACAGGGTTTTGGGAATTAGGGGAACGGGTGGAAAGGCATACAGGAAGTCTTGACCCCAGTAAAGGAGGAAAGCATCTCTTGCCTGAGCACCCTGAGCCGGAATTCTGGAACAGAACCGGGGAAGTTTGGCATTTCACAGACTTGCAAAGAGGTCTATGTCCGGAGTTCCCCAAATTTGAAAAATCTTTGCCACCTGGTCTGCATGCAGAGACCACTCGTGTGGAAGCAGAACTCGACTGAGTCTGTCTGCCCAAGAGTTTTGTATGCCTGGAAGATACACTGTCAGCAGATGAATCTGATGCTCTCTGGCGAGGGCCCATAGTCGCAAAGCTTTGTTGCAAAGCGACAGAGAGCCTGTTCCCCCCTGCTTGTTCACATAGAACATGGCTAATTGATTGTCCGTATGAAAGAGGACTGTCTTATAGCTGAGCAGGGTGTGGAACATTCGAAGAGCAAGGAAGATTGCTCTGAGCTCCAAGAGATTGATATGTAGATGAGTCTCCTGTGGAGACCAGGTGCCCTGGGTGGAGAGGTCTTACAGATGAGCTCCCCAACCCATCAGAGAAGCATCTGTTGTGAGAGTTGCTTGGGGTAAGGGTTGTTGAAAAGGGGACCCCAGCAACAGGTTTTGAGTGGACCTCCACCACTGGAGGGACAAAATAAGGCGACTTGTGTTTGCTATTTTGTCTGACAGGCATCCTGATGCCTGGGTCCATTGAGTGGATAAAGTCCACTGGGCTGTCCTCATATGGAGGCGAGCATAGGGAACCACATGCACACTAGATGCCATGTGGCCTAGTAGTTGTAGCATTTCTCGGGCAGTGAGATGAGGCTTTAGCACTGCTTGAGAAGCTAACTGCACCATGCGAAGGCAGCGGGCCTGGGGGAGATAGGCCCTTGCCTTTCTGGTATCCAGCAAAGCTCCTATGAACTCTAAAGACTGAGTGGGGGTTAGACTGGATTTTGGGATGTTTATTACCAGACCCAAATACTGAAGGATATGCATTGTGCAGGACAGAGAAGTCCTGGCCTCTGACTCTGTTTGGGCTCGAATGAGCCAGTCGTCTAAGTAGGGGAAGACGAATATCCCTAGAGTGCGGAGAAATGCTGCTACTACAGCCATGCATTTCGTGAACACCCTTGGTGCTGAGGCCAGGCCAAGAGGAAGCACCCTGTATTGGTAGTGCTTTCCTTGAAAAAGGAACCGAAGGAACCTTCTATGAGTTAGATGGATGAGAACATGGGTGTACACACGAGATCTACAGAACAAAGCCAATCCTGACTCTGAAGGTATGGCAGCAGAGTTCCGAGAGAAATCATCTTGAATTTCTCTTTGACAAGGAATTTGTTCAATTCTCTGAGGTCCAAGATAGGTCTGTATCCCCCTGTTTTCTTTGGGATAAGGAAATAGGGGGAGTAAAACCCTGTACCCTGCTGATGGATGGGTACTTCTTCTATTGCCCCCGGAGAATCGAACTGTCTTATTATTGTGGGAGGGGACATGCTCGAAAAATGAAGCTTGTACCCCTCCTTTATGATGGAGAGTGTCCAATGCTCTGCTGTTATCTGCCCCCTTCTGGGGTCAAAGTGGCATAACCTTCCTGGAATGGTGGAAGGCTCTGGTCCCACGAGAGCCAGGAAGGCTAAGTTCTCTAGCTGAAAGTCAAAGGCCTTGTGGAGCTGAGACTACTGGGACGGCTGAGGCTTAGCAGTCTTTGCTTTCTTATGTTTGGGTGGTTGCTGACCTTTCCTGACAAGCTGACCTGCGGAACGTCCCTGCTGAGCATAAGCAGGATAATATCTTTTCTTCTTAGAAAAAAATGGTTTCTTGAAAGATTTCTTTCTAGCAGGATCAGCTGTGAACTTCGATAATCTATCCAAGGTGGAGTTGTCAGCATCCAACTCATTGGCCTTTTCCTGCCAATCTCTACCAAACAGGTTCTCACCAGTACAAGGGATATTTCCCAATTTGTCTTGTACCCAGAGCTCCAGATCAGATGCCTGGAGCCAAGCAATTCTACGTGCACCTATGGCAATGGCAGAGGTTCTGCTTATGCACTCAAAGCAGTCAAAAGCTGCACGGTTGAGAAATTTAGAAACATCTTGGGCATGTTTGACCAATGTGAGAAAATCCTGTCTTCTATCCTCAGGAAGAATAGGACTCAAAGCCTCTAAATCACCTGTGACCTCCTTCAGGAACATTCCCATGTATATACTATAGGAACTGATCCTGGCAGAAAGCATGGAAGCTTGGAAGACACGACGTCCAAAAGCATCCAGGGTTCTGCACTCACGTCCTGGAGGATTAGAGGCATGCCTCTTTGCATTCTTGATCCTTCTCATAGCTGATTCCACTACAATAGAGTGGTGAGGAAGCTGAGTTTTTTGGAAACCAGGACAAGGAGGGACTTGATACAGAGTATCCAGTCTACGAGAATGAGGAGAGGTGGTAAGAGGTGTCTCCCACATTCTTAACATGAGATCATACAAAATCTCATGAATGGGCAAGGTAGCTGCCTCCTTAGGAGTTTTGGGATATTGTAAAATTTCCAACTCCTTTGCTCTGGGCTCTGTTTCAGGGGCAACAGTAATGGACAGACCCCGAGCCACCTCCCTGATAAAATTGTGAAAGGAAATTTCCTCTGGAGGAGACATCCTACGCTTAGGGGAGGAGGGCTCCTCTGGGAGAAGCATTCCTGCATCGACAGAACTGTCAGAATCCTCAGATTCTTCTGAGGACTCGAAGTACCGTCTGTCCGGATGCTCTTGAAGAGCCTGATACCCGTACCGACCGAAGTTGGTACCGGGAGTAATCGGTACCGGAGTATCGGTACCGGAAGGCATCGGATGACTGGGTACCGGCAATGCAGACACCGATGTCGATGCTATCAGTACTGGTACCGATACCGGTACCGGTTGGATTGTCTGTCGCGGTTCCGAGGGCGTCGATGCCGCAAGGAGAGCCGCCAGAATGCGCTCAATAGCCAAGACTCTCTGGTTTATCGACGCTGCCGATGCCTGGATGTCGGTACCAGAGAAAATCGCCAGTACCCCAGAGCATGGCACCAGTAGTTCTGCCGAGGTCGAGGCCTCGAGAACATCCTGGAGCCCCGATAATGCTTTGGAAGCCGAAGCCTCCCGCCGGGGCAATTTTGCCGGTGCAGAATCCTCAAGGGCAATGCCAGAGGCATCTCGATGCTTTGAAGGAGATCTACCCTTTGAAGACCGACTAGACTTATGTTTAGTTACCTGAGATCCACGGGAGAAAGACGAAGCCCTGAAAGACGTCGATGCCACCGAAGCTGCATCAGAGGGAAACAGGGTACTGAGCTTGGCAGCTCGGTTCTGTCGACCTCTCTTGGACATCATGGCACAGGCCATACATTCCAAGATGGAATGGTCAGGACCTAAACATTTCAGACACCACTCATGGGTGTTGGTGACGGAGATGGTACCGCCACACTTGGTGCACTTTTTAAAACCCGAGGAGGGTTTCTCCATTATGGAAAAAATCCTGGGCCTAAGGCCCAAAATGGCACGTGCACCTGAAAAGAAAAGGAAAAAGTACTAAGAATTTTTTTATTTTTTTTTTAAAGAATGAAAGAAAGAAAAACCGGCGGTACCGGTAAAACGTCGAGGAAGGCAGACGCGACCACAAAAAAGAAGCAACATTTTCTGCGGTGACAGGAACACGACCTGCTGGCTCCACGGAAAATGAAGAACTGGAGAGAGGCAGTTGGGAAAGGCGGGAAGGCAGCACGCAGGCACTGTGGGATGCTCCCAAAAGCTTCCTAATTGGATGCTGGGGAGCGTTCCCACGCAGGCTCCATCGGTACCGACGATACCCATATGTGATGACTACATTCCTGCTTGTTCCTGGAGATATTAAAATACCCCTGATACTGTGCCTGGGAGTCCCTTTTGTAATGAGGGAAATTGGAGCATCTCTGAGCATGCCGATGCTCCGAAGCCCATCTGGGCTTCAAGGGTGCATCGGGCTTCGAGACGCTGGAGAGCTGGAACCAGCATCTGATCCTTTCGATGTTCTGACATCAATGCCTCTGATAGAGGCAGGGACTGCGTCTCCAGAATCAGTTGTACGATGGTCTATGCCGATGCTGAGGCCTCTGTGCGATGCACTGCAAACAGAGCTGCCATGCAATCTTCAAGGGTCTTTATGGGTCATTTCTTCATGGATGCTGATTGCAGAGTAACTTTGACCGATATACCCAGCACCTGTGAAGTGGGTATCGGCAGCTTAGGCTTGGCTATCAGAAGGCTACTGGTGTTCCTCCGAACCCTTGGAGGTTGAGCAGTCCTTCCTGCTTGGCAGCTTCGAGGGACACTCACAGACCTGACCTGACCTGCATTGCAAATGACTCTAAAGCCGATGCACTTGGGCCTTTTTCTGGTGCTCGGTCCAAGCATTCTGTGATGTCGACCGGGTCGATGTTGGATCCCTCCTTGTTAGGAGGCCAACCGATCACCATTAGTCTGGGGCAGTTCAGATGCTCGGCTCAGAATGAGCTTGAGAGGCCACTTGATGTCAATGCCCTGCGATGTTCTGAATCACCTTTAAAGGCATGGAGGTCAATGAAGTTGATGCCGAAGACAATGGATCAGGCTGTAAAGTGCCAAACAGAGTTTCCCACTGTTTTTCACGGCCCTTGAGGCCTTGCCTTGTTATCTGCAGGCACAAGTTATAAGAAAAGGGCTGGTGATTGGGTCTTAGGCACTGGAGGCACCAATTGTGCTTGTCCTTGACAGAAATGGTTCGGGCACACGGTGCACTTTTTAAACCCACTGGTCATTTTTTGGGACATGCTTGGAAAAATAGTCATGGCAAAATCAAACAGCTCAATGGTGGAGAGTCCGACATCGGCACCGATGGTGCAACTGGATTAGGATTTGAAAAATACAAGGAAGAAAAAAATAGCAATCAAACAAAGAACCGTGACAGCAGGCAGGAAAATTTAATGCAAGAAAAAATCAATGCAATTAAGAACCTCTGAAGGGGAGATAGCGATTACCGACTGGGAGGTTTACTGGAACACGTCTATGGGGCTCCGCAGAAGAAGAAAGACTGAAGATGATGCCTTGGCAGTAGGCAGAAAGGAGGCACAAAGGCATGGTGGAGCCTCCAAAAAGCTTCAAATAAAAGCTGGGGAGTGTTCCCGCTCGGGGCGCCATCGGGGACATTATCCATGCGTGAGGATTTACTTCCTGCTTGTCCAGTGGAGCAGTATACAAAGCTTGGACCAACCAACTAAACGAGGCCCCAATCCCTAACCGATCCACTGTCTGAAAAAGATAGCCCCAATTCAGTCCTATTGAAGGATGTCTCTGTGTCCAATGAAAAAGCTACCCATGGAG
This sequence comes from Ichthyophis bannanicus, assembly GCA_033557465.1. Lineage (NCBI taxonomy): Eukaryota > Metazoa > Chordata > Amphibia > Gymnophiona > Ichthyophiidae > Ichthyophis > Ichthyophis bannanicus. Next base: position 689,473,058 of record CM066034.1, read on the forward strand.
TTCAATCACTATTCGACAAGTGGAAAATGTTATAAATGAGACTAGTATTATCTGCCAAAAGATAGCCAGGTATGAAATATGCCTGATCTTGATGAATGCTACTAAGCAACACGGCAACTATGCAGGCGGCAGAAACCTTTGCAAAGACTTTACAATCAATATTTATCAAGGAAACTGGTCAATAGTTCTGAACCATCATTGGATCTCACCCTGGTTTTTCAAGCACAACTATCATGGCCTCTGCTGCTGTACCCTGAACCGCTCCACTATGAACAAATCTGTTGAACAAGAGAGAAAGCATTGGTTCCAATAGCTTAGTTACTCACCTGTAACAGACTTTCTCCGGGGACAGCAAGAGTCAGTCCTCACATATGGATAACGTCAGCACTGACAGAGCCCCTGCGGTAGCATCTCCCCAGCTTTCAAAGAAAGCCTATGGGAGATGCCACCACGCATGAGTGGTCCCTTTCCCGCCCAAGAGTGCCATCTTGCTCAGTCAGATGACATAGCTAGAGCCTACAAAAGAAGATGGCAAAATACAGCAACTCCACAGGGAGGATGGAGGGTTGTGAGAAATGATTCCTGCTGTCCCTGGAGAACACCTATTACAGTCGAGTAACTACGCTTTCACTGGGAACAAGAAAGAAGTTAGTCCTCACATATGGGACTCCCTAGCTACACGTTACCGTGAATCCGTAGAAAGCCACTGTCAAGCCGTGAGCTGCAGCACATAAGCCCGAAGTGCAGACTCTGAAAGGACCCCAGAACCATCACTCCAGTAGCCCTAACAAGAAGGATTGGAGGACAGGAGTTGCCAGACCACAAAAAGATTATGGAGCAAGGCCTGGCCAAAGGCGCTGTCCTGTCGGGACTCCTTCTTGAAGGACTACAAAAGGGGACTGCTACTTCTAGAGAGAGATTTGCAATTCTAAGTATTTATTTCTGGGAATTTTTCTAAATCTGGGGAAAAGGAATTCTTTAGATTAAAGCTGATTAATCTGTGAACACAGTGTATTTGTTAAATCAGTCAGGGCCTAGTAGCAACAAAGAGCTTTCAGTTTAAATTTAAAACAGAGAAGAAAACGTTCTGGTTAAAGTTAGAACCCATCAGAGAGCTTCTAGTTTAAATTTAAGTCAGGGCCTAGTAGCAGCAAAGAGCTTTCGTTTAAATCAAATCAGAATATAACTTAGCATAAAGGGCAAAACAGGGTCAGTATTCTTTGAGCAATAAATTATTTCTAGAGACCTTTACAAAGAGGCCTTCAACCAGAGTTCTGTGATTCTCTGGTCTTGAAGGACTAACAAAAGGGGATTGCTACTCCTAGAGAGAGACGTGCAATAGCAAGCATTTACTTCAGGGAATTTTTCTAAATCTTGGGGAAAAAGGAATTCTTTAGATTAAAGCTGATTAATCTGTGAACCAAGTGTATTTGTTAAATCAGTCAGGGCCTAGTAGCAGCAAAGAGCTTTCAGTTTAAATTTAAAACACAGAAGGCGGCTTTCTGGTTAAATTTAGATCCCAAGACTCCCTCTAACCAAGCAAGGTTAGAGGGAGTCTTGGGATCTAAATTTAACCAGAAAGCCTTCTTCTGTGTTTTAAATTTAAAATGAAAGCTCTGTGGGGCTCCTCCTGGAAATTGGTCAAAGATTACCTTAGAAGCACAGGACAGGGTATTGTGTAGCAGCCAGCTATTAATAAGTCTTTTCCCTCCCTCCCTCCTTCCCCAACACCTACCCACCCCTGGGATAATCACAGCTTTATAGGTGCTTAAACCTCTTAAAGGAAAGGAGGTGTCATATTCTCTCGCAGGTGCAGCTGTTTATCCTCATCAGGCATACATTAAGGACCTGAGATTAATTAAGCTTTAGGTGAATAAAGCACATTAAACATTTTTTTTTTTTTTTTTTAGTGCCATCAAGTCAGTGTTGACTCATAGCGACCCAGCTACCTCTGGGTTTTCTTGGCAATGTATCACTGGAAGTAGATTGCCCGCATTTTCTTCTGAGACAATGGAGGGTAAAGTGACTTGCCGAAAGTCACAAGGAGTGCCAGTGGGAATTGAACCCTTGATCTTCTGGGTACTAGGCAGTTGCTCTAACCACTAGGCTACTCCTCCACTCCAGTATTAGGTATACAGTGGAACCTCGGTTTTCGTGATTAATCCGTTCGAAAAGTCTGACTAAAACCGAATGTATAAAAAATGAAGCAATATTTCCCATAAGAAATAATGTAAATCCAATTAATCTGTTTCAGACACCCAAAAAAATTAACAAAAAATACATTTTATAGATAACTATATTTTTACATTGAGAAAACAATGAGAAATAAATATAAATGACTAATGAAATGGATAAATTAACATTTAACATCACTTTTACCCTTATTGAAGACTCTTGTTGGCATATGGAAGACAGTCAATCAGCAAGAGAATCAAAATAAAGAAAATCCCACTTCTGGACACAAGATGGTGCTCCATTTTCAACTGTATGAAAACAGACAATGTACGAAAACTGGGACAAAATCTCGACGAAAACAGTCAACGAAAACCAAATCGTACGAAAACTAGGGCATAAGTCTCCCCAGCAACCCTTAGGTAAGTAAAGAACTTAAATATCTAAACACAACCTTAAAACTAAAATACAGATAGCAGTCCAGCAGAGAAATGGGGACTTTCCAGTCTTTTGCACTGATTGTCGCATGTATGATTTTCTCCCAGTTGGTGAGGGGTCTTACGTGTAGACTAGGTGCAAAGAGCTCTTTGCTCTCAGGGAACGAGTCCGATCTCTGGAGGCTAGAGTAGCAGACTTGGAGAACATAAGGAAGATAGAGAGGTACATAGACGAGACCTACAGGGATATAGTCCTGAAGTCCCACCTCCAGTCTGGCAGCAATCCTGTTGCCATGGAAGAGAAAGGTCACGTGACAGGAGAGCATCACTCTGGTGTGGAAGGAAATCATCCTGTAGCTAGAAGCTGTCCTCCAGGTGATGTAAAACCCTCTCGCACCGAGGAAGTTTCTCCAGGGCCATGTGCCCATGAGGGAAGGGTTAAGACAGCCGTTACAGCTGGTGATTCGATCATTAGGCATGTAGATAGTTGGGTGGCTGGTGGACGTGACGATCGCCTGGTAGCATGCCTGCCTGGTGTGAAGGTAGCGGACCTCACGCACCACCTAGACAAGGTCTTAGATTGTGCCGGGGAGGAGTCTGCTGTCTTGGTACTTCAGTACCATTGATATAGGAAAATGTGGTAGGGAGGTTCTGGATGCTAAATTTAGGCTTTTAGGTAGGAAGTTGAAATCCAGAACTTCCAGGGTAGCGTTCTCCAAAATGCTTCCCGTTCCACGCGTAGGACCCAAAAGGCAGGCAGAGCTCCGGAGTCTCAAAGCGTGAATGAGACGATGGTGCAAGGATGAGGGTTTTGGATTTGTTAGGAACTGGGGAACATTCTGGGGAAAGGAGGGGCTCTTCCAAAGGGATGGACTTCACCTTAACCGGGATGGAACCAGGCTGCTGGCATTAACCTTTAAATAGGAGATAGAGCAGCTTTTAAACTAGATAATAGGGGAGAGCTGACAGTCACCCAAGAGTGCATGGTCCGGAACAATGTATCCTTGCAAGATACTACCAAAAAAAATTATTCAGGGCATATCAGCAGAGAGGTTCCAATAAATACAAAAATAGCCCAAATGCCCTTGAGTACGGAGCAGACAGAGCTTAAAGATTCCAAATTATCCCTGCCTACAGATAGCCAGAATAATATGAATAAAATACAGTAAAATACTATCTTGGAAGCCCAGACCAGCTGTATTCCACGCTTTAAGAAAAGTGGAAGGAAGTCCAAAAAAACGCCAGCATGATTTAAAGGTGAGGTCAGAGAGGCTGTTGTTGCCAAAAAATGTATCTTTCAGGAAATGGAAAAAAGTGCCAAATGACGAAAACTGGAAACAGCACAAGCACTGGCAAGTTAAATGCAAGGCACTGATAAGTCAGGCAAAGAGAATTTGAGAAGAAGCTTGCTGTGGAAGCAAAAACGCATAATAAAGACTTTTTCAAGTACATTCGTAGCAAACAACCTGTGAGAGAGTTAATTGGACCATTAGATGATAGAGGGGTAAAAGGGGCACTAAGAGGGGACAAGGCCATAGCAGACAGACTGAATGAATTCTTTGCTTCGATCTTTACTGAGGAAGATGTAGGGATGTTACCCATGACGGAAGTGGCATTTAAAGGTGATACTGCTGAATAATTTAACAAAATATTGATGCACCGGGAAGATGTATTACAACTATTTGATAAACTGAAGAGTAGCAAATCACCTGCACCGGATGGTATACATCCGAGGGTGTTGAAAGAACTGAAATATGAGATTGCAGACCTGCTATTAATAATCTGTGAACTATCATTAAAATCATCTGTAATACCTGAAGATTGGAGTATGGCCAATGTAACGCCAATTTTTAAAAAGGGTTCCAGGGGTGATATGGGAAACTACAGACTGGGGAGCCTGATGTCAGAACTTGGAAAAATGGTAGAAACCATCATAAAGAACAAAATTACTCAACATGTAGATAGTCATGGCTTAATGGGAGACAGCCAACATGGCTTTAGACAAGGAAGATCTTGTCTTACTACTCTGTTATGTTTTTTTGAAGGTGTGAATAAACAGATACACTATATCAACCGACTCACCTTTGTCTATCTGGACTTTCAGAAAGCCTTTTATAAGGTCCCTCATCGGAGACTTTTGGCAAAACTAAAAAGTCATGGGATAGAAGGCAGTGTACTATTGTGGATCAGGAACTGGTTAAAAGATAGAAAGCAGAGGGTAGGGCTAAATGGACAATTTTCCCAATGGAGTACACCAGAGATCTGTGCAGGGTCCGATGCTTTTTGACATTCATAAATGACCTGGAAAAAGGAATAACGAGTGAGATTATCAAATTTGCAGATGACACAAAACTATTTAAAGTTGTTAAAACCCAAGAGGATTGTGGAAAATTGCAAGAGGATCTTGATAAATTGGAATACTGGGCATCCAAATGGCAGATGAAATTTAATGTGGACAAGTGCAAAGTTATGCACCTAGGGAAGAACAACCCAAACTATGGTTATACGATGCAAGGTTCCACATTAGGAATCACCATCCAGGAAAAAGATTTAGGCGTCATCATGGATAACATGGTAAAACTCTCTGCCAAGTGTGCAGCGGTAGCCAAGAGAACAAGTAGAATGCTAGGTATCATAAGGAAAAGGAATAGAGAATAAAACAACGGATATTATAATGCCTCTGTGTCGTTCCATGGTGCGACTGCACCTTGAATATTGCATGCAATTCTGGTCGCTGTATCTTAAAAAGGATATAGTGCTATTAGAAAAGGTAGAGAGAAGAACCACCAAAATGATAAAAGGGGATGGAAGGATACCCCTATGAAGAAGAGAGGCTAAAAAGGTTAGGGCTCTTAAACCTAGAAAACAGATGGCTGAGAGGAGATATGATAGAGGTCTATAAATTAATGAATGGAGTAGAACGGTAAATGTAGATCAATTGTTTATGTCATAAGAATATAGAAAGACCAGGGGACATGCAATGAAGCTACAGGATGAACTATTTAAGACAAATAAGAGAAAAAGTTTTCACTCAACATGTAATTAAACTTTGGAATTTGTTACCAGAGGATGTAGTAAGAGTTGTTAGTGTAGCTGGGTTTAAAAAAAGGTTTGGACAAGTTCCTGGAGGAAAGGTCCATAAACCATTATTAAAAGAGACCGAGGATATCACTGCTTGACCTAATACAAGCAATGTGGAACCTGTCTCTTTTGGGGAAAGTGCTAGATACTTATGACCTAGATTCGCCACTGTTGGAAACAGGATACTGGGCTTGATGGACCTTGGCCTGACCCAGTATGGCATGGCCTAATGGTTAAGAACACTGGCTTGGGAACCCAGAGACCAGGGTTCAATTCCCACTAGCACTCCTTGTGGCCTTATGCAAGTCACTTAACCCTCCATTGATAACTTGGATTTTTCTGAGGCAATGTGTGATAATGACAGCAATGCTGAGCAGATGGATTGGGAAAATAATGAGCATTGTACCTTTAAGAGTAAGGACAAGTCAGGTTCCCATAGAAACCGAAAGCTTCTAACTAGAACTGAGCCCAGCCATAGCAGTGACGTAGGAGCTGAGTGGAACTCTAATGAGTTGCACCTGAGTAGCCAGAGGGGTGTGGCTGCTGAAGGAAGCCATTTTAAACCTGCTTCAGAGCTAGAGTTCAGAAAGAGAGTTGGAGAGAGAGAAAGCACACAGAAGCCACGGGGCGAGCAATGACAGCAGACAGAGCAACGCAGGCAAGGAAGGCAAAGAGGAGAGCAGCAAAGAGGGAAACTTTGGAACCCAGAACTAGCAAAGGAGGATTCTGGAAGGTCCATTTCCTTTACCTCAGGAGCACTAGAAGCAAAGCCAAAACCTCTGTGGAAACTACCCGAAGAAAAGGTAGAAGAGTTTACCTATACGAGGGAGGAAAGCTCTGATTACAGAAAAGGCATTGTGAGTGAGAAAGGTACGTCTGCCATAATTCCTAGCCAGAGACTTGCTGAGGAGATTGTACAGCAGTTAAAGAACAGTGCTAATAAGAGCAGAGATAGTACTGCTGCGAAAACAGTTCCAGTCAGAAACATTCTTAGTAAGTGTTTTGAAACAGACGTAAAGGCTGTTGCTAAGAGCTTACGTAAGAATCAGTTTCCTGCACTAGAGAAAGTTACTGCCAATCAGAGGGACAACTTTATTGAACAGCTGCAAGACGTTCTCAGGGACCTGCAGTCTAGAAGTTCCCCTAAGCAGAGTTATAATGATTGCAGGGAGGAGATGATTGTTGACGTAGAAAGCACTCCTGATACAACTGATATCTGTGAGATGGATTGTTCTTTATGTGAGATTGATCACTTGGACCTACGTTAGACAACCTTTGCATGAAGGTAATGCAAAGTTGTTTTCTCCTGAATGTTTGCTGTGAAGAAACAGTTTGCCATATGCTTTATTTTCTAACTTTGAATTGCTCCTGTTTCCTATTGTTTTGGAAAGTAATCCGGGTCATGTTTTGAGCCAAGAATCTATGTGTGAAAGGGAAAACCCCAAATAAAAATTTATCTGTTCAAATGACCCTCGTGCCATAACACCTTTGCCTGATAGTAAACCTAGACTACAACTCCCAGCGTACCTTGCTGCTATCTTAGTCAAAAAGGACACTTGAAGACAAAGTAGAGATCACCCTTGCTCTAGAGTCACCGGCCCTAGGCGGGGGCACGACAGATTGGCGTAGTTGGCAGGATCAAGGCACAAGCACGCATGCGCAAAGGATTTAAAGGTGCAAGAAAATTATTTTTGAAAATCAAGCTACTTCCGGACGGAGAAGGCGTGTCTGCTACTGAGGAGACCAACATTGCTCACAAGCCTGACGCACCACTAGTATCTGGTAATTGGTGTCTATCAGGGTTACCTGAGGATACTTGTGCTGTGGGTATCAATGTAGTTGGTGGGAAAAGTTAAAATACCTTCTATACTGTGGTACCGCACTTGGGTGGTTGCGTTTGTCTGCTTTGTCTTTTCAGAATGGCTATGGAGACGAAGGAAGTACTCACCTGGATGGCATCACAGTTTGAGCGACAACGTGAGCTAGCGACAGAAGCTCTAGAGCGAGCTGCAGCCTGGATGGAAGCGCAGCAACGCCCGCTCATTCAGATGATGGAAGCGTGGATCCAGAGTACTAGGAAGGAGCCAGATCCTGATTCTCCTTCACCAGGTTCATCAGGCTTAAACCAAGCTCATGCTTTAGGACCCTGGTCCAGGGAAGCATGGAACTTTGGACAGTTAACTGATAGAGACAATCTGGATGATTATCTTGAAACATTTGAACGAGTTGCTCACTTGATAAATTGGCCTAAAGAGCAATGGGCAATCAGGTTAGCAATGTCTCTCATGGGTGAGGCATTGACTGCTTACCAGACTGTACCACCAAATTTAGCCAATGATTATGACGAGGTTAAAAGAGCTATCAAAGATAGGATAGGTCTAACTTCCTCGGTGTACCACCATTTATTTAGGGATACTAAATTAATGCCCGGTGAAACACCCAGAGCGTTATACCATAGTCTTAAGGGACTGGTAAACAAATGTTTAGAACCGGATGGTAAGAGCCTTGAATCAGTGTTAGACAGTACAATACTGGAACAATATATGAATGCTGTCCCTGAAAATGTCTGCACTTTCCTGACTTTGCAAGGTTGCAAAAGCTCCCAGGAAGCGACCATGCTCACTGAGCGATTCCTTGAAGCAGAAGGGAACGCGCAGGAGAAAAGCATAGCTTCTAGGAAGGCAGCCAATGCATTTTCAGAAAGGAGGGAAAAAGCAATGAATGTTAATGCATTATGTTTACCTGAATGTAGAGGAAAATATGTAAGGAAAACATGCTTTAAATGTGGCAGTGATGATCATTTACAGCGTAACTGTAAGGTAAAAATAGCACTAGTAACCACTAACCCAGGACAGGTTAGAGAGGGTTTCCTCTTGGCAGTAACAGTCCAGGGAGTGAATGCGAATGCCTTACTAGATTCTGGTTCCGATCAGAGTATGGTTTCCCAAAGCCTTTGGCAAAAGATAGAAGCCCAAAGTAAAACCATACCTTGTCTACCCAGTGGCACTGTAAAAATCCGCTGTGTGCATGGCGCGGCATCCTCATACCCCATTTACAAAGTCTAAATAAAAGGATTTGGAATAGAAAAAGAGATTCCAGTAGCCATAGTTCCACACTTGCCACAAGAATTAGTACTGGGCCGGGACTGGCCACAGTTTCAAAAAGGTATTCAACAGAGTTTGCAGAAAAAGGAAGGCCTGATAGCTGCAAGCACTCCGCTTGAATCACTGGATAAGGACACATGTAAAATGATGGCAGTTCCAAATCCCTTATTTGGGAAGGAGCAAAAGTCTCCACGACAGTTGCCCAAGAAAGAGGAGGTCAAGAAACTTGTGTTCGTCCTAAAATACTGTAGGATGAGTCCAGACGCGCGCCCACCCAAGAGAGCTTCTCCACAAGCAGCCGGGTTTGATTTACACAGCGCTGAAGAGGTGACTGTTCCAAAACACGGCAAGGCTTTGGTGAATACAGCCCTTCAGTTGGAACTACCGGCTGGATGTTATGGACGCATCGCCCCTCGTTCTGGCTTAGCTGTGAAATACACTATTGACGTGGGAGCCGGCGTCGTGGACCCCGATTACCGAGGTGCCGTTAAGGTACTACTCTTTAATTTTGGATCTGAAGATTTCAAAGTAAGCATAGGCGACCGCATAGCACAGATCATATGCGAGAGGGTTGGGTTTCCACCTCTTAAAGAAGTGCATATGGTCTCCAGTACAACGAGAGGAGCCAAAGGGTTTGGTTCAACAGGGCGAGCCGACCTTCAAGGACTGGTGGCGATAGTTGAGGAAAAAGCAAAAGACGATTTAGGCCCTCAACTAAGTGACTGCAAGAAGACCCCGGAGCTAAGGATGGGAGAAGGGCTGTCGTGGACTCAGAAGAAGCAGCTGGAACAGCTGATACAAAACTTCCCGGACGTCCTAACACCTCTTCCTGGACATACTCAACTCATCGCACACGAGATTGTAACTCCTCCAGGAGAAGTAGTACGACAGCACCCGTACAGGTTGCCGGAAGCCCGGAGGCAAGAGGTCGTAAACCAAGTAAGGGATAATTGAGGAATCCAAGAGCCCGTGGAGCAGTTCGATTGTCCTAGTCCTCAAGCCAGACGGAACGCTCCGATTCTGCATTGATTTTAGAAAAGTCAATGCCCTGTCAAAATTTGATGCATACCCTATGCCCCGCATAGAGGAGCTCCTCGACCGCCTGGGGAGGGCCACGTATCTAACAACACTAGACATGACCAAAGGCTATTGGCAGGTGCCATTGACCAGGGAATCACGCCCGAAAACAGCGTTCAGCACCCCAATAGGCCTATATCAATTCAAGCGTATGCCCTTTGGTCTACGTGGTGCAGCAGCTACGTGCCAAAGGCTGGTCGATTTGGTACTCAGACCTCAACAAGCATATGCAGTAGCATATATGGATGACGTCATCATCCACAGTACCAACTGGGAACAGCACCTATCAAGGTTAAGAGCGGTATTACAAGCTATGCGAGACGCTGGCCTAACACTAAACCCAGCCAAGTGTATGTTCGCAAGCCAAGAAGTAAAGTACTTAAGTCATTTGGTTGGGCACGGTACCGTGAAACCCTTGATTGACAAAGTTGAAAGCATGAAGACCTTTCCTCAACCCACCAATAAGAAACAACTTCGAAGTTTCTTGGGATTAGTGGGGTACTATAGGTGGTTTCTTTCACGTTTTGTGGAGAAAAGTGCTCCACTATCAGACATGTTGAAGAAGAACCAGCCCAATCAGCTGCGATGGACTCCAGAGGCAATCACTGCGTTGGAATGCATGCTTGAAGGCCAAACTATGCGCCGCCCCGGTTCTGCGAGGGGTTGAGTTCGACCTACCGTTCATCTTACAAACTGATGCATCCGACACCGGACTAGGGGCTGTGCTCTCGCAAAAGCATGGTGGTATAGAGCACCTGGTGCTATTTTTAAGTAGAAAACTGTCTCCTGCGGAAAAAAATTATTCCACAATAGAGCGAGAATGCCTCGCTATAAAGTGGGCCATAGAGTCTTTGAAGTTCTACCTGGCAGGTAGGAACTTTTTGCTCATGACTGATCACGCCCCTTTAAAGTGGCTTGGATAAATGAAAGACCACAACCTGAGATTGACAAGGTGGTCTATGGCGCTGCAAGCGTTTGACTTTACCATTGAACACAGAGCTGGCAAGCTACATCAGAATGCGGACGCATTATCCTGGATTACATGCTGCGATGATGTCATCAAACCAGCCTGTAATATCTTAAGGGGGGAATATATGATAATGACAGCAATGCTGAACAGATGGATTGGGAAAATAATGAGCATTGTACCTTTAAGAGTAAGGACAAGTCAGGTTCCCATAGAAACCGAAAGCTTCTAACTAGAACTGAGCCCAGCCACAGCAGTGACGAAGGAGCTGAGTGGAACTCTAATGAGTTGCACCTGAGTAGCCAGAGGGGTGTGGCTGCTGAAGGAAGCCGTTTTAAACCTGCTTCAGAGCTAGAGTTCAGAAAGAGAGGTGGAGAGAGAGAGAGCACACAGAAGCCACGGGGCGAGCAATGACAGCAGACAGAGCAACGCAGGCAAGGAAGGCAAAGAGGAGAGCAGCAAAGAGGGAAACTTTGGAACCAGAACTGTGAGATGGATTGTTCTTTATGTGAGATTGATCACTTGGACCTACGTTAGACAACCTTTGCATGAAGGTAATGCAAAGTTGTTTTCTCCTGAATGTTTGCTGTGAAGAAAGTTTGCCATATGCTTTATTTTCTAACTTTGAATTGCTCCTGTTTCCTATTGTTTTGGAAAGTAATCCGGGTCATGTTTTGAGCCAAGAATCTGTGTGTGAAAGGGAAAACTCCAAATAAAAATGTATCTGTTCAAATGACCCTCGTGCCACTACACCTTTGTTTGATAGTAAACCTAGACTACAACTCCCAGCGTACCTTGCTGCTACCTTAGTCAAAAAGGACACTTGAAGACAAAGTAGAGGTCACCCTTGCTCTAGAGCAGGGGTCACCAACCTCCAGAGGGCCGCGGGCCGCACAGCCGACTACCGGCAGATTCGCGGGCCGCACCCCCCTCCCCCCCGCGCGAAAAAAAACCTGCTCATACCTGACCTTGAATAATCCATGTCAGCTCCCTCCCTTCTTCTGCAGCCGCGGCTCCCTGCCTCTTAGGGAACCGCGGCTGTGTTGTAAAATCATCGCGGAGCCCTTCCTGTCTTGACGGGCTCCGTGCAGCATTGTCCCGCCTCTAAAGGAAGTTGTTTACCACTTCCTTTGGAGGTGGGACAATGCTGCACGGAGCCCGTCAAGACAGGAAGGGCTCCGCGATGATTTTACAAGCACAGCCGCGGTTCCCTAAGAGGCAGGGAGCCGCGGTTCCCTAAGAGGCAGGGAGCCGCGGCTGCAGAAGAAGGAGTCGGTGAGTTTGCCTTGGCGGGCCGCACCGGGGTAGAGTCTCGCGGGCTGCACGGAGGGACCTCGCGGGCCGCAGGTTGGTGACCCCTGCTCTAGAGTCACCGGCCCTAGGCGGGGCAGGACAAATGTCCCTGTTTAATGTACATTACCAAGTTTAAGTTTCAATGTAAACTGCTTTGATTGAAATGATAAAGCGATATATAAAACCTGTCAAATAAATAATAAATAAATAAATCTTATGTTCTCTCCAGTCAGTAGTGAGCTGGAAAGGTGTTAACTGAGGATCAGCTGGCAGCCTGACAGACATCTCTCATGGGCTGCTTGTAGGGACCCTGCTCAGTCTGTCCGCCAGGGCATTGTCCTGGCCCGGCAGGTACACTGCCCTCAGGAGCATTCCTTACCTGATTGCATACGAGCAGAGCGATATTGCCTCCTGGCAGAGGGTGTAAGACCCTGTGCCTCCTAATTTGTTCAGGTAGAACATCGCGACCTGGTTGTCCATCTTAGCCAGCACAGACTGGCTCTGTAGGCGGTGGCGGAGAGCTTTGAGCACCAGGAATGTGGCCCTGAGCTCCAGCAGGTTTATGTGTTGTTGACTCTCTGCCCTGGATCGGTTGTCCTGCGTGCGGAAACTCCCACAATAGGCCCCCCACCCCAGCAAGGTGGTGTCAGAGGTGAGGACCCACTGGGGTGCTGGATTCTGGTAGGTGCTGTGTGGCTTTTCACCAGCTGAGTGGCTCCACCAACAGGTGAGTCACGCGCACTCTGGCCCTAAGCTGGCCTGTGGCCTGTGTTCACTGGGAGCGGAGGCCCTACAGAGCTGCCCTCATATGAAGGCAGGTGTTGGGGACAACATGGACTGTCGATGCCATGTGGCTTAGTAGACAGAGCAAAGAACGAGCCAAAACAGAGTAGCAGCACTGTACCTCTGTGGCCAAGGCTGCGAAGTGACTTGCTCTGTCTAGGGGGAGGAAGGCCTTGACCTGAAGAATGTCTAGGCGAGCCCCTATGAACTTTATACCCTGTGAAGAGGTCAGGTGGGAATTAGGGTGGTTTATCACAAACCCCAGGTGTTATAGGACACTGATGGTGCAGGCCATGGCTTGCTGCACCTCTGCAGCCATGTCCCCCTTTACGAGCCAGTTGTCCAGATAGAGGAAGGCCGCCACTACTGCTAGGCATTTGGTGAAGATGCTAGACCAAAGGGTAGTGGTAGTAGCCGCCCCCAACCATGAATCTGAGGTACTGCCTGTGGCTGGGATGAATGAGGAAGTGGGTATACGCATCCTTTAGATCCAAGGAGCATAGCCAGTCTCCCTGCTGGAGGTTTGGCAGCAATGTTCCAAGAGAGAGCATCTTGAACTTCTCCCACACCAGAAACTTCTTCATGTTTTGCAGGTTTAGGATGGACCTTAGGCCCCCAGTTTGTTTTGTGACTAAGTACCACCATGAGTAGAACGCTTTGCCCCTTAGGTGATGGGGTACTGATTCCATGGCTTTGTCCATGAGGAGACTTGCAAGTTCCTGCAGTAGCAGGGCCCAGAACAGGGGAGTCTGAGAGGGCTCTCCTGGGAAGAATGGGGGAGGCGTCTGGTCCAGGTAGAGAAGGTAGCCTTCTCAGACTACCTGGAGTGCCTAAGCTTCGGTGGTGATGGCAGGCCACCAGTGGGCAAAGTGGACCAGACATCCCCCTGTGGGCAGCTGGCCTCCTGAGGGTGGAGAGGCTATGCCCCGGGAGTTTAAAGCTCCCTGCAGACTGTGCTGGATCTGGCGTTGGGGGCTTGAGGCCCTTTTGCTTGTAGGGGCCCTGACCTGCTCCTTTAGTGTGGTAGCCCTGCTAAGGGGATGGAGGAGCCTGATACTGCAGGTATCCCTAGTAAGCCTTACCCATCCTCAGGTAGGGAGGCTTCTTCCCTGGGGTTTTTCTCCTGGATAGGGTAGCAGTCTTCTTGGAGAGTCGAGTCCTTGTCAAGAACTCAGACTACATCTCTGCCGCTCTCTCTGCCATGAGTTTGAAAAAGAGATTCTCTCCTTCGCATAATGATATTGATGAGCTTGTCCTGAACCCATTGCTTCAGATCCAAAGACTGCAGCCACACCAGGCATCAGGCACCAATGCCCACGGCAGCCAACCTTGCTATTGACTCAAATCCATCATAGTTCACCTGAGTCAGGTATTTTGAGCACTCCCTGACGCCCTTGGTCAAGTTTCGAAATCACTGGAAGTGGCATCCCGAGGCCAGCGGAGAAACCAGAGAGCTCCTTCGTCAAGTCTCAAAGGTGCATGCCTATACAGAGCTGGTATGCTTGTATCCAGCAGGCAAGCATAGAGCTTGGTAACACTTCCTACTGAGGGCATCGGAGGTACAGGCCTCTCTGCCCATGGGTACCGAGGAATGTGTCTTCTGACTCTTGAGAAGACACATGGCTGACTCCTCTACCATGGAGTTTTGCGGCTACTGTGGCTTCCTGAAGCTAGAGTCTCGCCAGACTCAGTACATTGCACCAAGTCTCTCGATGATGGCGGGGACGGGAGCCATCAGTGCCTTTTCGTATTGGAGAATCTCTAGCTCCTCTGTGCGAGTATCCTCCTTGGATTCTGTGGAGATGGCCAGTGCCCTCGACATGTCCCGCACAAAGTCGAGGAGCGAGGTGTCCTCGGACGGTGACTGACACAGAGTCACCAGAGGGGACGGGTCCGATGGAACATCGCGGTGTTTGTGGGTGTTCAGTGATACCTCATCCTCGGACTCCCAGTCAGAGAAATTGGTGGAGGATTCTGTGTCGGGTCGGGCCGGGCCTGCGGGGCAGGACCCAGGCCGGGAGGCTGATGGACCAGAGTGACTTTGAGGCTAGAGCTGCGAGCACTCACCAGTGAGGATCTCATTACTAAGGAGCAGGACCGTGATCGAGACCTCTGCCAAGGATCAACTTCAGGTGTTGGGCTCACAAGGATCTGTCCAGCAACTGGGAAAGTCCTCAATGTCGAGGTCGCTGTGTTCTGGGCGGATGCACTGGCGGAGCTAGGTATCAGTGCCTGCTGCATGGTGAGGAAGGCAGACAAACTGTGCTCCAAGGCCACCATCCTAGTTTTCCACTCGGTTGGTGCTGCATCCTTCGACCCAGATGCCAGGGTTACTGGGTCCAGCATCGGCGAGAAGAGGGAGTCCTCAAAGAGGATGGCCTCCGAATCCTTCCAGGGGACCTTGGCTGGCCACTCTGACTCCTCGGATCCTCTGCGCAGGCTGTGGGACCTAGCGCGGGGTTTTCCAGCCTTGTCCGAGTCCTGAGAGGAGTTTCTTGAGGTTTCTTCTTCTTTCTGTGTTCCCGCTTTGGGGAACACCTGTTGGAGGCCCCATGGCCCTGGTTGGTAGCCGGGGATCACTCCTGGTATTCGGATGGGTCCCTGAAGCGTGGAGTCACCCGGGACTCTGGGGTAGACTCTGACCTTTTGAAGATCTCGTCATGCTTCTGACGACAGAGTTTGATGGCCTTGGTGGACATCTTACTGCAAAGGCTGCAGGTCTCCAGGTCATGGTCAACTCCCAGACACCGGAGGCAGTAATCATGTGTGTCAGTGAGAGACATATTTTTAATGCACCATTCACTTTTTAAAGCCACTGACCATCGGGGAAAAATGTACCCCAGCAAGGTCAAATATCTGAGGAGCAGCTAGTGGGTGGAAAAAATAAGCACGGATCTGCACCGAGGAAAAACAGTCTGAGACACGGTGCCTGGGCAAGTGAACTCTGAGTAAGGAAAGGAACCAGTCACAACTGGAGAAAATAAACACTTTACTGAGAAATTAATCAACTTTTTCATGGAAATCAGACACACATCAAGTGGATTTCTCAGAAAAAAGGAGACAGAGCAAGATGGGACCCATGGACGGGAAGGAGACCACGCATGCATGTGTCATCTCCCAAAGGCTTTCTTTGAAAGCTGGGGAGATGCTTCTGCAAGGGCTCCATCGGCGCCGACATCACCCATATGCAAGGACTTACTTCCTGCTTGTTCCCAGAGAAAGTTCAAAAAATACTTGATAGAAATCAATGTGCACACCATCCTGGTCTGGTGATTTATGTGATGCAAGAAATGTAATTGCCTGCTAAATTTTTGCTCCAGAAATAGTTCTATCCAAACTGTCCCAATTTGCACCACTCAACTTAGGACTAACTGTCCAAGAAAATCTACCTTCACAGATTCCATACTACTACAGTCCAACTTATATAGTTTTTCCCAAAAGAATCCGAACTCTTATAGGTTGTCTGAACTCCAATAAATATAAACCTCAGTGAACTTTTGCAATGCAACAATAAGCTGCCAAGCCCTCAGCCAGTAGATGACCGGATCAATTAATCTTCATGTAATAATGCGCCTGCTGTTGATAGACTTCTACAGCTGAACACTGACACAGCTTCTGTATTTGATGTTCTGCAACTGAAGTAGATCATCATAAGTTCCATTTCTAATATGCATAAATTCAAGTTCTCCAATCCTTTTTTCCCATGATTGACACCTCTCTCTCTCTAGTGGCAGGTCACGCAGCCGCATAACTTATGATTCACTCTCTGAGGGTGTCCCAGAATAGTGTGTCCCAGAATAGTCTGTGATAATTCTAGGTATTGCTAACAAAGAAAGAATACCTCTATAACCTGCTGAATCATTTGTTTAAATTCTTCTTCCTGCTACAGAACATACCAGAGACACCACAGCATAGCCAGAGATGGTAACAGGGACAATTATTGCTTCCTTTACTGAGCTCAAAAGAGCTCCAGTAATAAAAAGCTAATCTATGTGGGAATAAATAGCATACAGCGCTGAATAGAAAGTAAAATCCTTACTTGGATTTAACAAGTGCCATGGGTCAACCAAGGAATCCATATTATCAAGGAGAGGCGTGCAAGGAGAATCTTGGTTTACTGCTCATCACATTTAGATTGTCTGTCAAGCTGCAGGTCAAGAGGCTGACTAAAATCAAACTCTATTATTGAGTCCTCTTCCATTGCAGCTACCACTTAAGCAATGTCATCCACAAAACTAGGGGAGTCAGCATTGGGTGCATAAAAGTTAAGAATAGTAAAGTTCTGCCTTCTATATAAATCCGTATTGAGACCCATATACCCAAACTGTATAAGGAATGCTACTCTATGCACAAGGCACTGCTCCTAAGCATCAAATGGCCTCCGGGAGTTTCTCCTGTTTACAAGGTTTGATGTTTGCTCCTTATTACCTTCAACACTTGGCTTCCAAGCATCAGACTGACTGGAGTCTTTTTAAAGACTATTTACTCACAAGGTGCCTTTATGCGTACTCCCTGAAGAAGGTGTGTTGCCGAAACGCGTAGGGGTTTTTCAATAAACAAGCACCCGTGACCTCAAACATCCCTCGCTTGCTGCGTGTTCCGGGGATCATATATGGCCACTGGCATTGAATATCCAGTCTGCCCAGATAGCTTTTTAGCTAACTTGGCAGTGACGATATTCAGCTGCTGCCTGGTTAGCTAAACTGGCTAAAAATTAGGCCTGCCTTTTTTGCGCCTAACTTTGGCTAGTTTGTGTTAACAGGCCAATGGATGAATTTCGCTGCTGACTGGTTAATGCAGTTAGCAGATCCGCTAACTGTGTTAATCGTTTTTAATATGCCCCCCTACATCTCTAACCCACTGTGTTCTCAACTTTGTGAACTCCTTGTAATCCAGATGAGTCTCCAGCAACAAACAACAGGTCTCTCTTTGCCAAGGTAAATAAGCACTTTCTTACACTTGATTGGATTGTTCAAACCTTTTATGCTCTAAGATACAATTTTACACAGAATAGACATTCAAAAAGCTCAGAAATATTACCATTATTCCATCCATCCCTACTAATGGAGAATCCCACCACCCCAAGATCATCTATATAAAATACACTGGCAGTACAGTATGCATACAAAACATACAAGGGCAATAAAACAGTCAATAACAAACCCATTATAATATCCCAACAGCCTAACAACCTCGCCATAGATTTTTGCCCTAACATAGATCTGCTCCTCAGCTGAAAAGTTAATTAACTAAAATCATAACAAACTCTAATACGTAAGAAACTTTATTGAGAAGTTAACTATATGTTCTATTACCTCTCCTCCCAACCAAACCCTCTATTACAAAAGTAATCCAATCCAATCCAATCCATCCAAAACATACAATCTCTCCCCCTTATCCAAAGGCGTCAGAACGAGGTGAGCCACATAGGCCCAAGGCCCCACCAAAATTTTGCCACCAGCAGAGAGAAAAGAGCACTCAATGTATCTGCCCATGAGGGGAAGGCTGCTGCAATTGCGGCAAAGACTCTTCCTCTCTCTGCCCTTGGGAGATCCAATACCCATGAGCAGACAGGAGACTTTCCCCTCCTGCTCACGGGGATCTGATCTGTTCTGTCAGCAAGAGATGGGATCCACATGGGCAGAACAAGAGGGAAAGGCTGCAAGGGGCTAGGAGCAGAGTTAGGGTAGAGCTTGGGCTGGAGTCAAGGCAGAACTTGCCCCCCCCCCCATTCAAATAGGCGTTCCATGGCCCCTGCCCTTGTCCTTCATACACTCACATTTTCATCATACATCCTTCTATAACAGCAAGTACCTATATTCTTCCTATCCTGCCATTATATCCAAAACATCTACTCTTTAGTTTATCAAACTGCAGTATTACCTCTTAAGGGTTTAATGAGATGTATTTCAATTCTTCTGATGCATCACTTTAAAAAATCATTTCTGGCATGGGCAAGTGTCCAGATGATCAAAAATTGTTCCAAACAAGCAGGAAATCAAAAGCTTAGAATTAAAATACCCACTCAAAAAAGAATAGCAAGCACATAGGCATGAGAGGTAACCTACAAGAGGAAAAAGACATCAGTCTGCAATCCCCCGGCTAATCATGAGCCAATACAGGAAAGCCTCCTAACTGCCCCAAAGAACAATCAACAGGGATGGTGCAGCTGCATCAGCGGTCAGAAAAAAAACTCTTGTAGTGCCTCACAGAAGGACATCACAAAGTCCCAATGTGATCAAAAATATTAATAAGGGAGCCCACCAAATGGGAACATTAAACATGTGACAATTCACAAAACAGTTGAGCAATGAAATCAGAAGAAACAGATTTTTTTGGAAGACACCCATGATCCAAGTCTCAAGGAAACACGGAACAGAATGGCTTGTAGTCAACCTTTCTTCCAAACTTTTAACATACATGCAAATTGCAAGTATTAGAAAAGGATCTATCGTCATTCCTACAATCTTGCATGATCCCTTTCTTCATTTGAATCCTGAATGTTTCATCAGAAAAATTCTGATTAAATCTTTTTTTGCTACAGTGCCAACCGGGTCTGATGCTTCATCTCTGGAGGTTGATCCTGTTGATTCATCTCTTCCTAAATCGGACCAAGTTGCCTTTATGATCGACCTAGTGTCCTTTTCCATCGTCCCTTCAAGTCTTCAAAGAACTGGTATTGAAGGACCTATCTGTTTTGGAGCAATTACCATGTCCAAAAATTTTTCAAAGCCTTTCCAAAGAGGAACGTGCAGCTTTGGCCAGTTTGAGTTCTGATCAAGACTTGGTATTAAACAAGTAGATAAAGGGGGAGTGGTGGTGGTACCTGATAGTGTAAATTACCTTATGCAGGCGACCTGTCAGTTTTCAGATATTCAGATTTACTTACCTCGGTCTGTGGATCCTTCATTGGAGCTGACTACCATAGTGGGAAACTTGACTTTGGATGCATTAGAGAAGAAATTCATCTCCAAAAGGGAGTTTAATTTTTTAAATCCCATGCACCCTCATGTTCCATATTTTTGCATACTTCCTAAGCTTCATAAGGATCCTGTGCATCCACCAGGAAAGCCCATTGTTTCCCTCTGTGGTTCTGTTTTAGAACCCTGTTCAACTTTTGTTGATCCCTTTTTTACGTCCACAGATGCTTACTATTCCATCTTATTTGCGTGATACCAACCACTCATTTCCTTCAAAAACTTAGATCAGATTTCTACGGAGGATCTTTGCCATCAGTGTCTTTTAGTAACCTTTGATGTTAATTCTTTTTATATCAGTAGTCTTCAAAATGGTGCCCTGAGAGTGGTGGAACAGGCCCTATTGATAAGGAATGATCTCAGCATTGAAATGACACATTTTGTGTAATGCCTCATTGAAATTGCCATCTGCAAGAACTTCTTTTGCTTCAATGGGCAATTTTATCAACAACTTCACGGAACTGCCATGGGAGTCACAATGACTCCATCCATTGCCAATCTCTACGTGGCCGAGTTTGAAGGTCATTGGTTGGCCACTCGCCCTTTTTCTGATTTTCTTCTTTGCTGGCTCCGTTACATTAATGACATCTTTTTGCTTTGGAATGGTCCAGAAGAACAACTTTTGCCATTTCTTCAATGGCTCAACCAATGTGATTATAATATTCAGTTCACGCTACTTTATGATCATGAACATCTCTCTTTTTTGGATGCTCAGATCAATAAATCCACTGATGGTTTTGTTACATCCGTGCACAGACATGCTTTTTTTGTATTTCTCCAGCGCCCACCCAGCCAGATTTATGGAGGGTCTATCTTTTGCACAATTTTTATGTTATCATAATTGCTCTTCTTTGTCCCTTTATAAGTCTCAATCTTCTACTTCAGCTGCTGCATTTCTGGACCAGAGTTATCCTGCCCATATTGTTCACAGGGCACAGCAATGTGCAAGGTTCAATGATCGGTCCTTGTTACTGTATCCTCCTGCCTTGGGCAGTCAAAAGGATGACATGTCTCATTTTTTTGCATTTTGAAACGTCATTTTTGCGTTCTTTCCTTGTTGCTGGGATTACAGAACCAGATGGTTTGCATGGTTTATACCCAGGAACACAATTTACGGAATTATTTTAGTTCCTACACTTAGTGCATCCTTCTATGCCTCCTCTGGGTTCAGGACATGCTAGCTGTGGATCTTGTTCGGTGTGCTCCATCATATTGGTACAATTCTCCTTGCTCCCTCCACACCAAAGCCCCGATCGGCATCAGGATCAAGAGCAGGAAGCTGAAACTCCTCCTGCTCTCCATCTTCAAGCCAATCAGGGCCCAATGCTTCAACTTTAAAAAGGAGCACCAGCAGGCATGCCTGCATCTGAGGGCCTCACCAGAGGGCCCTTTGGGGTGGCCCTTAGGTGAGGACCGTGGGCGAGGACAAATAAAATTCTGGAGAAAATACAGCCTGACTAATCCTGGACAAACCAACGATGCTTACAACAAAAGACCACATCAGCGAATGAAAAAGGACGAACAGCATACAGACATAAAGCAACTCCAATTGAAAACAACTAGCAAGACAAGATACAGCAGATCTCATGCTTCCTTTTCTAACATCACCATGTCTACTTTCAGTATTTCTTTCCCTGTATAATAGGGTGCTGATACGGTGTATGTCGTGGCAGAAACTAATAGTCCGTTGGGTACTGCAACACAATGCTGTGTTTCAAGCTCTTCGTGCTCCTGGCTCTTTCTCAAGCATTGTGACCCAAACAAACTTCCTGTTCTGGTTTATATATCACTTCAATCAATCAAACAGTACCTAGGCGTTGTGTTGAAGTACCCAACAGACTATTCATTTCTGCCACGACATACACCGTATCAGCTAAGTAAAACATTGTAAATGCTTTTTATTCTTAAGCTGACAGTTGCTTTGTGTTGGGGCAGTGTTCGAGGATCATTCATGTTTGGTCGACGCTTGTTGCTCTTGACCAACTAGCAACACTGGAGATTATGTAACCGCATTTGTATGAATCGGATAACGATCAGCGGTTTTTAAGGTATTACAGTATATGATGGACCATTCCTCCTGCTACAACATATATCGTATCAGCCAAGAAAAAAGACCCTTTGAAATGATTTTTATTATGAGCTGACCGTTGTTGCGATTGGTGGCAGGGTTATGGGAGTATATTTTGAGGCATACTCTGGTGGGTGTTTATCTCATGTTTTCTCAGGCTGTTTTTCAGCATTTTAATTTATTTGATTAAAAAGGAGGACCTGCTTCAGGAGAGGGAGTCCTTCTCATGGTAGGTGATCCGACAAAAACATAACTTTAATATTGATTTTGTAGATAGATACAAAGGGTAGGATATTCTTTTGTATGTTCATATTATTTTTTGGGGCATACTCCTAATTTGGCAACTTGACCCAACCACCATTGGAAAAGTTTGTCCAAACTTTTAAGATGGTGTTTCTGAAGAGAATCCATATCATATGCTAACACAAACTCTTTTTTTTGCTCATAATTTACCATATATTTAAACAAAGCAAATACATCTTTGAAAAGAAAAATACATTAAAAAAGATCCCACAATCTAACTTCAAAAGCAGATCTACAGAAATAAATAAAAAAATATTGGGCCGATATTCAAAGAATTTATGTTCCTAACTCTGACAATTATGCTCCTAAATTGGCCTCTTTGAAAATTTACTACAGCTAAATGCCAAAATGTTTTTTTAAAATTTCACTAAACTCCTACATTTAGGAACATAAAAAGTAGGTGGCAACAAGGATGGGTTTAGGGAGGTGGAAAAAAATTATGACCTCAGCACCCATTTTTAGCACTAGGCACCTAAAATTGGCTCATAATTCTTGGCAAATAAATGGCAGGCCTAAATTTAAGAGCATACATTTTAAGCTCCTAAATTAAGATGACTTGTTCAGCTGAAAACTTAGGCTCCTAAGTGTGGTTCAAAATAGGGCACAAATTTAGGAGCTCACATTTTTTTATGAATATTGGGTCCACTATATATACATTACTTAGTCATTGTACACAGTACTTAAGATGCAACCATACCACTTATCAACAGAGAGGCAGAGTAATATTTTTCCTTATTATCAGTATAGGAAGCAAGAGCAAACCCCAAGAGCTCTAAATAATAAATATAATGCACACTACTTACAAAGGAGGAAATCACCAGTTATTGCTAAGACACTAACTTTTTACCATATAAGATAGATCTCAATCGAATGGGCTCATAAAACACATACTTAAAACGGATACCACAGAATCAATTTAGCACCAAGAGACAAAATCGAATAGCTCTAACCAAGAAATCTTTTCCTTCTCTACTGAGTAGCTCTGGACAAGTCAGGAAAAATTCAAAGCTTCCCCATGTTGTTTTTTTTTTTATAATTAAACGCAGCAATCATAGTTATCCCAATATATCCCTCCAAGTATGACCCTATAAAAATGTATAATTGGACATCATATAAAATGACATTTCAGAAAATAAAATGCAAGGCATGCTCTAGGGATATACAATCATTTTTGCATTAATGGTAGAACGTGACTAACAGCAGCATTTTCAGTTAGTTTGGCTTCCACCAACCAGCATTCATACTGCTAGTATTTGATGGGGTACACGTATGCGCGGCTCAATGTGGTGGCACTCAGGGAGTAGGAGATGGAGAAATTAGACCTTACCTGCTAATTGTCTTTCCTTGAGTTCTCTCCGGCCAGTCCAGGGTAGTCAACCTCCTCCAGCAGCTGAGGACTGAATTCTCAGTCTTGCTGACAGCCTAACCAGCTCCCCCTGGTGTCAGAGACTCAGTCTTCTATTGCCAAAGCAGCCTATCCTTACCTATATACTATTAAACCTTAACTAATACCAAAACAACAAACTCGCCACCCCTTGAACTATCTTCTATGATTGAACCTTCCTGCCAATTCTTGGCTCTATCTTTCTTTTTCTTTCCCTCTCTTTTTTCTTTTTTTTTTCTGTACATGTCTCAGAATGGTCCTACTTCTCCCTTTCCGACCCAGAGAGGGAGCCCTAAAATCCAAGTCGCCCCAAAACCCCTCAGACGCCAGAACGAATCATGGCCAGCATTCACTTTAGCCACCTCCGGCCAATAGCGAACCTAACTACCACCTACTTCTTAATTAACAGCCGAGCCTCTAGCCCCGCCAACCAAATTTGCAAATGAACTGGGTGGGTCCTGGACTGGCCTGGAGAGAACTCAAGGAAAGACAATTAGCAGGTAAGGTCTAATTTCAACTTCCTCTTCGTCTCTCTGGGCCAGTCCAGGAACATAGGGAAGTAGCAAAGCAGTTCCTAAACTAGAGAGTGTCCTGCGAGCCCCGCCACTATGGCCGAGGCCCCCACATTTGCGCCTCCCCTTGCCTGAACATCTAATCGATAGTGCCTCACAAAAGTGTGGAGAGACGAACAAGTTGCCGCTCGACAGATATCCACCGGAGGAACCAACGCAAACTCAGCCCAAGAAGCCGCCTGGCCTCGAGTACAATGAGCTTAATGAAACATGGCTTAATGAATCGCATGATTGGGATATAGCCATAGCTGGCTATAATCTATTCAGAAGAAACAGAGAAAATGGAAGAGGAGGAGGAGTAGCCTTGTATATCAAAAGCAATATTAAAGCTACTGAAATGCAGGGGGCATAGGGAAAAGAAGCGCTCTGAATTGGGTTGGAAAGAGGAGATGGCACTGTCATCTATACTGCTGTAGTCTACAGACCTCCGACACAAATTGAAGAGACAGATAACGAACTGATTATAGATATTTCCAAGATAGCCACAAAGGGGGAAGTGATAATATTGGGTGACTTTAATCTACCAGATGTGGATTGGATTACTCCTTATGCAAATCCGGAAAGAAGCAAAAAATTGTGGATGCTCTCCAAGATGCGTTACTTAGACAAATGGTGATGGAAGCAACCAGAGAAAGCTCAACACTTTAGTGCTCACCAACGGTGATAGCGTGTTGAATGTCTAAATGAGTGCCCCTGTGAGCAGCAGCGATCATCACACGGTGTGGTTTGACATAAAAGCCATGGTACAGGCCAATCATAGCAAGCTCAAAGTCCTAAACTTCAAAAACACCGACTTCAATAAAATGACAGAGTACCTAAAGGAGGAGCTAACAGGGTGGAAGGAGATAAGGGAATTGGAATTGCAATGGGCTAAACTAAAGGTGGCAATAAAAGGGGCAACAGATAAATATGTAAGAAAATTAAACAAAAACAGGAGGAGAAGAAAGCCTGTTTGGTTTTCCAAAGAAGTGGCTGCTCAAATAAAGGCAAAAAACACAGCTTGCACAAAATTCAAAAGCTCACAAACAGAGGAACATAGAAATGAATACAGGATCAAACTCAAAGAGACAAAAAGAGAAATAAGGATAGCAAAATCAAAGGAAGAGGAAAAGATGGCTAAAGATGTGAAGTGTGGCGACAAAACTTTCTTCAGGTATATTTGGGAAAGGAAGAAGATCAGGAGGTGGAATTGCAGGACTCAGGACTGCTGCGAACGGACTCGTGGAAAGTGACATTGAAAAAGCGAATTGCTGAACAAATACTTCTGCTCTGTTTTTACTAAAGAAAGTCCTGGAGAAGGACCTCCTGTGACTCCCAAATATAAAAATGAGAATGAAGTAGATACCTGACCATTCACAGAAGATGAAGTGTTAGAACAACTTGCAAAACTGAAAGTGGACAAGGCCATGGGACCGAATGGTATACATCCCAGGATACTGAAAGAGCTCAGAGAGGTTCTTGCAGGGCCGTTTAAAGGACGTTTTCAACAGATCCTTGGAAACAGGAGAGGTTCCTCAGGACTGGAGAATGGCTGATGTCGTACCTCTACACAAAAGTGGTGACAGGGAAGAAGTGTCAAGCTACAGGCCTGTGAGCCTTACCTCGTTGGCGTTTTTAAAAGTAATGGAGGCGCTCCTAAAAGAGCGAATAGTGAACTTTCTCAAAACCAACAGGATGCAAGACCCGAGGCAACATGGTTTTACCGAAGGATGATCCTGCCAAACAAATCTGATTGAGTTCTTCAACTGGGTGACCAGGGAGCTAGATCAGGGACATGCGATGGATGTCATCTACCTGGATTTCAGCAAAGCCTTTGATACTGTTCCTCATAGGAGGCTTATCAATAAACTCAGTAGCTTGTGTACGGATCCCAAGATGATAAAAAGGATCAGAAATTGGTTGACTGACAGACGACAGAAGGTGATGGTAAATGGAGCTCACTCAGATGAAGGGAAGTTGATTAGCAGGGTGCCCCAGGGATCGGTCCTGGGCCCAGCACTGTTCAATTTATTTGTGAGCGATATTGCTGAAGGACTGAACAGAAAAGTCTGTCTTTTTGCAGAGGACACAAAAATTTGCAACAGAGTGGACTCCCCCAAGGGAGTGGTTAACATGAGGAAAGATCTACAAAAGCTGGAAGAAGGGTCTAATGCTTGGCAATTAAGGTTTAATGCAAAGAAGTGCAGAGTCATGCATTTGGGTAGCAGAAATCCAGGGGAAATGTACGCGATAGGGGCATGAGGTTGGTGTGCACGGATCAGGAGAAAGACCTTGGTGTGATTATTTCTGAAGATCTCAAGGTGGCAAAACAGTGCGACAGGGCGGTGGCAAAAGCCAGGAGGATGTTGGGCTGCATACAAAGAGGCATTACCAGCAGAAAGGAAGAGGTACTTATGCCACTGTACAAGTCACTGGTGAAGCCTCACTTGGAATACTGTGTTCAGTTTTGGAGACCATATCTTGCAAAGGATGTAAAAAGACTGGAATCTGTTCAGAGGAAGGCAACGAAAATGATTTGGAGCCTTTGTCAGAAGCCTTATGAGAAGAGACTTGAAGACCTAAACATTTACACTTTGGAGGAGAGGAGGGACAGGGGAGATATGATTCAGAACTTTAAATACTTAAAGGGAAATAACACAGGTCTGCAAAAAAAATTTTTCGAGAGCTGTTTTGGTTATTCCACGTAATCTTTATGTTTTTTGGTGTGCTGAATCCGAAAATGACCTCCATTTTGTCATAGGACATCACGTTTCCTGACAATTTAGGTAACTATGTTAAATAAGGCAATACCTCAAAATAAATGGAAATAGACTTATAAAATTAAAGTTTTATTACAATATTTTCATGAAAATCCTTTTTTGAACTGAAATGAGCTCACCTACACACACTAAACTTGATTCTTCTTCCTTGTGATGCTCCTCTTGGTGCATTTACGCTTGTGAGTAGCATCTGCAATGTCTCTCTGAAGCATCCAACAGTAGTCTGCCATCATTGTAATGCTCCATTTTTCCTGGTATCTCCTTTCCATCTCTTTAATGTCTTGGTGGAATCGTTGACCTTGTTCCTCACTCACAGCTCCCAAATTTTCAGGAAAGTAGTCAAGGTTGGACTGGAGAAAATGCCCTTTCAAACTCATCAGGCAACCTAAAGCTTGAAATGCTTTCAGCATTCGTCCGACGATCTTTTTGTAGTGAGGATCTTTGTTATTGCCTAAAAATTTCTGTACGACTTCTTTAAATGCAATCCACCCTTCTTTTTGAGGATCCGTCATGGTATTGACAAACTCTTGATCAACTATAAGCCTTCTAAATGTCTGGTCCGACGAACACACCTTCCTTCAATTTTGCCTCCGACAGGCCTGGAAACTTGGTGACCAAGTATTTGAAGCATTCTCCATCTCTTGGCAGTGATTTTACGAATTGCTTCATCAATCCCAATTTTATGTGGAGAGGGTAAAAGAACTTTATGGGAAGGTACCAAAGTTTCTCGGAGGACATTTTTTTCACCGACTGTTAGCACCCTCGGCTGCCAACTCTTCTTGGTCCAGTGATTTTGTCAGTCTCGACTGTCCCATAGACACAGAAAACAAGGATACAGTATTTGGTATACCCAGCTTGTTGCCCGAGCAGCATGCACAAGACCTTCAAGTCCCCACACACTTGCCAACCATGGTCTTCATATTTAAGTTTACGAAGAACCAATTCCAAGTTCTCGTAGGTTTCCGTCAAGTGTACGGAATGACCTACAGGTATGGAAGCGTAAAAACCGTTGTGGAGTAAAACTGCTTTGAGCCTTCTTTTTGAAGAATCCATAAAAAGACGCCATTGCTCTGAATCATATTGGATTTTAAATTGACCCATCAGACCTTCGACATCGATGCAATAAACCAACTCGTCTTCCTGGGCGAAGTAAGGAACAAACTCCTTTTCACGATGTCTGAACCATGAAGATGACACTCCTGGCAACAATAAATTCCTGCTTTTCAGCCTTGATCCGAGTAACTCAGTGGCATCTTTGGGACGATTCAAGTCTCTTACCAAATCATTCATCTCCTCCTGAGAAAACAATTTTGGTCTTGTATCATCTTCAAAGTCAGAACTTGATTCGTCATCTGGTTCAGGTATGACGTCACCTTCATCGGAGCTAGGTATTTCTTCCAAGGTAGCAGGGGGCTTGGGTACTGGTATATCTGTCACCAAAGAGGTCATTCCTCCCCCTATTTTTTCCATTTTTATTTTAGGCTTGATTTTAGATGCACAATTTTATTTGTATATTAGAGTGGTTTGTGCCTTATATTTATGGTATGTACATACATATTTATTATTATAGACGTTCCATTTATGTTGTTTTATGTGCAATCCTTTTATTATTGTGTGCAAATTACAACAAGCTGTACACCTTTATGTGGAAGGCAATCCCCTTTTCCTTTTCTCATTCTTTCATTTTCTCTATCCTCAGTGGCATTTTTAGGAATGTTTTTATTTGAATATTAAAGATTGTGTTTGTTACATGTTATACTTATACGATTATGTTTATATGTTAATATGGATGTATTTTATTTTGTTTTTAGACCCCTGAAGAAGGCCTCAGGCCGAAACGTTTTAGTTGGGTCCTTCAATAAAGTGTTTTGCATATATTTTTTGTGTGTAGGCCTGTTTTTTGGTTTCCGCTTTTTGTTTGGTACTGGTATATATGTGCCATGGGGGATGGGATGAATTGCCGAGTGAAGATTGGGGTATGAAATTGAGTGCTTCCATTTGGAATTAAACCCTTTCACATCGCATGAACAAAAGTAACAGTCGTCACTATGGTTCTTTTGCTCTCGCCATACCATAGGAATCCCATAACGGAAAGATTTTTTTCTTACCCTTGAAGCAGTTTCGGAGGTCCTCAACACACCGTTTGCACACTTTAATGAGGCGCCCAGACTTTACCTTGATCTCCAATTTTTAGTCCAAAGTATGCAAAGTATACTTTTTTCACAAAGTCTGTAATATTCTGCTGTTGCTTCAACACTGTATATTCACCACAGATGAAACAGAAACTGTCTGGCGAATTAATACACTTTCGCGGAGCCATAACAACGGTTGAAGAATGACTAGCTAACACGAATTGCGATGAAAAAGCGTGAACAGCCTAGAACCAAGAACCTGATGATGATTCGTGCACAAATGTGGCATGCAGGAGAGAGCAGCTCTATGTCTGTACACGAGACGTCACAGTGCTGGCCACGCCCCCCTGCACTGAAAGAAAGATTAACCCCTTCTACCATTAGAAGCACGGACTTAAAACTTGCTTAGCTTATGTATATATTGCTGACCATCAGATTTACAGTGCTATTTTTTTTTTTACATAACTCGGACAACCCCTTTAAGGTTTTTTTGGCATTTTATATCTTAAATGCACTTATGTGAATTAATTAATAGTAATTTGAATTAATTAATAGTAATTTGAAAAAAATTGATAAATTTGAAGACAATTTTGCATGTTATGGCAAATCATGACGTCTAGGAGTTTTTTCAATATTTTATTTGTTTTCAGCACACCAAAATACATGGAAATTAGATGAAAATAATCAAACAGCTTTTTAGTCGCAGCCCTGTGTAATGAACAAACAAATCTCTTCCAAAGACGGGGAAGCTGTAAAACTAGAGGGCATAACAGGAAGATGCATGATGGTAAATTGAAAGGCAATGTCAGGAAATACTTTTTCACAAAAAGGGTAGTGGGATGCTTGGAACGCCCTCCCGATGGAAGTGATGGGGGCAAACACGGTGACGGAATTCAAAATGGCTTGGGACAGACACAGTGGATCCCTTTACAGCAACAGGATAAAATCAAAATAAACTGTACCATCTAAATTCTCAACAAATAAGGGTGTCCTACATGGAGTGGTGGGTTCACCCCTAAACAAAGACATGGGGAGGGGTGGCCTGCACGGAACGGCAGGTGCAACTACTCTTAAAATCATACTGGGCAGTCTAGATGGACCATACTGTTTTTTATCTGCTGTCATTTACTATGTTACTATGTTACTATGAGCTCTGAGACCTTCGGGAGGCGACTTCCCTTTCGCCTTATAGGCTGCACCGACAGCCTGTTTCACCCATCAGGCAATTGAAGCCTTGGAAGCCGCCTTCCCTTTACGTGGTCCTCCAAAAATCACGAAGAACCTGTCTGACCTCCGAAACGGCTCTGTTTTCCTGAGGTACCTACGGAGCACTCTTTCCAGATCCAACTTCCGAAGCGAACAATCCATTTCACCCCCTTCCAGACTTCGAAAGATCGGAAGCAAAACTGGTTGATTTAAGTGAAAACTGGACACCACCTTCGGCAGAAAAGACGGCACCAGCTGCAACATCACCTTCTCCGCCAAAAATTTAATATACGGCTCCCGACACAAGAGCGCCTGCAGATCCGAGACCCTTCTTGCCGAGCACAACGCCACCAGGAGGGCGGTCTTCCAAGACAGTTCTCTCAGACTCACTGCTGCCGCAGGCTCAAAGGGAGGCTGCATCAACGCATCTAAAACTAAGTTCAAATCCCAAGCCGGAACTACCGGTCTCACTGGCGGTCTTATATTCTCAGCTGCCCTAAGGAAGCACTGAACATCTGGATGCGATGACAACCCTCCCCCCCCCCCCCGCACTCTTCCTCTATAGCAAGCCAGGGCAGCCAGGTGAACCTTGAGAGTGCTGAGGGCTAGCCCTTTCTCTAGTCCCCCCTGAAGGAACGACAAGATGTCTGGTAAAGTTGCGGAAAACGGCCTAATGCCTCATTCCTTACACCAACTCTCAAAAATGCGCCAAACATGGACATACACCAGTGAAGTCGACCTACTCTTGGACTTCAACATAGTAGCTACCACCGACGCTGAGTACCTTCAACGTCGCAACCGTTCCCTTTCAAGGGCCAAGCTGTAAGCAACAACCGATCCACCTGAGGCATTACAATCGACCCCTGACTCAACAGATTGATTCAACTAGGAAGCCTTCAAAGGACGATACACGAGAAGCCGCACTAGAATTGCATACTAAGGCCTCCTGGGCCAATCCGGAGCAATGAGAATCACCTTCCCGTCGTGCTCCCCTATCCTCCAAATGATGCGACCGATCATCGGCCATGGGGGAAATACATACAACAGCTTGCCCAATGGTCAGGGCTTCACCAGCCCATCGAGCCCTTCCGACATGTGCTCCCTGCACCTGCTGTAGAACCGTGATGCCTTGGTATTGCCGAGAGTAGCCATTAGATCCATGAGCGGCTGACCCCACTGCACCGTAATGTCGTGAAAGACAGCCATGTTTAGTTCGCACTCTCCTGGATCCAGGACATTCCGACTGAGATAGTCGGCCAGCACGTTGTCCTTTCCTGCTACATGCGCCGCCGATAGGGCCACCAGATGGTCCTCCACCCACTGCATCAACTGCTGACTCTCCTCCAACAAGGCCGCACTGCCCGTGCCCCCTTGTCTGTTGATATAGGACACCGTTACCACATTGTTGGAGAAAACTCGCACTGCTTTCCCCTTTACCAGACTCTTGAAATCCTGAAGTGCCAAACGCACCGCTCTCATCTCTAAGCGATTGATTGACCAACTGTTCTCCTCTGTGGACCAGTCGCCCTGCGTCACATGAGACATACAATGAGCCCCCCAGCCCGAAAGGCTGGCATCCATGGTGACCAACATCCACTCCGGCTGCTCCAGAGGCACACCTGCTTGAAGATGCCTGGGATCCATCCATCATTGCAGACTGCTGCTCACGACCTCCGGGCACACAAGCTTCTGAGACAGAGGATGATCCTGCATAGACTATCTGGATAGCAATGGCCACTGAAGCGGACTCATATGAGCCCTGGCCCACAGCACCAGGTCCAAAGCCGCCACCATGGAACCTAGCAGCTGCAACTATCTCCACGCCGTTGGCGCCTGCATATGTAAAAACGAACGTACCTGCGCTAAAATCTTTTGCACTCTGTCCTCGGGTAGGAACACAGGCCCCACCTCTGTATCGAACAAGGCCCCAAGATATATTAGGCGTCTCACTTGTTGTAACTGACTCTTGGCCTGGTTTATCACCCAACCGTTGTGACCGACTCCGCCAGGGACCCTGCCCGAATCAACCAATCATCCAGGTAGGGATGCACCTGAATTCCTTCCTTTTGCAACGTTGCCATGACCACTACCATCACCTTTGTGCGCAATGCCGTAGCCAGCCCAAAAGGTAATGCTCTGAACTGAAAGTGTCCCATGGGAACGGCAAAGTGCAAAAACCTTTGATGATCCGCTCTGATGGGAATGTGCAGATACGCCTCCGTTAGATCTACAGACTAAAGCACCTCGCCTGGCTTTACCGCCCGAATCACGGATCTCAGAGTTTCCATTCAGAAATGTGGCACCCTCAAACAGCGGTTCACATGCTTGAGATCTAGAATGAGTCGAAAGGATCCCTCTTTCTTGGCGACCACAAAATAAATTGAGTATCGACCTAATCTGTACTGGTCTTGGGGATCCGGAATCACCGCCTGAAGCCGCAGCAAGCGCTGAAGCTTGTCGCTTACCGCTTTCCTCTTTGCCTGAGCCCCGCAAGGGGGACATCACGAATGCTTCCGCCAGCGGTTGAGCGAACTCCAGCGCATAACCTTCGTGGATGATATTCAGCACCCACAGGTCTGTAGTTATGGTGGCCCAGACGGAGTGGAACCCCT
The DNA here is from genome assembly GCA_033557465.1 of Ichthyophis bannanicus. Classification (NCBI taxonomy): domain Eukaryota; kingdom Metazoa; phylum Chordata; class Amphibia; order Gymnophiona; family Ichthyophiidae; genus Ichthyophis; species Ichthyophis bannanicus. Next base: position 689,505,985 of record CM066034.1, read on the forward strand.
GTAAATGTCCTCCTACTGGAATCTCCACCTGGACCAGCCACCCTTCATTGTGGTTTCTTTGAGGAGTTCTGCTGGGAGCTGAAATACCCTCTGTCGAATCCCTAGCTCCCCGAAAGGACTGCCCTCTGGCCACAAACCGGCCTCTCTGATAAGGAGCAAACCGAGACTCTTGGAACCTGCAAAAGTCTCTACCTTGCCCTCTCTGCAGAGCTCCAGGTCTCGTACTCTTCAGACAGTCCTCCGGGAGCCAGCCTCCCTTGGAATCTCCCAAATCCTTCACAATCTTTTCCAAGGCCTCCCCAAAGAGCAGCTTGCCCTTATAGGGTAGCTTACTAAGCTGAGCCTTTAGACAACGCATCCGCCGCCCAATTCCTCAGCCAGAGAAACCTCCTAGCAACAATCACTGACGCCATCGACTTTGCCGATATCACTGTTCAACAGCCAAAATGCTTCAGACACGAAAGCAGCTGTTCTAAACTAATTTAAGGCTGCCAAACAGAGAAATCATAATGAAAATGGCTGATTAGGTCTAGTTGCTAAGATATATGCTATTAATTAGTCATTAGGGGCCATTAACTGTGTATTATGCAACATTTGTGTGAGATTGCGTAATCTGTACTTGCAACAAATAGAAATATCCGTCCAAAACCAGATGATGCAATCAGTATTTAAATTTGCATCACTTGACAATATAAATCTTAAGGTGCATTAGTCACAGATAAATTAAAAATTAATTATTTTGCATTATTTTATGCCGATAGGTCAATCACAGCGTATTTGGCGATGAATCGTACTTGTGTTAATAATGCAGATAATTTCTGCTATTAGTGGTGAAGTGACTTTTACATCACAAAAACGGAATATGACTGTGGCAGTTAAGAAAGCCTACAACTGGAGGTGGAGCCAGCAGCGTAGCAGGATGGCTGTGTAGGTGCTTAGCTCCGGTGAATCCGTCAAGATCTTCTGAAAAAATACCCTGAAAATTGCGACCTAGTGAGCCTACTGGAGGGTGCTTTAAGTCTTTGGCAAGGAGCAAAGGATGACGAGTGGAAAGCCGACGAAGTTAGACTTTACGGTGGGTTCTGGCTCGGGATCCAAGAGAGCGAAGTCAGATCCTCTATCCCCTCATAAAATGGCCGCCGCCAGAGAGTCAGAAGATTCAATTAAAGAGCTGCTGGGGGAGATTCGAGCTGTACAGGAAATTGTAGTGACGAACGGTGAGGCGTTGAATCGGTTGCAAGTAGATATGCAAGAAATGAAATTGCAGATGAAAGTGGTAACAGGGCGCATAGACAAAGTTGACGGTGTGATAATAAAGCACGAGGAGCAGTTAAGCCAGCTTAATAAGGCCTTCGGGAAGATCGAGCACTTGGAAATGAATATCGAAGACCTCAGCAACAGAAATAGAAGAAATAACATAAGAATATAACATAAGAACATAAGATATGCCATACTGGGTCAGACCAAGGTTCATCAAGCCCAGTATCCTGTTTCCAACAGTGGCCAATCTAGGTCGTACGTACCTAGCAGTTTCCCCAAAAGACACAGGTTCCGCAATACTGGGTCAAGCATTGATATCCTGGGTCCCTTCTTAATAATGGTTTATGGACCATTCCTCCAGGAACTTGTCCTAACCTTTTTTAAACCCAGCTACACTAACAGCCTTTACTACATCCTCCGGTAACAAATTCCAGAGTTTGATTACACGTTGAGTGAAAAAGTATTTTCTTTTATTAGTCTTAAATAGCTTACCCTGTAGCTTCATTGCATGTCCCCTGGTCTTTCTATATTCTGATAACGTAAACAATCGATCTACGTTTACCCATTCCACTCCGTTCATTAATTTATAGACTTCTATCATATCTCCCCTCAGACGTCTCTTTTCCAGGTTAAAGAGCCCTAACCTTTTTAGCCTTTCTTCATAGGAGTATCCTTCCATCCCCTTTACCATTTTGGTGGCTTTTCTCTGAACCTTTTCTAATAACGCTATATCCTTTTTAAGATACGGCGACCAGAATTGCACACAATATTCAAGGTGCGGTCTCAACATGGAACGGTATAGAGGCATTATAATATCTTTTGTTTTATTTTCTATTCCTTTCCTTATGATACCTAGCATTCTATTTGCTCTCTTGGCCGCCGCTGCACATCAGGTTGGTGGGCATTCCGTAGGGGGCGGAAGGCACTGATATATTTGTGTTTTTGGAAAAGACTAAGTTATTGCGGCTAAGTCTCTCAGAATCGCTGGGAATCAAGCGGGCCCACAGAGTCCCGGTGCAGGCAGTTTTGCAGAATCAGAAGCCTAGACCGATAATTTTCTGCCTGTTAAGACATCAACATGTGCTGCAAATAATGGCGGCGGCTAGGACGCAAACATCGCTAACTTTTGAAGGGCACAAGATTTCCTTCTTTCCAGATCTGTGCAAGGCAACTGTAGAAAAAAGGAAGAAATTTTTGGAACTGAGGAATCGATCGCAAGATTTGCAAGCGCGATACGGGCTCTTTTACCCAGCCAGGTTAAAGATTACCTTGAACAATCGCACAAAATCCTTTGACGATCCAATAGCTGCGCTACAATTTATTGAGGAGCAAGAAGCCCTGAAAATGCAGTGAGAGCAGGTTTCTTTAGTACTGTAAGATGGAGGCCCGGGCAGTTGGAAGCAAGATCTGTTTCTTATGGATATATGATTTTCCCTGAATGAAGAAAGGGATGAGCAATTTTGGAGGCGTCTTTTTGAGCGGCGGCCTGGTCGGCAATGGAAATCAGCATGGAGAAAACTCTTCAGTTAAAAGACATATGCTGGACATTTATTGTAAGAAATTAAGATAGTTAGTTGTAGGAAAATGTAGGAGGTAATCATGAATGTAGAATATAAGGTTGTAGTATAAGGTTCATAGAGATGGATGTTGCAGAGCAAGGAAGAGTATATAATGAGGAGAGCATTTTTGTATAAGGTAAAACGTATGTAATGTAATTCCTGTTAGGGGTGGGTGATAGATATGTGATATTGCCTGCTGTTTGTTTTTTCCTTTTTGTGGGGAAGGGATAAAGAGTTAATGTGAACTGTACAGGGTTGGGTAGGGGAGGGGTGGTTTAGGAGTGGATTCACAGCGGTCATGCTGCATGCGTGTTGTCTCACCCAATTAGTGGACGTTTGTTGAGAAGGATGGGGGTGAGGTGTGGTGGAGCGTGTGTGGGAGGGGGGGGGGTGAGAAGGGATGCCTTTCAGCGGATTTATCCAGGGCGGGTCATAGGAAACTACAAGAGTCGGAGATGGTATGAGCCCCCTTAAAATATCATCATTGAATGTAAAGGGCATTAATCACCTGAATAAGAGAAAGAAGATTCTTGCATATTGCCAAAAGCAGAGCTCCCAACTAAAAAATCTCCAAACAAAACCTCTACAGTGAAACCCTATATTTTAATAGTTTTTATCGGATTACACCGAGGGAGGGCAAGAAGTGTAACTTGACCCCTCCAAACAGGTGTATTTCTTTTTTTTTTTTTTTTTATTATTTAAATTTTTATTAACAACCATAGCATATACATTTCAATCTGACCCACAGCGACAATCCGCCAAGTCCGCCGCAGGCTACACAACAGCTAACAAATATATTATGCACACTACCAAATATATAAAACTAGTACTGGTTGCCTCTTCCACCCTGTCCCCCCTCCCCCCCCCCCGTGTGCTCAAGCAAAACTGTATAAATGAAGTTGGGCATGCCCCACAGTGAATCACCAAGATGACCACCATAACATTAATGATAAATCTCATTAACAAGTCATTCTCATCCCGACATTCCCCCCCCCAATTATTCAGAACACCCTCCCTATTTCCAGCCCTCGTCACGCAACCACTTCCAGACCCCTGCCCACCGCTTCCCCACTTGCTCCCCTCTCCCCCGTCAATTTATACATGGCATAAAGATGCGACACTCTGCGTGCGAAACTCACTATGGATGGCAAAATCGGCCTATTCCAATACCATGCAATTTCGCACCGTGCCGCTGTTACACAATACCAGATGATTCTCCAATCCCCCTCCCACCGCCCGTCTGGTCTGTGCAGGAGACACATCTCAGGTCCAAGCACGATAGGCATACCCACTATTTTGTTAATATTCTCCGCTATTATACTCCAGTATTCCCTAACAACTGGACACGTCCACCACATATGCATCCAGGATCCTCTTTCTCCACACCCTCTCCAACATTCATCCGTCTGCAGCACCCCAGCCTTACACAATCGCTCCGGTGTGAGATACCAACGACTCAGCACCTTAAAGCCATTCTCTCGCAAAGATGTGGCAATTGAAAATCTAGCGATGCCTATTGCAATGGCCTCCCACTCCTCCACCGCCCACTGCACCCCTAAATCCTTTTCCCACGCTTCCATATATTTCAACTTACCTTCCCCCCTTGCAGTCAGACCTCTGTAGATCCTAGAAAGCATCCCCTGACGTCCCATGGATCCTAGACACGCCCCTTCAAACCACTCCCCTCCCCCCCTGCCCCCCTGCTCCCTCCCCTTTTGACGCACCACCGAGCAGATCTGCCTATAGGCAAACCTATCCGACTCCCCCAGCCGGTAGAGGTCTCGCACTCCCTCAAAGCCCCTACACTGTGTCCCCACCACTATCTGTGACACCTGAGTCAAGCCGTGCTCCGCCCACTTACGAAGCACTGGCGCCCCGGGTCCCGTACTCTCCGCACAACAGGCCTGCAGGGACATGGTAGTCGACCACCGTTTATCTCCCACCAACCGCTTCCTATACTGTTGCCACACCTGCAATGTATGCCCCACTAGGGGATTCCTCCCCTTCTCCCCCTTCCCCTCCCAAATGATGCGTTCTAATTCGCCCAACCTATAGCCGTCCACCTCCATCTGCACCCACTGCTTATGTGGCTCCCGCAGCCACGCGTACACCGCTCTCAGCTGCGCTGCCGCATAATACAAACGAAAGTTCGGGACCCCCATCCCCCCCTCCCCTACCGACACACTTGCATCGTTCTTGCCACCACCCGTGGCCTCCTCCCCCCCCAGACGAAATGCTCCACCTGCTGCTGGATCCGACTCAGCACTCTCCGGGGGACCTGGACAGGCAATACTTGAAAAAGGAACAGAAACTGGGGAAGCAGCATCATTTTCACCGACGCCATTCGCCCAAACCACGAATAATACCCCCTGCTCCAGCCCTGTAAACGTCCCTCTACCTGCCCCACTAATTTCTTATAATTTAAAGCATACAAGTCCTCCAAGGTTCTCCCCAGTTGCACCCCTAGATAGCGAAGCGAGGTCTTCGCCCATTTGAAGGGAAAAGTCTGCTGCCAGTCCCGAGACTCGTCCTTCTCCCCCACTATACTCAAGATCTCCGATTTCCCCCAATTAATCCGAAAGCCCGCCCTCTCGCCATATTCTTGGATCTCCCCCATCACTGCTTTCAGGGACTCTCTAGGTTTTGTGATGGTCAAGAGTATGTCGTCCGCAAAAAGGGACACTTTACATTCCTGACGTCCCACCCTGACCCCTGCAATGTCTAAGCTACTCCGCACCCTTGTCGCTAAAGGTTCGAGGGAGAGCGCAAATAATAATGGGGAAAGGGGACACCCCTGCCTAGTCCCTCGTTCCAGCGGAAAAAACTCCGAGTATCCCCCATTCACTCGGACACATGCAGTCGGCCTGGCATATAACGCCCTTATCCACTGCACAAAACCAGGCCCAAACCCCTGGAGGTCCAGTACCGAATACAAAAATGTCCAGGACACTTGGTCAAAGGCCTTCTCGGCATCCAATGAGACCAACAAGGTCTCTGTCCCCTTCTGTTGTGCCGTCCACATCACATTTAGCACTTTCCGGATGTGGTCTGCCACTTGCCGGCCCGGCACAAACCCCGCTTGATCTGCATGCACCAATCTCCCTAGCAGTCTGTTGAGCCGCGTCGCTAATACCTTTGCTAATAACTTTGCATCAATATTCAACAACGAGATTGGTCGATAGGACGCACACTCTTGAGGGTCCTTCCCGTCTTTATGAATGAGAGTGATGCCAGCCCAGCCCAGCCCATCGTCTCTGGCAGGGGGTCCCCCCGTCTTGGCCCATTAAAAACCCTGGTCAGCGGGTTCAGCAGGAGGCCCCCAAATTGTTTATAAAATTTTGCCGTTAGGCCATCGAGCCCCGGGGCCTTGCCGGCCTTCAAAGCCTTAATGGCCTGTGAGACCTCTTCGGTTTGTATGTCCTTATCCAGTCCCTCCTGCTCCTCCCCCGTCAAGGTCGGGATCCCCGCTCCCCGCACATACTCCCGAATATCCTCCCCTGTCCTCGCTTCGCGTGCCGCATACAAGGAGCTATAGGAGGACACAAATTCTTCCCTGATGCGCTGATCCTCCCGCACCACCACCCCCTTACTCTTAATCTGTGAAATCCGATTCCACTCCTTCCGCTTTTTCAACTGTCTCGCTAGGTATTTCCCGGCTTTGTTCCCCCCTTCAAAGAACCTCTGTTTCAATAACTGCAGACGGAACTGTATCTTCTCCGCCTCCAGGGCATTCACCTTGGCCCGTAGTTCCAAGACCGCCCCCCGAAGCTGGCCACTGCCCCCCTGCCCATCCCTTTCCTCCATCTCCCGCAGTTGCCGGCGCAACTTCTCCTCCCGTTCGGCCCGTTCCCGTTTTATCCGTGCACCCCACTTTATGAGCACCCCCCGAACGACAGCCTTAAATGTATCCCATACTACTCCCTCCGTTACCTCCCCGCCACCGTTCTGTTCGAAGTACTCCGGAATTAAGCATTCAATCTCTTTCACCACCCTGTCATCTTCCAGCAAACTCTCATTCAATTTCCAAAATTGCCGTCCCTTATCCTCCCTGGCCACACACACTCGTACCACCACTGGAGCATGATCTAACCATGTGATTGGTTCAATCTCGCCCCCCTTGACCCTCCCTGCTATCTCCTTCCCCACCCATATTGCATCTAAGCGGGAGTAGGTGCCATGGGCCGCAGAATAATAAGAAAACTTCCGCCGTCCCGGGTTTAATAACCGCCACGCATCAATCAGGCCGTTCTCCTGCACAAACCTATGATAGCCCTGCCTATCCTTTCTCCTCCCCTCCCTCCGTCCCGTCGTGTCCCTCCCCACCTCCCAGACCATATTGAAGTCCCCGCCACAAATCATCACGCCCTCCCCCATCACCGCCACCTGCTCACTCAGGTCCCTCCAGAACTCAGTTTGTGTGCCCGTAGGTGCATACACATTTACCACACAAAACCACTACTCCCCCTGCTTCACCCTCAGCAAGAGATACCTACCCCCCTTATCCCGGGAGATCACTTGAACTTCCGTTGGTGCTTCCCCTCTAATGAATACCACCACCCCGCCTTTCTTTTTCTCTTTAAGATTAGAGGCAAACACACGATGTTTATACCCATGGGGTTGGACCAATGCCTCGTGCTTTTTCTGTAGATGCGTCTCCTGCAGCATTACAATATCCGCTTTATGCCTAGCTAATTCCTTGTACAATTTCTGTCTTTTTATTGGTGAATTTAAACCTTTAACATTCAACGTTAAAATTTTCAACTCCCCTCCTTCCCCTAGGCCCCCTCCTCGCACCTTTAAACCCAGCCTCCCGCCCCTCCCTCCCTGACCACCCCCTCCCCCCTCTCCCCCCGTCATGACTCTCTTTTGCAGAGATCCGACTTCCATTTCAGTGACCCTCACCTCCTCCCCACCTGTTCTACCCCCTCAGCCCCCTACCCCTCCACTTCCCCACCTAAACCCCATTCCCGCCAAGACCCCCTTCACCCCTTACCCCCGCCTCACCACTCCCCGCATTGTATCTCTTCCCTCCTTCCACAACCCCCCCTCTCCTCCCCCCCTATTTCCCCCCAATCTATTATGCAGCCCGGCCCCCCAACCCGCTAAGAATACTCATTCAACAATACCAGTCCTTTAATGAGCTACCATCACTCAGCCAGTCGCTGGTTCTGACACTGGACTCTGGTGATTGTCCTTGGCCATCCTGGCCAATCTCCGACCGCTCGCTCTCTGCCATTTCAGGTTCTCCGATCTTCCGGGCCTGGAGTCTTGGCTCTGTGTAGCAGGCGTGTCGTCTGCCATCGCCGGTAGTTGCTCCGCGCCAAGTTCCCGCAAAACTTTCCAAGCCTCCGCACTGGATCTCGCCACTCTTGATCGACCTTTCACTGTGATAAGTAATCCAAATGGGAAAAGCCACTTGTATCTTAGCTCGGCTCTTCGGAGATACGCTGTAACTTCTCGGATCTCTCTCCTACGCTGCAGCGTTCCCTGGGACAGGTCTTGGTATAATTCCACCTTGTGCCCCTCCTAGTGGAAGCTTTTCAATTTGCGATTAGCCCCCAGCAGGAGTTCCTTGCTTTTAAAGGAGCTGAGGCATACGACTATATCTCTTGGCTTGTTATCTCGAATGGGCCCCAGACCTCTGTGCGCCCGCTCTATTCCAGGGCGAGGACAGTCACCGACCGCCCCCTGGCCCGCCGCCACCAGGAGATCTCTGAAGACCTTCTGGACCACCTCCTCACAGTCCTTATACTTAAGTTCTTCCGGCACCCCTCGCACCCGGAGGTTGCATCTTCGTGAGCGGTCTTCCAGGTCTTCTGTTTTGGCCTTGAGCACCTCCTGCGCCAACTGTAGCTCTTCCCAGCCTTTCTGAACCTGCGTCAGGGACATTCCTTGGCTGTCCAACTTGGCTTCCGCCTCTTCAACGCGGTCCCCCAGATCCACTATATCCTGGCGCATGGTCTGCACTGCCTCCATGATCTCCTTTTTTACCCCGCACATCTCCATCTTTAACTCCTCCTTCAACTCGAGGAGCCATTGTTTAATTTGCTCCGCTGCTGTTAGGCACTCTTCTCCGCCGTCACTCCCTGCCGGGCTCTGTGGGCCCTCTGGGACCGCCTTGCTTGCTTTCTCCCCTTCTTTCCCGCCTTTGGAGGCTGCATACGGGGAGCGAAACTCGGCCAGCTTCTTTTTCACCAAGCTTTCTCTTTTACTGGCTTTCTCCATTGTGAGTCAGTGCCCCCCCTCTGCTGCTGGGGATATGACCCTGCACTCCGGGCTCACCGCCCCCTCTCCTCTTCACAGCCTTTACACTAAATAGGCCGCACTCCCAGGCTCTCTCCACCTCTATTCTAGCCCTTGGTAAGGCTTGGGCCTTAGCGACTCACTGCTGTCGTCTGTGTTCCCGTCGTTCCCCGCCCTCTGTTGCAGGAGCGGGAAGGTGATATGCCTGTCTTAGTGCTGCACCAGCCACATGTTGGGCCTATCGCGGTCCCCTCTTCTGCCAGTCACAGCGTGCCTCAGAGCGCCTCTTTTTGCAGCCGCGCTGTGCTTTTGATGTGTCCGCGCTTGATCGTGCTGCTTGTGGGCCCGCTCCGTCCACTCCTGCCCCGGCCAACAGCTGTCCTGGAAGCACCACGTGCTCACCTCCTTCTCCCCGCCGCCGCTGGTGTAGGAGCGCCCGGGTGACTGGGCGGCTGTGCCCGCTCGCTTCTTGCCGCTGCGCTTCACCTCTCCACCTCCGCTGGGGTAAGTTGGGGTCCCCCCTGCTCGTACTCACGCTCCTCACTGCCCCTTCAATGCCCGTAGGGGCTATTTCGCCATGAATTAGTCTGCTGGTGGCGGAGCTCCCACACTACGCCGCCATTCGGGTGGGTGACGTCACCGGAAGTCGGTGTATTTCTTTTTAATCATAAAATAGTTCTTTGGTAAATGCTCATGAAAAAATAACTTGTCTTAAACAATAATAGAAGAATAGCCCGACTACTTGCGTGTGCAAACACCAAAATCCTGGGACACGACGTGCACGTTTCGGGCCACCAAAGCCCTGTATCAAGTGCTCCTACGAAAATCAAACAGGCGTTAATCTTCTTGCTATTTTGATTGAATGAATGAATTAATTGCCGATTTTTAAATGCCGGGAGTTCAGCGATCTCCAATCACTAAAGAGGATTTAAGTTGTTCTGATTGGCCACCCAATCCCGTTCATCAAAAAGGGAACAAATCAAAGGTAAAGGGCCGTCCCCCAATGAAGCCCTAACCGGATTGGATGAAATCTCAATGATGTAATGACCAAGCCAGCCTGCCAAAGAACAACCAATCGTGAAGGGGATATCCCACTAACAGAGGGAACCCCTCAGCTGATTGGACCTCACGTAACACTCAACCACTCGATTTCACGATTCAAACCACCAAGGTGCACGGTGTCCAAAGCATAAATCCATCTCTGCTCACAACGTTGTAGACGGAACTCCCTGTCGCCCCCTCTGGGATCCTCAGGAATGTGGTCAATCACTGGCCAGTGTAAATCTTCAAAGGAATGACCCCGCTCGATACAATGTTCCACAATCGGAGCCGAAAGAACCCGCTGACGAATCCGAGAAGCATGTTCACCAATGCGAACCCTATTAGAGCGTATAGTGCGTCCCACATAAAATAAAGAACAGTCACATTGGATCAGGTAAACCACAAATACGGAGGAACAGGTGGTGAACCATTTACGATGGTAAATATGCCCTGTTGAAAGGTGGGTCCAAGAAACCCCGGACATGGTGTTAAAACAGACTTTACAATTATGACAGGGGAAATGACCCCTCAGATCACCCGGAGCTGTAGGTCTGTCAGACACCGTGGTAGATTTCACTAACATGTCACGTAAATTCCAAGCTTTATTAAATGCAGGCATAAAAGGATGAGCCAAACTGGAATGCACTGAAAGAATGGGCCAATGCTTGCGAAGGATCCCCATGACCTCATGTTTTGTTTGGGGATTTTTTAGTTGGGTGTATTTAAGTATCTCTGTTTTTGGGATTAATTTTTGGTGTGTAAAAAGCAGAAAGCTGACATAATATTGTTACAAGAAACTCATTTATCTATGAAAGTCTCTTTGAAGTTAAGCAATGGAAAATACAATGTAGTGAGCTATTCCCCTGCCATTGGAAAGAAAAATGGTGTGGTGATACTGGCATCAAAGAGGCTCAAGGCACAGTATCTATCCTTAAGAGCAGACAATGAGGGAAGATGGGCGAGTGTCTGTATAGCATCTGAAAAGTGGCAGATTCAGTTAATAAATGTGTACGCACCGAACTGCGACTGCCCAGAATTCTTCAAGTCTCTAGCTGAAGTGGTGCGAGGCCTCCTCTCTTCCAATTCTTATGGGGGGCGATTTCAATCTGGTATTGGACCCGTTAATGAATCGTAAACCCTGTAGGATTACAAGAAAGAGCAGGGCATTGGAGGTCCTTGAGTCAATTATGATAGAAGTGGGCGTGATTGATATATGGAGATTGCTACACCCCTCAGAGAAAGACTATACTTTCTTTTCACCCCCGCACGTGTCATATTCTAGGATAGATCTTTTTTTGCTGTCTAAGGTGCTAGTCCAGGAGGTTAAAAGGGCAGACATCCTGAGTACCCATATTTCAGATCACGCAGCAATCATGATGGAGATTGACTGGTCCGACAAACAGGATAGGGGAGCGGGATGGTCCTTCGCTAGGTCGATGCTTGCAGAAGAGCCTTTTAAACGGTGTGTACAGCAAGCCATCAGTGAGTTTTTCATCATTAACTCCCTAGAAGATACGCCTGCATGGGCATGGTGGGAGGCATTTAAGGCCTCAATTAGAGCGACTATAACCAGTTATTCAATTGCAGCAGATAAGATGAGGAAAAATGAGCTTAAAGCTCTGGATCAGCAGATAAGAGCAGGGGAATGCATCCTGCAGAGACATTATAATGAGAAGGTTCTAACGCAACTACAAAAGCTGAGATATCAATTGTCACCCGTCCGTGCTGTGTACCTGTTGGTTGGGCAGGGCACGGCACTGGGGCTTCAGTGTAACTGGCCTTCTGGTAGTTGTAGTTGTGCTGCCAGTTAAAAATCAGTCGTGGAACGATGGTAAGGTTAATGAGGGCTTTATTTCCCCTTCCAAAAGGACTTCTTATCGTGGTACAAACAAAAGGAAGACATAACCCTTCCTGGGCATATAACAAAAGGAAAAATGTAACAAAAATAGCTTCTTCTCAGCAGTAAAACAAATGTATCTCAAAACAGTCTTTCACAAGCAGATACAAGCCTTCCTTTACAATGTCAAGCTTCAACAGCTCCTAATTCCCTTTTTTACCTTAAAGAGGATATGCTGTCTGCTATAGAAATTGTACAATCCATATACTCCATGCTTATATCAGCTTCAGACGGTTCACATTGCATTGCTTCTTCACCAGCACTTAATATCTCCTTCCTCTCAGCATGTGGGACCTCTTCAAACAGTCTCTCTCTATTCTGACATACTTCTCTTTCTCTCTCTGTGAGAGTAGACTGACTGCTATTACCACATTCACTGAACTTCTTTGGGTAAGAGCCTTTCCCCTGCTGGTAGTTGTTAGGTAAACTATAATATTCTCCTGCACTTCTATTAGAGGAAGTTGGCTTACCACTTGCTTCTGCCTGGCTCAGGATTCTGTGTATGGCTGGAGTTTGAAACGGCAGTTTTACTGAGACTCTGCTCCTTACATTCCTTCCGGAGATATTAGCTTCTTCAGGTAAAAAGCATTTAACCTTTTCATGCCTGTTATAAGGGTAGTGAAACTTCTCTGTTTCCCTTAAGCTGGCTTCATAAGGCTTCTGTGTTTCAGGAAACTGCTTCCTATAGCCAAGCCTTGTGCTTCCCTTTTCAGGATAAAAATAAAACTCTTCAGCTTTTTTTTTTTTTTATATTTAAACTTTTATTGAAACTGTAACACAGAATACAAACAGAATTACCAACCTCAAGTTATACAGCCATAATAAACCCCTCCCCCCCCCTCCAGCCGCCGGCTCTTACAAGCCTTCAGAAGTCTTTACAAGTTCGTACTTCGCCAACACAAGTATGTTTCCCAAATTTTTTCAAATTTTTTGCAGCTATTGTTTCTCAAAGCAGTAGCTTTGCTAAGCAAATAATTGGAGTCGAGAGCAAATAACCATTCCCGCACTGTGGGCAGGTGCACTTGCCGCCATTGCCTGGCCATCAATATTCGGAAAGTCACACAGCCCATATTAACAAAGAAACTCTCGGTTTGGGTAAATTCCTCCGGCTTAAGCCCCAATAGGGCAATAGCTGGGTGAGGTTCAAGTACTTTCCCCATAATGACACTCAAAAGATCAAAGATCTCTCCCCATCGCTCCCGAGCGCAAGAGCAAGACCACCAAATGTGCAATACAGTCCCCACCTCCCCACATTCCCTCCAGCATTTATCCGTGTGTCCTGGAAACATTACATGCAGTCTCTCAGGTGTAAGATGCCACCTATACATCAGTTTATAATTATTCTCTATAAAACTAGCCGCTAGCTGCCCTTTATACTTATTCTGAAAAATACTGGACCACACTCCCTCCTCCCAATGAATCCCCAGGTCACGTTCCCAGGCTTGTTGGAATGGTCCCCGACCCCCCTGACCCTCCATCATGTTATAGAATTTCGTAAGCAACTTCTTCGATTGCCCCATCAGGAATAAAGTTTCAATCTCAGTAGGGTCTCTAGGGAGCCCCGGAATTATTTTATGGGTGATATAATGACAGATCTGTTGGTAAGGAAAGTAATCGGTGGCTTCTAAGCCAAAGAGCTGCTGCAGGGCCGAAAAAGATTGAAGCTCCAGCCCCCGTAAGAGGTGGCCGACATGCGTCAATCCCCTCTGTGCCCATCTTAAAAACACACTCCGTCCCACTGCAGGGGGAAAATCGGGGTTATCCACTATAGGTATTAAGCGTGACACCTCTCCCGTGCCCAACCACTTACGCCGCCAGCGATGCCAGATATACAACGTTCTCTGGACATAGGGGTTACAGTCACGCACCCCGGTCTGCCTAGTGCTGGGTAACCAGAGCCATTCAGATAGGGTCGCCACTTTTAAATCATCCGCCTCCATCCGCACCCATTCCTTACTGTATTCTGCTCCCCAGGCCACTATCGCACTTAATTGTGCCGCCTCCATATATCTATGCATATCTGGGATGGCCATCCCTCCATTACGCCTACTCTTAGTGAGTAGAGACCATGCCACTCGATTACGTTTCCCCCCTCCAATAAAGCGCATGATAATCCTCTGAATCTTCCCCATATACATCCTCGGCATCCCCACTGGTATAGTCCGGAATAAATATAGCCACTGGGGTAGGATCACCATTTTAACAGCCGCGATCCGCCCCAACCATGATAATTTCTTCCCCTCCCAATGTTCCAATTCTCTCCGCATCTTCTGTTCCATCGCCCCAAAATTCTCCCTACCAATATCTCGGGCATTGGCCATTATGTACACCCCTAAGTATTTCACCCGCCGCTTAACCCATTTAAACGGGAACCGCTGGCGGAGAAGCTGCTGCGTGGCAGCATCTGCAGAGATGTTCAAAATCTCTGATTTAGTAGCATTAATCTTAAATCCCGATATTTTACCAAAATCCAGCAAGGCCTGATACAACACCGATAAAGACCTCAGGGGGTCCGTTATCAAAAATAGCAGGTCATCTGCAAATAAGGAGATTTTGCTTTCCCCTGCCGACCCCCGCACCCCCCTCACTCGCGGATGTTCCCGTACTAATTGTGCCAGCGGCTCCATAGAGAGCACGAAAAGCAAAGGCGAAAGAGGGCAGCCCTGTCGCGTCCCCCGGCCTAGTTCGAAAGTGTTAGAGTAGGTCCCATTCACACGGATCCGCGCCAGAGGGTTAGAATAGATAGCTTTCACCCATTGTAAATACCCTACGCCAAGGCCCATGGCCTCCAACACTTGTAGTAAGTAAGGCCAGGACACCCGATCAAACGCTTTCTCAGCATCAATGGTTAATAAAATCAATTGTGTATCCTTGGTCCTACCCCTCCAAATCGCATTCAACACTTTCCGTATGTTATCGGCAGTGTGTCTGCCCGGTACAAATCCTCCCTGATTTTCATGCACTAGGCTGGGCATATGTGGAAGTAAGCGATTAGCCAAGATTTTGGTAAAGATTTTAAAATCAGAACCCAATAGCGAGATAGGGCGATAGGAGCTACAGAGTGTGGGATCCTTTCCCTCTTTGGGCAGCAGCGTGACCCCAGCTGTCCGGAGAGTATCCGGTAGTTTACCCCCTTCCCTAAATGAGTTATAGAGCCGAGCCAGAATACCGCTCACCTCCTCACGAAAGATCTTGTAAAATTTATTGGTATACCCATCCAGACCGGGGGCTTTATGAGCCGGTAGGGTTCCAATCACTGCCGCCACTTCAGCACCGGTGATGGGCCGCGCCAACGCCGCAGCATCAGTTGGCAATACTTTGGGCAGCCGCATCTGCAGGTATTGAGCCCTATCCGCCGTCGACCCCCCCTCTTCTGCCTGATAAAAGTTGCTGATAAAATTGAACAAATTGTTCTCTAATCTGGTCCCCCGCCCTGAGCTCCCTCCCCGCCGCATCACGGATCTTAGTTATAAAATTCCGCTTCTGCTGCCGCTTCAACTGATGAGCTAACCACCTAGAAGGTTTATTACCATAAGCAAAAAAATTTTGCCTCAATTGGTCCTGAGCAAATTTGATTTCAGCCAATTCAAGTTCCCCCAATTCCCTCCGGGCCTCTCGCAGTGTCTGCCACCCCTGCTCATCCAGCTCCCCCCGCTGATGACATTCCTCCCCCAATCGAATCTTCCGTCTCAGGGCCATTTGTCTCTCGCCTTTAAGTTTTTTCGCATGGGTGGCCAGAGATATCAGCTCGCCCCGTATCACCACTTTCAAGCATTCCCATAATGTCTCTACTCGGCAATCCTCCCTGTCATTGATATCTAGATATGCGGTTATTGCGGCCGAGACTTTCTGTTTGATCTCCGGATTATCTAAGAGGGCCTCATTCAACAACCAATTCCTCTGTACCCTCTGCTGTGGGCCCACCTGCAGATCCACCCACACAGGTGCATGATCCATCCATGTCCTCTCGCCGGTATCACAGTCCATCACCGTACACAGCAACGCCTCCGAGACCCAAATCATATCCAGTCTCGAGAAGGAAGCATGCACAGGTGAGAAGAATGTATACACCCGCTGACGACCTCGCAGCTCCCGCCAAGTGTCCCTGACACCCAGGGATTGACACATTACCTGGAGCTGCCTCCGGTCTTTAGTCTTACCCCCCCCTCCCCCCACCGAGTTATCCAGTTGGGGATTAATGGTCAGATTAAAGTCCCCTCCCATGATCACCTCCCCCACCGCAAATCGTTCCACTTGAAGGGTTAAGCTCTCATAGAACTTTCCCTGTGCGGTGTTTGGACCATAAATATTAACCAGGGTAAACCATGTGTCCCGTATTTTAATATTAATAAGCAGGAAATGTCCCTCCTTATCCCTGTGGACATCCCCGATCGTGTATTGGAGGTGCTCATTAATCATGATCCCCACTCTCCCCTTTTTTAATTCCACTTTATTAGAAGCAAACCAGCGACCGGGAAACTGCCGGTGCTGCACTCTCCACTCATCACCTCTCTTAAGGTGCGTTTCCTGAAGAAATATAACATCCCCTTTAAGCCGGGTGCATTCTTTAAACATACGCTGCCTTTTAACTGGGGAGTTCAAGCCCCTCACATTCAAAGTTAATACCCGCAATTTAGCCATTTGCAAGACTATCTGAGTAGGCCGGGACTAGCATACACACGATGGACTGGAATCCCCTCTTTTCCAAGCTCCCCCTTCCACCCTCCTCCCCCCCACCCCCACCCCCCACCCCCCTCTTTCCCACTTGCCTCCCCTCCATCGCCTGCCCGGAGTAAAAAGGCATGACGGACCAGACTGCTCCTCCCTGCTCCTCACACAATGACAAAACCTGTTAAAAGTAACAATATTTTCCAATATCTTTTCAAACAGCGCATCCCCGCTCCCACCAAGGCACTCCCTCGTGAAAACAAGACCAGCAAAGCAGACAGTCTCCCCGCCTTCAGCTCTTTTTCTCCGCTGGTAGTCCGGTTTTCCTCTGCTTCCTGAGGCATTTCTCTCCCCCGGACACTCTTCGCCATTTCTCCAAGGCTGGTGATGGCTGTGTAGGCCGGCCCTGAGCCTGACCAATATTGTCCGGCCATCCCGCGCGTTGCATAAATTGCTGGGCCTCCTGGACAGTCCGGATATAGGAAGCAGCCCCCTCTCGGCTAAATTGTAATCCAAAGGGATATGTCCAACGATATTTAATTTGTTCCTCTCTCAGCCGTTTAGTCAGTCCAGCCAGCTCCCTCCTTTTCCGCATTGTGATAGCTGAGAGGTCAGCGTATATCTCAATTTTCTGATTCTCCCAGCATAGCCCCTCAATTTTTCTGGCTGCTGCCATAATCTCATTTTTGGTCGTATATTCATGGAAACAAACAATAATGTCCCGGGGGCGCCCCTCTCTCTGCGGTCCCAGGGCCCGGTGGGCTCTATCAATTTTCCAACACAGCTTCTCACTCTCCGTGCCCGCCTGGCCCAGGATCCATTTGCCCACCTGCTCCACTATGTGTGCACAGTCCTCTTTTCCACTGCTTTCGAGCACTCCCCGGACTCGCAGATTGGACCGCCGCGCCCTGTTTTCCATGTCTTCAATCTTTCTCCACATCTCTTCCTGCTCCCCCTCAAACGCTCCCAACTTCTCATGCACTTCTTTAATCACGGTGTCCTGTTCCTCCACCTTAGTTTCCAGATCATCCAGCCTCTGGCCTACCTCCCGCACATCCATGCGCAGCTCCTCCATCCATGATTGCGTCTCAGTTTTAAAGTGCGCCAGGTCCTGCCGTAAGGAGGTAAACCACTCGTGGAGCTCACGTTTTAACCCTGCAATCTCGCCTGTGTTTGCAGTGTCGGCGGGCACATCCCCTTTCTCCTGCGTGGCATTCCCCGGGCTCGCACATGGCGCCGCCATTTTGGATTTCCCCGGTGGCCCGCTCGGCGTTGCTTTAAAAGCAAAAGTTTTGAGGTCCGAGGTGCTTTTCTTTACTCCCGCCATCCTCCGGAGCTCGTCCCCTCGCAGACCCGCTGAAATGCAAGCGTTCGCCGGGCCCGGGATGCGTTTAGAACAGGTTTATGCTTTGCCTCCGACGGAGCTCTGAAATCAGGCTGCCGTCTGTGTCGGTGACGTTATTTCCTCCAACTCTTCAGCTTTTACCTTTCTCCTCCCAGCTCCGTTCCAACCTGAGCTGTTTCCAACATTCTCTGGGCTCCTCTGATAACTGAGGCTTCCTCTCCTGGCTTTGCTACCTCCTCTGTAGCTATTTCCACAATTGCCGTTATCCTCACTTTCACTCTCCGAGTCCAGCTGTCTTGGCTTCTCACTCAAGCACTCCTGGTAATCATTCAAACTTCCATTCAGGCTTCCGTAGTGATTGTCAGACACACTTTCTCCACAGCTCTCTCTCCAGCTCTTGCAGCTCTCTCTGCTCTTGCCGCTCTTCCTGTAGCTCTGCCTAACTGTTTGTGAGCTGTGCTTATCTAGGTATCTCCGAGCAGCACCTCCCCCAGCTGACTTGTATCAGGTGATAACCACCTAGCTTCCCTGCTGGCTGGGTGTGTCTCTCTGGCTCGTGACCTCATTTGTTTTCGTTGCTCATAGCAACTTCATGACATGTGCTTTCTACCAACGTCAGTGCCAGCCTTATCTGCTACTTCTCCATCTATCTCCATAGGCTCCGCTGGGTCTGCTCTGCGACACAATACAATGTTATACTCAGTAAAGAAGTGGAGCAATGTGTCTTTGCACAGCGGGCAAGATACCATACGGAGAAGAACAAAGAAGGTAAACTGCTGGCTGCTAAACTAAAAGCGCGGGGTGCTAAAGCGCATATAGCGACTGTTAGAGATGAGAAGTCAGGTCTTTTGCAGAAGACTACTGAAATTATAGAGGCATTTTGTCAGTTTTACATAAAGCTTTATACATCAGAATTGGATCAGGACGAGGCGGCCATAAAAGAGTTTTTGAGTATAGTGAACCATCCTAAGCTAGAGCAAGGACAGATAGCCTCTCTATGTAATGATATTACTCATGAATAGATAAAAGAAGCTATTTCTAATCTGAAGAATGGCAAGGCCACGGGACCGGATGGAATCCCGGTGGAATTTTACCAGATCTTTGCGAATGATCTTATCCCATTTTGAAAGTTTACTATCAGTTATTGCAGAAGCAAAGAAATAATACGGGGTCTTTTGCTGATGCAACAATAGTGGTGTTGGAAAAGCCTGGCAGAGATCCAGAGTTGGTGAGCAACTACAGACCAATTTCGCTCTTAAATGCGGACTACAAGCTGTATTCGTCGATATTAGCTAACCGCCTCAATAAAGTGCTTCATTTAGTGATACATCCGGATCAATGTGGTTTTGTCTCAGGTAGATGTACGACAGACAATGCTCAACTTTTATGCAACCTCTTAGAAGTTGCTGATCAGGCGGATGTACCCTATGTGGGTCTGTCCCTGGATGCTGAGAAAGCGTTTGACAGATTGGAATGGCCTTTCCTACTTCAAGTATTGGATTGGTTCGGCTTCCCAAAAAATTATGTAGATATGGTGCAGGTTCTGTATGCCAACCCTACAGCTCGTATCTTGGCTAATGGGGAATTGTCTCAGCCTTTTCCCTTGTGTAGGGGTACGCGCCAGGGCTGCCTGATGTCCCCTCTGCTTTTCAACTTGGCAGTAGAGCCTTTGGCATTGTTTATATGGCAGTCGGAGGAGTGTAAAGGTATCAACGTAGCTGATATTCAAATCAAATTATCGGCATATGCAGATGATTTGCTGCTTTTCCTCCGTCCATCTTCAATTGCGCCTCTGCTGCAAATAATTGAGAGATACTCACAACACTCTGGCTACAAAGTTAATTGGACGAAGTCGGTGGCTTTTGCCATGACTAAACGAGCAAACTCCTCCATGGTTGAGCAATTTCTTTTTCAATGGGAAGCCGCACCAATAAAGTATCTGGGAGTATATTATGGTGCCCCTCTGGATGAAACAATTCGAGTTATTAAGCAGCTGAAAGAGGTGGCAAGATCCTTTACTTTAAAGTGGTCCCCATTGCACCTTACCTGGTGGGGTCGTTTGGAATTGTGGTACCGAAAGCATGCCTGAGCAGATGGAATGGCAAAATAGCGAGCAGTGCACCTTTAAAAGCCAGAGCAAGCCAGGTTTCCATGACAGCAGGAAGCTTTCAGAGAGAATGCAGCTCAGTCAAATTCATGACGTAAGAGCTGGAAGCAGCCCTAACGAGGTGCACCTGGGTAGTCAGAAGGGCGTGCCTGAACAAGGAAGCCGTTTTAAACCAGCTTCAGGGCTAGTCTTTCAGAACAGCACGCAGTACCAGAACAGCCGACAGGATTATCAGCAGAGAAGGAAATTGGACAGACAAGAAGGCAGGGAAAAGCCTTTACAAGTGTCTAAACCACTTCAACAAGGAAGGCAGCAACTAAGGAAGTCTTGGAACCCAGCTCCAGGCAAGAGGGATTCTGGTGGGTCCAATCCCAGTTACCTTAAAGCTAAATCTACGCCATCGTGGGAGCTACCTGAAGACAGGGACAAGCATTTTACCTGTGGAAGGGAAGAGAGCTCCAAGCACAGACCGGGCAGTGATAGCAGACAAGGTACGTTGGATTTTCTGCCTAATCAGAGTCTTGTTGAAGACATTGTAAAACAACTAAAAGCCAGTGCTAACAAGTGCCACGATAGCACGGCTGTAAAACCACCTAGCAGAAACACTTGGAATAAATGGTTTAATGTAGATGTAGAAACCATAAAGAGAAGCTTACGTACTAACCAAACTCCTGAGCTAGAGGACGTCACGGCTAGTAGAGGAGGGAATCTTCTAGAGCAGCTGCAAAAGGCTATTCCAGAATGCCAGCCTAGAAGTTCTCCTAGGCAGAGCTGTGAGAATGAAAGCGAGGACATGATCATTGACGCAGCAGATGTTCCTGAGTCCTCTGGTTCTTTTGAGATGGACTGTTCTATGTGTAATAGAGTGGACATGAACTTATGTTAAACAAGCTTTGGTAAGAAGAATTACAAAGTTGTTTGGAAGTTTTGTGCTGCTGTGAAGAAACAGTTTTTCCACTTTTATTTGATGCTTTTCATTTGCTCCTGTTTTTCTGTTTATTCTGGAAAAGAATTATATTGCTTTGCTTATTTGCCTGAGAACCTCTGTGAGGGGAAAAACCCAACAATAATAATAAATTTATCTGTTCCAAAAGACCCTTTTGCCACAACACATTTTTGTGAGAGTGAAACCAAAAACGACATATCCCAGCAACCCTTGCTGCTAGATAGTATAAAGGACACTCAGAAGCAAAACAGCGGTCACCCCTACTATAAAGCCTTAGGCCAGTAGCAGGGGAGTGTGACAGAATCCATAAAGGTGGTCTTGATGCCAAAATTGAACTATATCCTTGGGATGCTTCCTTGTCTACTCCCAGCACATGTATATGCGGAGGTGGAGCGCATTTTAAGTGCGTTTCTCTGGAAGGGGAAAACGCCTAGAATTGTACTGAAAAAGCTCAAGGCCAGCAAGAATGAGGGAGGAGTTCATTTTCCAGATTTTCAACAGTATCATCGTGCTGCGATTCTCTCTCAAGGCAGTTTTTGGTCAGAAGAAGAAGTTGTTGAGCAGCGTCCTATCTGGATGGAGGTAGAGGAGTGATTAACACATCCTTGTCCGGTCAAGCTGCTCATAGGTATGACATTTTCAGATTCGTCCAAGGTGGGCAGGATAATTATTTCTACTCAAAAGGCGTTTCAGAGTTTTTGTACTCTTATCGAAAAAGACAATCCTCCATCACTCCAAATGCCTATATGGAATAATCCTGCAATCAAAATTAATAAAACCTCCATTGCTTGGACAGCCTGGCAAAAATGTAGACTCTAGACGATAGGGCAGTTATTTGAAAAGGGTATGTGGAAATCCTTTGAAACACTTCAGCGGGATTATGGCATAGCATCTGAGTTGTATTTTCAATGGCTTCAACTCAAACATTGTATTGAATGCTTGAAAAGGAAACCTAGAGATTATGTAACAGACTGGGGACTGGAAAAAATAATGACGGATATAAGAATACAGAAGGGGCGAATCACAAGGATTTACGCCTTTTTCAGAACGCAACTTTCGGCGGAATCAGAAGGCGTATGGAAGGCTTGGGCAAAGGACACAGACTCCACGGCATTGGAACATTCATGGAATCTATTTTGGGGACCATTAGTTCGAACGTCAAGATCGGCTGCTTTAACGCAAGCAATGTTCTTTTTTGCACATCGAGTATTTATCACCCCAGTTAAGATGCCAAAATGGAACAAGAAGATATCCAGCCGCTGCTGGTCATGTCAGGGGGAGATGGGAACCATGAGGCATATGTTTTTGGAATGCCTTTACATTCAGGCTTTTTGGACTCCGGTCTGGGCTAGGATTCAGCAAGTCCTACACTTTTCCGCACCTTTGACTTGGCAAATTGTGGCAATGAGAGCTTGTCATAGAGCAGGAGCTAATAAAAGTGAGGATATAGGAAAAGAAGCTGTCTGTCCCAAAACAAATGAAGTGCAGAGAGTGCAATTGTCTAGCAAAACAGCTAGAGGGAGCAGGCGTGCACTTACAGAGGCTGAGTGGACACACCTAGCTAATCAGCAGCACCTGAGAAGTAGCCCGGGAAGCTTAAAGGCAGAAGACCTTTATAAGCAAGAGGCTGGAGACAGAAGGCAGAGCAGCACCGGAAGGCAGAGCAGTACCGGAGAGCAGAGCACTGCTGAGAAAAGGAGCAGTGGAACCAGGACTAGTGGCACGGCTGCAGGAACTGGAAGAGAACCAGAAGGTCCCAGGGAGAAAGACAGATGGAGGAGAGTCAGTCCTGTGGAAGTCGTGGTAGCCAGAAACTCCAGAGGTAAAGAGCTAAGAAGCAGGAAGCCAGGCTTGGAGAGAGGCCTACGCTTGCCAGAAAGCCCGGAGACCAGATTGAAAGGTACCAGAAGCTTTCAAGAGAAAGATTGTCAGAGAGACTGGGTCCTAAGGGAAATACCTGAGGAGGACACTTCCAGCTATGCCTACTACAGGAAACCAAGGTATGATGATTCTTTATTCATGAAGAAAGGCTCAGCTGCTAGAAGCCCTTATAAAACAAATGCCCAGTTTAAAGGAAGAGAAAGCAGGCCAGAGTTTCACCAGCCAAGATATAGAGCAGGGGGTAGGGAACCCTGGTCCTGGAGAGCCGCAGACCATTCAGGTTTTCGGGATATCCCTAATGAATATGCATGAGATATATATGCATTAGAGATATCCTGCCAACCTGACAGGTTTGTGGCCCTCCAGGGCTGGATTTGGAGACCCCTGCCTTACACCTCTGTCATTTAAGATTGTGAGTGGGCAAGGTGCAGATGTCCTAGACATCGAAAGGGTATATAGAATGTGTCACATTCCTCCTCGATTCTCACCACCACCAAAAAGTTGTCTAATAGACAATATTTTGGTGGTGGTGAGAAGTGAGGAGGAATGTGACACATTCTATCTAACCTTTTTGATGTCTTGGACATCTGCACCTTGCCCACTCACAATCTTAAATGACAGAGGTGTAAGGCAGGGGTCTCCAAATCCAGCCCTGGAGGGCCACAAACCTGTCAGGTTGGCAGGATATCTCTAATGCATATATATCTCATGCATATTCATTAGGGATATCCCGAAAACCTGACTGGTCTGCGGCTCTCCAGGACCAGGGTTCCCTACCCCTGATATAGAGGCTATAAAACAGGCCATGCTCATTTAAGAACCTTAGAACAATTGTATGGAAAACAAGGGAACAGAAATAGGGACTGGCTAGTGATAACCGCCAGAGAAGGCCCCAGCTCAGAAGAAGATAATAGTGATTTAGAACCGATGCAAGTGGAGCATATAGACCCTATTCCCTCATCTCAGGAGGAATTGATGGATTGTTCCATGTGTGTTGTGGGTAGTTTGGAGTCACTGCCGGAACTGTGAGCCTTACAGATATTACCTTAAGAAGTTTTCATATTTGTGCTGATTGAAAGAAGAATGTTCAGACATGTAATTTACTCCAATGTTGAAAGAATCCTTGGTTAAAATCCTTTCCACAACTGTGAAGATTATAACAGTATACTTTGTACCTTGAGTTTGGTTTATGCCTGAAAAGAAGGACTTTCTTTAATTTTTGTAGCCCAACGAATCTTTTTGTGAAAAGGGAAATAAAAGCCTTATTCTCCCTCCATTTGGCTTACATGACTTATTTGCACCAGGAGCAGGACTACATAGACCAGGCTGCACCTGGCCTTAAAGAACCCTCCTCCCCTAAAATTAACTATATGCCCAACCTCCCCATTCAGCCACCGGCCACCAGGGGGAGGTTGGCGACAAGCTCTAGCGGAAATCCCTTGGATGGCAAGAAAGCATTATTTCCTCTTAAATTTTATGATAACGATAGCCATAAACATCATTTTGTGCAATTGGAAGGATTTCACAAAATTAAATTGGCAGCAATGGTGGAATAGTGTATGTCTTTATAGTAAATACGAAAAGGCCCAGGATAAAATTTCTCAGGTTAGAAGAATTGGTGTGGAGCAGGATAAATGGTCTGCCCTGGATATATATGCAAATGCACATTCAACTGCGTATGTAATTAATTCCGGCTGAGAGACGTCCTTCCCCCCCTTCCTTCTCCTTTATTTTTTTTCTCTCACTTCCTCCTTTTTTCTCTCGCATTTCTGCTATGTACTCCTTGACTTTGTGGGAGAAGGAGAAGGGTGTTGCATCGAGAGAAGTGGTTGGAAAGTATGGTAGTAATTGCAGTTAATTTTTCTAGTTTTATATTTTTCTTTTTCTTTTTGGTTTATTGAGATCTATGTATGTAACAAAGTATGGATGGTTAATGGTTGTAATCTGTAAAAATCTTCAACTAAAAAAAGGAAAGCCTACAACTTATATTTTGGCTGCAGAATAGGAAATCAGGATAAAAGCTGGGCGCTACACATATGCTGCAATACATGTGCAACAAATCTCAGGCAATGGATGAATGGGAAAAGGCAATTAATGCCTTTTGCAGTTCCAATGATCTGGAGAGAGCCCACAGATCACGTCAGCAATTGTTATTTCTGCATAGTTACTCCAATTCAGAAAGGCATATCCAGAAAGAGTAAGTGGACCGTGCAATATCCAAACATTCCATCTGCAATACGCCCAGTGCCTCATGGAGAAGAGTTGCTGATTCCCAAAATGTCAGAATCAAGAATCAAGTGAGGAAGAGGAAAAGGTTTGTAGTCATGAACCGTCAATCTCACGTGACCCAGAGTTTCTTCTGGCCACTGCTAATGAGCCACACCTCATAACGCAAGGTGAATTGAACGACCTTGTCAGGGATTTGGATCTCCCGAAGAATAAAGCTGAGCTTTTGGGTTCCAGACTACAGCAGTGGAATCTTATGGCTGGTGACGTTCGAATTTCTTTTTTCCGGGACCGTCAGAAAGACTTGGTGTCATTCTTTTTCAAAGATGGTGATCTTGCTGCATGCAACAGCGTAAAAGGTTTAATGGCAGCTCTCAATATCAATTACAATGCAGATGATTGGAAGCTCTTCATTGATTCATCCATAACAAGTCTTAAAGCTGTATTGCTGCATAATGGCAACTTGCTACCATCAATTCCTATTGGCAATGCAGCTTTTATGAAAGAGACTTACGACAATATGAAACAACTTTTGAAATGTATAAACTATGATCAACATCTATGGTCAATCTGTGGTGACTTCAAAGTGGTCGCCCTCTTGCTTGATCTTCAGGGTGGATACACCAAGTACTGCTGCTTCCTGTGTGAATTGGATAGTCGTGTTAGAGATTGTCATTTTGTCAAAAGGAACTGGCCACTCCGTCAGTCACTGGATCCTGGAAGCAAAAATGTTCTGCTTCCAGCACTTGTAGACGGCAACAAGATTTTGATGCCTTCCTTGCACATCAAGTTGGGACTAATGTAAAACTTTGTCAAGGCAATGGATAAAACGAAACCTGCCTTCAGGTATCTTAGTGGTAAATTTCCTAGACTGAGTGATACCAAAGTTAAAGAAGGAGTTTTTGTTGGCCCTCAGATTCATGCACTTCAAGATGACAAATTTCTTTGTTTATTGCGTGGAAAGGAAAAGGCTGCATGGATAGCATTTGAACCAGTGACACAAAACTTTCTTGGAAACAACAAAGCAAATAATTACCAAGAGATTGTTCAAGGTCTTCTCAAGGCATAGAAAAACCTTGCTTGCAACATGTCCTTAAAGATTCATTTTCTATTCTCTCATCTAGATTTTTATCCACAAAATTGCAGAGCAGTAAGTGATGAACATGGAGAACGATTTCACCAAGACATTGCAGCCATGGAAAAGAGGTATCAGGGTAAATGGATATTTACAAGGGATATTCCATTGCTTCAATACAAGAAACAGATCAGGAAGAGTCGTGAAGCCACTGAATGAGAACAAAAATTGCTAGAATGTACTTACAAATGTTCTTAATGAAAGTTAAATTGCAGACATAATTACTCCTGTTTCTTCTAAGTACGTTTATGAACTTTATTTTATAAAAACATGCTTGCTATTGTGCAAAGTTTCATTTGTAATAAGATTTTGATTTACATCTAAGGATTTAGGCTCAATTTTCACCATACATAGTGGTAAAATGTACATTCTTCAACATATCATAGAAACAGGAGCTAATTGATCAATTTCACTATCATATTTGAATTCAGCGTATCAAATTAATTAAGAAATAGCACATTTAATTTCTGAAGCAAACAATTTTTGAAAATTTGTAGAACAGTGTATCCTTACCAAATCAGAGAAGGCATTCGCTAAATATGCCACTGCCAACTAACTTAGCCCCCTCCAAGGAAGACCCTTCCTCCCCTTCTGGACCGTCTCCCCTTGGGGCCAACAGATAGAGGCCCTTGACACGTACGCGCCACAAATGGAGGCCTGTAGGGAAGCACACTTGAGTCAAAGGCCTGCTTGAGAAGCGACTAATTTGCGATCCTGAAGATCTTTAAGGGCTGTACCCCCTTCCACCGGAATCATCGTCTTCTTCGTCACTGCCGATACCAACGCATCCACCTTGGGCATCCATAGCAGCTCCTTCTCCTCCTGCGGAACTGGGTATAGGCATCCAATGGCGCGACTACCCCTCAGAGTAGCTTCCGGACATTCCCATTCCAATTCTACCATCTGTTTGATCACCCTATGAACCGGGAGACACCTCTGCTCCGCTTTAAACCCTTGGAGCAAGGTATCTTCTAGCGGTTCCTCCTGTACCGCCGGTAGGACAATATTTAGAGCCGCCAGAGAATGGGCAATAAGGGCCCCTAGCTCTTCCTTGTGAAACACCCTGAACACATTTGGGTCTTCGCCCAGCACAATCTCACCTTCCTCTACATCACCTGCCTAGGGATCCAATCCCACCTCTGAGAGGATTTCCCCCTCCTCTGCTACCTGAGAAGCTGAGGCCTGCGGTCCGAAGCCATCGGAGCCTGCCTCTATAACAATACTTTTCTGAGAGGTCCCCTCTCCAGGGTCCGCCAAACTGACATCCCCCTTTTGAAAACCTAACAGGCTGGGAGAAGAAGGCTTGCTTTGTGCCTGTTCCTTCTTTAAACAACACGTTTTATGCAGTGACAGGATAAAATCCGCCGAAAACAAAGGCTCTACCACATCCTGCAACACAGGTAACTGCGCCTGGGCCGGAATTCCCCCCAGAGAAGGCTTCTTAGACTTGGGTTTCTTTTTTACTGCCTTGTCCTGTAGAGCAGGAGAAACAGCTGCCTCTGGTAAAATGGCCACCACTCCCGCCTTCTCCGCTGTGCCCCGAGGCCTGCCTGAGAAATCCCCTGACGCTGATTTCACCTCCATTCCGCCCCCGAAGAGCCTCTCCAATGTGCTGCCTCTCCTGATACAAGTGTGGCAGAGCCCCAGCCCCGACAAACTGCGGCGGCTCGCACACTGCGTGCACGCTGCCGACCCCGGCAGCATGCACCTGAAGTTAAGACCGCCCTCCGAAGCTCCCCGACGGCTTAGAAACCCCGGCGCCGAGCTATGCCTATTACCTCGCCGAAGCCACATGCGCTCCTACAACTCCCCTTCTCCTACCTGAGCTTACTGTGTGACAAGCCGCCGGATCCCCCTTCCTCCGAAGGGCTGGACTCTGGGGCTCCCTCCCTCAAAAAAGAAGCGATGGATCTGCTTCAAACGAGGCAGGCTCTGCCTCTACTGCCCTTTTATATTAAAACTACCGGCAGCTGAAGCCCGTCTTTTTTTTTTATTCCCAAGTTAAACTCCCCTGGACTCACTGCCCTGCTAGGGCAAACCAGAAACCTCCTTCCCTTTTGCACTTTAACTGATTGCTCTTTTTTTCTTCATCTCAATAGGGAGCCTGTCAGCAACACGTCCTGTTCAGCTGCTGAGGACTAAAAGACTGAGTCTCTGGCACCAGGGGGAGCTGGTTAGGCTGTCAGCAAGACTTTGAGAATTCAGTCCTCAGCTGCTGGAGGAGGTTGACTACCCTATGGTTCCTGGACTGGCCCAGAAAGATGAAGAGGAATGGGAGTTTTATGCAATTATAAATGTGCTCTTTTGATGGATATTGTTGTTTACTGCTACATATACTTTGTTTATGTATTTTATTAATATGTTTATATCTTTATTATACTCTACTTTGGGTATGTTTGAAAAAGGCAGATAAACTGAAAAAAATGAAAAAGGAAATGAAAGTAGGAAGAGAAGGTGAGAAAGAATAACACAGGTACACTACCAAAAAACTGCCTCCAGTTTTGCAACTGATTCCTATAGATTTTGGGGTGCTGAATCCAGGAAAAATAGCCAAAATGTTCCATCACGTCACGTTTTCTTGCAAAATTAGATTTCTTACCCATATAAGGAATGTTCACATAATTTCTTTTTAGCCGACTGCAGTTTATTTTCTTGGCCCAAAATAGAGGTTGTAATGGTTAACTAACTAGAAACACTCCCTCATGATATTTTAGAGTGTTTTGTATTCATTTTATACATTAACAGGACAATTGGGAGGCGGGGGGCTAAATCCAGTACTCGCGCTGGCGCATGTTCTTTCCTGTTCGCCTCGCCTCGTTCGCTCGCTCGCTCAAACACGGTGGTTGCGACATGAACGTTCCTGTCAAATTTCAGTTTCTTGCAAGTTTATTATTACCTTTTGTTTGCTCAGTCGTAATCCAGCTTTATTCCGAAGTGGTTCACTACAGTTGTAGTTTGCAGTGCTGTGTATTTGTGATGGCTCACAGAGCCAGAGGTTGCGTCAACTCTCCGGACAGTTTTTGTTTTATTTGTGGGGAATATACCGTGAAAAAGCGGCAGAGGAACATTTCTGCATTTATTAAAAAAGTATATTTTGCCTATTTCGGTTTGAAGTTAGGCGATCAAGACAAACCGTGGGCTCCTCACAAAGTGTGCAAGATATGTGAGGAAGATCTACGCTTATGGATGAAAGGTAAAAAACAAGCATTTCGTTTCGGAATACCTATGATGTGGCGTGAACAAAGAGACCACAGCAGTGACTGCTATTTTTGCTCTTGCATTGTGAAGGGATACAACTTAAAAAATAAGAACGTAATAAGTTACCCCAACCTTCCCTCAGCAATTAGGCCTATGCCTCATAGCAACGAAGTACCTGTGCCTGAACCACCAAAATCTTTGGATCATATTTGTGTGGACGGTTCTGATCATGATGAGACTCATCAGATGGCTTTTCCCGATGAGTCCAGTACTTCCGAGTTTGAAACTGAACCAGATCCGAAACCTGAACTTTTCTCTCAAGCTGAACTGAATGATTTAGTCCGGGATTTAGGACTCCCAAAAGATGCTGCCCAACTGCTAGGTTCTCGGCTTAAACAGAAAAATCTATTGTCACCAGGAACAACTTTTTATTGGTACCGCAACCGCGAGACACAATTTTTGAAGTATTTCAGCAAAGAGGAAGATTTGGTATTTTGCAACGATATATACGGAGTGATGGAAAAGTTTAAACTCAAGTATGATCCTGCTGAATGGCGGCTGTTCATTGATTCGTCAAAAGACAGCATAAAAGGTGTTCTTCTTCATAATGGCAACACATTCGCTTCAGTTCCTATTGCTCACTCTGTTATTCTCCAAGAAAAATACGAGAATTTGGCCCTGATTCTTCAGAAGATTCGTTATGATGAGCATAAGTGGATGATTTGTGGAGACTTTAAAATTCTATCCATGCTATTAGGGCAGCAATCCGGTTTCACCAAATATCCCTGCTTCCTTTGCTTGTGGGATAGCCGGGCCCGCGACCTACACTGGGGGAAAAAAGACTGGCCAATTCGGGAGTATTTGAGACCCGGTGAGAAAAATGTTCTTCATGAGAGCTTGGTACCTCGTGATAAAATTCTATTACCACCTCTCCACATTAAGTTGAGTCTCATTAAGCAATTCATCAAGTCCCTTCCAAAAGATGGTGAGTGCTTTCGGTACCTTTGCTCAAAGTTCCCCCGACTTTCTGAAGCAAAGCTAAAGGAAGGAGTGTTTGTTGGCCCTGATATAAGGAAACTCATTTCAGATGGAGCATTCGCTGAAACGATGTCTGAGAAGGAAAAAGAAGCCTGGGATTCCTTCAAGGATGTTGTTCTCAAATTCTTGGGGAACAGGCGGGATGAGAACTATAAGGATATTGTTGCCAGGATGCTCAATGCCTTCAAAGAACAAGGCTGTAACATGAGCCTGAAAGTCCATTTCTTGCACTCCCATGTGAACTACTTTCCCGAAAACTTGGGGGCGTACAGTGAAGAACAAGGTGAAAGGTTTCACCAGGACATCAAGGACGCAGAGAGAAGGTACCAAGGAAGATGGAACACCACTATGATGGCTGATTTCTGCTGGTTGCTGCTGCGGGAAACCCCAGATGAAAAATACGCCAAGCAGCGCACCAAGAGAAGCATTCGGGGGAAGAAGAAACGGGCCCACCAGGAGATTGATTGACCCAAGAATGACTTTAAAATCTAAACTGTGTTGACAAATATCGTGTTTTTACTAAACTTTGAAATAAAAATTTGCTAGTTATTACCACAGTGTCGGATCTCATTTATTAGAATTTTATTTTCACACCATCGGGTGTTTGTCTTCATGTATTGCAATGGTGCGGTTTGCGTTTTCTATTCTTACATACATACCTGTACAACATTTTTTGCACATTTCTTTGCTTTACTTTGTGTCTAACCTCGCTCTTATATGCTCAATGTTTGTGCACATGTATGTGGCTGTTTTAAGTGCAGACAATTTTGCTACCATCACAGTGTGTTTTGTTGACATTACTCTATTCTTATGTGCTGCCTTGTTACAATTTTCTTTATTCTTATTTGAATAACTACTAAACAATTAGTATAAAGAATTCATCCAAGAAACTTTTCTCTCGATCGCACTCAATCTGAAACGTTCACCTCAAACTGCTAACCCAATGTAGCAAAAAATCTGTACGTGATGGAGCAAATTGGTTACCAGATTTGGATTCAGCGCACCAAAAAACGTAAAAATCAATCGAAACAGAGGCAGTTTAAAAAAAAATTTTTTTAGTGTACCTGTGTAATTGTGTGGGGGGGAGGCAAGACTGGTAGACCCCCCTATGGATTTGGAGTGAGGTCTACAGTATTGTCATAGTATGCACAAACCCATTTGGAGATAGTGCTCCCAAGAGAAAACTGTAATCAGCCCGTGAAAGTACAAATAATGTTTGGACACACAGACTATTCTTAGGCAATCTTTAAAGTTATGTCCTCCACATCAGATAACAATCTCTAAGGGGTAATGATTTATATCTTTACTACAATTTGAAAGAGTCTTCTCTTCAGCCTTGATTCTTGCAAGTCTTTTTGAAAAGTCTGTTTCCTATTTTTCTTTTAATTAAAATGCAAATAATATAGTTGCAGACAACAGTTTCCATTCCATTTTAATCATTTTATATATGGCTATATGTAAACAATTAAGTAGTTCATAATATAAGCAATTTATAGTACAATCTCAAATAATAAAATCTTTAAAATAAAGCAAAGAAATCAACCACAATAAAATCTTTAATACCATGAAACTAAAAAATACAACCAACTACTCAAATTTGACTGTAGAGCCAAGTCTTTATTAACAATTCATACTTAAATGATCATATCAGTGGATGCAAGGCATCAACACTTTAGTAAACACAAAGGGGGAGATATTCAAAGGGATTAATGAGGTTAGCAGACCTACTAACCAAGTTAATCCCTCTATCTGGGATATTTAGCTGCACTAACACGGCTACTGCTGCTGAATTTCTCTGGGTGCTGCCGCTGCATGCCCTGATTCTAACTGATATTAATACGGCAATACTGAGCTGTTGCCTGGTTATATCAAGGTGGAAAAAGTAAAATACAGCAAAGGCTGTCCTAACTTGAGCCATGGAAATTAACTGGGCAGCGGCTGAATATTACCGCTGCCCAGTTAGATTCCTCCCAATCCAGGCAACCTGGATAGTCAATGCAGGGGCTGGATATGACCCCCAACGATGAATATCTGGGATTACGTTTCAGCGGCAGCAGCTAGCTGCATTAGAACGGCTAACTACCACCACTGAATATTCCCCCCTCCCCCCCCCCCCGAAAAAAAATGATACGAATGTTCAGATCCATCCACTGAATCCATGTGATTTATTAAATGACAAATACAGACCTGTGCCACTTTGACTGAATTCTGCGTAGAGCCACCAGCATGATATTCTACTTTAAACTTCTTCACTAGCTCTTCAAACCTGCAAAATGCAAAACAGAAGAGCAGGAGGAAAGGGTCAGATTTACCATTTTTTAAAAGTAAAAAGGAGCCAAGTTACAGATTAAAGTGATACCATATGGGGTTATTTGTAAACAAAGAGAAGCTTCTGTATACTTCAGCTGCTTTATAAGGTGCTAGCTGTGAAAATACAGGGGAGGGGGGAGATATTCAAAACTTGCTAATCAGCTAAAACGTGGAAATCCCGGTATTCAGCAGCACTATCTGGACAGTTGCTGAATATCTCCACAGACCGCAGTAAAGATATCCTGTTAAAACCAGTGCAGCATGTGGGAGCAGCAGCTATCTGGTTAACGGCGATATTTAACCACTAACCGGATAGCTAAACCGCATAAAGTTCAGACAGGTCAATGGGTGTCCTAACTTTATTCATTTTTTTTCCTATCCAATCAGCATCTGAATATCACCAAAATCAGATAACAAGAGCTCTGTCTGGCGAAAACAGGATATTCAGCGTCAGGGCCATACCAAGCCATAAATGCGCCCTGTGCGACTTGCACATCTGGCATGTCCCCCCTGGTTTGTCTTTTGCCCCATGTCCAGCATCTTCCCATCTTACCTCCATATCTCCCAACCTGGTCTACGCCCCCACTTCCCCCTGCTATTCGGGTTCTCATTGCAGCACCTCCAATTGAAAATAAAAAACACGTGGGTCTCTCCTACTCCGCACTTGCATGCGGGCCTGATCCCCCTCCTCTGATGTATGTTCGCATCAGAGGACAAAGGATCAGACCAGCCATCTAAACACGGAGTTGCAAAGATCCATTTTTAGGGAACCTTTAAAGTAGTAGCGGGGCAAGGGCAGGCAGCGCGGGGGGGGGGGGGGGGAGGGAGCAGAGGCTGGCATTCCCAAATGCGCCCCTATTGTTTTTCGCCCTGTGCTGCTGCACCACTCGCAGAGGGCTTAGGTATGGCGCTACATCCTCCGGTGTCAACTACCAGGTAGATTAGGAAGTATTACAAAAACCTCTCATTTAGAACCCATAGCAAACCTGCCATATCATAACACTACCAGGACTCACACCAAACTCTACATATAAAAAGGCAGCACTGAAAATATAAAACCAATACACCTTATAGAAAACCAATACATCTCCTACTGGGAAAAGAGAACAAGTAGGACTCTTATACAGAGAATGCACAAACAGAATACCGCAGCTCAGTCATATACTGTATGCAGAACACAGACAGACCATCATCAAATACAGAACAAGGGATCACAATTTAGAAATATGAAGACAATGATTGAATTGGGAACCCCAAAAGCCAAACTTGGAATGCACCACAACAGTGGAGAAATAAAACTATAAATTAATTTCCTTTGGTACTGAACAAACAGAAAGACATCAGTGATGTACATTTCCCAGAGCTGACATATTCCAGTTAATAAATTCAAAATAAAATAAAATTTCTCTCTATCTATTGTTTTTTTGGGCATTTTATTTTTCAGTCACAATTGCCCCAGGCTCTCTCTTTTGTTTTCTTCATATCTTCTGCTAAATCTCCATTGTCTGCTGTCCATTTGTCCTTTCTTCTCGTCTCTTATTTTTTTCCACTCTCTCTCTACATCAGTCTTGTTTCTTCCCTCCTACACAAATATCTGTCCTCCCCCCATCCTCACTCCCCCAGTCATTTTCTGCACCCTGACTGCAGCAACTGCCCCCTTTCAGCTCCCCAGCATCAGCTCCCTTTCAGTCCCAGCACAAATTCGCTTCTTGCCCCAGCCCCTCCCAGCATTAGCTCCCCTTCAGTCCCTGCCCCCCCTGTATCAGCTCCCCTTCAGCCCCAGCATTAACTCCCTTCCACTCCTTCCCCTCAACAGCAGTCCTTCTGTGCCTTCCCCCCCCCCCCTCGTGCCTTCCCCCCAGTCACTCATCCCTTATCCTCCCTCATCATCCCAGTAGACTGGACCTCTTGACAGCAATTACTGCACAGCCGCAGGACCGTTCTCCTTCGGTCCTACGGCGGTGCAGCCGCCGGCACGATCACATCGCTGTACTTTTAAAAGTGAAATGGGAGAACTTCCTTCTCTTGCAGTGTGGTGATGAAATCAAGCCAGTGGCAGCAGTTTAGCACAGCCGCGGGACTGGAGAACAGTCCTGTGGCTGTGTACAACAGCACACGCGAGCCAGTGAGGTGGGCAA
The DNA here is from genome assembly GCA_033557465.1 of Ichthyophis bannanicus. Taxonomy (NCBI): domain Eukaryota; kingdom Metazoa; phylum Chordata; class Amphibia; order Gymnophiona; family Ichthyophiidae; genus Ichthyophis; species Ichthyophis bannanicus. The sequence continues at coordinate 689,540,977 of CM066034.1, forward strand.
GAGGTGCCCCGAGCCAGTGCCTCACTGGCTCATCATTTAAGTTGGCCAAATGTGGTGCAGGGCCTACTCCGGAGCAAGGCCATATGCTGGCAATATCCTCCTTTTTGGGCATGAAAGTAACAGACTGTCCCCGCCTCCGCAACAAGCTTTTCATACTGCCACCCTCCTGCCATGCTTACCTTGCATGAAACCTGAGTTCAGGAGGTAAGCATTCACTTCTGGTGGGGGGTTTCGCCCCTACATTTTTGTGCCATGTGTCGGCCACACCGCTCACAGCAAGCTAGATACGGTCCTATTCAGTGCTAGACAAACACTGGCACTGAATATCCAGTTTAAATTAAAGCAGCAGTGGCCAGGTGCTTTAAAAGTGCTGACCACTACTGCTGAATATCGGCCCCACAGATTTTTTAAGCACATATTAAGGTAGAGATATTGAAGGTCAAACTCATGCCTATAATATATCATGTGATAGTTTTCCAGTCTTTCCAGCCCAAAGCAATGCTGAAAAGAAAGAATACCTACTGGGTCGAGAAGGTCCTCTGTCTGGAGCAAAGTAACTTTCCAAAAATTTATCAGGAATAAATCTAAGCTCCTGCTGCTCCTTGAAATCTTGGGCAAATCACTTAACTCTCCACTGCCTCTTAGATTTTAAGTCCTCCGAGGACAGGAAATTATCCACAGTACCTGAATGTAACTCACCTTTAACTTCTAAGAAAAATATTATCTTTTAATGCAGGAAAAGCAGTGGGGAAACTATTGAGCTAAAGGGTAGCATAGTGCTTATGTAAAATGCATGCAAACTGCACCCAGTGTGAAAACTGAGCTATAATTTAGCTTGGTATTTTACTCTTCTCCTAGAGCTGAATCTTTATGCCAGACCAGGCCTGGAGAAAAGATGCTGTACTGGAGTAAATGGTCATCTGAGTTAAGGGCGGCCTTTCACCACAGTTGACCCAAGATCCTGGTTGTCCCAGATGAAACTGCAATTCCCCCTCCTCCCCCAAAATACTTGCCCTGCCCTACAACATCCTCCACATAATGCCCCACCGTCTGTGATACCTCCCCCCAGCAGGACCAATCATTCAACTTTGAGACACCATGACACTCTCAACACCTGACATCCCATGACATCACTCTGCAACTTTCCAGCCAACATCTTCACCCTCCCTGGATTTTTGTAACCAGCCCTACCCCCAGACTATCAGACCCAGGAAATCCCTGGCCGGGCACCAGAAGTAAGGGGAGCCCTGACCCAGAGAGATTAAAATACTGGGAGAAACTTCCCCACGGACCAATTCTACTTAACTCACTCAGGGAGGCACCCAGCAACATCCATCCCCACAATGGTCCTCTTGGAAAATGACAACTCCATTTTCCAACTAACATTTATTTTTGATCTAGTTGCATGGCATCCACTGTTCTGCTGGGATGCACCACTTCTAGCAGAATGACCCTTGTGATGCAGCCCAATGCATCACCAAGTTCAGATGCCACCATTTTCTAAGATGGCAGCTACTGGGGGATTGATGTTGCTGGATGCTTCCCTGCACCAGTTAAGTATAATTCATCTGGTCAGGGTGTCTCCAGGAATTGGAGACTCTGTCCAGGGTCTCCTTGTACTGAGTACCCAGGTCACAGGTACCCTGAACAAGATTGCCTCAAGGGAAAGGGAGTCAGGAAGGTCTGGGTTTGGAAGTGGGGCCCTCTTGAGCCATCAAGGTATATTTGCAGGGTGAGTAAGGGGGGTCGTGGGCCACTGGAGCATTTTTGAGAGATAGGGTAGGGGTCAGCAAATCCATAAGGCCAGGTTTTTAAAAAAATGTTTTGGCAGGTCTTGTCACACACTGACACCAAGTGAGACTTTTTTTTAATATTAATTTTATTAACACAGAGAGGAACAAATACAAACGGTTCTCATATAATCCACAAGTCTACAATATAATTGAGGTCATTCAACCCTTTTCTGCCCTCCGGCACCCCACTCATTTATTGTACATACTACTCTCTCCATCGGAGTTCTGCATACCAAATCCATTAACCTAGTGTGCCCTGGTGTCTGCTGACCCCTCTAGTCATCCCCTCCTTAATTTCTCAAAACATCAACATTTAACAATCTTTTTTTAAAACAATGTTCATCAAACTTTAACAATATTGTTGAACTATACAATCAACTCATCTTGAACTGTGCTCTTTAGAATTAAACTGCTCTTTTCCGGAAGATCACTCAATCTGTTTTGCCTCCATTTACCCCTATAGTTTCCCACGATGCCCTGCCCGCTAAGGGATCCCAAATTTTCCCCCATTTCCATTCTTGACCCCTCAATTTATAAATGTCTTTGTCAAACCTGAGCACCACTCCTACCTTTATCCAGTCTGACAGTCATATCTATATTGTCTTTCCACTTCTCTGCAAGGGCCACTCTGGCCGCGAGCAAGAGTTTTGCCCTCAATATTTTCTCATACAGAGTTCCAGATCCGTTTTTCCCTTTACCCTCTGGGTCACATGCCACTGGGTGTGCAGTTATATGTCCCATCTCCCTGACTATTTCCCCCAGTACGCTTTGGCTTGGGGGTAGTCCCACCACATATGGTAGAATGTGCCCACCTATTCACAACCCCTCCAACATGTCACCTCCCCTTCTCTCCTCCCTTTAGCTATTTGTACTAGAGTTATGTACACCCTATGAATAATTTGCAATTGTGTCTGCCTCCATGAGGTCACCAGAGTTCATTTGTATATGCCCTCATGAAATCTGTCCCAATCCTCCTCCTCCAAGGTTTTCTGCAACCATTGATGCCAGTCAACCACATATGGGGCCGGCTCTTCTTTCTGACTGACTTTTATTGCCTGATACAGTTTGGAGACTAATGCCGTCATTCTCCTTCCTCCATAGAGGGTGTCTTCTACTTTTGTCGTTTGCCTGTCCCAGTGGGGTTTATGTGCCTGTCTCATTATAAAGTTTCTAAGTTGAAAATACTGGTAGAAGGGGATCCTCTGTTCTATTCTGTTTTCTAACTCTTTTTGGCTAATGCACCCACCCGTCCCCTTTAGGTCCACGAATCAACCCATTCCTTTTTGTTCTAGCGCTATCCTCAGGGTCCCAAATTCTGGGCCAGAGAAGGGTCTAATCCCCCACCTTTGACCATTTTGACAGTGTTACCGGAATCACTTATTTCCTGATCAGCCCTCTTATTTGTTTAATCAGAGAGCCTAGAAAGGGGTGCACTAGTGCCTCCCTTTGCTCCCATCCTATCTCCCCCTGTGCCACCAACTCAAAGATAGAGCAGGGAGCATTTTGATTTTCTCTGCTTCCACCCAAAGTACTTTGCTTGGCCGTTGATATAGGGTGCAGGCTGTTTTCAGCGCTGTTGCAGTATAGAACTGGGATAACTCTGGGAAACGCACTCCCCCCTTTTCTTTTATGGCCACTAGTTTTTGCTTACGTATCTTAGCCTGTCTTCCTCCTCACACAAACCTTACTAGATTTCTTTCCCACAGACATAACCTCTTGACTGGGATTGCTATAGGGAGTTGGCCAAATAAAAATAAGAATTTTGGTATAATGTTCATCTTAAGTGTTGTAATTCTCCCCATCCAACTCAGATGCAGTGCACCCCAGTTGTGCAGGTCCTTCCCCACCCTCCTCATCAATGGTATATAATTGAGATAATACAGCTCTTCAGGGTTGTCTGAGATGTAAACTCCCAAGTACTTAATCTTATGTTGTGCCCATCAGAAGGGGAAGTTCAGTAGGAGCACCTCGGACAGACCTCCCAGTTTGAGTGGCTCTGTCTTCCCCAGGTTAACCTTAAATCCTGATACCCTGGAAAAGGCCTCCCAACTCTGCCAACAGAGGAGGTATTGATCTCTGAGGCCGGGACAGGAAAAGCATGGTGTCATCCGCATAAAGCAAGATCTTATGTTCTGACTTTCCCAACTTCACTGGGTATATTTCTCTATTCTGACGCATCCTTGCCGCAAAGGTCTCAATAACTATTGCAAATAACACGGGCAAGAGTGGACATCCCTGCCTTGTCCCTCTTACCAACGTAAACTCCTCCGAACTATCCCCGTTTACCAATATTTTTGTGGTTGGGGCCTAGTACCCCTTTAATAAACCCATCCCCCAAATTAAACTTTGCCACCATGGCAAACAAAAACCCCACGCCACTCTGTCAAATGTTTTTTTGGCGTCTAATGCGACACAAAGTGGGCTCCTCAGACCGTCTTACCGCATAGCGTAGTTACTCACCTGTAACAGGTGTTCTCCAGGAGCAGCAGGAATCAGTCCTCACTTATGGGTGACGTCGGCGCCGACGGAGCCCTCGCGGAGCAATTTTCCCCAGCTTTCAAAGAAAGCCTTTGGGAATTGCAGCGCGCATGCGCGGTCGTCTTCCCGCCCGAGGGTGCCATCTTAGCCAGTCAGATGACATAGCTAAAAAAGACAGCATAAAAATTTGCAAAAAAAGAACATAAGCAGACGATTGCAACTCCAAGGGGAGGAGGGAGGGTAGTGAGGACTGATTCCTGCTGCTCCTGGAGAACACCTGTTACAGGTGAGTAACTACGCTTTCTCCAGGACCAAGCAGGAAGTCAGTCCTCACTTATGGGACTCCCAAGCTCAAGGCTACCGGAGACCCTAAGCACAAAAATGAGCTCCCTCTAGCTCAGCAGCACAGAAGGATAGAATCTTCGCTGAATTATCACCCACCGGTAGCCCACATCCGGGATGGAGGGTAGGAGTTGCTCAGACCTCAAAGAGATTACGGAGGACTGCCTGTCCGAAAGCACTGTCCCTACGGGACTCCCTCTCGAGACAGTAATGGACCGCAAAAGTCTGGCTCGAAGACCAAGTAGCGGCCCGGCAGATGTCTGCCAGCGGAACAGAGCGGAGGTAAGCCACTGACGTGGCCTTTGCCCGAACGCAATGAGCCGTGACTCGACTTTCTAAGGAGAGTCCGGCTGCCCCATAAGCCCAAGAGATACAGTCCGCAACCCAGATGGACAGAGTACGCTTGGAGACCGGGAGCCCCAATTTATTGGGGTCAAAAGACACAAAAAGCTGAGCAGCTTTACGGTGCTCCCGCGTACAGTCAAGGTAGAAGTTCAATGCCCTTCTACAGTCCAGGGTATGGAGGACCGTTTCAGCTCGGCTGGAGTGTGGTCTGGGAAAGAAGGTTGGAAGTACCACCTCCTGATTGATGTGAAAAGGGGAGACCACTTTAGGCAGAAATTTTGGGTGAGTCCGTAGGACTACCCTATTCTTGTAGAACCTAGTGTAAGGGGGATCAGACACGAGGGCCTGCAATTCACTTACGCGCCTAGCGGAAGTGAGGGCTATCAAGAACAGTGTTTTCCAAGACAGAAAACGGAGAGAACAGGTAGCCATAGGTTCAAAAGGCGGACAGGTGATCCGCTGCAAAACCACATTCAGGTCCCAGTCAGGCGCTGGCGGGCGCAGAGGTGGTTTAAGTAGAAGGAGACCTCGGAGAAACCTCGCTACGAGAGGGTCATTGGAGAGAGGTCTGCCGTCCACTGGCACATGATGTGCTGAAAGAGCACTGAGGTGAACTTTGACGGAGTTGGACTTAAGTCCCAGATTAGAGAGGTGCAGCAAGTACTGCAAGATCACCGACACCGGGCAGGAGAAGGGATCCTGAGACTGTTGGGTACACCAGACTGCAAAGCGACGCCATTTAAGGGCGTAGCATTTGCGGGTAGAAGGCCGTCGCGAAGCTAAGACGACCTCCTCCACCTCCGCCGGCAGGAGAAGGGGAGCAAGGACTACCCTCTCAGCAGCCAGGCCATGAGGTTGAGAGACCTGAGGTTGGGGTGCAGAAGGGACCCCTGATCCTGAGTGAGGAGATCCGGTTGTACCCCCAGAGGGATTGGATCCTCCACCGCCAGTTGCAGCAGGAGCGGAAACCACGGCTGCCTGGGCCAGCGAGGGGCCACCAGGATCATGAAGGCTTTGTCTCGGAGAACCTTGAAAAGAGTCCGAGAGACCAGCGGGATGGGAGGGAAAGCGTACAGAAGGCTCCCCGACCACGAGATCAGAAAGGCGTCCGCCGCAACCCGAAGGGGGTGTGGCCGACGAGAGCAGAAGCGAGGAAGCTGCCGGTTGTGAGGACTGGCAAAGAGATCCACCGTGGGGAGACCCCACTTGAGGAAGAGCTTCTGAACTACCAAGGGATCCAGACGCCACTCGTGCGGCTGGAGGACCCTGCTGAGTTTGTCTGCAAGGCAATTTTCTTGGCCCGGGAGATAAACTGCCTTGAGGAGAATGCCGTGACTGACGGCCCAAGAGCAGAGCTTCTGTGCCTCCCGGCAGAGGAGGAAGGAGCCCGTGCCCCCCTGCTTGTTCACGTAGAACATGGCAACTTGATTGTCCGTCTGGACAAGGACGGACTGTTGGGAAGTCAGGTGGGAGAAGGCCTTGAGAGCTAGGCGGATCGCCCTGAGCTCCAGGAAGTTGATCTGCTGAGCAGACTCCCACGTGGTCCAGAGGCCCTGAGTACGTGCCTCTTGGCAATGTGCTCCCCAGCCCAGGAGGGATGCATCGGTGGTCAGCACCCGGGTCGGCTGAGGTGACTGGAAAGGCATTCCGAATATCAGGTTCGGCTGCCGGAGCCACCACCGGAGAGACGAGAGCAGCGGCTCGGAGACGCGCACTAGGTCTGCCAGGCCGCCTGTGGCTTGTCGCCACTGCTGGCGGAGACACCATTGAGCAGACCGCATGTTCAGGCGGGCATTGGGGGTCACATGGACGGTGGAAGCCATATGGCCGAGCAGTCTCAGGAAGCGCCTGGCGGAGACCAGGGGCTGGCTGCGAAAGCGGTCGGCTAGGTCCATGAGCCGTTGAGCCCTGTCGAGCGGTAGGTACGCTCGTGCCCGAGGAGTGTGCAGCGTTGCGCCGATGAACTCGAGATCCTGTGAGGGGAGCAAAGTGGACTTTGCGAAGTTTATGACAAAGCCCAAGTGCTGCAGCAGAGTCACCGTGCGGCGCGTGGCGTTGGCGACCTCCTGAGCGGACGCTGCTCTGATGAGCCAGTCGTCGAGGTACGGAAAGACATAGAGGCCGTGAAGCCGGAGATGGGCCGCCACGACCGCGAGACATTTTGTGAAGACTCGCGGTGCGGAGGATAGGCCAAAGGGCAGTACTCTGTACTGGTAATGATTTCCTGCCACCACAAACCTTAGGTATTGGCGGTGGCTTGGGTGGATGAGGATGTGCGTGTAGGCATCCTTTAGATCCAAGGAGCATAGCCAATCTCCCTGCTGGAGGTAGGGCAGAAGGATTCCAAGGGTAAGCATTTTGAACTTCTCCCGCACAAGGAACTTGTTGAGGTTGCGCAAGTCCAGGATGGGTCTGAGGCCCCCTGTTCTCTTTGGTATCAGAAAATACCTTGAATAAAAGCCTTGACCTCTCAGGTGGTGGGGCACCGGTTCCACGCCTGTTCCTGCAGAAGACCTGCTAACTCCTGAAGGAGCAACTCCCTGTGCAGAGGGGGGCGCGAAGGTTCTCCCGGAAATAGGAGGGAGGGACCTGATGGAAGTGGAGAAGGTAGCCTTCTCGCACGACCTGAAGTACCCAGGCATCTGCGGTGATGCTGGACCACCTGTGGCCGAAGTGAACCAGCCGGCCTCCGGTGCTGGGAGGAACCAGCGGGGGGGGGGGAGAGGCTATGCTGAGCGAGTCAAAAACCCCCACCCTGCTGAGCAGGGGCTGGTGGTGCAGGCTTGGGGGCTTGCTGCCTACGGGACCCGTTACCCCGTCCCTTGGCCTGCTGGCCCTGTTGGGGAGCTGCAGGGGCCTGATAATGGGGGTACTGTTTGTAGGCAGCCGCCTTCCTCGGGTAAAAGGACTTTTTTCCCGAGCCCTTCTTTTTCTGGGAAGGGGCAGAGGTCTTCCTAGAAAGCCTGGTCCTGGTGAGAGTCTCAGTCTCAATTTGTGCAGCCTTTTCCGCCATGGGCTTGCCAAAGAGGTTTTCGCCTCGGCAGGGGACATCGACCAACTTGTCCTGTACCCAGGGCTCAAGGTCCGACGACTGAAGCCAAGCCTGTCGGCGGGCACCGATGCCGGCTGCGGCCACTCTAGCCGAGGCCTCAAAGCCATCATAGGCTGCTCGGGACATGAACTTTGAGCATTCCCGAATGCCCGTGGACAAGGCTAGGAACCTCCGCAAGGGCTCCTCGGAGAGACCAGCGGAGAATCCGGCTAGCTCTTTAGCCAGATCCCGGAGATACATGCCCATGTAGAGCTGGTAAGTCTGGACACGACATGCGAGCATAGAGCCCTGGAAGCACTTCTTGCCAAGGCCATCCAGGTTACGGGCCTCCCTTCCAGGAGGCACCGAGGAGTGCATCTTCTGGCTCTTAAGACGATGCATGGCCGATTCCACTACCATGGAATGGTGTGGCAGCTGTGCTTTCTGAAAGCCAGGGCTCTTGCGGACCCGATAGATAGAATCGACCCGCTTGCTCAGGACCGGCGAGGAGGCCGGACTCTCCCACATGCGGAAGAGTAGTCGTTCCAGCATAGGAGGAACCGGCACAGTAAAGTGCTCCCTCGCGGGAGAGTCATACTGGAGGGCGTCGAGCTCTTCGGCTCGAGGCTCCTCCTCGGGATCCGCAGGGAAGGCCAAAGCCTTGGCCATATCCCTAACGAAGTCCGAGAACCGGGCATCCTCCGGGGGGGACTGCTTCCGAGGCTCGGACCCCGGTGAGTCCGATGGGACACACCGAGTCCGGAAAGAATCAGGTGACTCTTCCTCCTCAGACTCCCAGACCGACTCCGACGAGGACTCGGTGGGGTCGGCCCGGGCAGGGTGCGGCGCCAGCCGTCCCGACGTCGAGGGAGTCGGCGTCGGCGACCTCGGTCCCGAACGGGAGGCCGAGGGTGACCTCGACCGAGGATTGACTCGAGTTCTCATTGACTCGAGGATCGGCTCGGTCTCCGGGGTCGACTTGGACGTCGACGTCCCGGCGGTCGGGGCAGCGGCGCCAGCGAGGCTAGCGAGCAGTGCCCGCTGCTGGTCCATGAAGGCAGACAGTCTGCTCTCCAAGGCCGTCAACCTGAGTCCGAGCTCAGGTGACCCAGCAGCCCCCGACTCGGGCCCCGACGGCGTCGGGCCCGACGTCGGCTGTCGCGGAGGCGAGTCCAGAAGGACCACAGGACTTACCCGGGCAGGCATCTCCGACTCCAGGCGAGGTCGCTTCGGGATGTGTTCCTTCTCCAAGGACCCGGGGCGGCTGTCGGGGCTATGCGACCTGGCCCTCGCGGAGCCAGGAGCGTCCACCGACGCCGCCCTCGCGGGTTTTTCCTTCCGACGATGGTCCCCGGAGGGAGAACCCCGGTCGGAGGAGCTCCGTCGACGGTCCGAGCTGGAGCCTTTCGACGCGGAGGCCTCCGACGAGGTCCGGGTACGGCTGGGGTCAGCGAAGATTCTCTCACGCTGATGCCGCCGACTCCTCAACGCCTTTGAGGACAGTTTGCTGCAGGGCCCACAGATCAGTTCCTCATGATCCGGGCCCAGGCAGCGGAGGCAAAAGTCGTGTGTGTCGGTTAGTGACATATTTCGGTCACACCGACCACACCGCTTAAACCCACTGGCAGCCATCGGGGGAAAAAGGGCCCCTGCGAGGTCAAAGGACCGGGCTGCCAGGGAAACCGAAAACGAAAGCTGACTAAGTCAGAAAAACCGAAAAAAGTAAGCGGACTCGAGACCGGCGTTGCGAGTCCGGGCGGGAAAGCGATCGGCGTCGAACCGAAAGGAAAAAGAATAAAATAATGAAGAAAATCGACTTTTTCGCGGGGACAAGACGGGGACGTCTGTAGGGCTCCGCGGAAAAAAGAAGACTGGCTAAGATGGCACCCTCGGGCGGGAAGACGACCGCGCATGCGCGCTGCAATTCCCAAAGGCTTTCTTTGAAAGCTGGGGAAAATTGCTCCGCGAGGGCTCCGTCGGCGCCGACGTCACCCATAAGTGAGGACTGACTTCCTGCTTGGTCCTGGAGAAATATCATATTCACAGCTCTGCGGACATTATCCGAGATTGCTCTGCCTCTTATAAACCCTGTCTGATCTGGATGTATTAAGGCGGGGAGTATTCTTTCTAATCACCTTGCTAGTATTTTCACATATAACTTTGTATCCGTGTTAATTAGCACTATAGGGCGGTAGCTACCACATTGGTTAGGGGGTTTATCTTCCTTTGGAAGAACTATCACATTAGTATGTGCCATAGTGCCTGGGAGGGGCTCTCCCCTTAAAGCTCCTGAGAATACTCGATCGAGCAACGGAGCCACCTTGTCCTCCCTTTCCTTTTCCTGCAACTCCATTTATGCTTGTTGGGGCTTCCAGTCTCTCTATCTGTGCTATGGCTGTTCCTTGTTCTGTTCGGTTGTTTTCCCTATGCTGCTTACTCTCCCACTTTGCTGTTCCTGGACTGGCCTGGGAGGTTGGCCTCTCAGCCTGCAAGTATTTGTCCTCTTCTCCCGGTGTAAAAAGGAACTTTCATGCCCCATTTATTTGAAATTTCTATTTTGCTGGGTATCACACTGCAACTTTAATCCCGTGCTTGGTCAGCTGTTCTCCACTGCGCAGCAGTGCCCAGCGCTTTTGCACCGTCTCTGCCGCCAGGTCCGGAAATACCATTACTTTCCAATTGCAATAGTTCACGTGTCCTGTTTTCCTAGCGACTCCAATTATATGTTCCTGGACCTGGAACCGGAGCATTTTAATGATAAAGGCTCTTGGTCTGTCTTTGGCATCAGGGTGCTGCCTTAACTCCCAGTATGCTCTCTCAATCTCATAGTCCCCTGTTTGTGGGGGGTCAGAGAAGCACTGCAGCAGGAAGGTTCTTATGAATTCTATGGGGGTCGACCCTTTCTCCCCCTCCGGTATGCCAAAAATTCTAATGTTGGATCTCCTATCCCTGTTTTCTGCATTCTTTAATTTCCTTTGAATTGTCAGACCAGTCCAGACAAGCGAGACAAACCAAAGTTACGCCTCCGCTGGGCGGGAAGAAGACATGGCAGCTTTTAAGACTTGTGAGCCAAAGTCTGTGTCTGCCTGAGCATGGACATCCAAGAGATAGCACTTTACATAGGTGGAAAGTAATGCCCACATTGCTACCCAACAAATGTATTAGGGGTCGACCAAGCTACGCTCTGACCACAAGAATGCTTGTGCCAAGTGGAGCATGCACACAAACCTCTGGAACTGACCAGCTCTGTAACAGACACATGGATGCAACAGCCTCCTTGATCCAGCACTCCAGAACAGAATTGGTGGCCGCATCATCTTTATGCAGTTCCACAAACAGCACAAATATGCATATGATCTGACTTATGCAAATAGTTCGTAACCTTCAAGTACCGGAGAAGCACTCTCCGGACATCCACTAGGTAAAAGACCTTGTCCTTCCCCTAGCATTGCTCATTAGAAAAGGAGGGCTAACATACCACCTGTCACAGAAGGATTACATCAAGTGGTTTTTATACATCTTGGGCAAGAAGAAAGGAAGAGGACAAATGCACATGGCCTCCTCCAAGAAAGGTAAGTAAGGATCCCTGCATGACAAGGCTTGCAGCCTAGAAATATGTCTCACCGAACAGATTGCGAACAGAAAGTCTTAAAGGTCAAATCTTTAAGGGTAGCCCGCTTCAAGGGCTTGAAAGGCTCCAATATCAAGGCCCGGCGCAGGCAGAGATCCCACTGAGGAGAAAATGAATGCGTGTGGGGGGGATGCAGATGCCGTACCCCCTGGAGAAAACAGGAAACATCAGGAAGTGAATTCCCTCCCATCGGCCCCTTGAAGCAAGGAGGACTGCCACCTGAAGCTTAAGGTAACTAAGAGAAAGACCTTTGCGCAGATCCACACGCAGAAAGGTAAGTAAGGACTACAAGTCTGCTGCATTATGACTAGCCCGACCCGGACTGCACCAATGCTCAAAGATAGCAAACACATACATAGGTCAGGCTGGCAGATTCTCTAAGCCTCAAGGAGCACAGAAACCATGGCAGGAGAGTAGTGCCTCAAGAGCCAAGTTGTAAGCAAGAAGCAAACAGAGACATCCAGAAGAACCAGTCCTTGACGTAATAACACCCGGGCTGGGGCAGTCACCGAGGATAGTGCAGAAGCTACATCAGGTCCCTGAACCACGACCTCTATGGCCAATCCGGCGCAATCAGGATCACCCAACCCAGAAGCCACTCTATGCATTGAAGCACACAAACAACTAGTTGCAAAAGAGGGAACGAATACAGCAGACCACACTATGGCCAGGGCTGAACTAGGGCACCAATGCTCTTGGACCATGTTTCTCTGCAATGATAGAAGAAGCGCTTTGCTTTGGCACTGGACTGGGTCACCATCAAATCCATCTCGGGACTACTCTATCAGCGAAGAAGCTGTGAATTCCTGGGATTGAGAGAGTGACAACAGAGGAAGACTGTATCATCATCAACTCCGACGATGTGTTGTGAAGATAGAGCTAGTAGGTTCCTTTCCACTCAGGAGAACAAGAGGGTCACCTCCAGCACTCTTTGTGCCCTCTTGCCGATTGTCGTAAGCAACTGTCGTGGCGATGTCAATGTTAATAAGGTTGCATATCTGCCAATGTATTATACAACTGTAATCTATGTTCTTGATAAACATATAATTTATCTGGTTGCTCAAACTGGGTGATAAAACTGTAACTTATCTGGTCAATCAATTGTATATTTATAATCTGATCAATCAAATGTATATTTATTATTGCATATGTTGCTCAAACCTGGGTGATCAAAATGTAATGTATATTTGTAATTTCTATGTGATTGTGGTGTACCCCTCCCTCAAATCATACTGTATTTTCAATCTGAGTGTATACTTTACTCCCTTGTATTTTACACCAATGGTCCGCTGCTGATCGCTGGAAGTGGCGGCATACAAATGTATACCAAATAAATATCTGGACCACTTTCAGTTGATTTGCCATACTGACTCGCAGCCACTCCAATTGCACTGAGCTGCTTGAGTCTTGCAATGAGCTCCCCAGCCAAACAGGTTAGCATCAGTCGACTGGAGAAGCTATGAGCAATTGCCCATGGGCACTCCCTTCCTCAGGTGCTGCAGCTGCTGCCGCCACCACCCACGGCTGGAGGGGTAGCCTGATCTCAAACTACAGAAAGCTGGGAGACCACTGAGAAAACAAAAATCTCTGAAGCAACCTAATATGAGCTTGTGTCCAAGGCACCCAGAAGATCGCTGCCACCATCAATCCGAGAAGCTGTAGATAATCCCAAACTCTAGGAGCCTACTGAGATTAGAAGGCTGTCACAATTGGGCCAACAGCTTTTTCACTCTCTTCTCGGGTAGGACGACTCTGCTTACACAAGTGTCAAAACACGCTCATAAGAACTTAAGAAACGCTATACTGTATCAGACCAAGGTCCATTAAGCCCAGTATCCAGTTTCCAACAATGGCCAATCCAGATCACAAATACCTGGCAGGTTCCCAAAAAGGCACACAGGTTCCAAAATGCTCATCCTGGGGCAAGCAGTGGATTTCCTCAGTCTTCTTTAATAATGGTTTATGTATATTTCCTCCAGGAACTTGTTCAAACCTTTTTAAAATCCATCTACGCTAACAGATTTTACTACATCCTCCAGTAACGAACTCCAGAGTTTGATTATATGTTGAGTGAAAAAATATTTTTGCATATTAGTCTTAAATAGGTTATACTGTAGCTTCATTATGTGTCCTAGTCTTTCTACTTTTTGATGGCGTAAACAGAAGATCTATGTTTACTCATTCTACTCCATTCATTAATTTATAGATCACTATCGTTATCTTCCATCAGCTGTCTCCTTTCCAAATTGAAAAGCCCTCTCTCATAGGGGCATCCTTCCATCCCCTTTACCATTTTGGTGGCTCTTCTCTGTACCTTTTCTAGTTCTGCTATGTCCTTTTTAAGATATGGTGACCAGAATTACACACAATATTCAAGGTGCAGTCGCACCATGGAATGATCCAGAGGCATTATATCATCTTTGGTTTTATTCTCCACTCTTTCCTTATGATTCCTAGCATTTTATTTGCTTTTTTGGCCACTGCTGCATACTGAGAGGATGGTTTCAACATATTATCCACCTAAATCTTTTTCCTGTTTGGTGGTTCCTAATGTGAAACCTTGCATTATGTAAACATAGTTTGGGTTGTTCTTTCCTAGGTGCATAACTTTGCACTTGTCCTGCATAACTTTGCACTAGTCCACATTAAATTTTATCTGCCATTTGATGTCCAGTCTTCCAATTTATCAAGGTCCTCCTACAATTTTCACAATCCTTTTGCGTCTTAAAAACTTTAAATAATTTGGTGTCATTTGCAAAATTGATCACCTCACTTGTTATTCCCATATCCAGGTCATTTACGAGTATGTTAAAAAGCAGTGGGCCCAGCACAGATCCCTGAGGTACTCCACTATTCACCTTTCTCCATTGAAAAGAAATGGCCATTTAGCCTTACTTTCTATCTTTTAATCTGTCCCTGATCCACAATAGTACACTGCCTTATTTCCCGTGACTTTTTAATTACGACAAGAGTCTCTCAGATCTTGTCAAAGGCTTTCTGAAAATCCAGGTACACTATATCAATCGGCTTACCTTTGTCTACCTGTTTAGTCACACCTTCAAAAAGATATAACAGATTAGTAAGACAAGACTTTCCTTGGCTAAATCCTTGTTGGCTTTCTCTCATTAAACCATGACTATCTGCATGTTTAATAATTAATTAACTTATTTATTTATTGAACCAGTTTTCTATACCTTTCAATCAAAGCGGTTTACATTATGTAATCACTATAAACAGGTACTGGATTCATTCCCTTGTCCCCAAAGGGCTCACAGTCTATGTGTACCTGAGGCAACAGAGTTGAGTTGGCTTGCCCAAGGCCACAAGGAGTGCCTATAGGGCTAGAAACTCCAGTCCCTCCGGCCTAAGATTGCTGTCCCCAGGTGGGAATTGAACCCCTAGCCCTCCTGGTGAATTCAGATGCCAAACACCAATGGCTGGTATTCCTTTTTTCCACAAGGTCATGAACACCACCTTTGCAGTGTTCCCAATGAGTGACATTTATTTATTTATTTTTATTTATTTATTTAGCTGTATTTATATCCCGCTTTTCACTGGGTCATATTTATGGTATGTGAATCTTTGGATTCAAGTAAAAACTATCCTGACCTTCCTTCCACATATGTAAAGTTAATCCCTGTTTTCTTCATTGTGAACCGCTTTGATTTTAGGAAAAGGAGGTATATAAGTCCTGTTAAATAAATAAAATAAATAAAAATAAAGTCACTGTTCATCTCTAAAATAAAGCTATACCTTCTGTCCAGCGTGCAGTATTTTCTAAGTAATATACAGGCTTGTTTCATATAAACCCAAATATAAAACTAGTACATAACTCTCTATTCATACAAATGATTTTACTGTGTAATTATTTGTATAATGTGCTACTCTGAATCCTGAGAAATAACCATATGCGAAACAGAGCTATAACTAAAATGGGATCTGTCTGCTGTACTGGTGCAGGACATGTTCTTTACGATATCCTATAAACTGCAATACACAGCTAGGCTCAATTTTACAGCTTTGAGGAATTAGATAAAGTGGTCCCTCCTTCAATTAAATCACGCTTATTATTTGCATAAGAGAGTTTAAATCTTTTCATTGATTCTGTGCTCTAGACTATAATTTTCCTGTGTCTTGTCTATATTAACTAGATTGTAAGGTCCATGGAAAACTTAGTTAGTCACCTGTAACAGGTGATCTCTGGGAACAGCAGGAATGACATCGGTACCGATGGAGCCCGTGCAGGAACGCTCCCCAGTGTCCTATTGGAAAAGCTTTTGAGAGCACTCCACTGTGCCTGCACGACTACCTTCCCAAGCCCCTTTCTTCAGTTGAGTTTGTAGCTGAGAAAAGAAAGTAAATGAAACCCTATAACTCCTAGGGGAGGAGGGCGGGTTATGAAGACTAAATTCCTGCTGTTCCTGGAGATCACCTGTTATAGGTGAGTAACTACGCTATCTCCAGGAACTAGCAGGAATGTAGTCTTCACATATGGGACTCCCTAGTTTTCAGATGCTAGATAAAGTGACCTCAGATCCGTTAGAGGTTCACTTTGGAGTAGGCATGAGGTGGTCATGGATCCCACATGGACTTCTGGTATCTTCAAAGTCCAGGACGGATGGTAGGAGTTGCATCTAAGTCCGAAAGAGGTGCTGGAGTACAGCCTGACCAAACATGGCATCCTGACGGGAGTCCTTGTCCCTTTATAATGGTCCTTTTATTCTTTATAATGGTTTCTAGCATTCTGCCCAGTACTGACATATGGCTCACCGGTCTGTAGTTTCTTGGATCACCCCTGCACTCCTTTTTAAAAATTGGCGTTACATTGGTCATTCTCCAATCTTCAGCTACTAAAAATGATTTTAATGATAGTTCACAGATTACTAATAGTAGGTCTGCAATCTAATATTTCAGTTCGTCCAGCATCCTCAGATGTACACCATCTGGTCCAGGTGATTCACTACCCTTCAGTTTATCAAACAGTTGTAATATATCCCCCCAGTTTATTGATATTTCTTTCAATTCTTCCGATATATCTCCTTTAAATACCATTTCAGGCATAGTTAACTAACCTACATCTTCTTCAGTAAAGACAGAAGCAAAGAATGCATTCACTCTCTCTGCTATGGCCTCGTCCTCACTTAGCACCCCTTTTATCCCTCTATCATCTAATGGTCCAAATGACTCTCTCAGGTTTTTTTTTGCTACGAATGTAGTTGAAAACGTTTTTATTATGCGTTTTTTTTTCAAAGCAAACTTCTTTTCAACTTCTCTCTTTCTCAGCCTTATCAATGCCTTGCATCTAACTAGCCAGTGCTTATGTTGTTTCCCCTTTTCATCATTTGGCACCTTTTGCCAATTCCTGAAAGATGCTTTTTTGGCTACAACAGCCTCTGACCTCACCTTTAAACCATGCTGACAGTTCCTTGGCCTTCCTTCCACTTTTCGTAAAGCGTGGAATACACCTGGTCTGGCCTTCCAAGATAGCACTTTTAAACAACGCCCATGCTTGATGTAAATCTTTAACCTTTGCAGCTGCTCGTCTTAGTTTTTTCTTAACTATTTTCCTCACTTTATCATAGTCTCTCTTTTGAAAGTTAAAAGATAGGTCTGTGGATTTCCTTGCCATCCTACTTCCATTTATTAAATCAAACGAGATCATGCTTTGATCACTATTGACAAGTGGCTCCAACACCCTTATCTCTTGCACCAGATCCTCTGTTCCCCTAAAGACTAGGTCCAGAATAGCTTCCTCTCGTCTGTTCATGACCAGCTGCTCCAAGAAGCAGTCATTTACTTCATCTCCCTATCATGACCCAGTCAATAGCGGGATAACTGAAATCACCCATAGTTACTTTGTTGTAACTTTTGTTAGCTTCCCCATTTTCTCTTAGCATTTCATCATCTATCTGTTCATTCTGGCCAGGTCGTCGGTAGTACACCCCCACTGCCATCGCCTTTCTCTTTTTACATGGGATTTCAATCCATAGAGATTCTATTGTGTGTTTTGTTTCATGCAAACCTTTAATCCTGTGTGACTCAATGCACTCCCTAATATAGAGTGCAACCCCTCCACCAATTTGATCAACCCTATCATTGCAATATAGTTTGTACCCGGGTATCACAGTGTCCTCCTTCCACCATGTCTCTGAGACACCAATCATTTCTAACCTTTAATTTAGTGCTATATATTCTAGCTCTTCCATCTTATTTTTTAGACTTCTAGCATTTGCATACAGGCATTTTAGAGGTTATATTTTATTCATATTAATCTCAGTTGATAGGTGTAATTTGGATTCTTTCAGATCTGTACTGAAGGACATCTGGGTTACTTTTATCTTTGTTGGAAACTCTCTATAGGGATGCTCTAACCTCCATGTTTTGCTAGTATCCTTCAAGGATACATCATTCCAAACGATGTGCTCATGGACGACTGTTGGCTTTTCCCTGTTATCTAGTTTAAAAGCTGCTCGCTCCCCTTTTTAAAGGTAAATGCCAGGAGCCTGGTTCCATCCCAATTAAGGTGGAGCCAATCCCTTTGGAAAAACACCTCCCTTCCCCAGAATGTTGACCAGTTCCTAACAAATCCAAAACCCTCTTCTTTGCACGATCATCTCATCCACGCATTGAGACTCTGGAGTTCTGCTTGCCTCTTGGGCCCTGCGCATGGAACGGGAAGCATTTCGAAGAATGCTACCCTAGAAATTCTGGATTTCAACTTGGTAATGGTTCTGGTTAATTTTATTTGATATACCACAACAGTGCACGCAATCTATGTGATTTACAATAATTAAAAAGCTTCCTACCTAAAATCCTAAATCTGGCCTCCAGAACCTCCCTACCACATTTTCCTATGTCATCGGTACCAACATGTACCAAAGACAGCAGACTCCTACCCAGCACTATCTAAAACATTGTCTAAGTGATGCATGAGATCCGCCACCTTGCACTAGGCAAGCATATTACAAAACGATCCTCAAGTCCACCAGCCACCCAGCTATTTACATGCCTAATAATCAAATCACCAACAAAACAGCTGTCCTAACCCTTCCCTCGTGGGCATATGGCCCTGGAGAAACCTTTTCACTGCAAGAGGGTTCTACATCACCTAGAGGAAAGGCCTTAGCACAGGATCACTTCCTGTCATACCAAGGTGATGTTCTCCTTTCATGTGACCTCTCTCCTCCAAGGCAACTGAGAGACTGCTAGACTGGAGGTGGAACATTAGTACTATGCCCCTGTAGGTCTCATCAATAAACCTCTCTGTCTTCCTTATGTACTCCAAATCTGCCATTCTAGCCTCCAGAGATCAGACTCGTTCCCTGAGGGCAAAGAATTCCTTGCACCTAGTGAACACATATGACCACTCACCAACTGGGAGAAAATCGCACATCTAACACTCAATGCAAAAGACTAGATAGACCCTCTCTTGCTGGACTGCTGTCTGCATCTTAGGGTTTGTTTGTTTTTGTAATTCCAAATTTTTATTATGAACTGGATATCATATAACATTTAACTTTCAAAACTCAGTATAAATTCAAATTTATTTTGCTTTCCTAGGATTAACTTTCATCACTTACATACATTCTAAATTAATTTTCCTTTTACACCTTCCCATACATCCTTCTATCTCTTTGCCATGCCCCCTTCTTCCCTTCCTTCTTATAATTACACTTTTAGTAGAACTTAGACATGTAACTGTACCTCCACAACTTCTTAACATTTCACTTTCCTTTACAAACCCACAAATATCTTCCATCAATCGCTGTAAACGGTTCAAGTTCTTTTTTAAATCCCTTTACTCCTCTTGTCCCATCCTTCCCCTTTATACCTTAGTTTCCACTTTTCCCCTCCCCCTTCCCCTATCCCCTCGCATCCCTTCTTCTTTCCCTGACCCCTTCACCTTCCCTCTTTCTCACGCCTTATCCCAGTATAGCCCGCCACTCCTTATACCATTTCCAGATCTGATCAAATTGATTCTTATTATGATTTTGATATGATGCAATTTCGCACATACACCATATTTTTTCCAACCTCCCCTTTATCTCACTCCGAGCAGGTATTCTTTAATCTTTCCATTTCTGCAATAATTCCATACGCCCTGCATTGATGCAGTATCCCAAGAACTTATCTAGATATTTATCCCCTTCTTTTATCTCTATTAGTATGGCCATATTTTGATTGATCTTCACTGCCACCTGAGTAATTTCATAATACAAACCCTCCACCTCCCCCCCCCCCCCACATTTGCTGCACTTTTGGACACCCCAACAATAAGTGTTTAAAGTCCCCTGGCTGCCCACACACTTTCCAACACACATTATTTTACAGTAGCTTTCTAGCCTGCAACTTCACTGGTGTCCAATACAGTCATAGCCTTACTTTAATACTGCTTTCCAAGTAAGTGACCTCTGGGGCAAGTTTTTTTAGCATTTTCCGCCGCTGCTTGCCATCTTTCTTTATCCCAAACCCGAGAGCTCCTCTTCCCATTTTTGATGGCTCGTTATCTCTCCTCCTTCCGCCTTCAATAATTCTTTATATAACGTAGAGATTAGCCTCTTTGGCACCTCCTTCTCCCCCATTATCCATTCTATTCCCATAGTCGGCTGGCTTAATTCATTTAGTAATTCAGGCTTTTGCAAAAAGTGGTGTATTTGTATATATGCATAATAATCTTTATATTCTAAATGGTATTGTTCCCTCAATGTATCAAAAGGTATTATTATATTGTCCTCTGTTAATAACTGACCAAGTCTCTCCAATCCTTTCCTCCCCCATTCCCTATAAACCTTCCCCTTCCATCCTGGTGGGAATTCCGGTATTCCCATTATGAAGGCTCTCCTAGAATATTTCTTATTCCCCAAAAGTCTCTCCCTCATCCCTCTCCATACATCTTTCATCACTGTTCTAAACAAATTCCCAACCTCCCCCTTTCCTTTACTTAGTTGTGATTCCACATCCAACCTTCCAAATTATCTTGTTCTTCCCACTCCATTTGTACCCACTGAGGCACCTCTCCAGGACCGCTACCCACCACTAACCCTTTTAACCTTGCGACCCTATTATAACACACTACATGTGGCACCCCCAGTCCCCCCTTCTTCCCTAGTCATAAACATTACTCTCCTAGATATTTTGGGAAATCCCCCCCCCCCCCATATAAATTGAAATATTTGATTCTATATCTTTTTGAGCATAGCCCTTGGAACCCTGCATGGCAGAGCAGCAAACAAGAACAATATCCTAGGCAGAACATTCATCTTAACAGCTGCTATACATCCCAGCCACATTAGATTTAATCCTTTCCATTTTTGTAAATCCTGACTTATCACCCTGATTGCCAGCGGGTAATTCCATTCAACAAACCTCTCAACCTCTCTCCCCAGTTGTATGCCTAAGCTCATAAAATTACTCTAAAGCCATTTAAAGGGAAACCCTTTCTGTAACCTTTGTTCTAGCTCATTCGTTAGATTTAGACCCCTTATATCAGTTTTACTTATATTTTGTAACCCAACGCTTCACTGTACACTCAAATCTCCCGAAGCAAAACTGGCAATGACATAAAGGGCTTGCTAACTGTAAAAATGACATCATCGGCAAATAATGCCACCTTTGACTCCGTTCCACCTATCTTTATTTTTTATTTATGTAACAGTTTTTCTATACTGCTTTATCCTATGGTCAAAGCAGTTTACACTGCAACAGAACCTTATACATTAAACAGGGAAGTCAACTTGGAGGTAATATTAACATTTGCTTAGGTTGGAGAGTCTAGGGCAGCGATGGCGAACCTATGGCACGCGTGCCAGCTGTGGCACGTGAAGGTCCGCAATTAAGATATGCGGCACGGCGGGAGGTGAGTGTGCTGGTGTCCAGGGCTGGCCCGTCCATTGAGCAAGAATGTTTTTTGCACAAGGCCCCGCGTTTCAGGGGGCCCCGTGCAAATAACATTCTGCTTTCCTCAAAATTACATTTAAAAAAAAAGCTGGCTCTCTGGCTGCTGCCGCTGTCGCCGCGGCAGAATGCAGTGTCCCGCGGGGCCCCCTCTGCGCCGGCTGAGCCCTCTGCCTGGCTTTCAGATTCGCGAAGGGAGAGTGTCTCTCCCTCGCGTCTCTGTTAAGCCCGCAGGGGCTAATGGGAAATTTCCCATCAGCCCCTTTAGACGCGAGGGGTTGATGGGAAATTTCCCATTAGCCCCTGCGGGCTTAACAGAGACGCGAGGGAGAGACACTCTCCCTTCGCGAATCTGAAAGCCGGGCAGAGGGCTCAGCCGGCGCAGAGGGGGCCCCGCGGGACACTGCATTCTGCCGCAGCGGCAGCGGCAGCAGCCAGAGAGCCAGCTTTTTTTTTTGGACTGCTAATGGGCTGGGGCTGGGGTGGGGGGGCTGTTAGGACTGCTAATGGGCTGGGGCTGGGGCGGGGGGGGCTGTTAGGACTGCTAATGGGCTGGGGCGGGGGGGCTGTTAGGACTGCTAATGGGCTATGGGGGGTGGTTAGGACTGATAATGGGCTATGGGGGGGGGGGGCTAGGACAGGAAATGGGCTGATGGGGAGGGGTTAGGACTTGAGGTGGGCTGATGTGGTTAGGACTGGTAATGGGCTGTGGGCTGATGGGGGGGGGGTTAGGACTGGCAATGGGCTGATGGGGTTAAGACTGGAAGTGGGCTGATGGGGGGTTAGGACTGGTAATGGGTTATAGGGGGGGCTTAAACTGAAAATGGGGTGATGGGGGGGTTAGGACTGGAAGTGGGTTGATGGGGGGCTAGGACTGGTAATGGGTTGGGGGTTGCTATGACTGGAAATGGGCTGAGTGGAAGGGGAGGCTTGAATTGCAAATAGCTGATGGGGAGGGAGCTTGGAATGGAAATGGGCTGTGAGGGAAGGGAGCTAGGACTGAAAATGGGCTGATGGAGCAGCTAGGATAGGACTGGAAATGGGCTGTTGGGGGGAGCTAAGATTGGAAATGGGCTGTGGTGGGGGCTTGAATTGAAATGGACTCATGGAGGGGCTAGAACTGAAAGTAGGCTCATGGGGGGGGCTTGGACTGGAATTGGACTGAGTGGAGGGGAGCTATGATTTGACATGGGCTGATGATGGGGCTAGGAAATGACTAGAAGTGGGCTGATGGGGGGCTAGGATTGGAAATGAGCTGATGAAGGGACTCAGACTGAAAATGGATGGGGGAGCTAGGACTGGAAATGGGTTGATGGTGGGCTAGGACGGGAAATGGGCTGATGCAGGGACTAGAAGGGAATGGATGCTGGGTGAGACTGGAACTAGAAGGGAGCTGATGTTGGGGGAGGATTAGAATGGGATGGGGCTGGGAGAGTAAAATGGAGAGGGGAAAAATATTTTGTGTGGGAGGGATGAAAAATCTACAATTGGCCTGGTATTGGGAGAGTAAGTGGGGATTGAGGATGGAGGGGTAAAATTTGTGTGGATGAAATAGGAATGAGGAAAGAGCAAAAGGAGAAAGATTCGTATGTTAAAGCAGATGTAGAGAGAGAGAATGGAAAAAAACTAGAAGAGAGAAGAAAGAACAAATGGACAGCAGACGATGGACAGTTAGCAGAAAACATGAAGAAACCAGAAGAAAGTGGCTGGAGCAATTGCAACTGAAAAAAATGCACAAAAGGTAGAAATATCTCTTTATTTTGAATTTATTAACTGGAATATGAAACCTCTGGGAAATGTGCATCATTAACGTCTGTGCTTTGTTTGGTACAAGAGGAAATTAATTTATAGTTTTATTTCTACAGTGTTGTTGCTCTATCTGGAAAAGTAAATTCAATGACCTGCGTGCAGCTCTTGAACATATTGAGTGTGAAAGGGTGACAAATGAAATCACTGCTAGCAGTTCTGAAAATGAAATCCTAAAAGCGTGGAATTCTCTGCCAGACAATTTTAAGTCCATGAAAGCACTTGGGATTGCTCTTCTTACTTTGTTTGGGTCATCCTATGCTTGTGAGCAGCTGTTTTCGGCTTTGAATCATATAAAATCTGATGCTAGAAACAGATTAACGGATGACATGAGTGCTGTATGTGTTTCTCTGAAATTAACGCATTATGAGCCAAGGATTGACAAGTTATCAGCATGCATGCAACAACAAACATCACATTAATTTTTTTCATGTATAGATTCTTTGGGAATACACACCGAGTCCTGACACAGTTAACAGTTTTAAGAAGTTTATCTTTTTTTTACTCAGGATACATTTGACATGTTATGTGAATAATACATTTAAAATATATTGTGTAACTGAATCAAATTCTTCCTAAATTCATTAAATTGAATGAAATCATTAAAACATTATAAATTGCCAATAAACTGAAATGAAAACCAAAGGATTGTGAATCAAATTGATTCTCTGACAATACAAAGATTCCAACCTTTACAAATGATGTTACATAGTTCAGGCAACTTTATACAGAGTTTTTAGATACTAAAATCTTGTTGTTAAGGTTTAATTGACGTGCTGGCACTTTGAGGAAATTCTTTGGTTTTGTGCGGCAGTTTGGGCACTCGGGCTCAAAAAGGTTAGCCATCACTGGTCTAGGGTATCATAAAAGGCCTATGTAATCAAGGGAGGGAATGAAGAAGTAAATAGTCTTGAGTTCCTGGGCTCCCATGGGCTGTGAAGTTTAGTGGAGAGCCTGACAGGCTTTCCTGGTGCTGGAGGCTGGATCCCGGTGGATTAAAGGCCACCTTTGGGTCTGGAGGGTTTCCATAGTGATCATGAGTGAAATCACGACCTTGGGAGGGAGCTGTGATGGTCAAGGGACTTGAGCGGCACTGGACCTCAAAGATAAGGGAGGCCGGCAGAAGGAAAAAGCTGCCAAAAAGGGAAGAGAAGCAATCGTGAAAAAAATGCTGCAATCGCTACTGAAGCACTGTTGGGACTGGCTGGAGCTGTGCTCGGCTGAGCTTGGGTTATTTATCCCTTTTATATCCCCTTACCTGCGAATTACCTCAGTCAATGGCTCTATCACTAGCGTGAACAGCAAGGATGACAAGGGGCAACCCTGCCTAGGCCCCACTGTAACTATCAACTCTGAATAACTCCCATTTACTCTAATTCGAGCTTTCGGATGAGCATACAATGCCTTGACCCACTCCCGAAAATTCTGACCTATCCCCACCTGCTCTAATACTTGAAACATAAAAGGCAACTCCACCCTGTCAAATGCTTTTTCCACATCCACAGTGACCACTACTGCTTTCTGGCCCCCTCTTTTTATATGCCATATGACGTTAGCTATCTTCCTAATATTATCTGCATTCAACCTTCCCTTTACAAATCCTGTCTAAGCCTTATAAACTAATTTTGGTAGTACTCCCTGTAGCCTATTCACTGAGATCTTTGCTAAAATTTTGCATCTATATTAATGAGATCGGCCTATACGACCCACATCATCATAGTCTACTTTGTCCTCTCCTTCCTGCATCTCACTGCTATATAGGGTCTTATAATATCCCTGAAATACTTGCCATCTTATGGCTGCAATACTCCAATTCTCCTTTTGTTCTTCATATACAACTTATTACCCCCTGCTGTTTCCGGGCTTTAAGCCTACTTGCTAGTACTCTGCCGGCCTTATTTCCTCCTTCGATGTATTTCTGTTTAAGCACATTCAGTTCATGGGCTATAGTGCTAGCCCTAAGCCTCCCCAACTCCACTCGCAATGTCGTCAGGGCCTCGAGCACTTTTGAATTGCCAACACTCTGGTGGCTCTCCTCCACTCCTTGATTTTATCTAGCAAATCCTGCTCCACCTTCTCCCTCTCCCTCTTTGCAATCCAGGTGTCCTCACACTACTGCCTTAAACCTGTCCCAGACAGCTCCCACCGTAACCTCACCATTGCAAGTAAAGTGAATATATTCCTGTATAACCTTCCCAATACTCGCTACGTTTTCCTTGTTCTCCAGTAAAGAATTGTTAAGCCTCCAAAATTTTAATCCTTCATCCCGGGTACCCAACTCAAATATCACAGAGACTGGGGCATGATCTATCCAGGCTATAGATCCATGCTCTATCCCCTTCACCTTTGTGATCCATCCTCCATACAGCATAGTTACTCACCTGTAACAGGTGATCTCCGGGAACAGCAGGAATTTTGTCCTCACATATGGGTATCGTCGATACCGACGGAGCCCGCGCGGGAACGCTCCCCAGCGTCCAATCAGAACACTTTTGGGAGCATCCCACAGCGCCTGCGTGCTGCCTTCCCGCCTTTCCCAACTGCCTCTCTCCAGCTGAGTTTTAAAGCTGAGACAAAGAGAGAGAGAGGGAAAGGAAAGAGATAGAGAGATACAACTCCTAGGGAAGGTGGGTGGGTTGTGAGGACTAAATTCCTGCTGTTCCTGGAGATCACCTGTTACAGGTGAGTAGCTATACTATCTCCAGGAACATGCAAGAATGTAGTCATCACATATGGGGACTCCCTAGCTTTAGGTGCCAGGGAGAGACCCCAGAAGTTGTGTGTCCCTGAAAAGGGCTCCACTTCCCCCCATGGATCTCTGGCATCCTACCAGGGATGGTGGGCAGGAGTTGATTAGGTATGGAACAGGTGTTTGAGAACAGCCTGACCAAACAAGGCATCCCGGTGGGAGTCCTTGTCCAAGCAGTAATGGGCTGTGAAGGTATGAACTGAGGCCCAAGTGACTGCTCGACAGATGTCGTCAAAAGACACAGAGTGCAGATGAGCCATTGAGACTGCCATGGCTCTCACATTGTGAGCTGTGACATGGCCCTCCAGAGAAAGGTTTTTACTTTGATAAGCGAAGGAAATACACTCAGCAATCCAGTTAGATAGTGTTCTCTTGGAGACTGGAAGTCCCAAATGAGAAGGATCAAAAGCAACAAAGAGTTGATAGGACTTTCTATGTTGCTGTGTTCTTTGTAAGTAAAAAGCTAGAGCTCTTTTACAGTCCAAGGTATGAAGATTCCTTTCTGCATTTGATGCATGAGGTCCTGGAAAAAAGACAGGTAGGTAGACCTCTTGGTTTAGATGAAAAGACGAGACCACCTTAGGCATAAAGTGTGGATGAGTCCTAAGGGCTACCTTGTCAGGATGGAACCTTGTATAAGGTGGATTAGCTACTAGCGCTTGCAACTCACTAATGCAGCATGCTGATGTGATTGCAATGAGAAAGATAACCTTCCAAGAAAGGAATTTTAAGGAGGTGGTAGCTAAAGGTTTGAAAGGTGGCTTCATGAGCTGCCTAAGAACCAGGTTTAAGTCCCATGCCACCAGAGGTAGTCTAATGGGAGGCTTAGTTAAAAGGAGGCCTCTCATAAATCTTGCTATAAGAGGATGAGAGGAGATAGGCTGTCCATTTAGAGGTTTAAGAGAAGCTGCAATAGCACTCAAATGGACTCTTACTGAATTTGTCTTAAGGCCTGCATTAGATAAATGGAGGAGATACTCCAGCAAAGATTGCAGAGGTATCGCAAGGGGGTTAAGACCCTTTTCTGAACACCAAATAGTAAACCTTTTCCACTGGAAAGCATAAGAGCGTCTAGTGGAAGGTTTTCTGGAAGCATAAAGAACATCT